>OX030948.1:106513183-107258826 GCA_943735915.1 Pherbina coryleti | reverse complement strand
ATTTTAATTTAATTTTAATTTAATTTTAATTTAATTTTAATTTAATTTTAATTTAATTTTAATTTAATTTTAATTTAATTTTAATTTAATTTTAATTTAATTTTAATTTAATTTTAATTTAATTTTAATTTAATTTTAATTTAATTTTAATTTAATTTTAATTTAATTTTAATTTAATTTTAATTTAATTTTAATTTAATTTTAATTTAATTTTAATTTAATTTTAATTTAATTTTAATTTAATTTTAATTTAATTTTAATTTAATTTTAATTTAATTTTAATTTAATTTTAATTTAATTTTAATTTAATTTTAATTTAATTTTAATTTAATTTTAATTTAATTTTAATTTAATTTTAATTTAATTTTAATTTAATTTTAATTTAATTTTAATTTAATTTTAATTTAATTTTAATTTAATTTTAATTTAATTTTAATTTAATTTTAATTTAATTTTAATTTAATTTTAATTTAATTTTAATTTAATTTTAATTTAATTTTATTTAATTTTAATTTAATTTTAATTTAATTTTAATTTAATTTTAATTTAATTTTAATTTAATTTTAATTTAATTTTATTTAATTTTAATTTAATTTTAATTTAATTTTAATTTAATTTTAATTTAATTTTAATTTAATTTTAATTTTAATTATAATTTTAATTTTAATTTTAATTTTAATTTTAATTTTAATTTTAATTTTAATTTTAATTTTAATTTTAATTTTAATTTTAATTTTAATTTTAATTTTAATTTTAATTTTAATTTTAATTTTAATTTTAATTTTAATTTTAATTTTAATTTTAATTTTAATTTTAATTTTAATTTTAATTTTAATTTTAATTTTAATTTTAATTTTAATTTTAATTTTAATTTTAATTTTAATTTTAATTTTAATTTTAATTTTAATTTTAATTTTAATTTTAATTTTAATTTTAATTTTAATTTTAATTTTAATTTTAATTTTAATTTAATTTTAATTTTAATTTTAATTTTAATTTTAATTTTAATTTTAATTTTAATTTTAATTTTAATTTTAATTTTAATTTTAATTTTAATTTTAATTTTAATTTTAATTTTAATTTTAATTTTAATTTTAATTTTAATTTTAATTTTAATTTTAATTTTAATTTTAATTTTAATTTTAATTTTAATTTTAATTTTAATTTTAATTTTAATTTTAATTTTAATTTTAATTTTAATTTTAATTTTAATTTTAATTTTAATTTTAATTTTAATTTTAATTTTAATTTTAATTTAATTTTAATTTTAATTTTAATTTTAATTTTAATTTTAATTTTAATTTTAATTTTAATTTTAATTTTAATTTTAATTTTAATTTTAATTTTAATTTTAATTTTAATTTTAATTTAGTTTTAATTTTAATTTTAATTTTAATTTTAATTTTAATTTTAATTTTAATTTTAATTTTAATTTTAATTTTAATTTTAATTTTAATTTTAATTTAATTTTAATTTTAATTTTAATTTTAATTTTAATTTTAATTTTAATTTTAATTTTAATTTTAATTTTAATTTTAATTTTAATTTTAATTTTAATTTTAATTTTAATTTTAATTTTAATTTTAATTTTAATTTTAATTTTAATTTTAATTTTAATTTTAATTTTAATTTTAATTTTAATTTTAATTTTAATTTTAATTTTAATTTTAATTTTAATTTTAATTTTAATTTTAATTTTAATTTTAATTTTAATTTTAATTTTAATTTTAATTTTAATTTTAATTTTAATTTTAATTTTAATTTTAATTTTAATTTTAATTTTAATTTTAATTTTAATTTTAATTTTAATTTTAATTTTAATTTTAATTTTAATTTTAATTTTAATTTTAATTTTAATTTTAATTTTAATTTTAATTTTAATTTTAATTTAAATTTTAATTTTAAATTTAATTTTAATTTTAATTTTCATTTTAGTTTTTATTTTAATTTAATTTTAATTTAATTTTAATTTTATTTTAATTTAATTTTAATATAATTTTAATTTAATTTTAATTTAATTTTTATTTAATTTTAATTTAATTTTAATTTTAATTTAATTTTAATTTAATTTTAATTTAATTTTAATTTAATTTTAATTTAATTTTAATTTAATTTTAATTTAATTTTAATTTAATTTTAATTTAATTTTAATTTAATTTTAATTTAATTTTAATTTAATTTTAATTTAATTTTAATTTAATTTTAATTTAATTTTAATTTAATTTTAATTTATTTTAATTTAATTTTAATTTAATTTTAATTTAATTTTAATTTAATTTTAATTTAATTTTAATTTAATTTTAATTTAATTTTCATTTAATTTTAATTTAATTTTAATTTAATTTTAATTTAAATTTAATTTAATTTTAATTTAATTTTAATTTAATTTTAATTTCATTTTAATTTAATTATAATTTAATTTTAATTTAATTTTAATTTAATTTTAATTTAATTTTAATTTAATTTTAATTTAATTTTAATTTAATTTTAATTAAATTTTAATTTAATTTTAATTTAATTTTAATTTAATTTTAATTTAATTTTAATTTAATTTTAATTAAATTTTAATTTATTTTTAATTTAATTTTAATTTAATTTTAATTTTAATTTTAATTTTAATTTAATTTTATTTTATTTTAATTTTAATTTAATTTTAATTTAATTTTAGTTTAATTTTAATTTAATTTTAATTTAATTTTAATTTAATTTTAATTTAATTTTAATTTAATTTTAATTTAATTTGAATTTAATTTGAATTTAATTTGAATTTAATTTGAATTTAATTTGAATTTAATTTGAATTTAATTTTAATTTAATTTTAATTTAATTTTAATTTAATTTTAATTTAATTTTAATTTAATTTTAATTTAATTTTAATTTAATTTTAATTTAATTTTAATTTAATTTTAATTTAATTTTAATTTAATTTTAATTTAATTTTAATTTAATTTTAATTTAATTTTAATTTAATTTTAATTTAATTTTAATTTAATTTTAATTTAATTTTAATTTAATTTTAATTTAATTTTAATTTAATTTTAATTTAATTTTAATTTAATTTTAATTTAATTTTAATTTAATTTTAATTTAATTTTAATTTAATTTTAATTTTATTTTAATTTAATTTTAATTTAATTTTAATTTAATTTTAATTTCATTTTAATTTAATTTTAATTTAATTTTAATTTAATTTTAATTTAATTTTAATTTAATTTTATTTAATTTTAATTTAATTTTAATTTAATTTTAATTTAATTTTAAATTAATTTTAATTTAATTTTAATTTAATTTTAATTTAATTTTAATTTAATTTTAATTTAATTTTAATTTAATTTTAATTTAATTTTAATTTAATTTTAATTTAATTTTAATTTAATTTTAATTTAATTTTAATTTAATTTTAATTTAATTTTAATTTAATTTTAATTTAATTTTAATTTAATTTAATTTAATTTTAATTTAATTTTAATTTTAATTTTAATTTAATTTTAATTTTAATTTAATTTTAATTAAATTTTAATATAATTTTAATTTAATTTTAATTTAATTTTAATTTAATTTTAATTTAATTTTAATTTAATTTTAATTTAATTTTAATTTAATTTTAATTTAATTTTAATTTAATTTTAATTTAATTTTAATTTAATTTTAATTTAATTTTAATTTAATTTTAATTTAATTTTAATTTAATTTTAATTTAATTTTAATTTAATTTTAATTTAATTTTAATTTAATTTTAATTTAATTTTAATTTAATTTTAATTTAATTTTAATTTAATTTTAATTTTAATTTAATTTTAATTTAATTTTAATTTAATTTTAATTTAATTTTAATTTAATTTTAATTTAATTTTAATTTAATTTTAATTTAATTTTAATTTAATTTTAATTTAATTTTAATTTAATTTTAATTTAATTTTAATTTAATTTTAATTTAATTTTAATTTAATTTTAATTTAATTTTAATTTAATTTTAATTTAATTTTAATTTAATTTTAATTTAATTTTAATTTAATTTTAATTTTAATTTAATTTTAATTTAATTTTAATTTAATTTTAATTTAATTTTAATTTAATTTTAATTTAATTTTAATTTAATTTTAATTTAATTTTAATTTAATTTTAATTTAATTTTAATTTAATTTTAATTTAATTTTAATTTAATTTTAATTTAATTTAATTTAATTTTAATTTAATTTTAATTTAATTTTAATTTAATTTTAATTTAATTTTAATTTAATTTTAATTTAATTTTAATTTAATTTTAATTTAATTTTAATTTAATTTTAATTTAATTTTAATTTAATTTTAATTTTAATTTAATTTTAATTTAATTTTAATTTAATTTTAATTTAATTTTAATTTAATTTTAATTTAATTTTAATTTAATTTTAATTTAATTTTAATTTAATTTTAATTTAATTTTAATTTAATTTTAATTTAATTTTAATTTAATTTTAATTTAATTTTAATTTAATTTTAATTTAATTTTAATTTAATTTTAATTTAATTTTAATTTAATTTTAATTTAATTTTAATTTAATTTTAATTTAATTTTTATTTAATTTTAATTTGATTTTAATTTAATTTTAATTTAATTTTAATTTAATTTTAATTTAATTTTAATTTAATTTTAATTTAATTTTAATTTAATTTTAATTTAATTTTAATTTAATTTTAATTTAATTTTAATTTAATTTTAATTTAATTTTAATTTAATTTTAATTTAATTTTAATTTAATTTTAATTTAATTTTAATTTAATTTTAATTTAATTTTAATTTAATTTTAATTTAATTTTAATTTAATTTTAATTTAATTTTAATTTAATTTTAATTTAATTTTAATTTAATTTTAATTTAATTTTAATTTAATTTTAATTTAATTTTAATTTAATTTTAATTTAATTTTAATTTAATTTTAATTTAATTTTAATTTAATTTTAATTTAATTTTAATTTAATTTTAATTTATAATTTAATTTTAATTTAATTTTATTTAATTTTAATTTAATTTTAATTTAATTTTAATTTAATTTTAATTTAATTTTAATTTAATTTTAATTTAATTTTAATTTAATTTTAATTTAATTTTAATTTAATTTTAATATAATTTTAAATTAATTTTAATTTAATTTTAATTTAATTTTAATTTAATTTTAATTTAATTTTAATTTAATTTTAATTTAATTTTAATTTAATTTTAATTTAATTTTAATTTAATTTTAATTTTAATTTAATTTTAATTTTAATTTAATTTTAATTTTAATTTAATTTTAATTTAATTTTAATTTAATTTTAATTTAATTTTAATTTAATTTTAATTTAATTTTAATTTAATTTTAATTTAATTTTAATTTAATTTTAATTTAATTTTAATTTAATTTTAATTTAATTTTAATTTAATTTTAATTTAATTTTAATTTAATTTTAATTTAATTTTAATTTAATTTTAATTTAATTTTAATTTAATTTTAATTTAATTTTAATTTATTTTTAATTTAGTTTTAATTTAATTTTAATTTAATTTTAATTTTAATTTAATTTTAATTTAATTTTAATTTAATTTTAATTTAATTTTAATTTAATTTTAATTTAATTTTAATTTAATTTTAATTTAATTTTAATTTAATTTTAATTTAATTTTAATTTAATTTTAATTTAATTTTAATTTAATTTTAATTTAATTTTAATTTAATTTTAATTTAATTTTAATTTAATTTTAATTTAATTTTAATTTAATTTTAATTTAATTTTAATTTAATTTTAATTTAATTTTAATTTAATTTTAATTTAATTTTAATTTAATTTTAATTTAATTTTAATTTAATTTTAATTTAATTTTAATTTAATTTTAATTTAATTTTAATTTAATTTTAATTTAATTTTAATTTAATTTTAATTTAATTTTAATTTTATTTTAATTTAATTTTAATTTAATTTTAATTTTAATTTTAATTTAATTTTAATTTAATTTTAATTTAATTTTAATTTAATTTTAATTTAATTTTAATTTTAATTTTAATTTTAATTTAATTTTAATTTTAATTTTAATTTTAATTTTAATTTAATTTTAATTTTAATTTTAATTTTAATTTTAATTTTAATTTTAATTTTAATTTTAATTTTAATTTTAATTTTAATTTTAATTTTAATTTTAATTTTAATTTTAATTTTAATTTTAATTTTAATTTTAATTTTAATTTTAATTTTAATTTTAATTTTAATTTTAATTTTAATTTTAATTTTAATTTTAATTTTAATTTTAATTTTAATTTTAATTTTAATTTTAATTTTAATTTTAATTTTAATTTTAATTTTAATTTTAATTTTAATTTTAATTTTAATTTTAATTTTAATTTTAATTTTAATTTTAATTTTAATTTTAATTTTAATTTTAATTTTAATTTTAATTTTAATTTTAATTTTAATTTTAATTTAATTTTAATTTTAATTTTAATTTTAATTTTAATTTTAATTTTAATTTTAATTTTAATTTTAATTTTAATTTTAATTTTAATTTTAATTTAATTTTAATTTTAATTTTAATTTTAATTTTAATTTTAATTTTAATTTTAATTTTAATTTTAATTTTAATTTTAATTTTAATTTTAATTTTAATTTTAATTTTAATTTTAATTTTAATTTTAATTTTAATTTTAATTTTAATTTTAATTTTAATTTTAATTTTAATTTTAATTTTAATTTTAATTTTAATTTTAATTTTAATTTTAATTTTAATTTTAATTTTAATTTTAATTTTAATTTTAATTTTAATTTTAATTTTAATTTTAATTTTAATTTTAATTTTAATTTTAATTTTAATTTTAATTTTAATTTTAATTTTAATTTTAATTTTAATTTTAATTTTAATTTTAATTTTAATTTTAATTTTAATTTTAATTTTAATTTTAATTTTAATTTTAATTTTAATTTTAATTTTAATTTTAATTTTAATTTTAATTTTAATTTTAATTTTAATTTTAATTTTAATTTTAATTTTAATTTTAATTTTAATTTTAATTTTAATTTTATTTTAATTTTAATTTTAATTTTAATTTTAATTTTAATTTTAATTTTAATTTTAATTTTAATTTTAATTTTAATTTTAATTTTAATTTTAATTTTAATTTTAATTTTAATTTTAATTTTAATTTTAATTTTAATTTTAATTTTAATTTTAATTTTAATTTTAATTTTAATTTTATTTTAATTTAATTTTAATTTTAATTTTAATTTTAATTTTAATTTTAATTTTAATTTTAATTTTAATTTTAATTTTAATTTTAATTTTAATTTTAATTTTAATTTTAATTTTAATTTTAATTTTAATTTTAATTTTAATTTTAATTTTAATTTTAATTTTAATTTTAATTTTAATTTTAATTTTAATTTTAATTTTAATTTTAATTTTAATTTTAATTTTAATTTTAATTTTAATTTTAATTTTAATTTTAATTTTAATTTTAATTTTAATTTTAATTTTAATTTTAATTTTAATTTTAATTTTAATTTTAATTTTAATTTTAATTTTAATTTTAATTTTAATTTTAATTTTAATTTTAATTTTAATTTTAATTTTAATTTTAATTTTAATTTTAATTTTAATTTTAATTTTAATTTTAATTTTAATTTAATTTTAATTTTAATTTTAATTTTAATTTTAATTTTAATTTTAATTTTAATTTTAATTTTAATTTTAATTTTAATTTTAATTTTAATTTTAATTTTAATTTTTGTTCAGTTCCGAACAATAAAAATACATTAAGTTATTAATAAGTAGTTGTAGTCATACAAATATGTAAGCATAACAGCAAAACACAAAACAACAAAGCATTCCAGTAACTACCAAAAAAGCTGAGCCTGCAAAAAACGACACATGAGTCTCAGTGCAATGTTCTGGACAAAGTCAAGGCCAGTTTGGCTATGTTTTAATATGAATAGAATTTTGTAGTGCAATGTGCTGAACAATTATTTCAAGGGCAGCTTGGCCGTTTTTGTTGTGTGTGCATTTTGTTGTTATGCTTAATCATATGCTAAATCAATAATCTGATACATATGTATATACATTTTACATATTAGTTTTATATATTCTTTTTCTATGTAAAATTGGAACAAATTTTGTGTAAAAAGAATCTAAATAGTAACAACAAATGAATATTAAAAGTCAACACCTTTGAAGCGGTTCTTTTTTATTCCTCTGGGTTGAACAGGTTCAAGTGCCTGGTTAGCTAAAGCAAACAAAACAAATTATCCTTAGTTGAACCGGTTCAAGTGCCTGGTTAACCAAAGCAAACAAAACAAAATTAATTATCCTTAGTTGAACAGATTAAAGTGCCTGGTTAACTTTTGAATAATTATTTAAACAACTATTCCTTTGTCAAGTTAAGACTAAGGATTTGCAGTTGCGCCCATTAAGACGCAACATTCTGGTGACCCCGACGTGATCTGCTACACTTCTTAGGCAGATTCAACATATCATTCTAGTGGTTCAGTTTCATCAGCATTTATCATGGAAGATTTTTCATCATTGGTTGCCTTGCAAAAATTGGCGGGCAATGAAATTCAGCAAATTGTGAAGAATTTCAAAAAGGATTCTCCAGATCGAAAGACGACATCAATCTATTTTGAAGAGCGACTGCAGCGTCTACTGGGATCAATTTGAAGAAAATGACACGAAGATTCATACGATAAAGGATCTATCATTAGATCATGAATACTTTAAAACAGACTACTATAACAACATTTTGACTGTGGCCAATAAGTACAAACAGATTTTTACAACCGAGATACAAAACCTGGAATCGAAGTCATCACCCCAATTGGAACCACCTCCAAAGGCAACTCCAAGAGACATACGAGGATTTACAAAAGATGCATCCTCGGTCGCATCAACAACTCAGCAGGATCAGTCGTCATCAATTTCTCCAGTCCAAGTTAGTTTTGAGGCCATGTGTAGGAGACAAAAGGTGACGATGTCATCACTGGAACGTCTACTAGCGGGCAATTCAATACAAGAGGCTCCTTCACAGTGTCTGATCGTGTTAAGCAAGCTGTGGAGCCAAGTTGAAGAAATTCACTATAAATTATGGGAACTGTTCGAGGACCCGGCAGCAAAAGGATATGACATACTGGCATACTCAGAACTCGAAGCCAGAGTCATACACCGACAAGAATTGTTAACAACACATAAGAATATCAATGATGAATTCCAGGCAATAAATCACCAATTGGTGCATCTACCAAAAATGTCAGTACCGAAGTTTGACGGAAACTACTGGAAATAGCAAACTTTCGCAGACATATTCACGCGAATGATACATCAGCAACAAATTCCAAAAATCCAGAAAATGTGGTACCTCAAAACCAATGTATTCGGGGAGGCTGAACGCGCGATTGGTCATCTCGAATTGACAGAAGATAATTACGACATCGCATGGGAAGCTCTACAAGATCGTTTTAGCAATAAGAGAATGCTTAAATCAGCTATAATACAACGGCTGATATCCCTTCCAAACCTCACATCAGAAGCCAAGACTATTCGAAACTTTCATGACACCATTCATGAAAGCTTAGCCGCACTCAAGAATCTTGGAGTCGAGACAGATAGCTGGGATCCTCTGCTGTTGCACATTTTAATAAAGAAATTTGATCACCAAACCCATATGCTCTACCAGCAATCACTTCAAGACCCCAGAAAGCTTCAAGAAATAAGCACCTTTCTCAAATTCTTAAAGTATCGGTTCCAAGCATTAGAAGCCATAGGATGTAAAATCAAAAGAGTGGTAACATCGACAGCAGTATCCAATCACAACAGTTGCAAGGTTCGTAAGCAAGGTGGCCATCCTCTTTACTATTGCCAACAGTTTCTCAAGATGTCCGCCGTAGAACGACTGAAATGGATACAGAAACAAAACCTGTGCGTCAATTGTTTCAAAGAAAATCACACAGCCAAGACATGTAAATCACGAAGCTGCACAAAATATTCAGCAAAGCACAACACACTACTGCATTTACAGGGAGATGCTAAAATTCAGAAAACAACAGTAAATCATCAAGTTCCAGATCAGTCAAATAACAACACTGTGCCTTTCACGGTAGCTGCGGCTCAAAATGAAACTAACAAACATAACTACGTTCTACTAGCAACAGCAAAAATTGAAATCTCAGCAAATAATGGAAGATCGTGTGAAGTTCGAGCAATTCTGGATTCCGGCTCTCAGATTAATATCATAACTGAAAGACTGATTAAGAAATTATCGCTATCAACAACATCATCATCGCTCTGTATCGAAGGCATTGGAAAGGGTACTCATAAATCAATTCAGCGAGTAAACGTAGATATGCATTCAAGAACTGGAAACTTCACATCCAAACTCGAAGCAGTCGTCCTGTCTCACACCGTATCACCTCAACCAAGACTGAACATTGACATTTCAACCTGGTCACTCCCAGAAAACATTAAGTTAGCAGATCCTGAATTCTTCAAATCTGACAAGATCGCTGTTCTACTGGGAGCAGAACTGTATTATCACTTGATCCGACCAGAACAAATCAACATCGGTGAACAGTTGCCCATACTGCAGAATACGGTGTTTGGTTGGATAGTAGCAGGAATGGTGGGATCAACAAGCTACGATGCTGTCACATGTGGTATATTCAGTCAAGAAGAAGAAACCACGAATCCACTGATAAAAAAATTTTGGGAAATAGAAGAAGTTGAAACAAGTAAGAAATATCTTTCACAAGCAGAACAGCGATGTGAATCTCACTTTGCTCAAAATGTTCGTAGCAATGAGGAAGGCCGCTTTGTCGTTAAACTCCCCTTTATCGAAAACAAATCAGCCTTAGGGCAATCACAAGCCATGATCCACAACATATTTATGAGTCTAGAACGCCGACTCCGTTTGACTCCGTTCATTGATGATAAAGGCATCATTCGAGTGGGTGGACGGCTGGAAGCATCAACACTAAACTACGACTCTAAGCATCCAATGCTAATTCCTTACAACGACCCGTTAGCAAAACTTTTGTTCATTATGATACACAAGGACAACAAACACTGTGGCTCCCAGACATTATTAGCAGCAATAAGGCAACGTTTTTGGCCAATCAAAGGAAAGTTAACAGCCAGAGCAACTGTACAACAATGCATACGATGTAGCAAGGCCCGTCCAAAATTATGTCAACAGATCATGGGTAATCTACCACACACCCGAGTGACTCCAGCAAGACCATTTATTAACAGTGGCGTTGACTACTGTGGACCATTATGGATTCATTATAAAATCAGAGGAAAAAGAGCAACAAAGGCTTATATTGCTGTATTTTGTTGCTTCGTTACGAAAGCAGTCCACCTCGAATTGGTAAGCGATTTAACAACGAATGCGTTCATTGGCGCATTGAAACGTTTCATCAGCCGTAGAGGACATTGTAAAACACTCTACTGCGACAACGCTACAAATTTTGTTGGAGCTCGAAACCAACTCCATGAGCTTAATGAAGCAATCCACTCCCAGAAAGCCAATGAATCAATAGTAAGGTTATGCAGCGATAAAGGAATAGATTTCAAATTCATTCCACCTCGGGCTCCACATTTTGGCGGGCTCTGGGAGGCTGCAGTCAAATCAGCCAAGCATTTGTTAATAAGGAGTGTGTCTACAGTGTCGCTAACCTATGAAGAGCTAGAAACAGTGGTGGTTGAGATTGAAGCTATACTCAACTCAAAACCACTCACTCCAATGTCATCCGATCCCAAGGATCTTACTGCCTTAACACCATGGCATTTTTTGATCGGCGAACCACTGACAACATCCGTAGACACATATGCCACGCCAAACAACGCGTCGCTACTAACAAGATGGAAGTTAGTATCCCATCTCAAACACGAATTTTGGAGGCGTTGGTCGCGAGATTACCTTCAGGAACTGCAATATAAAAGCAAATGGAAACAACAAATGAACAACGTCAATCCAGGTTTAATGGTTATAATACAAGAGGATAACGTACCACCACTCCAATGGCCACTAGGCAGGATCGTAAGGACATACACAGGTCCCGACAACAATGTTAGAGCGGCTGACATTCAAACAGCAGCAGGAACTTTAAAACGTTCGATACATAGGCTTGCACCACTACCAATAAAGAATTTTGAACAAGAAGACAGACTCATTCCATCAGATCAAAACGATGAAGGTAGCAAGCGCAAAGAAGACAGCTCTAAAACAAATGAAAGGAAGATTAAACACTGAGATCATACCAACTCTTCTCATCAATCAAAACGAACACGAATGAACACAAGTTCAGCATTTGTAACTATGTATCTTGATGGCTTGCTTATTTATACCATACGCTTCCCCTGCGCCAATAGAGGTTCAGCCATTTGTGTCTAATCCGGGTATTTATTTCGAAAAATTAGGGTCGGTTGGAATAATCACCAGTGAATGGAACCTAATAACCTACATTAATATGCAAACATACTGGAAGAATTTGGAATTAATGAATGGTTATCCACAAATATTACAAAAATCCTGCACAATCTTGCAAACGTCCAAACACTGTTCAGTAATAGTTATGTTAATTAAGGGTTTAATGGATGAAATAAAACTGAAGAATGAACTCCTGAAAATACACAATGGACATCGAGCGAAAAGAGGTGCATTCAACATCATCGGCAACATAGCTAACTCTTTATTCGGAGTTCTAGATTCTCAGTATGCAGAAGATGTCGCCAGTACCATTGACAAAATATATCAAAATGAAAATTATCTTGAAAATAAAATCCACAACCAAACCTCATTTCTGGACAGCACAATAAACATCATGAAAAGGAACCAACAAAGTATTGAAGAAGAATTTGTAAAGGTCGAAAAGACATTGAAAACCCTGAAATTCCGATTTGAGAACGTGCAACAAGAAGTAAATAAACAAGGCATCGCTCAATCAGTTGCTGAACTAGCTCTTCAAACAACGTTGGAACTAATATACTTCCAACGCGTGTAAGATTCTCTTCTAAGCATTTTAATGGACACACATCATGGTAAATTAAGTCCCAAACTAATCTCACCTCAACAGCTACAAGAAGAGCTACTCCACATAAAGGCCAGCCTTCCCAGCCATCTAAGGTTACCTACCGAAGAATTGATACAACTATATAACTTGATGTCAATCGAAGGACGAGTCACTTCAAACTACGTTATTTTTAAATTGAAACTTCCACTAGTATCAACTGAAGATTTCGAGTTACTACAACTTACTCCTGTGCCGTGGCTTCTAAACAATGAATTTGTCAAAATCCAGTCTCCCTTCTCATTTTTGATTGTAAATCTGCATCGTGATCAATACTACCCATTAAAGGAAGCTGAGTCAAGGATATGCACGTCAACCGAAAGTGAGCACTATCTTTGTCAACAAATTCACCCACTTTATAAACGAGGATCCAATATAGCAATATGTGAATTAAACTTGCTTAATCACATTGAAACAAACACGTCATGCTCCATCGAACATGCGGAAGCCGGCTCCCATTGGCTTCAACTACACAATCCTAACACATGGATATATTCTGTCAGGAGCGAAGTCGTGGTAAATGCAGTTTGTGAGGCAGTTCTAACGCAATTCACCATTCAAGACTCAGGACTTCTATCTATGAATGAAAACTGAGTCATTAAACAGCCACTGATAACCATTCAAGGCCACAAGACATTAAAGTCAACCAATCACAGATCATATATCCCAACCGTTCAGACATCTGATTTGGTGTTCTCGTCAACAGAACCTCCAGCAGTCAACATTTTCCTTCGTTACAACTTCCATCAAGAACAACTATCCGCTATCCAAAGTGAATTATCTAAACTACAATTGAATCTTCCTAACGAAATTCGACCACATGACATTCATCACTACTCAATAAGTTATTTATGTCTCTTCTTGGTTGGTTGCATTATTTCATTCTTTGTTTGGAAACGCATCAGGAGATCTCACAGCATCAATTGCTTACCACCAAGAATTCATGTCTTCGCACCTGATACAAACCATAAAAGAGATGCGGATTTTACGATTGAAGTTTAACTTTCAGCTGTTGAACCCATGGTTCAATGGGGCGGAGAATATTCAGTTCCGAACAATAAAAATACATTAAGTTATTAATAAGTAGTTGTAGTCATACAAATATACAAGCATAACAGCAAAACACAAAACAACAAAGCATTCCAGTTACTACCAAAAAAGCTGAGCCTGCAAAAAACGACACATGAGTCTCAGTGCAATGTTCTGGACAAAGTCAAGGCCAGTTTGGCTATATTTTAATATGAATAGAATTTTGTAGTGCAATGTGCTGAACAATTATTTCAAGGGCAGCTTGGCCGTTTTTGTTGTGTGTGCATTTTGTTGTTATGCTTAATCATATGCTAAATCAATAATCTTATACATATATACATATTACATATTAGTTTTATATATTCTTTTTCTATGTAAAATTGGAACAAATTTGTATAAAAAGAATCTAAATAGTAACAATAAATGAATATTAAAAGTCAACACCTTCGAAGCGGTTCTTTTTTATTCCTCTGGGTTGAACAGGTTCAAGTGCCTGGTTAGCCAAAGCAAACAAAACAAATTATCCTTAGTTGAACCGGTTCAAGTGCCTGGTTAACCAAAGCAAACAAAACAAAATTAATTATCCTTAGTTGAACAGGTTAAAGTGCCTGGTTAACTTTTGAATAATTATTTAAACAACTATTCCTTAGTCAAGTTAAGACTAAGGATTTGCAGTTGCGCCCATTAAGACGCAACAATTTTAATTTTAATTTAATTTTACTGTAATTTTAGTTACATTTTAATCGCACCCAGCAAAGTATAATAACAACTACTACTCGATCGCGAATTCAGGCACTCAAAATTTAACTTTAGTTAAAACGACTTTTTAATCAAAGTCTTATCAAACTTAAGCACACTGGGACAAATAGATAAATCGAATGATAAAACAATTTTATTATTATAAAATATAACATTTTTTTCCAAAAGATATAGAAATAAAAAAGATATTACGTAAAAAATAACCCAATTTTTGGGTCGCACTCTAATTGCGGGTCCAAGGAGACGACTTGGACGCGTTTTTGTCATTGTGGATCTTTTCTTCCGTTGTGGTATGATTTTTGTCCATCTTTCTCGCTCGGTTTTGGAAATTGGAGCATCTAAGTACACTTCCTTTTCTTGCGGCAGCCTTGTCGACTCATCTGCTCTTGTTGTCGCTATTTTCCGCTGAGCCCGCACCGCAACGGACTTTGAGCTTCGCTTCAATTCATTGTTTGCTGTGGTTGGAGATTTCTGTCCTGCCAAAGCTTTTGGTACACGGCGTTTTTTGCCGGGCTTTATAGCTAGTGCCGTCTGTGGTTCTTTTGGCGCCTCAATTGCTTTGGACGCGTCCATAGCATATGTAGGTTTGGTCACCTCTAAGGTACCTTTTGTTTCCATCAGGATTTTAACCTCTGTGAACTTTTTTTTTATACTGCATGCAGTATCTTTGATGGCGTGTTCGGTGTTCGACCTTTTTTCTGTATGCGTCCCAAGCCGTTCGATGTATTTTTCAAGTTCACTCATGGCCCTCTCCAGCGTAATCGCTTTCGGCTTTGTAGTAATCGTTGAGCGTGGCGTTTTTGGCGTTTCCGCAGCCTCTGTGATTATGCTAGCTTGGCTGGTCTTACCCTCTTTGTGGTGTGTAATAACTCGTTCTTGTGGTGGAGTCTTGTGCATCGATTTTTTTGCTAATGGCGACGGTAATTGGGTTTCCCGCTGTTCTCCTCTTGTTCTTTTTAAACCACCTCCTGCCGTGAAGGACGATTCTTTCTCAGTTTGCGTCTCTTCGTTCTGTGTTGGTCGCGGCTGAGCAACGGCTTTGGTTATGTTATCGCGTTGGGACCACTCTTTGCATGCTTCCAGCTGCAACGTCGATATCTCTGCGACAAGATCTCGCATGGGCTGGTGGATGCTACGTCGCGGGAGTGCCATAATTTTAGCGAGCCCCTGGATTTTGACCGTGAGCTTATCGCTAGCTGTAGTCTCCTGTGGGTCGCTTGGCCTCGATAAAGAAGGTGGCGAGGAGCGTGCTCACTTGTCTTCTTATCAGTTTTTTGAGCGGACCGTGCAACCCTTGGGGTTCCTTTAAATGGATCCATCATTTCCAGACTATAACCGGATGCGGAACCATTACCTCCTTCTTTATTGATTGTATGATCTGTATGATCTGCTACGGTAGCCAAGTTTGCCATCACAGTAGCATTGCGGTCATTGGATGACGACGACTGGGAGCCCGCTTGCTCAATCCCTAAAGCCGCCGGTAATGGGGATCCGACTCCCTGCACCGTATGGTTTTTTCTTAAACAACCTATCATTTTGGTTTTATTTTTCAGGGTCTCCTTCCCATAGCATTTTATACCTTCTGCCAGTTTTTTTTTTTCTAAGAGTGTCCAAGGAGACCAAAGAGCCAAGCAGACCAAGGAGCCGTCCAATCTGCAACAGACACTCTTGGGTTTTGTGTTAGCTAGGGTCCACGGGATCGTTAAGCCCGAAGGATTTGTTCTAAAAACAGATCCCCCCCTGCGGTTATCACTCCGTGATATCTCCCGGTCCTCAGTTCCTGGCCTTCCAGGCCTATCCTTGGTCCAGCGGCGAGGCTACAAATCCCACGGAGTACGTCGGTCGTAGTGGGGTTCAACAGTGTCTTCAGGAACCACTTAGGTAGATATATATATGTGGATCCCGTTGTGGATGTTCACAAAATTATATTTTTTAAGAGTTTTATTTAAATTTTATTTTTACAATATATTTTTTTTTTATTTACATTCAATGAATACAATTTTATAACTAACTTAATATACAAAGTTTTTAATAAATAAAAATTTACATTTTTGAAATCTTAAATAATAATTTTTTAAATAAATGTGTAAGTGAATATTTGTAAAGTTTGTATGTTGTTTTGTATGTTGTGATATCGGTGTTTATATGTGGTGTTATTGAGTCACCACATTATTCCCCCTCCCCTATGCAAAATTTCGGTCGTATTGGCTAATAGGTTAAAGTGTACTTTTTTAGTATTTTTATGTTTGGTTGAATGTGTGTGTGCTGTTTCGGTGTCTAAGGTGGCGGGCTTAATCCTATCAATGTTGACTGTTATGTTAGTGTTATTTTTACGAATTGTGAAGTATTTCGGTGTTCTCTCAATAACTTCGAAGGGACCATCGTACGGCTCTTGTAGTGTTTTACGAATTGTGTCATTGCGGACGAAGACAAAGTTACAAGTACTAAGGGCTCGAGGTATATATTGTTGGAAGTTAGTGCTGTGATGCGCAATGTTTGACTTTTGATCTTCTACGACCTCTTTAAGTTTGGACAAGGTGTCCGACGAATTAAAGTTCTGACTGCTGTGGATTACTAGTTGTTGTGGTAGCCTGAGTGGTTGACCAAAAACCATTTCAGCTGGTGAAGCCTTAATATCTTATTTGACCGTGGACCTAATTCCTAGAAGAACTACTGGCAACTCTGTGTACCAATTTGTGTGGTTGTTACTCGCTATTAGAGAAGTCTTTAGTTGGCGGTGAAATCGTTCTACAATCCCATTAGCTTGTGGATGATAAGCAGAAGTGGTAATGTGCTTGCTTCCTAGTGTCTTAACGAAGTTTCTAAATGTTGTGGACGTAAATTGAGGTCCTCGATCGGAAGTAATTTCCAGAGGAACTCCAAAACGTGAGATGTATTCCTTTTGAAGTGTATCTACGATAGTACTGGCGTTGGTATCTTTAATTGGATACGCTTCGGGCCAACGTGTGTTTCTGTCAACTAAGGTAAGTAGATATCTATAACCTTTAGATATTGGTAAAGGGCCAACTAAATCAACGTGAATATGCTCAAAACGACCGTCTGGTATGTCTATCTTGTGTGGGATTGTATTCGTGTGTCGATGTATTTAAGCTCGTTGGCATCTAACGCATTCTTGTGACCATTTGTTGATTTGTGTGTTCATTTTGGGCCAAAAATATCTTTGTGTTATGAGTCGTCGAGAAGCTCGTGTACCTGGGTGTGAAATATTATGTAATTTTTCAAAAATTTGTTTGCGTAATGTTTGTGGAATGTATGGACGTGTTCCTGAACTTGTTTGTTCGCACCAAATTTTAATGTTAAGTATTGTAATGTGTATTTGTTCGAATTTGTAAGTGTGTTTATTTAGTATCTCTTGTAGTTCTGAATCTGTATTCTGTTCTTTGTGTAGAGTTCTGAGGTTAATCTCAGAGGTTGTGAAAGCCTCTATCTCAGCTCTTGAAAGTGCGTCCGCTACGGTGTTATCGGTACCTTTAATGTGTCTGATGTCGTTGGAAAATTGTGCAATGAATTCTAGGTGTCGTGTTTGTCTTGGGCTTCTCTCTGTTTTTGAATGTAATGCTGAAGTAAGTGGTTTGTGATCTGTGTATATAGTAAATGTTCGTCCCTCTAAATAGTGTCTGAAGTGTTTAATTGTAAGATAAATTGCTAAAAGTTCGCGATCGAACGTACTGTATTTTGTCTCTGATGGAGATAATTTCTTTGCAAAGACAGCTAGTGGTTCTGATTATGTTCTTGTTGCAAAACTGCACCGATAGCAATGTTAGATGCATCCACAGCGATAGAAAGTTTTGCTTTGCTATTAAAATGATTAAGTAGCACTTCCTTAGTAAAACTTTCTTTTATCGTTGCGAATGCTTCTGTTGTTTTTTCTGTCCATGTTAAGTGTTTGTCCTTTGTTTTTGATGCTGAAGTTATCATATCGTAAATTTGTGTAAGTGTGTGTGCTAATTTTGGAATGCATCTGTGGTAGTAATTCATCATCCCGATGAATTTCTGCATTTGTTTAACTGTTTCTGGTTTTGGATAGTTAACAATGCATTGAATTCTATCGGGAGATGGTTGTATGCCTTTGTTTGAAATATCATAACTTAAAAAATTTATTCTGTCTACGCCGAAAATACATTTGTTTGGTTTAATGTTTAGTGATGGAGATAATTTCTTTGCAAAGACAGCTAGTGGTTCTGATTATGTTCTTGTTGCAAAACTGCACCGATAGCAATGTTAGATGCATCCACAGCGATAGAAAGTTTTGCTTTGCTATTAAAATGATTAAGTAGCACTTCCTTAGTAAAACTTTCTTTTATCGTTGCGAATGCTTCTGTTGTTTTTTCTGTCCATGTTAAGTGTTTGTCCTTTGTTTTTGATGCTGAAGTTATCATATCGTAAATTTGTGTAAGTGTGTGTGCTAATTTTGGAATGCATCTGTGGTAGTAATTAATCATCCCGATGAATTTCTGCATTTGTTTAACTGTTTCTGGTTTTGGATAGTTAACAATGCATTGAATTCTATCGGGAGATGGTTGTATGCCTTTGTTTGAAATATCATAACTTAAAAAATTTGTTCTGTCTACGCCGAAAATACATTTGTTTGGTTTAATGTTTAGTCCGTAATTGTCTAGTCGTTCGAAAACTAAATTTAGTTGTTTAACATGTTCTTCTTCTGTCTCGCTGGCCACCAGAATGTCGTCGAGGTATACAAATACGAAGTCTAGTTCTCGTAATACTTCGTTGATAAATCGTTGGAATGTTTGAGCTGCATTTCTTAAACCGAATGGCATTCTCAGAAACTCAAACATTCCGAACGGTGTTGTAATCGCGGTTTTATGTATGTCTTGTGTGGCCATGGGGATTTGGTGGTATGCTCTGACTAGATCTAATTTTGAAAATATGTGTTTGTTGTGTAAATCAATAGATAGGTCGTGTATGTGTGGTAGAGGGTAGCGGTCTGGGACTGTAATGGCATTTAGTCTTCTATAGTCACCACAGGGTCTCCAGTCATTCACATCTTTTTGGGTACTAGATGTAGTGAAGAAGCTGACATGGAGTCTGAAGGACGGCAGATACCTGCTTTGATTAAGAAATCAAATTCCTGTTTGGCAATTTTGTATTTGTTGGAGTCAAGGCGTCTTGGTCTTGAAAAAGGTAACTGTCCTTCTGTAGTTATGTGGTGTTCTGTTTTGTGTTTAACTGGTTTGTTGTAGTCGGGTTCTGCTGTTAGTGATGGGTAATCTTTGAGTATATTTGTAGTCTATTGTAATTAGTTTGGGTAGTGATGTTTCTGTACATGCTGTGATTGCGTTAACTGATAGTTGTGTAAGTGGATCAATGAGTTTCTTGTGTTTTAAGTCTATCAAGAGTCCATATTTCGTAAGGAAATCTGCTCCTATGATGGGTCTTGTAATGTCTGCTAGTATAAATGTAAAAGGGAAATCGCGTCTTAGTTTTAAATTTACGTTGAGTAATTTCTTGCCGAAAGTTGAGATTGTGCTACCGTTAGCTGCTGTTAGAATTAAGTCTGAATTTTTCTTGTGGGTATTGAATTTATTTACTGGAAGTACGGAAACTTCTGCTCCACTGTCTATCAAAAAGTTTATATGATTGTCGTTATCGTAAATAAAAAGGCGGGGTGTGAGTATTGTTTGACTTCCATCATTAGCCGTCGCAATGATGAAGTCACTTAGTTTGTTGAGTTATGTTGTGTTGTGTTGTGTTGGGTGTCGTTTTGACCGAATGATTGTTGTTCGCATTGTCTAGCTGCCCTTCCGAACCTAAAATGGTATCTACATACCCAGTTGGCAGGTCGTTGTCGTGACACACTTCTTGACGGGGATCTACGTCTTGAAAATCTTCGAAAATTAGTTTCTCTCGAGTTCGAACGTGAATTATTCCGGTATCGTTCGTTTTTTAATTCTTGGACCTCAATTGCTAGTTTGTTGAAACTTTCTAGAATTTTTGACGTTGTTTCAGCAAACGATTGCGTTATCATCGCAAGCTCGGAGTTTTGGGTGTTTTTTGTCATGCGATGGGCATTATTGCCAAATGAAGCGACTTCGGATTCTGACATAACTTCCCACAAATTGTCAGCTAGTTTCAATAGCTCCTCTAGCTCTCTATGACCAGATCCGGTCAAAACAATATTAAGCTTTTGGGGAGCTTGCGAAGCCAAATTTTATAAACTAAGTCGCTATCGACTGTAGTACCGGCTAACATAATTAGTGACCTATAAAATTGAGATGGTTTTTGGCTTCACTTGGCTTCACTTAAAGAGTGTCGGTCAATCAAAGTTCTCTTTAAGCTTTCATACAAATTTGAGGAAGGAGGTTTCTGTATGAAATCTAGCACTGTTATAATTACCTCTTGAGGTAGAGCGGTTACGAGGTACTCATACTATGTCTTGTCAGTAGTAATTCCTTTTGCCTGAAATTGTATTTCTGCATGGGCGAACCATGCGTCGGGACAAGTGGTCCAAAATTGTGGCAATTTAACTGACGTTGCTTGTACTTCTGGTTGCATTGGTGGTCACCTTCGCCGAAATGAGAGAGATGTGAGAGAGGGTTAGAAGTATGTAAGGGAGTGGGGGGTTGTCTGGGGTGGGGTGATGGTGTGTGTGAAAGACTCATCGTGTAGCTCAAAATGTGTCTCCTAAAGTGTGTTTCCTAAAATGTGTTTCCTAGTGCAGTGAAGTGCCTACGTAAGTGAGAATATAGGTTTCTTCCGACCCTATATTCTTAAATACGTTAAAGAATCTACGGTGTGTGCCTCGTGAGAATCTAAATTAAAAAGCAACCTGTAAAAAAATTTTTATAACATGTCAAAAAAAAATAAAAATTACAAAATTTGATACAATTTTTGAAATGATAAAATAATGAATATGCCAAGTTTTTGTTATTGTTGCTGTTGTTGTTGTTGTTGTTATTATTATTGTTGTTGTTGTTGTTGTTAATTTTGCTGCTGTTGTTGTTATTGTTGTTTTTGTTGTTGTTGTAAATTATTTTGTTGCTGTTGTTGTTATTGTTGTTGCTGCTGCTATATATGATAGCTTTCTGTTGTTGTTGTTTATTCTGCTGTTATTGTCTTTGTTAATGTTGTTGTTGTTGCCTGTTCCACCTTACCGGCAGGTGTAGGGGTTTGCTTGTTGTTTTTAGATTTAGTAACAGATTCCGTGGTTACTTTCAACATTCGTTAAATCTTTAAACTTGAGTAACGATTTTTAGCTGGTATGGTTTAAAGTTTGTAGTAGCTGACGGGTCAGTGTTGAGGTAGGTAATTAAGTTTGAGATGAGATGATTGAACTAATCGAAGATTATTGCTTCCGGTTGCGTACTGCGACTGTAACTGGATTGTCGACGAAGCTCGTAATGGTGCGTCGACGGAAAATACGACGAAGATTGTGAAAATTGTTGATTGTTGAAAATTACAACGTTGTTGATGTGGTATTATTGTGGGCGTTATTTATAAACCGACATCGAGTATAAGTAATGCGTGAGGCATACAGTGACTGTTTATTTTTTAGTTTTGGATGTTGATTCGGCAGCGGTGTTTTTGTATTGGTTTTTGGATGTAGTGTTGCGAAACTGTTGACGGGGTTTTAGTTCCAAAAAAAATTTTATTTTGTTTTAAATTTTTGGGTTTTCTTCCGTTGATCGTGTTTCCTCAGTTTAATTGCTCCTGGCAGGATCGCCAGTTGTGGATCCCGTTGTGGATGTTCACAAAATTATATTTTTTAAGAGTTTTATTTAAATTTTATTTTTACAATATATTTTTTTTTTATTTACATTCAATGAATACAATTTTATAACTAACTTAATATACAAAGTTTTTGATAAATAAAAATTGACAATTTTGAAATCTTAAATAATAATTTTTTAAATAAATGTGTAAGTGAATATTTGTAAAGTTAGTATGTTGTTTTGTATGTTGTGATGTCGGTGTTTATATGTAGTGTTATTGAGTCACCATATATATATATATATATATATATATATATACATATGTATGTAAATATATATGTATATATATCTTTTTTTAATTTTCTTTTTCTCTTCAATTTTCGACCGTTGGTCGAAAAATCACTTGACACAATTTGTTTTAGTTTTCGACTCACTTGGCACACTTCCACTTCACTCAAATGTTCAGACCGAACTGAACTGCCAACCAGCGGTGCAGACTGGCGAGATTAAGGCTCCACAAGAGTTGAAAAATTTGATCATAAGAAGTTCGGTCAAAGTTCTTTCAAGGACAGAAATGACCAGTTTATTATTATTATTAGTGTTGTTATTATTATTATAAGGTAAAATTGAGTGATTTTGGTTGATATTTATTTGCCCAGTTCTGTTTATCCTCTTGTGGTGTGTCTGGTGTTTATGGAAAAACCCTAACTTTTGGCATTTAGGCGTGCCGCGCCGAAAGTTAAAGGCCTCAAGGCCGATCTTGTTTTGAAAATCAAAACAAAAAAACAAGGCAATGTTGCCGCTTTAGTCTTAAGTTTGATTCTGAATTTTATTTGAGCAGTGTACTGCTTTTATATCTTAAAATTACAAATACAATAACAAAAATGAATATTTTACTTAACTTAAAAAAAAAAAGACATACCCTAAAAACGAATCGATGACCAATCAATGAATAGAAAATGCGATCGTCAGCATTTAGGTTACTTTCCAACTTAAGTGCACTGAGTGTCACTTGGGTTCGCTGCACTGATTACGCTGCATAAATGTTTACACTGCAGTTTCAATAGCAAGCGCGATTATGTTGCACAAGAAGTGTGTCAACCAAAAAAAACGTCGCACAGTGGTCAGTATAGATACATTACATTACAGTGGTCTGTCTAGATACATTACACCCTTACCCTCAAGAAGAAAATTATTTGTGTGAGCTAAATATATTTTTTTTTTTTTAGTGAACATAAAGAATTTTCTTTTAATTTGTAATATTTATAATTTATATTTATATAATTATTATTATTTTTTTTTTTTTTTTTTTTTTTATATTTGTATACATTTTCAATTTTTGCTTATATTTTTATTTTTTTTTTTTTTGCTTACATTTTTATTTTGACTACATTTTTATTTTGATTTTTGCTTTATTGTGTTTTATGGTTTTGGTTTGTATAATTTTAGTCTGTTGTTATGTATTTCTTTATTTTTTCCATTATAATCTATTATAGTATTAACGCCTTTCTTTTCTATTACCTTAAATGGACCTTTAAAAGGATATTGGTCCTTTCTCCTATTTTCTACTTTTAATAAAACTAAATCTCCTATTTCTATTTTAAGTGAATTTGTATAATTTAATTTGTCTTTTGCGACTCGTTTTTCTTTGGCTTGATTTAACATGGATTTGGCTTTGTTCAGAGAAAAATGTAATCGAGTGCGCATTTCATGTAGATAGTTTTCCATATCATATATTTTTGTTGTATTTTCGGTTATGTCGTTTGGTAAATTTGGTAAACGACCATAAATTAATTCGTAAGGAGTGTACCCTGTGTCGATGTGTGGTGTCGTGTTGTATGAAAATGTAAAGTAAGGAATCCATTTGTCCCATTCATGATCATTTGACGTCGTTAATAAGAATTCATTTAACACTCTGTGATTTCGTTCTAGTGACCCTATTGTTTCGTGGTGGTATGGTGTTGAGAATGTTTGTTTTATTTTTAGTAAATTGCATATGTTATGCATAAGTTCGTTTGTAAATTCTGTTCCTTTGTCGGATTTAAGTACTTTAAAATTACCATATTTTAAAATAAATTGTTCTACAAGTGTTTTGGCAGTTGTAAGTGCATCTTTCGTCGCCATAGGATGTGCGATAACGAATTTTGTTAGGTCACATTGCATTGTTAGTATGTAACGATAATCGTTGGACATTCTTAAAGGTCCCACGGTGTCAATTGAAATTACTTCAAAACTGTTGCTTGGAGTGTCTGTCAATGTCATCGGTTCTTTTGTGTTTTTTTGTTTGTTTACTTCGTGCACAAGTGTCGCAGTATTTAACGAATTTCTTTACCATCTTACCCATGTTTTTCCATATATATCTTTGTTTTAGTTTTATAAGTGTTTTTCTGACGCCTAAGTGTGCATTGTTATGAAATGCGTTTATTAGTTTAAATTTTAAAAGGTCGTCGTCTATTCTTTTGGGTGGGTCGTAAATTAGAATTTTTAAATGAGGACTTTTTGTTTGAGGACTTATGTTCTTTAATGCTTTCATATATATTTCTTTAAATTCTTCTTTTTCATATAGTTTAAAAATTTCATCATTGCTTGCAAGCGCTAATTCTTTTATATTTTCTTTTGTCATTTTGGATATCAGTTTCCTCAGAAGCAAAACTAGTTTTGTAGAGTTATCACTGTCTCCTGCATGCATATTTTTCTTTGTAAATTTTTCTTTTATATTGGATTGTAGTTTGTTCAAAGGCGAAACTTGTTTCGTTGAATTATCACTACATCCTACATGCACGAATTTATTTTTAATAATAATTTTAAAATTTTCTATATTTTCATTTTCATATATTTCATTTTCATTTGCCATATTAAATTTTAATTTCATAATATTTGTGATATCACTGACCGAAGTGCATTCCCATATATGAAGTTGATCAGGCTTCTGAGAATCTCTTGTGTCTTTTGTTAGTAATTTATTTTCATTATTTGCCTCATTATTTTTATTTGTCATGCCTCTTGTTATTATTAATGTCCTTTTTGCATTTTCATCTACTTCTTTTGGTATCATTTCTTTTAAAATATTTGAGTCGATGTGTATTCTAGATAGTGCGTCTGCATTTGTGTTTAATTTACCCTTTTTGTATATGATGTCAAAATCATAATCACACAAGTCTAAACGTATTCTTGTCATTTTTGACGAAGGATTTTTATGTGTGAATAGCGATACTAGTGGCCTGTGGTCTGTAACAACAGTAAACTTTCTACCGTATAAATATGGTTTAAAAAAATTTATACTCCAGTGAATTGCAAGAAGCTCTTTTTCTATTACGGGTTTGTTTAAATCGTGTTTCTGTAAGGCTTTGCTAGCGTATGAGATCGGTAAATCATTGCCTATTTCTCCTTGGGATAGAACAGCGCCAAGTGCGTAGTTCGAAGCATCAGTCGTTAATATAAATGGTTTTTCAAAGTTTGGGTATTGTAATATTGGAGGATTGATTAGCATATTTTTTAGTTGTTCGAATGCGGTTTCACAATTTGTTGTCCAGTTGAATTTTGTATTTTTCTTTAGTAAATGGTTTAATTCTTTTGCAATGTCTGCAAAATTGGATATGAAACGCCTATAATAATTGCAAAATGCAACGAATCTTCTAACTTCGTCAGCATTTTTAGGTGTTGGGTATTCCTTTATTGATTTGAATTTTGCGGGGTCTGTTTTAACTCCGTCTTTGGTGATTAAATGACCTAGGTATACTACTTCTGGACGTAGAAAACAACACTTTTCTGCATTAAGTTTTAAGTTATATCTTTGTAATCTGTCTAGAACTTTGCTTAAATTTTCGTTATGGTGATTTATGCTGCAACCGTAGATTATAATATCGTCTACGTATAAAAATGCTTCTGATTCTAATCCCGAAAGTGCTATTGTTAACATTCACATCCAAAAGGTAAACGTTTAAATTGATAATGTCCATTTACTGTTGAAAATGCTGTTAATTGTCTGGAATTTTTGTCTAAACTAATTTGATGAAATGAACTGGTCATATCAAGCGTTGAAAAATATTTTGCCCTTCCAAGTTTGTCCAAAATGTCTTCTAGTCTTGAAAGTGGAAATTTGTCGTTAACAATTTTGTCATTTAGTTTTCTAAAATCTACCACTACTCTCCATTTCTTTTTATCCTCAGTATTTTTCTTTGGTACTAACAAAAGTGGTGCATTGTAGGGGCTAACTGATGGTTCTATAATGTCATCTTTTAGCATTTTTTCAACTTGTTCTGTAATTACGTCCATGTGTGCATGTGGCATTCTAAAGTTTTTGATATAAACGGGGTTGTTGTCTCGAGTTGTAATTTTTTGTGTATAAAAATTGTTTACAGTTAATTTTTCATCATCTAAATGAAAAACATTTTGATATTGTTCAAGAATTTTTAGCAATGAAGTTTTTATTTTATCATCGGCACAGTCTATGTTTAATTTGTTAATAATTTTACTGAAACGTGTTTTATCATAATGATTTTGTTTATTGTATGTTATAATGTTGTAGTCTTTAAGTGGTTCAGTTTGTAGTTCTAAATTTTCTATAGTAAATTCTGAATTTGTTGCATTTAAAAGTTTGATGTGCGTCATGCCTGTTTTCGGTGCGATTGAATTGCTTAAAAAAATACCTTCTGCAATTTGTTTGTTCAGTATGATTTCATCTTCTGTCAAATTTAATTTAATAGGGTGTATAATTTCAGTTCTAGGTGGTATTTTAATTTTTAATGTTTGACATGGTTTTGAGTGCATTGGTAAAATGTAATTCGTCTCTTTTATTAGTATTGAAATTGTGAATGTTTCGTAATCTATTTTGCATAGAAATCTTTTCAGAAAATCTCTACCTATTATTCCATCTGTTTCGATTGGAAATTCTTTGGTTACTAATTGAAAATTATGATTGCAAACTATTTCGCTTATTTCTAATTTGAGTTCTATAAGACCGAGAGAGTATGTTTCTTCTTTAGTAATCCCTGTTAGCTTACATTTTTCGTCTGGGTAGAAGTTTTCATTTTCTAAGTGGTCAGTAAGTTTACAAATGGAGATATCTGCTCCAGTATCGACCAGAAAAGTCATATTTTTATTTTTATGTTTGAAGTTTATGTAATTTGTGTTATTATCCGATATTCTGAAAATTTTTAATTTTGGCTTTCTGGAGTAATTGCATACTCCGAGCCCTGCAGGTTTCCCTGTTGGTGTGTTGCTGTTTGTGCATAGTCAGCGTCGTCGTTATAAATAGCTCGTACGTTGCGAATTGGGCATCTTGAGTTTCTGTTGTTAAAATTTGTGTGTTGATTGTTATTGTAGGATTGACGGTTTCGATTTTCTGGGTTATGGAAATTGCTGCGGTCATTCACTCTACTTTGGTTACTAAATCTGTTCCTGTTGTTGTTGTAGTTTGGTCTATAGTTATTGTTGCTGTTAAAATTATGTCGATTAAAATTGTTGGGGTAGGTATTGTTTGTTCTTTCATAAGTGTTTCTGTTATTGTTGTTATTGAAATTGTTGTTTTTGTAATGTAAATTTCTGTTATTCGTGTTAAAATGCATAATTGTCTTTGTGTGTTCTTTTTCGATTTCTAGTGCAAGATTTACTGCTTCAGTCAAAGTTTTAGGTTGTGCAGCAAATATGGTAGTTTTTAAGTTATCTTTCAAACCATTTTTAAAAATATTCAAAGCGTAATTTTCATTAATTTTGACTACCACTGCTTTTTCTGGGTCAGTTGCCGTTGCACCTAATTGATCTATTTGTAATTTATTAAGTTCTGCTATGGTGTTTATGAGTTTTTCTTGAAATGAATTAACTGAAAAATTTCTTTGTGAAAAGTTTGAAAGAGTCGATTGTATTTGTGAAATGGTTTTGTGTGACTTATATTTATCTTTTAATTGTTTTTGTAAAGTTTGAAAATCAGTTGGTGATGCAATTGAACCGATTGCTGTTCTGACACATACACTAAGTTTGACATGGAAAACAAATTCTATCAGATTCTTTTTGCCGTTTTCAGTTAAAGTTCTAGAGAGAATTTCAATAATTTTTAGAAAACTGTCGAGTTCTCTGTTGTCACCGGAAAAATTTGGTATTGCCTTCATGGCCGTTTCCATGTTAAATTCAGCCATTGTTATATTATCTCTTAAATTTTGTGTTGCTATTTTGTAATAATGATTAAAATGTATAATTTTTTCGTTTAATATTTATTGGTCTAATTGAGAATTTATAGACAAAATTTTAAATTCGTTGTGTAGTTTGTTTAGTTCTTCTGATTTTGTTTCTAAAGTCTTCTGTGTATAATATCTATTTTTACATTTATTAAAATTTGTAATTAGTGTTTTTATTTCTACAATAATTTCTTCTATTCTGTCCATAAGAGTACTATATAAAAAAAAACTTAAATTTTATATAATTTTATTTTATGCATTTATAATTGCGGTACCATTAATTTTTTTGTATATATAATTTTTTATGTATTTGTTTAACTTAAATGCTATATATAGTATGATAACTATTAATATAATTGTTATAGCGCTGGTTTTAACTTCGTTGCTGTAAATTCCATTATTGCTTGCTGCCTGGTTCACGTTGACGGTCTCTTCTATTTTGGATTGTGTTTTGCCCATTTTTGTTATTTATATTATGCTTCCTGTTGTAGATAAAATGCTTCCCATCTATTGTTGCTTCTTGATTGTTGTCAGTTCTTGTATTAATTTCTTCTTGTATTCTCCTGTGGCAATAGGAATTATTCTATATAATTCCGCGAGTCTGCGCCTCTTTTGCACTGCTTTTCCACCTCGGGACTTTTTCTTTTGAGGTTTCACAGTTGGGATGGATTTCTTCTGTCTCTTACGGTATTCCTCTATTGTAATCGGTTTAGGCCCAGCTGTTTTTGGTGTTGGCCTGTATACTGGTATTTCTTCTGTTGATGTAGTTGAAGCAGTTGGGGTGTATTCCTCGTCCTTCTTTGATTGGTGAACGATTTCTTCCCATTTTTTAAATATTCTGTTTATGTTCTCAGCTTCTTCTTCCATGTGCTTCCTTTTTCAAACTTCGCAGATATATATATATTTTTTTTTTTTTTTTTTTTTTTATTTGTTATTAATTTGGCAGGATCGCCATGTGGTGTGTCTGGTGTTTATGGAAAAACCCTAACTTTTGGCATTTAGGCGTGCCGCGCCGAAAGTTAAAGGCCTCAAGGCCGATCTTGTTTTGAAAATCAAAACAAAAAAACAAGGCAATGTTGCCGCTTTAGTCTTAAGTTTGATTCTGAATTTTATTTGAGCAGTGTACTGCTTTTATATCTTAAAATTACAAATACAATAACAAAAATGAATATTTTACTTAACTTAAAAAAAAAAAAGACATACCCTAAAAACGAATCGATGACCAATCAATGAATAGAAAATGCGATCGTCAGCATTTAGGTTACTTTCCAACTTAAGTGCACTGAGTGTCACTTGGGTTCGCTGCACTGATTACGCTGCATAAATGTTTACACTGCAGTTTCAATAGCAAGCGCGATTATGTTGCACAAGAAGTGTGTCAACCAAAAAAAACGTCGCACAGTGGTCAGTATAGATACATTACATTACAGTGGTCTGTCTAGATACATTACACTCTGCTTCACACAAGAGCTTTCTTAAACGCAAGATGTTTCCTTTTTAATTTTATTTTTATTCATATATCCTAATAATAAAATTATCTCAAACTAGGCTTCAACATCTGAACTTCTAAAATGCCTGGGTTCCTTTTTACGTGATCGCTGCAGAAAACTGCGAAACTTTGAAGCTGGTGATGCAATAATGTGGCTCAGAGCTGTTGATAGAAATTTACTTCTGCAAGGATGGCAGGTAAGTTCGCCCATTTAATAGAGTTAAGTGACTTGTGTTTCAAGCATTATATTATTGCTTTAAATCAGTAATACTATGTTTTCATCACCTTGATCTTGCGATTTTAAAAAAATGTTTCTATCAGGCATGTCATAAATGCTAGATTTTATTCCCGGCTCACGTTGCTACACCCGACATGTATATTGAAAAATATTTAGTAAATTCAAACCTTTATTAGACCCTTAGTTTGACAGCACGCTCATCAGGACATCACTCGCATGTGACAATTCTATTATGAATTTCAAATTTGGTGACTTTTTACTCCCATAGCTATTCTGTATCGAAAATTGGGCCACACCCCCTATTCCAATGCACGTACCAGTTTTCCAATAGAAAGACTTTGGCAATCAGTAACTCCATACTGAGTTTAACTGTTATGCGACTTTTTGTTCCAAGGTATTCGATATCAAAAATTTGGCATGTATGGTCGGAGCCACAGCCCCTTTTCCAATGACCGTCCCAGCTCTCTTGTAGGATATATGGATATAGATTATTGGCTATAATTTTTGCTTGATAAGAGATAAGAGTTTTTTCTAATAAATTATTTTTTAGCTTGTATATTTATTCAAAAATATAAAACCATAATATTGGAAAAAAAATGTTCTTAAAAAAATCAAGGGGTAGCCTTATTTTTTGAATCACAAAAACAATAAAATTTAAGCAACTTTTGCTTATAAGTTTTATATCTTTTGAAAAAGAGTTGAAAATTTGCAAATTTGAATTTAAATTATTTTTACACCAAAAACAATTTTTGTGGCTCTTGTTGTGACCGCCCAATATTGCTTTTTACACTTTGTACAAACCCTGACCATATCAATAAATTAAAAAATAAAAAAACTATTATTGTTTCCATGAACGCCAAAGATCCAATTTAAGTGCGGTGACTCCAATTGCTGGCGTTCATGAAAAAGTGACCAAGTTTAGCACATAAGCTTAAATTACCAGGCAGCGCTTTACTTTGGATTGTCAAGTGTTTCCGACTACAACGCTGGAATTAATTTTATTATAAATAAAATTCAATTTTTTTAAGAAGTTCAACTGCTCTTCTTTATTCTCAATTATCAACTGGCTCGTACTTAAAATATAATTTGCTCACAAGCTGAGCTTTACATGTCTTTTTCTTAGCTGTACATTTATATTATTTTTCAGTTGCCTGCACAAACGCTGACGCTGCATATTATCATATCAGACATACTGTGTGTGTATATCAGTATGCTAACTTATGTTTATTGTTTATATTTGAGCAGCTACCAGCAGAAATGCTGACACTGAATATTAGCATATCATAACTATACTATATATATATATATGTATTTGTTAGTATGCTAACTTTCCCCCCCTCTTAAATAGCTACGTCCCGAAGCTAAAGATTCAGACGTGATAAAGCTTCCTTGTATAGCTGCTCCTGGACAGATTTGTGATATTCAGAACGACATTGCTGCCATATTTGAAAGCCTTTGAAAATTAAAAAACTTATGATGCATATTATTAATAATATAAAACATGTCCAAAGGATGGGATGAGATTCTATTTCTAACTGGAAAGCGCTGATTTCGTCAATGTTGTTAAATTGTAATTCTTTATTTGTGGCTTGCTTTTCACTGATAATTTCGTAGTCATTCGTGGTGGTATTTTATATAATCAAGAATCTCGTTGGTAGGATTTACATATGTTTCATTATAAGTAACATTGAGCTTAAGGTACCTGTCCTTGCTAGTGCTATTGCGTTTATTATGTTTTGTAAGTCGTTTACTGCTAATTTATTTCGCTGCATTAAAAGTGCTCTGTATTTTCCAATACCATCTATTTTATTTAGTCTATCCGATATATTTTTAATACTTTTGAATATTTGTGAGTTTATATTATATTGCTTATGGTTATTGTCAATAAATTTATTGATTTTTTTCTCTACTGCCAAAAAATATTCATGGTCTGGAGATCCAGCTAGCCATTTCCAGGCCGTTCCTAATTCGTCGATAGCTCTTTTGGATTTTCTGTAGTCTTTCAGTTGTCGCAAAAGGGTTTCTATTAAGCCTACTATTATAGAGAAATATATATATTATATTTATTATATAATAAATATATTATACTATTATAAGCCTACTATTCTATTATTTCTATCTCATAATCTTTATTGTTATTAATGTAAAATGTCTAGGGATTTTTCGTTATCTGTCACTACATATTTTACTTTTGGGATTAAGTTAATGGCTTCGAAAATTCTTTGCCTCATTTCAGGCAAATCTGTTATTAAATTTGATATTAAAAATTTTGAATGAGCATCTAAGATATTAACGAATCTCTTTTTTTCTGCATGGAATATGTCAACATGAAGTGTTTCTCCCACCTCTAGAGGAGTAGGAGTCTTTCCTATAATTTTTTTACTGGTTTTCGTTCATATTTCGTTAATTTACAAGTTTCACAATTTGCATTTATTCTTTTAACCTCACAGAGTAGTTTTGGCCACCAATACTTCTTTGTAATTTGTTTAGCGACTTCGCTTGCTTGGTGATGTGCTCTTTCATGTTCTTTTACTATCATGTCAATTTGCTTGTCAGGTGCCGTAAGATCTTCTAAGATTATGTCTGTGTACAAGATTTTAATGTTTGGAAAATTGTTTACTAAATCGTTTTCAATTTTATTTAATGTTTCCGCGGTGCATTTTATTGCAATCGTATTTTGTTGAATAAGTTTGTTGAGTTCTTTGACTAAATATTCATTCAATTTAATTATTGATCTCCAATATGTTGGAAACGTTTCTACTGTGAATGTTCTATTTGTAATGTCGTGTTTTTCTAATATAAATTGATTTTTAAAAGAATTTATGGGAATGTGTAATCTTTTTACTATATCTTTTTTCGGTGAGCTGTCTGATGAATGAATGGTTTTGATAGAGTCATTGTCTGATAAAGAAATAATTTCATCGTTTGATAATACGTTTAGTTCCTGCCTTGAAAGGGCGTCGGCAACTATATTTTCTTTTCCTGGTTTATATATAATTTCAGGTGAAAATTGATCAATAAAAGATAGCCACCGTCTAATTTTTGCATTGTAGTTTTTGTCATTTAAAGCAAATGTTAAGGGTTGTTGATCTGTGTATATTTTCACCCCTTGTACACTTTGCAAATAATTATTTAAATTTTTGAACGCCCAAACGATCGCTAACATTTCACGTTCATTAGTTGCATAGTTTTGTTCAGTGCTAGAGAGTGTTCTAGATATAAAGGTTATTGGTTTTCCATTTTGGCTGAGCACAGCGCCTATGGCATTGTTACTAGCGTCTGTGGTTAACTCAAAAGGCTTGGAATAGTCTGGTTGTGTTAAAGAAATTGTTTCAGTTAGGAGTTGTTTAATTCGATTAAAAGATTCTTTTGCAATTTTATTTAATTCTAATTTTACACTTCGACTCTTGTATTTTGATGTGGTGCCATTTTCACCTTTGAGATATGTTGTCATTGGTTTTGCTATATCTGCATAATTTTTTATAAATTTGCGATAATACCCAGCAAGGCCTAAAAAGGAACGCAACTGCCTCAAGGTGATTGGTTCTGGGTATTCTTGTATACATTTTATTTTTTAAGGTTCTACTTTAAGGGCATTATAGCTCACTACGTAGCCTAAAAACTCGACCTCTCTCTGAAAATATTTACTTTTGTCTTCAGATATTTTCATGTTGGCTTTAGACACGGCTTCTAAGACTTTTTCTATATGAAAGAGGTGTTCTTCGCTAGTTTTTGAGAAAATGACTATGTCATCTATATAAACATAGCAAAAACCGTCCTGTATGCATTGCCTCAGAATATCATCCATGGCTCTTTGGAAAATGCTTGGCGCATTTTTCATACCAAAAGCCATCCTGGTAAATTCGTATTTACCATTATTAACACTAAACGCTGTTTTTGGAATATCCTGTTCCTCTATGAGAATCTGATGGAATCCAGACTGCAAGTCTAATGTAGTAAAATACGAAGCTTTTCCTAAATTTGATAGTATGGCAGACGTATCCGGTATGGGATATCTATCTGTTTCTGTAAACGAGTTCAATTTTCGAAAATTTACAACTAATCTTTGTCTATGTTTTCCGTCATTCTTGACAACCATAACAGGGGAGTTGTATGGGCTATATGACTTACGGATAACGCCATTTTTTAATAATGTTTCTATTTCATAATTGACAAATTCCGTTACACTAAAAGGAATAGTATATTGCTTAGACCATATGGTTTCATTTATTGTTGTTTTTATTGAACATTTTATATTTATGTTGTAAGGCAAATAACTTTTTTCTTTGTCTTTTACAAAGACTCCTTGATATTTTTTAACTAAATTTTCCAAATTTTCTTTAATGTGTTTGGGTGTGTTTTTTTTAATGAATAAATTATTTATGAACTCAATTCTATCAAAATATATTTTTTCACTCCCTGTTCTGTATGAAAGTAAATTTTTACATAAATCAATATTTCCATCGATTTTTCGCAGTGTTTTCATGCCTATTATTGCTTCATGTTCATTAAGATCGTCTAGTTCTAAAAATTTCACGTATGTGTTAAACATGTAAATAACATGATAATATTCTATTAAGCTTGTACCATGCACTGATTGAACTATACTCTTATTTTTAAGAATTTTTGGGTTTGTCAATATGCCTGGTTTCACATATTTATGTGTGGCACCAGTGTCAATTAACATTCTAAGCCTATTCCCCGTTTCTTTATCTAACCTTTGGATGAACGGTAATCCTGGCCTTGGTCTAAAAAATCCTCTTTTTCATTTAAGTTATGGAAATTATTCTGGTTAGACGATCTCCAATTTCCAAATTGTTGTCTGTTATTAATGGGATTATTAAAATTTCCTACAGCATTTTGTCTGTATTTAAAGGGATTATTAAAATTTCCTACAGCATTTTGTCTGTGTTTTGAAATGCCAGAGTCTATTTCCATAGGCTCAGGTTTTTGGAGGTTATTATTGTTTTTATTATGATATTGCTGGGGTTGTACATAATTTTTTTGTGTCTGTCCATGGTTTTGATCTGTGTGTCTGTTATAATTATTATTGCTTCTAGGTCTGAAATGCTTGTCAGCGTCATTGTATCGCATGGCTAAATGAGGTTTTTCCATTAATGCTTCCTCTGCAATGGCTATAGCTGTCGGGAGATCACTAGGCCCTAACGAGTAGACAACATTACTAAGTGAGTGATGTAGTCCGTTAATAAAAACTTTTAATGCACTATGCCTTGCCTCAGCGTTTACTTCTAATGTAGTTCTTGAGTCTGTCCCGTATGTCATAGTATTTTTATTAGTTATCAATGTTAGTATGACGTTGATTTTATCGTAAAAATCTCTAGGAGAACTGTTGTCCTGTTTTAAATTTTCTAGCTCTTTCTGGAGCATTCTTTTAGACCGTTTGTCTTGGAAAGTAAAGTCTAATCGTTCTATTATTTCGTCGAAATTAAGAATGGTTCCATAGCTTGGTAACATAGCCTTCGCTTGACCAGTTATTTTACTTCGTAAAAGTGCTAATGCAGTGTAATATTTATTGAGACCGTTTTCAGTGTTTGCTTTTGAAAATGTTTTCATTGCATCAAAAGCTTCAGTACATCACGTTGCGTATTCGTTCAAGTTACCACTAAAATTCGGTAAAGCTTTAATAAGTTCTGGTTGTCCGTTCTCTGTTGGTATATAGTTAGCTGGCTCTCTTATTTGGACACTAGGGTTCGTTAAATTGGCTTGCACTTGAGCAGTAATTCTAGCAGTCAGTTCGTGTAGCTGGTCTTGAGTTAAGGTTATAAAAGAGTCGCCTGTAGCCATTTCGTCTGTATATAAATTCCTTCTGTATTCGTCAAATTTATTTTTTAACTTATGCATAAACTACTTATTTTAGTTATATTTTACACTTAAAAAAATTATTATTATTACGTTTTTTCCAATGATGTGGATACTTCTGTTGAGATTTTCAGCTTAACGCTTTTCCAACGATGTGGATACTTTCGTTTAGAGTTGACTGCTTAAAGTTTTTTTCAACGATGTGGATATTTCTGTTGAGATTTTCAGCTTAACGCTTTTCCAACGATGTGGGGTTGCCAACAATCAGAAAGTTACTTATTACTTTTCACTTTAATTTATTGTAGGCCACACGTTGGGCGCCAATTAATTTTATTATAAATAAAATTCAACTTTTTTAAGAAGTTGAACTGCTCTTCTTTATTCTCAATTATCAACTGGCTCTTACTTAAAATGTAATTTGCTTACAAGCTGAGCTTTATTTGCATACATATACATTTATATTATTTTTCAGTTGCCTGCACAAACGCTGACGCTGCATATTATCATATCAGACATACAGTGTGTGTATGTCAGTATGCTAACTTGTGTTTATTGTTTATATTTGAGCAGCTACCAGCAGAAATGCTGACACTGAATATTAGCATATCATACATATACTATATATATATATATGTTAGTATGCTAACTCTGGCGACAACAAAAACAAAGCAAAGCGTTTGACTGTTTGGGTGCATCGGCATCAGCTTGCACGGTCAGCATAAAAGTGTTCATTTACCTGCCCTAGTTAATATGCTGCCTTCCATAATGCTAGCAATCGCATAACATATGTGAGAATATTTGATCGCGTATCGCTAAGAGGAAGTGTAAACGACATGAATACTTTCACATAATGATGAGGCATTTCTTCATCTTATGTAAATGACATGTAGATTTTCGATTGGTTAATATTGATAATAATTTCCACTTATTGGAAATTATTGGAATCCATGGAATATAGAAACGCCCACAAGAAACTAGGATTTTAGTTTAAATACCACAGACCGGAGTAGAAATCGGCAGAGAGCGCTCAAGTACAGAATAAACTAAACTAAATTAAAATAAACTAAAAAAACATTACTAAAGACTGAGCCTCGCTTAGACAGCGGGACTTAATAATAAATAAAATAAGTTTTGTTAATTATAAATCAAAGTCTTTTTATTGCTCTCCCGTCCAAGGGTTTTTCTTCTCCTCGTGAAAGTACGAGAACCTTGGACGTTACATACTACATTTGGTGGCAGCGGTGGGATACGGTGTATCCCTTAAGCCTACAAAAAGGAAACACAATCCTTATAGTAAAATAAAATAAATAAATAAAAAATAAATCAATAATTATTGATTGATTTAAGTATAATAGGCACACTAAGAGGTAGGCTCTTTTATAGTACAGCATAAACATTAATCATAATAACAACTCAATTTAAAAGAATAAATAATAACCTTAACTATAAGACAAAATCAGCTTAATCTAATTTTATTTAAAAGAAAAAAATAAAATAACAAAAATTTAAAGAGAATTGAGATATGTTAAAAAACTTATGGTATAAGCAGAGGAAGAGTAAGATATAGAGGATAAAACTATAGAGTTGAGAAATAAGATAGAATAGATTGCCTAAATTGTCCTCTCCTTATGATATCCCTAATCCTTCGTGGCAGAGCATTCAACCTAATGGCGTTGATGAAAAAGAGGTGAGAAGATATTAACGTGCTATAACTCGGAACTATTGACACATGGCTTCTTCTGGACACACAAAACTGGACTTTTACATACAAATAACCAGGTGTTTTCTCGTGGATTATCTTATGCAGGTACATACAATTTCTATCGTTTAAATAAGCTGTCAAGTCACATCCAAGAATTGCATTTCGGAAACTAGACAGTCGTTCAAATTTACGAAGGCCATACACATAACGCGTTGCGAATTAAATGCAAGTTGAAGCTTTAGCATAGACGAAGAGTCAAGTTTGCTATATACTACTTTAGAGTACGTTATTTCAGGTAAAATAAGTTGTATAACCAACTCACGTTTAATGTTAACTGGAGTCACACATGCAGATATTCTTAAGTTGCGCAAGATATAATAAACTTTTTTGACAATACTATTTACATGATCAACACAGGAAAGCGAAGAATTAACATAGAAACCAAGATTTACAATTTTCGACACAACAGTTAGCTTGTTTGGACCAATAAACAAATCAGGGACATCACCAACACCTGTCTTAAATCTACAAATGGGAAGCACATACGATTTAGAGGAATTAAGTAGGAGACCATTGCTATTGGCCCACACATTGATGCTGCAGAGGTCCTCATTCATTCTGCAACATAAGTCATCAATAAGTCCAGTGCGTCTAGATAAATACAACTGAACGTCATCAGCATAGGCGTGAATAGAAGCGTGATTGCAAACAGAAAAAATGTCATTTATGAAGATTGAAAATAGAAGAGGGCCAAGTATAGACCCCTGTGGGACGCCACTTAATACAGAATTATACCCCGATGACAACTGACCAACTTTAACTTTTTGGTATCTATTACACAAATAACTGGACACAAGATTAACAGCACTGTCACAAAACCCAAATAAATAATTAAGCTTATTACATAAGTGTTGATGGTTAACTTTGTCGAATGCTTTCGAAAAGTCAAGTAAGCACAGGAGCGTCATAGAACCAGCATCATATTCGGGCCGTATATCGTCGATGACCTTAACCATAGCAGAAGAACACCCATGTCTTGACCTAAAACCTGATTGGTAAGGGGATAGCAGATTTTTGTCAATTAAATAATTGGTTATTTGTTGCGCCATAAGTTTCTCACAAACTTTAGCCAGTGGTGATAAAATACATATGGGTCTAAAATCATTTACACTAGAAGGGTTCTGCTTTTTTGCTACTGGAAGAACGATGGCAACTTTCCAAAGGTCAGGGAATGAAGACGACATAAAACAGAAATTAATAATATGCGTAAGAGGGTGTATTATGTGCGGCAACAAAATCTTTATAAACTTTATGGGAATTCCATCCTCAGAGATAGCATTCGATTTGATCTGTGCTATACATATACCTACATCTAGTTCAACTACAGGAGAAAAACTGAAGGATTGTTGCATGGACCGAATACTTAGTGGAAGAATGTTATTATAAGAAGGAGCAGCATTATCAACAAAAAAGTTATTGAGAACTACGGGGTCTAAGGTGCATTCAGTGTTATTTTTGTTGCAGACTCCAAGTTTTTTAATGTTATTCCACAGCGTTTTTGTTGGGAGAGAGAGTTCCAGTTTTATTTTTACAGACCATAAAAAACAATTAACTAGAAGTATTACCACTACTGTCTAAAAAAAATATATATATATATATGTATGTTCATAAGAATTTTAAAATAAAAAACAAAATGTTAAATATGATTAAATTTGGAACTAATGCAAAGTACCAAGGATGTTATGGTCCATTGTTCAGCGAAAATTGCGTTTACTGTAAAAAAAAAAAATAATAGACATAGTAAAAGTATTTTATATTAAGTATAACAAAAAGAGCTGGCATTCACAGTGTTTTAAATGTAGCAAATGTAATTGTTATTTAGTAAAAATAGGTTTCTTAATTGAGTAGCCAGAATTAAAATGTAAGTTTTGTGCATAATGAGTTAGGTTAGGTTAGGTTAGGTTAAGAGGGAAGGGCAACCTGACGTTGCCTACACGGGGCCTATTGGTCCATTGTGGTTCCCAATGTCTGTGGACCTACTGTGGCAAAACCAAATAGAATTTTAGGTACTGGAGCAAGGTTGGTTGAACCAACCGGTGCTCCGTATAAATCTGAAAAGATATATCAGTGGTACGTCCACGAGCTCTTGCAGTTCTCCGTACACTCTGCTTCCCATGTGGCGAAGTCGGCGTTGTTGGAGATTGGGACACTCGCAAAGTAGATGCTTGATGGTTTCTGTTTCCTCGACATCACCACAGTTTCTGCAGAAGTCTGGATGCGGGATTCCTAGTCGCGAGGCCATTGTGCCTATACAACAATGCCCCGTGAGGACCCCTATTAAGATGCGAGTTTTATTTTTACTCTTTGAAAGTAGGGATTGGGTCCTTTTTTCACAGAGTTTAGGCCAGAGATGGCGAGAGATAACACAGTCGTCTCTATTTGACCAAGAGTTATTTGTGTTATTTCTGGCCTTATCATTTATTTTCTTCTTGAATTCTCGGATTGAAGCCATGATCGACCCAATCACAGAACTTATTTCCAGTTCAGAGCCCTCCCTAGCCAATCTGTCTGCTATTTCGTTTCCCTCTATGTCACGATGACTGGGGACCAAGCAGATATTGATCTTGTGGGGAGGACTTATTCTGATGAGAGCTTGCCGGCAGCTCAGTACATATTTAAATTTAGTTGTTTCGCTGCGGAGTGCTTTTATCTCAGCCTGGCTGTCCACAAAGATTGTAATCCTTGATGGATTGATGTTCCTTGATTGGATTGTCGTAGCTGCTTTCTCGATCGCGAAAATTTCTGCTTGAAAGACACTACAGTAATCTGTAAGTCTGTATGACAGGGATATTTGTAGTGTATTATAGTAGACTCCGGCTTCCGTGCCATTCTCCATTTTGGATCCATCAGTGAAGATCTGGATATCGTGTTCACTAAAAGGGTGGTTCGAATCCCATTCTTCTCGTTTTGGAAAGAATAATGACATGTTTTGCCGAAAATCTATTTCCGGGGTGATGTAATCGGAGGTGGTGGCGAGATCCTCAGGACTATACTTTGTTAGTATAGAGGCGTGTCCATGCGTCCAGTGTCTCCAAAGTTTAGCTTCCTTAAGTCGAAACGCCGCTTTGGTTGAAGTGGTTTTCATGAACTCGTCCAGGGGGAGGAGGTTCAATATGACCTCCAGGGCTGCCTGAAGCGTTGATCGTTGTGCACCTGTTATTCCTAGACAGGCCAATCTCTGTACTCTAGAGAGAGAGTTGAGGTAGCTTGTCTTCTCAGTGGCTTTCCACCATACAATCGAGCCGTAGGTTAGTATGGGCTTGACGATAGCCGTGTACATCCAATGGATGACATTGGGTCTCATCCCCCATTTGGTGCCGAAGGTTTTCTTGCAAGCGTAAAAGGCACTGGTTGTTTTTTTTATTTTTTCTTCTGTGTTGCTTTTCCAACTGAGCTTTGAGTCAAGGATTACTCCGAGATATTTTGCTTTATTGGACAGATGCAGGGTTTTGCCATATATTTTTGGGAGACAAAAATTTTCAATTTTATTTTTTTTGTGAATAGCACAAGTTCGGTTTTATCGGGGTTGACCCCTAGGCCGTTTGGTACTGCCCACGAGACAGTTTATTTAAGTGCTGTTTCTATCATGTTGCTGATGGTTGAGAGATGCTAGATGCTTCATTCCCACCAGAAGTACGACGTCGTCAGCGTATGCTGTCACTTTAAAGCCTTTCTCGCTGAGGATAGTCAGCAGTTCGTTTACAACTAGGATCCAAAGCAAGGGAGATATGACTCCACCTTGAGGTGTTCCTCTTGAAGTTGTTTTCCTTGTTTTACTGCTTCCGATTTGTGTGTTGCTGATTCTGCTTTTCAGCATTTCAACAATCCACTTGGTTATCTTTTCTTCCACTTGTAGATTTCCAAGAGCTGCCCTTATTGATTCTGTGCTTACGTTGTTGAAAGCCCCTTCGATATCAAGAAAGGCAGCTAGGGTGTAATCTTTGAAGTGGAGTTTTCTGTCAATTACCGAGACTACCTCATGTAGGGCTGTTTTCACAGACTTACCTTTAAGGTAGGCGTGTTGTTTGCGTTTCGCATAATGAGTTACGAAATAAAAAAATTGAAAGAAATATTAACTACCTAAAAAAAGCGTCCAAATAGAACTTACACAAATGAGTATATAAACAAAATCAGACTAATACTACAAAATAGTATACAAACAATAGAAGAAGAAACCAGCATCAAAAGCCTGAAAGAGGAAATAATAACCTTTTTTAATATAGAAAAAGAAATATTAAGATTTTTGAAAGTAAAAGAAACCGCAATGGCAAACTTTGATTTATTAACCGCGGTAAAGTTAATACCCGAATTTGACGGATAACAGAAAAATCTATCTAATTTCTTCAATTTGATAATGAAAAGGCTAAATGAGTTAAATTTGTTTTGTCAAGAATTCTAACAGACAAAGTTAAGAATAAATTACTTATAGAACCCAAAGCTGAAACTATTGCTAGTTTAACAGCAATCTTGAGTAAGAATTACAAATCTAATAAAAATGCATTAAACATTCACTTTAATTTTTCAAGGTTATATCAAGGGAACGTAAGTGTCAATGTTTTTGTAGAAAGAATAGAATCTTTAATAGCTACTTTAAATCAAATTCAGATAGAAGAACAGGGTGAATCAACAGAGAGCTAATAGTAATTTTAAATGACCAACTCGCTCTGAGTGCATTTAAAAACGGACTGAATGAATATATTAAATCAGTTGTTCTAGCTTCAAGAGCCACAAAGTTTAATGAAGTAATACAAATTGCTACAGCAGCAGAAACAAGGCCAATACAGAATAATGTACATTTAGCCACACGATACAGATCGAACTCTAACAGAAACAATTACAGAGTCAATAGCTTTAACAGTAACCGATTTAATAAAAATAATAATTTCAGAAATAACAATAATTATCAACGACAAAACACAAATAGCAGGAATAATTGCAACAATAACAGGTTTAATAACACACAGAATAGGGGGTATAGACAATACAATGACCAAAGATTTGGACATAATAACGGAAAAAGGTTTGGACAAAACCAATCGAGAAACGCAAGTTTCCCAGGTCAAGCAAACCGGGGCGATTTCGTGCGCTAAAGACGTTAAATGTAGCACGCACATTGTGAACAACATATTTTGTAACACTCCAAATAAAAGACGAAAAAGAAACATTCACTTTTCTGATGGACACCGAAGCAGACATTTCGATTTTAAGGAATTATTCAAAGCAGATATATTATAATAATACATGTAGGATAAATGGGTTTACAGATAAAGTATATTCCAAAGGAACGTCTAAGTTAGACTTAGTAATAGGTGAAAATATAATTAACCATGAATTTCAGGTCATTGATGACAATTTCAATTTATCAACTAATGGCATATTGGGACGAGATTTCTTGCAATTATACAACTGTAAAATTGATTATAAAAATTATGTTTTAATTACACTGTGTGACCGATTCGGCCTTTAAAAAAGTTTCAGCCTAAATTCTTAAAAATTCCTAGAGAGGGACATCTTGTGATTATATCGCGACTAGTCCGACCTCTCAGTTCCATCACAATTTTTTTTTTAAAATACTCAAAGTTAAAAAGTAGGAATTCTAGTATTCCAACTTTTAACAATTTTTTACATATGCTTAGGTTGTGAGAATTTAAAAACAAAATGCACTTTTGTTCAATAGTATTAAACGTTAAATTTACCAGTGCCAAAAGATTTTTGAAAAAAATATATACAGTGGGTTTATCGCAATGGAGAAGTCAATTTTTCAAAAATTTTGTACAAATGTTAGTTCTTCTTTATTTTTTTTTAAATGGTTACAAACAAAAATCCTTATTTTTTTTACAGGAATTATTAAAACTACTAAGTACCTTTCAAAAAAGTCTAAGATAACTGAAATCAGTTGAAAATTGGAAAAATGGCAGAAGTTTTAAAATGTTTTTTAAATCGACAATCATCGATTTTTCTGATATACGTTCACAGCGTTCAAACTGCTGCCATTTAACCAAATGATAACGGATTTTGCTCATATATGGCTTGTTAGAATGCACAAGCCAAATGTCACATTTTGCGGTTCTAGTTTTTGTAGAAAATAAAAAAAAGGCGATATCAAACAAGATATAACAAGATTGTTGTGAGATAATCTGAGTGTCTTTACGATTGAAAACTTCTTATTTGTGCTACTTCATTTGGAATTGTGTAATTTGAATAGTGAAAAGTGCATTGCATATTTTCCAAATTATTTCCGAAAGAAATTTTATTAGAGCTCCTTGCTGTTGTTATATCCTGCGGTAAGTAAAATATTGTGTACTTTGAGCAGATCAAAAAAGTGAAAAGTGTGTTCAGACAATGCTACATCCAGTTCCAGAAGAAAACGCAGCACCAAGTTTTGTCAGTGATTTTATGGAAGCGTTTAACCACCTCAATGTTCGAATGTCGCTTAAAGTACTCTTTCTGCACCATCATATAGATGTATTCGAACAGCCAATTCCAACCAAGTCTGATGAACAAGGCGAGCGCTTCCATCAAACGACAAAAACAATGGTGGACCGGTACAAAAATAAAAATTTGCAATCTTTTATTGCTAATTTGTGTTTGTTTTTGGCACTGGATGAGGTGTTGTGAAGAGCACCAACATAAATACAATTTACTATAAAGGCACAAACATACATTCAATCAAAATTTGAACCTTTATCCCAAAAAATTAATAAAACTTTTATTATTCGCAGTCATAAGATATCGCCGTTTTTATTTTCTACAAAAACTAGAATCGCAAAATGTGGCATTTAGCTTGTGCATTCTAACAATCCATATATGAGCAAAATCCGTTATCATTTGGTTAAATGGCAGCAGTTTGAACGCTGTGAACGTATATCAGAAAAATCGATGATTGTCGATTTAAAAAACATTTTAAAACTTCTGCCATTTTTCCAATTTTCAACTGATTTCAGTTATCTTAGACTTTTTTGAAAGGTACTTAGTAGTTTTAATAATTCCTGTAAAAAAACTAAGGATTTTTGTTTGTAACCATTTAAAAAAAAAATAAAGAAGAACTAACATTTGTACAAAATTTTTGAAAAATTGACTTCTCCATTGCGATAAACCCACTTTATATATTTTTTTCAAAAATCTTTTGGCACTGGTAAATTTAACGTTTAATACTATTGAACAAAAGTGCATTTTGTTTTTAAATTCTCACAACCTAAGCCTATGTAAAAATTGTTAAAAGCCGGAATACTAGAATTTCTACTTTTTAAATTTGAGAATTTTTAAATAAAAATTGTGATGGAACTGAGAGGTCGGACTAGTCGCGATATAATCACAAGATGTCCCTCTCTCGGAATTTTTAAGAATTTAGGCTGAAACTTTTTGGCGGTCTCACCGTGTTATTAACTATAATGAGAATATGAATACAAAGAACATTGGAAGCATAACAAAACCTCCAAGAACAGAAACCATACAAGCTGTGGAATTTCATTTAGAACATGACAGTGTTGTGGTTGGCAAAGAAATAAGCAAAGTAGTATTTTTAGCAAACTCAATTCTTCCTTCAAACGGTATAAAGCATGTTAAAATACTAAACACTAGAGACACTGAAATTTCAATTGGCAATATTATTATAGGAATCCAACCTTTCAGAGATTATGAAATATTCACATACTCAATCAAACAAAATCATGAAGAAAGACGACGGGATTAAAGAATTAGTAAGAAAAGAATTAAATGTTGAAAGTCTAGATAAAAAACCAAAGAAGACATTAAGCTTATGTGAACAGTTCCAAGAAATATTCCATTTAGAAGGAGAAATTTCAACATTATTATTTAACATATAACGTTTATATTATAAACAAAAAAGTGTGCGTTTCAGCTCCGAAGCGCGACTGGAGTTTACTGCTTAAGATCGGATACCTTGGAAATTTAAATATACTTAATAGGCAAAGGGGGTGACTGAAGGCATCTCTTATATTACTGAAAGAATTATATGCATTTATTCTTATATTCAAATATAGTAGTTATCTTAAATAAATACATTAAAAGGTACATTTACGAATAACAAAGCGTGTTTATGAATTTTTCTGTATCTGAGACGCAACAGAGTTTATGCAACACCTGTTAACGACCGATTTCTACACTCTTAGTAAAAACGTGAATGACAGAAGTCAGGTGTTTTCTAAAGAATTGTATATATATTTTTTTGTAATATTGTTAAGTATTTCAATTTTTAATTCCCGCTTTAATTTTTTTAATTCCCACTTTTCAGACCACTGTGCATCAGCACATGCAGCCGCGACATCAATAACAAGAAAAATATGGACAGCAACAATGTTGTTTGCTTTTGCCGAAACTTGACTTTGTATTTTTTTGATGGTTTCAATGTGCGACACAGGCGCACAATATGCAACAGAGCGTGCTGACTGCGTGCTAAGTGTGCTAGATGAGGGGGTTACCATGACTCGGGTGAAAGAGAGAAAACTTGAGCGAATAAGAGAGTACGACTGAGCGCATTATGATTATCACAAAGCAGACTCTCATACAAGCCTTGCCATTATTTTTTTCAGAATACAAACTTGATATATTTTTGATTCAATATATTGTATCAATATTATTACTTGGTAGTTTGGTTGGTTTACTGGAATTATAATTATGGAGTTAAGGAAGGCTTGAAAAATTTCAGAACTCCAAACAATTAAGAATGAACTCATACAAAAATAATTGTAAGCAACAAATTATTTGCTTACTTGCTACAATTTTAGCAACTCTGACATAAAATTAATTCAATTTAAAACAACCCTGTTATATATCACAAATGCCAAAATGTATTTTGGATGTATCTATTATTTTCTTAAGGACAAAAGCTGATATATATCTAAAAATAATTTAAGTTGCAATGAAATACTTTTATGTTTTTTTTTTTTTAAATTTATAAAGTGAAAACTAAAAGTAACAATGCATGTATTTTTTCATGGTAAACTTTGTTAGTAGATAGGTTGCAAATAAATTTGGGGCAGTAACAGTTTTAGCAAAACTTTGGTAAAATAAAATGTTTTAAGTGACAACGCTGATCTGCATTGCGAACATCTTAATTTCTCTCAGTACCGACCAAAACCAATGTTGCTTGCTCAGTGATTTCAAATAAAAGGCATTTTATAACTACTCGTTAATATTCGGCATATAATGCAGGGGCCGGGTTTGAGTGTGCATTTTTTACTTAAAGCCAGAAAGTTTTAGTTATCTTTTAACTTTTAATATTTTTAACAAAGAAGTATTTTTTAGGCTTTTATTTTTTTAAGGCATAAATAAAAATAAAAATTCTTTTGAAAAACAATTTTATAAATGCACCTGAAGACCTGACCTGATTGGTAAACAAATAACATCGATTTTTGTAGTTACGTCAAATAAAAATAATCGCTTTTTAAGAAATCATCATCTTAATATGCACAATATGCAACACTTGCTTTTCTTAAAACTATTCTCTCGCTCTCACACTTTCTATAAATCTACGCTCTTAGTTCTCTCACCAAAATGTGCATAGCATTGTTGTGGCTTCCTTGCGTCGAAAGATCATTCCCAGTGTGCCATACGGATGTGTTTTGAATTCGAGACGGACGTACTTCGTATAGTTTATCTTAAACGAGTTGCGTTTTAATAAAATGTTTTTTTTTTTATTTTATAAGCGGATTTGTTACCGGTTCGAATCGGGTCCATCAAAACATAAACGAGCGAATTCCGCTCTGACGGACTCGTAACGGGTTCGAAACGGATCCGCACAATGTCGATTTTTTTGCGTACTGGGTTGTAAATTAATATTTTATTTTTTTTTTATAACTGGCCATTTCAGCCCTTGAAAGGACTTTGACCTAGCTTCTTATGACCAATTGTGTTGTGCGTGTTATTAAGTTTGTACACAATTGACCGAGAACCGGATCTACATGTTTAACGCCGACTTCGAACGGCGATGAGCGGAATGTTCTCGTTCTCAAGAAGCTTTACATGGCATTTTGATTACTCTCTGAGGTTTGCCATTGTCTGCAGAGAGGTGGCGGCCGTACAGAAAAATTATTTTAATTCAAATAATTTTCTGTCGCTGCTGGGATTCGAACCTGGGTCTCCAGGTTCTTTGACATAGCGGCCACGCACTTTAACCAACTACGCCACGGACACCAATTAATTTTACTTGTTATAAAATTTTATGCCATGGGCTATATATGAAATCGATTCTAAAAGAGTAAACTCCAAAAAATAGATATAAATGACACGACTCCAGTCGTTTACCTCACACACAGTTAGAAGAGATAGATAAACAAGTCTCAAATTTGCTTCAAGAAGACATAATAGAACCATCGACTAGTCCATATAATTCTCCATTACTTATAGTACTAAAGAAAGGCAAAGAAGGTAAATCTAAGTGGAGGCTAGTTGTAGATTTCAGATTTTTAAACAAAAGAATAGTTGACGACAAATTCCCGCTAACAAGACTGGATGACGTACTGGACAAACTAGGAAATACAAAATATTTCTCAATAGCTTTAAGGTTTACAGGCATCAGCTTTTCTATTTGTAGATGATGTAATTGTGTTTGGCTCAAATGTAAGAGAGCAGAATGAAAATTTACCTAGGGTTTTTCAACGTTTACGCAAATATAATCTGAAACTCAATCCAAGGAAATGTAATTATTTAAGACAAGAAGTTGTATATCCCGGTTATTTAATTACTTCAGATTGAGTACGTACAGGCCCAACAAAACATGAAGTCATCAAAAATTATCCCATACCTGAAAATGCAGATGAAACTAGAAAATTTGCTGCATTATGCAATTATTACCGAAGGTTCATTCAAGATTTTGCAGATATTGCTAAACCATTGAATCAGTTACTAAAGAAAAAACAGATTTTTAGCTGGACAGCAGAATGCTCTAAAGCTTTTAACTCATTTAAAGAAAATCTCATGAGTCCTCCCATTTTCAGTTATCCAAATTTTTCCAAACCGTTCATTTTAACAACAGACGCATCAAATCATGCTTTAGGAGCGGTGTTGTCACAAGGAGAAATAGGGACAGACAAACCAATATCATATGCGAGAAAATTCTTTAATCAACATGAATTAAATAAACCAATAATTGAAAAAGAGTTATTAGCAATTCATTCGGGGATAAACTATTTCCGTCCTTACCTATTTAGTAGAAAGTTTATACTTTGCACTAACCATAGACAGCTAGTAAATCTTTTTACGAATAAGAACCCTTAATAAAAATTAGCCAGAATACGGGTTGACCTAATGGACTATGACTTTGAGATAATATTCAAGGAAGGAAAAATGAACACAAACGCGGACGCACTGTCCAGAATACGATTAGATTCCAGTAAACTTAGAGAAATGATATCAAAATATGATGTTAATGTTATCAAGCGCGCAATGAAGAAAAACGTAGAAGAGAACAATAAAGAAAAAATGAAGAAATAAATGAAAACCGTGCAATTGCCTAAGACTCAAATTATGGGTATTGATCACCTTCACATCTGGGACTGTGTATCAATATCAGACTTTAGGCGAGTGAAGAAATAAGAATTCAAGAGAAATGTAAAAAAATATAAAGGTACCAGAAGTATTATAATAAAAATAGCAGCAAACACTGTACTTGTGAAATTTAACGATAATTCTCTATCAGAGGTAAAACTGATTTTGAAGAAGTTAGTATTCATGACAAACAATGCAGATATTAAAAAGGTAGCGCTTCCAAGAGATAGTTAAATTTTTGGAAATGTGAACATAAGTTATTTTAAAGATGTATTTAATAAGCTGCAAAAGAATGCAGAAAAGAGAGATAATGAATGTTTAAAAATAATATTATATGAACCTCCAAGGCAGGTTACATGTGAACAAGAAATGCACAGGTTAATAAGAGAACATCATAATTCAAAGTAAGGAGGACATTGTGGTATCAGATAATTTATAGGAAAATTACAACAGAAGCCTGGAAAAATATGAATAAAATGGTTAAGAAATTTATTAACAATTGTGAAATTTGCAATAAAGTAAATATAACTAAATACACTAAAAAAAAAATAAATTTTGAAGTGACGGATACTCCAAACACTTCATTTGAAACAATCACGATTGACACTGTAGGTCCTCTAAGGCCATCCAAAGGTAACAGATATATATTGACACTTCAATGCGAATTAACAAAATTCGTGGAAGCATTTCCATTGGAAAGCAAAGATGCTATATCAGCAGCAAAAGCAATAGCAGTGAAATTTATTCTTGAATATGGATGTTTCAGAAAACTGTTGACAGACAAAGTAACTGAATTTACTAACGAGTTATTAAAGAATATATGTAAATTATTGAATATAGATAAATTTGTTTCGACACCTTTCCATCATGAAACGTTAATCTCAATAGAAAGAAATCATAGAGTACTAAACGATTACTTAATGACAGTAGGTAATAAAGATAATTGGGACGATTGTATACCATAACACACGTATTGTTATAATTCGATGCCGCATAGTAGCACAAATTACTAACCATTTGAATTAGTTTTTGGAAAATTATGCTCACTGCCATGCGAAGTAATGACAAATAAAGAACAAATATATGACTTAGATAATTATCTGAATGAATTAAATGTGGAAAAAGTGCTGTGCAAAAAATGATTAACAAGTGCAAAAAAAAAACTTGAGAAAAAAAATCACCAGCATCCACAACTGCAGCATCAACAACAACTGCAGCAACAGCATCGCCAACACCAGCAGCATCAACAACTGCAGCAACAACAACAACAGCAGCAACAACAACAACAACAACCATAATTTTTTTTTTAAAAAAAGAAAAGGACAAATCGGGTGAGTTTTTTATTCTAAAAACATTTTTTTTATTTTATATATATATATATACATATGTTTTGTGCATTGTATTTCTTTTTTAATACTAATAAACGAGAAAAAGTGACGTTTTGTCTTTATATAAATTCCCCAAAATCACGCGGTTTGTTTCGGTTCTTAAAGTGCAGGTTTTAGTTTAGAAAATTGTATATAGATATATACATATATATATATATATATTTGTTTTGCCAAACAAAATTGGCGGTAAAACTGATTTTATATATATTGTATTATATACAAAGTTTCTTGAACTTGATACTTGCGGAGAATTATTTTTCGTTCGACATTATTTTCTTCAAAAAAAAAAAAGGTTTTTTGTGCTCACGCTTTACTTTCAAAAAGTCTGATTGCGTTTTTTTGTAAAAGTTACAAAAACAAAAATATCAGTACACCGAGTTGTATTGAATTTTTGGAGCAGAAAATAATCAAAAATTGCACTGAGCAAGAGTCTCAGCAGCCTTTCTGCACTCTGGCTCAGTAATTTTTGCATTCCTCTTTGTGCGGTGTCCGTAGCGATCGACGCCAAAGCCGCGCTTTTTGCTTGCTAATACCAACCCCAAATTGTGTTTTAAAATTAGTTACTTTCTCACGCGCTCAATTTTATTGTGTGCGTTCAAAGCTTAGACTGCATCTCGTGCCTGCTGCGCTTGATGAACAGCTCTTTAGCGGGCTGCATATACTTGTAGTTGAGAGAGTAAATAAGCCGCAAAGTGGGACCAAGGGATCAATTTGCAAGCAAAATTGACTTGGTCTAATTTCGTAGGAAAATTGCACTGTGGGCAAGATACAAAGCTTAGCAAGCACAATTTATTGAAAAAAAATATATATATATAAATAATTAATTAAATATAAAACAAATTAAAGGTTTTCCTTCTTCGTATTAAGGAAAATAATAAAAAAAAAAATTAAAACAAATAATATATAAACCAACTTAAAAAAATAATTTATTTAAATAATAATTTTCTGAAACAAGAAAATAGTTCTATTAAAAATAAATTTCGACTATACAATATATTATTGTATATTTAATTTGAATTATAATTTTATACAATTTTTTGCTTGTTTTTTATAGCAGTTTTCCTTTGTTGTGGTTGTTCACATTCTTTTATGAAAATTTGCGAATTTTTTTTTTTGCCATTGTTTTTTATGCATTGATGCTTGCTTGGAGAAAGCAGTAAATGACGATGATTCAGAAGTTGAATCAATTAAAAAGAAGTATCGCAGCTGCTACCAATCATACATTAGGGAAGCAGGAAAAATTTCTGAGTTTTCTCAGAATAAGCCCTCGAGATATCAATGGTTGTATTTTTGCTCTAAAATTGCACAACATTGATATCAGCAACTGGGACGCAATCTTTGTCTACCTATGCTCGACAAGATTGCCTGAGATCACGCTCTCGTTATGGGAGCAATCCATTTAGAACAAAAACGAAATTCCGAAATGGACAGATCTCGACAATTTCCTCACAAGTCGGTTTCAAACTCTTGAAACCGTATCTGATATTTGCAGCTTTTGTGGCGCAATACCACGACAAAACTCGATATCCTCCTCCAACTCGAAGACAAACCAGAGAAATTCATATGGAAAAAAGGTAAATAATTACCAAATTAAAATTACTTCTGCGAATTGCAAGCTGTGCAATACAGAACAGCATGCATTGCGCTTTTGTCCCCGTTTTCTTAGAATGGATATAAGCAATCGCCTATCAATTGTTCGCAAGCACAAATTTTGCATCAATTGTTTATCTCATTCTCATGAGGTGAAAGAGTGCAAGAGTCAATATACATACTTGTGTGATGTGCAAACAACGTCACAATACTCTCTTGCATCGAGACTCGACTCCAACTCAATCACCTCCTTCGAGTCAAGTAAGTCGAGCTCTCGACCCAATCCCCCGGGCTCTAACACACTAACTCATTCAACGAAACTTTCTTGGTTCACTTCTGGCTCAAGAAACAGTTTTCGGCTGGATATTCACAGGCCCTATGCCTTGTACCGAAATATCTAGTTTTACAACTTGTTTGAGCCATTATAGTGAAGTTGCGATCGATCAACAGACCGCACGTTTTTGGGAGTTGGAGGAACTACCTAAAAAACAATGTTTATCCCAGTCTGATAAGTTTTGTGAGGAAAACTATCAGATAACTACAAAACGCGATAGCAAAGGGCGATATATTGTTTAAAAGTGGATTCCCAGATGATATTAATCTTGGATTTTCTCGAGGCATAGCCTTCAAGCAATGGGCTAGAAGTGAAGCTCGATTGAACAAAAATCCAGATTTAAAGACGCAGTATGAAGAAGTGGTGAATGATTACCTCAAATTGGGTCATATGGAAAAAATCCGAGCTCCACAATTTGAAAGATCACCATCTCATTATTATTTACCGCATCATGCAGTAATAAAACCAGAGAGTACTACAACAAAAGTTCGGGTAGTATTCAACGCGTCAAGTCCCACTTCAATTGAACGATGTGCTGCACGCAGGCCCAGTTCTTCAAGCTGACTTGACGCTTCTGGTGTTGAAATGTCGGTTTTTCAAATATGTTTTTAATGGCAACATTCAGCAGATGTACCGCCAGATTCTGGTTGACCAAAAACATTCTGATTTCCAACGAATTCTGTTTACCCGATGAGTTGATTCAGGATTATGAACTTAAAACAGTCACCTTTGGCCTAAACTGTGCTCCATATCTAGCAATTAGAACCATGCTGCAATTAGCACATGATGTTCAACAGCAGTATCCTCTCGCTGCAAAAATTTTGCGACATTTCACATGTGTCGATGATGCTCTAGCTGGAGCTCATGATGTTGAAAGCGCAATTAAAGCTAGAAATGAGCTTATCTCGGCTTTAGACTCTGCAGGTTTTACTATGCGAAAGTGGACTGCGTATGCTTCCAGCATTTTAGCAGACTTGCCTACAGAGCATCTTTTGCATGAAGACTTCTTGAAGTTAGAAGATACAAGCTGTGCCAAAGCATTAGGAATTTGTTGGAATGCCACTTCGGATTTATTCTATTTTACTGCCAAGCGTCTCGAAATAAAATCATCTTATACAAAACGTGAAGTCCTGTCAATGATAGCGCAACTATTTGATCCTGCAGGTTGGCTGGCACCTATAGTGGCTAAAATTCTAATGCAGCGTATCTGGTTGGATGAGATAGATTGGGATCTCCCTGCGCATAGTTTTCAATCTTGGCAAACATTTTTGCTAGATTATGAAAATATTAACGATATTCGCATACCTCGTTTTGTTGGGTTTTCACCTGAATCCGACGTAGAGTTTCACGCCTTTTGCGATGCTTCTGAAAAAGCATACGCAGCGGCGATTTACATTCGTGTGAAGGAAAATGATGGCATAGTCAGTCATCTGCTTTATTCAAAAAGTAAAGTTGCTCCAGTCAAGACGATCTCACTACCCCGTCTTGAATTATGTGGTGCAGCCCTTCTCGCGGATATGGTAGATTCATTACTATCGCACCTTGATATAGAACGGCACCGTTTGTATTGTTGGACTGATTCAGCAATAGTGCTTGCTTGGCTTTGTAAGCCTCCATGTTCCTGGACAACCTTCGTAGCCAATAGAGTATCAAAAGTGGCAGAGAAGGTAGGAGTTCACAATTGCTTTCATGTAGATCAGAGATAAAGAGATGGGAAACTTCGATTCTGCTGTCATTTTTGTTGATTTTGCGCCAAAATCGTGCTTGTTCTTCTCATTTTTTATGCACTCACGTATTGTGTATATCAGTTCACCTCAAGATTGTCAACTGTTGTTGTATCGACTAACAGCTGCTTTAAGTTAGCAATAATATTGTTTTATTTTCGAAGCTTAAATAAATAGGCATTGGATATGGACATAAAATGAATATAAAAGAGGCTGAAACTTAATTTATGCATGCAAAATCTCTCAACTGATAACATATTAACTTAATATTGCCAATGAAAATGCCTTGAAAATTAAAAAAGCAACTCTGATCCTTATACCGTACACGAACCTTCAATGCATGTTGAGTTTCTTCACAGATTATACAACAACCAACGTAAATTTGAACCAGCAGCTGACTTTATTTACTTAAGGCGCTACCCAAACTTGCAGTACAAAAAATTGGGTTTTTTCATGAATGCGAAAACTACTAAAATTTTTTAAACGATCGTTATATCAGCTAAAAATACATACATTGAACACTTTCAGTTATATTTTTTATTGAAAAATATTGTATGGTCTTGTTAAAAATTACTTTAAAAAATTGTGTTTTTATTTTTGCGTTTTGCGGTGACCAACATTGTGGTGAACTGGATCACCTGAAAGAGAAATAGGCTAATAGATTTAGTTAAATAACAACATAAACTAGTATCTGATCGATTCATTTAAAAAGTATGCAAAGTATAGTTAATGGTTAAATTTTCACTAAAAATACTGTTGTTTTTTGGCTATAAAATTGCCGTTTTTTATCGAATGAATCTGCAAACTTTTAAAAAGATAGGTTCAGAATTTTCAAGTAATTTTTGTCACCGATTAAAAAATTACATTTCGAGAAATTACGATTTAAGTTTCAACTTCAGTTTACACGAAGGAAATAATTTTTAAACAATAACATTAAACAATAACATAAATGCAGCCATCTTTTCAGGACCCATATGGTAGCTCTTCCACCGACGATGATTCTTATAAATTTCCTGTTGCTTTTCATTTTTCTCTCGTCGCGCACCTCTCTGTTACTGCAATCGAGTTGTCGAACCTTCGAGCTAAACTGACAAATTTAAACAATAAGAGGCATCGAAAATTCATTTCTGAAAGTTCCAAACATTATATGAATGCCAGAAATACGAGGCATACGGACCTTTTTGGAGACGTATTACTTCGTAGATAGTTATACTTAAAAAATATGCAAGAACAAAAAAATCGATGAAGTTCAGAGTTACAAGTGTGAGCTACCCCTTAATTTGTTTATGTTTAGTCCGTGGTAAGTTTGTCTAAGCTCAGTGAAATTTTACACAGTGGTGAGAACCCAAACCAGCTGAATAACTCAAACTAGCACCCAAACTGGGTGAGTTTCTCAACAAAATGTACGACCACAACTATAATATTGTGTTAGTATTGACTTCAATTTGACATAAAGCAGGCATAGTGCTATCCCTTTCACATCGAAGTTTCTCATCTCTTTATCTCTGATGTAGATACACATGAAAACCTTGCAGATTTGGCAACGCGTGGAGTTACGGCACAAGAGTTAGTTGAGAACGCTCTTTGGTGGCATGGACCTTCCTGGCTTTTGCTCGAACGATCAGCTTGGCCAAGAATGACTCCACCCCCAGCTCTAGAAACTTCGGTTGAGCAAAGCTGTAAAAGTACACTTTGCATATTTTTCGGAACATGAAGATATTCTAGAGCGTTTTTCTTCGCTATCGCGTGGATTGAGAGTGTTAGCTTACGTGTTTTGCTTTTTGCATCGCACGCATCCAAAGTCTCGTGCGTCTTTTTCAAAAAAACCAGTGTGCCTTGAAGCGGCTGAAATTAAATTCGTGAAAACACGATTGGCACTTCTATGTCAAAAGATAGCTTTTCCAAACGAATATCACTGTTTGGAAACTAAACAGATAATTAGAGCTAAGAGTCCCATTCTCGCTCTTAGTCCTCTGCTGAACAACCACGACAATTTAATGCGTGTTGGTGGACGGCTCTCCTCATCACCACTGTTATCATATGATGAAAGGCACCCAATTATATTACCATATAATTACCACTTTTCACGCCTTTTAGTACGTTTCGTCCATGAAATTTCACTTCATGGAGGGAATAAATTAGTGCTTCGACTTATTCGTATGCAATATTGGATCCCACGTGCTAAAAATCTAATTAAATCAATTCTACATAATTGTAAAACCTGTGTTGTACACATGAAACGCCAAAGAACACAAAAAATGGCTGCGCTGCCAGCTGATCGAACAGTAATTTCACGGCCTTTTGCTGCGACTGGTATTGACTTCGCTGGCCCATTTGACATAAATAGCTACATAGGTAGATCTTGTCGAATCAGCAAGGGCTATGTTTGTTTATTTGTGTGCTTTTCTTCGAAGGCGAATTATCTTGAGGCCACGAGCGATTTATCAACCGCCACTTTCCTTGCAGCCTTTTCTCAGTTCGCAGCGAGACGTGGCTGCCCCGAAAACGTGTACTCCGACAATGGTACAAACTTTGTGGGGGCCTCAAATTCTCTTAAAAAAGATTTCAAAGCCTTCTTAACAGCGTCGCATGATGCAATTCTATCTCAGTACGCACATCAAGAAATTGCATAGCATTTTATTCCCGCTGGTGCTCCCATATGGGAGACCTATGGGAAGCTGGAGTAAAAAGCTTTAAAACGCATTTCAAGAAGATGGCCGGAAGTATGAAATATACTTTCGAAGAATTTTCCACACTGTTGAATCGAATCGAAGCGTGTCTAAATTCGAGGCCACTTTCCACCATGTCGGAAAATCCTTTTGATTTTCAATCTCTCACTTCAGGTCATTTCTTGGTCGGCGGCCCACTGCTATCGCCAGTGGAGCCAGAAATAGCTGAACAGCCTCTGACTCTTGTCAATCGCTGGCAAAAACTCAAGGCGATGCATCAGCACTTTTGCCACCGATGGAAAAACGAATACCTTAAAGAGATGCATCGACGTACGAAGTGGAAAACCCCTCAATCAGATTTCAAGGTCAACGACTTAGTCGTTGTCAAAGAAGACAATCTTCCCGCGAATGAATGGCGATTAGGTCAAATATTAAAGATTGACACCGGTACCGACAAAAGAGTCCGTGTAGCGGACGTACGCACCGAAAGAGGTTGCGTTACACGGCCTATAGTGAAGCTGGTCACAATACCGTTGACCTAGCTCCGTCACCATTTATTTTCTCTTAATTGTTTTTTTTCTTGTTTTCTTTTCTTTTCTTTTCTTTTTGTTTCCGTCTCGTTTCAGGATGTCTACCACCAACATCATGCGCGACTTGATCGAAGAGATGCTTCTCCAGACGGACTCCGAGATGGCTTTGAGTGAGCCCGATACGGTGCGCGAGAATGCGCCACTTTCTGAAGCCAGCGTACTCCAGCCACAATCCTCGGTGTGGAGCATGGTCCGCGTGGTCCCCGTCGTGACGCGCAGCGACATGATCCCAAAGTATGGCTTGTGCTCCATGGAGCACAATCTCATGTCGTGCCGTCAGTTCATAGCTATGAACCTGGAAGAGCGGTTGAGAGCAGTACTCCTTCATTTTTACTGCTCCAACTGCCTTTCAGCAGTTCATATGCGAAAGGACTGGCTGAGCGATGTGAGATGCCGTCACTGCGGTGAAGATCACCACAGCATGCTGCATTCCCACACTCGGGTCCGACCAAGTCGAGCCCACTCACGACGACCACGTGGAAGACGTACGCGAACGAAGCACCCTAAACTGCAGCCTGCATCCGCAGCTGCCCGAGAAGCAACGAAGTCTGGGGCGGAATCGAAGAGTTCGTCTTGGAAGGGTCCGCAGTCGACGTTCCAATCTGCGTCGTCATCGAGGGACGCCGTCCCGAAGCGGTCCCCTTCCAAGAAGAGACCGCAGTCGATGCTACCGTCAGCGTCATCGTCGAGGGACAAATTCCCGAAGCGGTCTCCCCACAAGACCAGTAACGACGAGTCTCCAGAGAGTAGTCTCACTACTCCCAATAGTATTGGTGAGTACTTGGGCCAATGGAAGAATGGTCCAAGAGCGGGCTCTTCTGGATGCCTGCCTTCCGCAAACACGACTTGCCAGAGAATTGGCGGTAAAGTGGAGACTTCCAACTTCTGTGGTCGATGGAAGGGAAGTCTGCACGCCATCACTTCGTGGCAAATCGAACGGCATTTGGACATCATCACGCCGTCTAAGGACATCGACGAGAGGATCAGTCAGAGCTATCCTAACATAAATCTGGCTGATCTTCATTTCTGCAAAAGGTCACCGGTCCGGATCCTGCTGGGTATGGACGTATACTCCCGGGTCATACAGCCGGGTATTCTACCAGCTGGTTTTAGCATGCCGTTGGCCCAAAATTCGATCTTCGGTTGGGTCTTATCAGGACAGGGTGCCTGGTAGCGTCTTGCATTCTTGCAACGCGGGTGGCATGTTAACGCCACTGGTGGTTTCCCGGTGCTGACGCGGTAGTGTGCGTCTCATATGCGTCTACCATGCTGCTAGGTATTCATATTTTTCTTTTGGGCAGCGCTTCTCGCTGCTCTTATAAAACTTTGTTAGTTTTTAAGGCATTACTAATAAAACTGACCTCGGTCTATAAAGTTTGAAAACGCCGCGTTTTTATTTTAAGAATTTTAAAAGTTTATAAGTGCTTTCTCCCCTCTCGATATCCGCAAAGATTTACACATAAATAAATCTAATTTTAGTGTAGGTGAATATGTTTACTTAAAAGTACAAAATAAGAAACAATTTGATAAGCCTTTTAAAGGCCCATATAAAATAATTTCGCAAAATAAATAAAATAGCGTTTTAAAACTAGATGATAAGTTATATGAAATACACAATAATAATTTAGTAAAATCTAGACAAGAATATTAAGATATTTTAAGGGGAATAGTTATAAACAGTGCTATAGATTAAAAAAGATACCAAATGATATTTATTTAACAAAATAGTGCTGCCACTTGATTTGCTGCAGATTTTTCTATAAATAAACTTTTATTTTGTAAATAATTTTATACGTTGGATATTGACAAAAAAAAATGGAAAAGTTAAGAATTTAAAATATTCGAAAACGTCGAATAACCCGACCAGAAAAACTCGGTTTTTCGAGTTATTCGAAATGCACAATTTAAAAAAAACCTAAACCAAAAAAACCGGCAAATCAATAAAAACCCGGTTTCTCGAATAACCCGAAACCGGGAATGACAACACTACACACGATAGAAGTGATAACTTCTCATTTTCCAATCCATCCAAGCATCTATAAACATCTATGTATATAAAAAATAACTTTTATGTTATATAAAATATTACAGAACAGACTCGATACTCCCTTACTCGATACAACCCTTAATACACGCAATTCCTCGATTTTTGCAACAGTACGAGACATTTATAAGTGCAACTTATGTAAAAATGTCACCTCAATAACTGCAACTCACTACGCTTTAAATTTTAATATGTTTGGTTTTTTCTTTCTTGATTTATTCGAGAAAAGTTCTTAGCACAATTATAGGTACACAGGTCGACATTCACGAAAAAAAAATAAGATGTAGTTCTATAAGATTGACTTTTTTTTGTGGGGAGCCGTGAAGGACCGATGCTATGCCAACAATCCGGAAACGATTCAAGCACTAAAAAAATTAAATTTTTTCCATGTATTATAGCAGTGATGGGCAATTTGGCTCACAGAAGCCTTTTGCACTTACGAGCTACCCGTTTGCACTTGAGTGCTAGACGAAGGGGACAGTCAAGAGCCAGCATGAAGGGAGGGAATACAAGAGCAGAATGAAATTCTTTACTGTCATATTTCATATTTTTCTCTACTCTCTCTCTCTACTTATTCTACTCACATATTTCTCATGCATGACAACATGCTTTGCCCACAAGTACAGTGGCATAAACACCAAATTCTCATAATACAAAATATAAAATTTAAATAATACATATAGTGGAATTTAAGAAATTTCCGTATATTTTCCAATCATAGTATTATTAACGTACAAAATTTTATTATAGTATTCAATACTTCAAATTTTATTTTAGGAGCATAATCAGGTGTAGTAGTATCTTTGTGAAGAACTAAAACAAATTATTCAACCAATGTGAAATTTTCCATTGGTTCACTTTCTATGGTAACGATAGCGTCTATATTTGGCTGAATAGAATTTGCCGTAGCAATACGCATTATATTGCATAAGGTAATATCGGACATTCTATTCCTTATATTGCACTTATTAAGATTCATTTTTGAAAAAAATTGTTCGCAAATATAAGTACTGCCAAACATAGATACAATTTTTGCTGCAAAATTACGCAAAGCGGGATATTTACTGCTGTCAAGACATTTATAAAAAGCAATTGTATCACTTATTTCTAAAAATTCTAATTTTAATTTGGAAGAACATTGAAGTTCGATTAACTCCATTTGAAGGTCAATTACCTTTCAAATATGGAATACTCAAATATGGAAATACTGCAACCCTAAAGAATATATAGGAATGATTAAATTATGAAAATACTGCAAATAAAAGTATTTAAAATATAGAAAAACTCTAACAAAAGTTAAACAAAATTTTTCATACAAACAAAATTTTAAAATTTAGGTTTTAAGAACATGTTATTGACCACAGTGCTTGGTTGAGCGACGACGAAAATGAAAAGTGTTGCCGCTTACACATAATTGTATGCTTTATATATAGAACAGTTTCGACATTTGCAAAATCTATTAAAATTGGCTTAAAAATTGTAATTTAAAAAAAAAGAAAATTTAGTTATATTTTTTAAAAGTATAGTCAATGTAAAATTTGTAATTTTCAAACAAATAATTGTATATAATTATCATTTGATATTTGCAGTTGAAATTTTTAATCATTAATTGAGGGAGCTGGTAACCCTTTGTTACAAGGTAACAAAGAAAATTTGTTGTCAATGTTAGTTTCTCCTCAACTCTTGTGCGATGAACATCATGCACGGATGGATATAGAAATTTTTGTCGTTTCCCTTTCCCCGCAAGTATTTGTGCCCTTTGTCTAGCACTCGTTTGCACTTTGAGTATTTTAGGAGCCGAAAATTTGCCCATCACTGTATTATAGCATGGAAAAAATTTAATTTTGTTCATTTTATAAAGAAACTCATAAAAAACTTTTATTTGGCCCACCCTGTATGTACGTACACACTGTACAAAGCACAAACCTACACACGCATGTTGAAAATGTTGACACAAACAACAACAAAATGCAAACGTAAAATTGTATGTAAAACGACTACGATGCGAGTGCGCACATGTTCGAACATACAAAAGCAACGGCAGAATCTAACTGTATGCTGCCTATTGAATCAAGAAAATCACTGATCAGAAATTGCCAAACGCGCCTAAAGAAGTTATCACTTCAAAAATTATTTATGATTGATGAAAAATACACGAAAGAGGAAAACAAGGCATTATCTACGGGTAATAAAGAGGATCGTGAAAAATGGGTAGAGGAACAAAAGGGCGGTGCAACAAGCATTTTCCGTACCGAGACTCCTAATAAACCTTATGTCTACGGGCCACAATCCATCTCCTTGCCACCTTAAGGTGAAAAATTCATCGAAAATAGAATAAAAGTTACAAAAAAGGAAGCCAAGGCATTATTTTTGGATAATAAAAGGGTACGTAAAAACAGGATTGAGCGAACTCAACCTGATGCCTACGGGCTGCGATCCATTTCCTTGCAACCTCTCTGTGATCAAATTGTAGAGATCTCCTTTAAATATTCGAAGGACGCAATGATCCATAAAAAACAAATAAATCCAGGAGTGTATTTGGCGGAAACCCTGGTACGCCCAATTAATAATAAAGTTAAAGTTCTTTTTTAAACACTACAGAGGAAATTCAGGTTATCAATTTGAACGTAATCCACTATGAATGGGATGAGATAGAAAATTTTACGACAATAAATCTAGAAAGATCGAAAGACGAAGTAAAAACAGATTAAAAATATAAAAAATGCTATCGAATTAAATCATTGAAATTCAGAAGAAAAATATGTAGAAATCACAACGATTTATTTTATTTTGAGGGTGATCACCTTACCTGCACAGATACCGCAAATCATGAAATAATAACTGAAGCAAATAAACCCCCCCTTGTTCGTTAGACCATACAGGCTCTAGGAAAGTCAAAAAGACGAAATTCATAAACAAGTTAAAGGAATGCTAGAAGATGAAATTATTCGTTCAAGCTCTAGTCCTTGGAATTCACCACTATTACTGGCGCCGAAGAAATCAGATTCCGAAAGCAACAAACGTTGGAGAGTAGTAGTCGACTTTCGAAAGCTAAATGACCTCACTATTGGTGACGCTTACGCTTTACCCAATATAACTGACATACTAGATCAGTTGGGAAGAGCAAAATATTTTAATATCTTAACATAGATCTAGCAAAAGGATTTCATCAGATACCTGTTATAGAATCTGATAAGTGTAAAACTGCATTTAGCACTCTATTCGGTTACTACGAATACAACCGAATGCCATTTGGTTTGAAAAATGTACCTGCAACATTTCAGAGATTTATGAATAATTTACTAACGGTATTACAAAGTTTCGAATGTTTTATATATGTTGATGACATTGTAGTTCGAGGTTATGATTTGTCGGACCACAACAAAAAATTAATTAATATATTTAACCGATTACGTAAACACAACCTAAAACTACAACCCGACAAATGCAATTTTCTGAAACAAGAACTAACTTATCTAGGACACATAATCTCTGATAATGGAATCAAACCAGATCCAGAAAAAATTAAAGTAGTTAAAACTTATGCAACAACAAAAAATACTAAAGGTATTAAATAATTCCTTGCATTCGCGGGATATTACAGAAGATTCATAGAAAACTTTTCCAGTATAGCCAAACCACTCAGTAAATTTAGTTCAGTTTCCGTTGAACTTAGCAATCGATAAGTCGTTGTGAAATGCTACCGGATTTGAATTGTGACTTATGTGTCCAGAAAATTGTTTCTGTAGATGTAATCTCGTGTGTTCTATGAACTAAAAACTATCACGTGAAATGTATCGAAATAGACGATGAATTAATAATAAAAAACTTATTTAAAATAAAATGTCTTGCATATAAATGTGCTAAATGCATTTTGACGGGAGACTTGTTTTTGAGTTTACTTTTGAACTTAACAATTCAAGTGAGTGATTTAAAAAATAAAATCGATGACATCTCTCTTAATGCTTATAAGAGTAAGTGTGTATCAAGCTCCGCTAAATTGGCAACTACCGCTTCTCCAAAAAGAAAAAATCTAAGGCAGTCAGTCTCTAATGCTGCGTTAATAGATCCACATGATAACGGTAGAAATACTCGTGCCCTTGCGTTGGCCATGCCAAATGTGGTTCAGTCAGCTGCTGCTAAAATTGACTCAGTGAGTGGAATTCAACTAGCTCTTTGATAGTTCCGGCTGTGGAGCCGCTCTCGTATGCTGATGTTTTAACTGCACACTGAAATAGCTGATGCTACAGTGGCAACTGCTAAAATTGGCGCATTGAGTGAAAACGAACACTTGTCCGCGCCTGTTGTAACTAATGCTGTCGATACTGTCTTGCTGCCTGTTGATCTGGGTGTAACGGCATATGCTGCTGCTGGTGCTCCAAACTCTGGTTCTGCTCTTTGCTCTTCGCACGTTGCTTACGTTGCCTTTCTCTATGACAGCTGTTGGTGTAGCAGCTGCTGCTATGTCTGGTACTTCGATTGCTGCTGCTGGATCGTGCTCATCTGGTTCTACTTCAACTAGCTCTTTTATTGTACCTGCTGTCGAGTCACTCTCTTACGCAGATGTTTTGACTGAACACTCTGGATTGACTGCTGCTACAAATACAGTGGAAACTGTGCAAACTAAAAAGAGGCCTAATACAAAATTGAGTAAAAATGGCATTGTTGGTAGAAATGCAAGTAATGATCTCGATATTGTTGTTGAAAAGAAATTTGTCCATATGTCATCGTTCAAGTCTTCTGTTTCTGAAGAGAATATATTGGATTATGTGGTAAAGAACTCTTTCATTGATAGGTCTCATCTTACTTGTCATAAGCTGGTTAAGAGAGATGCAGTTTTAGAGAACTTAGATAGAATCTTTTTTAAATTGTGAGTTTCTGGGAATTTGTTAGATGAAATTATAAAACCATCTCTTTGGCCTGTGTATGTAAGGGTGCGCCCTTTTAAAAATTTTCCAAGGGTGGGAATGGAAAAACAGCTGAACTCGCCGAAATCTCTACAACAGACACTGTTAGTCGTAAACGTAAGTTGTATTTTCAAAATATGTCAGGAATTAGAACAAAAGCTGACGCTTTTTTAAATGAACACCACAGTGTGATTATGACATCATTATTTTCGTAGAGACTTGGCTTAACTCTTATTTCTTCGATGGTGAATTCTTTGATCATAAATTCTACCAAGTTTATCGCAAAGATAGAGATGCTGTGAGGACTGGTCTATTGCGTGGTGGTGGAATTCTCATTGCCGTAAAACATACTTCATGCTCAAGAACTTGTATACTGCCAAATGCTGATGTAATTCTTGATCAATTATGTGTTTCTATTGATGGTCCACATGGAGTACTCTATTTATGTGCGTTTTATATACCACCTAATAGTTTGGATGAAATTTACGCAGCACATGTCTTATAATATCATAATATCTTATCTTTGCACTCTTCGTTGGATAGCAATAATCACCTCTGCGTACTGGGAGATTTTAACCTCAACAAAATCATCGGGAAGTGGATTGCTAAAGACTTTCCCATCTAATATTAACCAGTCTCATGAAGTAAATTTAATTGATACTTTCCTCAGTATTGAATTATTACAAATTAACTTTTTTGAAAATATGTTAAGTAAAATATTGGACTTAATCTTTATTTCTAATAACTTTAAACATAATTTGTCTAAATGCCTTTGCCCATTTTGGTGTACATCATGTATTAATGTAATTTATTTCCTCTTATCAAGTTAAAACCCAATTTAACTTTAATTCTTATAATTTTGATGGTTTATTTTCAAGTTGCAAGTTTTAAATGTTTGCAATGGTAATATTCCTCGAATGTCACGAAGATCTTATAGATTACCTTGGTATAGTGCAGGTCTTAAAAAGTTAAAAAAATTTACGAAATAAAATTTTCAAAATTGTTTAAAATAACTAGCAATAACAATGATAAACTAAAATGCGAGCATTGTTCGAGAGAATACAATTTTTTAAATAAATTTTTGTACAAGCAATACATCTTAAAAATTGAGTCTAGTATTATGTCAGATCCGAACGTATTCTGGAATTATATTCAATCAAAAAAGAATGGCTAACAGATTTCTACTTTTATACAATTCAATGATTTTAAATCTTCTTCAATTGAAGGATCAGTTAATCTCTTTGCAGATTATTTTAAATCGAATTATGTAAAAAATTACTCATTATTCGATATATCTGTATTAGACAATGTGGATGAAGTTATTGACATTGGTTCGATTGTATTATCTGTTGATGATGTCATAAATGCCATGTCTCTTATGAAGACTTCTGTCTAGGCTGACATCGATGGCTTATCGTCTATACTGCTCGTTAAATGTGCAAATGCATTAGCTAAGCCTCTGTGTAGGATTACACAGTGCGACAAAATGGAACGAAGTTGAAATACCTGGGAGATAATGTTATTTTTTGGTAGGTCTTATTGAGTTAAAGAATGTTCTATACTTGAAATTTGCCGGACACCCCCAAAATTTGGACTTATGGTCTAATAACCGATTTTGCCTACCTTTACCCACTTATTGGCTTATAACTTACCTGATTGCCAACCGATTTTAAAAATTCAACCGGATCCTGAAAGACGATAGTTGAACCTTTCCAACGATATATATACTGTTTGGTAAAACTTGAGAAAGCTGTGTGTATTTACTCTGCAAATACAACTTTTTTCAATTTTTTTACTTTTTTCAACTTTGACGATTTTTCTATACATTAAATTATATTGAGACCACACAAGTCCTGTAAAGATTCATAGAAAACATTTATTAGGAATTGTAACGCAATTTAGTTTTTGAAAATTGGTCAGTAATTGACAAAGTTATTCCACTTTTAATGAAAAGAGATTTTTTTTTCAAAAATACGTTTTCGGTATGACAACTCAAAAATGTTTGCTTGATCTTTATTTTTAAAGTCGGCATCATTAGTTTCGAGTTGTAATGACCGGAAATACTCCGAAATCATTTTAATTTTATTTTTTTCCTTCAAATGTTTTTCTATTGTTACCATTTCTTGGTGAAAATGTCCTCCTTGCTCATCGCTTAACTGGCCTAAGTTCTCTGGGAAGAAGTCCAAATGCGAATGGAGAAAATTAATTTTATAGAAAATTTATTTTTATATAAATTTTATTTTTTGCATAAAATCGGTTGACAATCAGGTAATTTATAAGCCAATAAGTGGGCAATGGTAGGCAAAATCGGTTTTTTGACCGTGAGTCCAGATTTTGGGGGTGTCCGGCAAATTTCAAGTATAGAAAGTTCTTTAACTCAACAAGACCTACAAGAAAAATAACATTATCTCCCAGGTATTTTGGACTGTCGCACAGTGTTATTAATGAATCATTATCATCTGGAACATTTATTGATTGGTGGAAAATGTGATCTATTACACCAGTCTTTAAGAGTGGATCTAAAAATTATGTGTAAATTATCGTCCTACCTCGAAGATGTCCAACATAGCTAAGCTTTTTGAATCAATTATTAAAACCAAATTATACTTTTGTGTTAAGCGGCATATATGTCTGGAACAACACGGTTTTGTTTCTGGTAGGTAACTAATATTGCTCGCTTTTCGAATTTTTGTATCTCTGCTTTTGAACATGGTCACCAAGTTTATGCCCTATACACTGATTTCTCGAAAGGGTTTGATGAAGTGTCTCATGCTATTCTGATTCCCAAACTGAGAAAAATTGTGTGTCACTCGGCCTTCCTGAATTGGATTAAATCTTATTTAAGTGGTAGATTGTGTTATGTGGCAATAAATGATATTCAGTCTTATCGGTTTGGAGTTACCTCCGGTGGTCCTCTAGGAAGTATACTTGATCCTCTATTATTCGTTTTATTTGTAAATGATGTACGGAAATGTTTTTGTAATTCACAATTTCTTTTATATGCAGACGATCTAAAGTTTTTCTAGAGGGTCAGTAATATGGGTTATGCTGCCTTACTGCAATCCGACCTCAATAATATGTTAGATTGGAGCATTCGTAATGGTTTGCCTTTAAATATTAGTAAGTGTTCTAATGCTTCGTTCAATAAATCTAACAATGTTATAAGCACAATTTACTCTCTGGCGGGCTTACGACTTAAAAAAGTTGCTATTATTCGTGACTTGGGAGTTTTTTTTTACTCTAGGTTCACGTTCGTTGAACACTTGAATTTCATTGTGCCTAAAGGATACTCTCTTCTTGCCTTTATTCGGAGAAATAGTTTGGAATTTAAGGACCCTTATTCTTTCAAAACACTGTACAATTCTATGGTTAGATCAAGGCTGGAGTATGCTGCTTTATTTGGAACCCTTCTTGTGCGGTTCATTCTTTGAGATTGGAAAGAGTTCAGAAAACTGATACAAAATAGAAGCCCTTTATGCTAATTTACCCTCTTGTAATGCTCGATGTTTGTTAATGCCCCTCGATATAAGGAGGAAAATAAATACTTTATTATTTATTTATGACATTATATCAGGTAATATTGATGATCCTTTTTTACTGAAATTAATTGAGTTTAATATTCCTCCAAGGCAGTTGCGTAGTTTTAAGCTATTTTTTGTCAAATACTATCGAACAAACAATGCTTTACATGAGCCCATTACCAGAGCTTTGAGTTTATATAATGATTTGTCGGTAAAATATGTTCTTGATTTTTCTTTGTCTAAAACTTGCTTCAAAAATTTTGTGATAAATTTATTTTAAGATGATATAAAATTTCTATTGTCTCCTATAAAGTATGTTTATCTTAATAATATCATTTATTTTAATTTATAGTCTATGTTAAAAAAATGTATTCTAGCCTGTAAGGATTTTTTTGTCCATAGAATCAATAAAGACTCAAAAAAAAAGACTCAATAAATTGCTAAAAAAGGATATAAAATACAACTGGGATGCATTCTGTGATGAAGCATTCTCGAAATTACAAGAAAAATTAATAAGTCACCCAATTCTACCTTATCCAAATTTTAACGAAGAATTTGTAGTTACAACAGATGCCAGTGATACAGGACTTGCAGCAGTATTGTCGCAAGTCTCAATTGGGAAAGACAAACCAATCTGCTTAGTTAGCCGAACTTTAAACGATGCAGAAACACGATACATCACCACGGAGAAAGAATTACTGGCTATTGTTTTTGCTGTAAAGCAATTTCGACCATACGTGTACGGAAGAAAATTCACCATTCCCACAGATCATAAACCGCTCGAATGTTTAATGCAGTTAAAGGACCCTATGTCGAGACTAGCTTGATGGCGAGTAATACAAGGAGTAATACAATTTTGTCAGAGTAATACAAGGCAAGAAAGTGTAACACAAATGGAGACGCTCTAAGTAGACTACAAGAAAACAACAATTGCATATCAAAAGAAAACAGTTTAAGAATCGTGACGCGACAAATGGCAAACAAACAAATAAACAATGAGAGTATTTAAATATAAGAAAAACAGCTCTAAAATGTAAGGAACGATAAAATGCTTAAAATAATATAAAACAGAGAGCAAATTTATGCCAATAAAGGAATAAAAATAAAATTATTGTTACTACCTCTAACAGAATCACCAGATGAAAATCTAAAGGTCCCAATATTTATCAAACCTCTTATAGGAAACATTGAAATATATACGCTAAAAAATGATTGTAAATTATATGTAACAACTTTACCTTTACCCTTTAGAACTACTAAAAACCAAGAAATGGCAAAAGAAATACTACAAAAAATTAAAAACGAGAATTGTTCACAGGATCATGAATCCATCGCAATAGCAATTCCAAAGTTTAACTCCCAATTTAAAGAAGAATTCAAAACAATGCTTAAGCAAATACTTTTTAATACAACTATTTATTTACAAATAAACAATAGAACAATTTTGTAAAGCACAGAACAAATAGAGAGAATTTTAACAGAATATCACCAATCACCATTCGGAGGACACCAAGGTATAAATAGAACCTTGAAAAGACTAAAACAAATTACATACTACTGGCCTACAATGAAAAAAGATATACAAAGGTTAGGTTAGGTTAGACCGGTCGCCTCTCGTAGAGGTCTCACATAGACCATACAGGTCCTTAGTGGTACCGGTTAGGTGGAGGCTGTGTGGGTCAGGAGAATTTATTAAAGATTTGCGTCGTATTCACGAATTTTAAAAGGGATTCAAGAGGGGTTTTGGCTACTTCTTTTAGTGACGAGAACGTCGGAGAGCCTAAGAGTTTATGTCTTGATCTGAGTATAGCGGGGCATGTGCATAGAAGGTGTTCCAGGGTCTCTACGGTGCCTGGTTCCATACACTTCCTGCAGTTTTCATCCATGGTGATGCCCATCTTCTTTGCGTGGGCTCCCACCATGCAGTGGCCAGTAAGAATACCTACTAGTGTTCTGCAGACACTCCGTGGGTGTGCAAGGATGTATGTAGTTCGATTTTCGCAGCGTGCCTCGCACATGGTTCTGGCAATTTTGCAGGTTGCCGTGTCTTTCCACCTGCGACTCGCTGTTAGTGCGGATCGTTTTTCTAAGTTGCTGGATAGTTCTTGTAGTGGGATCAGTATATGCTCAGTGATCTCTGCTCCCAGCCCGGTGCCCTTCTTTGCTAGTTCGTCTGCCATCTCGTTGCCTTCGATGTCCTGGTCGCTTGGAACCTAGTACGCACTTACTTTCTGTCGGACAGAGCGTCTAGTGCTTCCCTGCTCGCCAGGGCATTTCTGGATTTGATGGTATCGGAACTCATGGATTTAATCGCCGCTTGGCTGTCTACAAATATGTTGATTCAAGAGTGATGAGTGTTAATTCCGAGGGCTAATTCTGCGGCCTTCCTTATAGCAAATACCTCTGCTTGGAAGATGCTGCAGTGGTCTGGCAGTTTGTACGGCTGCCTTATGTCGGGCTCTGCACAGTACACTGCCGCTCCCACCCCTGTGCGCATTTTTGAGCCGTCAGTAAATATGTTTACTGCCATCTGTGTTTGTTTAATTCCATTGCACCAGTCGTTCGGTCCTACGAGAGTTGGTACTCTTGATCTGGTGGTTATGCGGGTGATCATATAGTCCGTGAGACTGGACAAATCTTTAAAGATTATACAGTGTCCGAAGTTCTGATTCTGTATGTTATCAGCCGCTATAAGGCGTTGTGCCGTTTTTCCGGCTATTAGTTTAGCGTGTATGTCCAGGGGGTCCATACTTAGAATGGTTTCTAGGGCCTTAGTTGGAGTTGTCTTCAACGCCCCCGTTATACAGATCGCTGCCTGTCGTTGGGATTTCTCCAACGTTTTGAGGTATGTTGATTTGTTTACTGCCGGCCACCACACTATGATTCCATGGAGTAGAATGGGACGAATTACCGATATGTAGATCCAATGCATCAGAGAGGGTGAGAGGCCCCAGGTACTGCCTAGCATCTTCTTGGATGCGTATAGAGCATTATTCGCTCTCTCGTTTACATTGAGTCTCCATGTCAGCTTACTGTCTAAGACTACCTCTAGGCATGTTGTGTGAGTTTTCGGGCTGAGGTGTATGTTATTTATTTTTGGCGGTATCCACGGCGGTATCTTGTATCGTTTTGTAAACAGCACCAGATCGGTTTTCTCAGCATTAATACTTAGACCGACTGAGTTAGTCCATCTGAGTACCTCTTTGAGTGTTCTTTCCATTATAGAGCTTATTGTTGGTAGACATTTCCCCACAATTATAATGCTTATGTCGTCTGCATACGCTGTTATCCTTGGGGATTTGCCTTCGAAGTATTTGAGTAGTTCGTTCACAACAAGGTTCCATAGTAGGGGAGAGAGAACCCCTCCTTGGGGTGTTCCTCTGCGTGCTTCCCTTTCCATGGTTGTTGTACCCCACTCAGCTTGGACCATTCTACAATTTAGTAAATTGTTTATCCAGTGCTCGATTGCTGGTGGTGTATCTATTGCGCGAAGTCCCTTGAGTATTGCATTTGTTGAGACATTATTGAATGCTCCAGAGATGTCTAAGAATGCGCCTAGTGCGTATTCTTTATGGTGTAGGGCTTTTTCTATGGTTGCTACTAGGGAGTGTAGCGCTGTCTCCACAGATTTCCCTTTCGTATAAGCGTGCTGATTTGATGCTAGCACGGATCGGTTCGCACCATTCCTCAAGCGCAGGTCTATTAGTTTTTCGAGTGTTTTTAGTAGAAAAGACGTTAGGCTTATGGGCCTGTAGTCTCTCGGATACAAGTGGCTGCTTCTACCTGATTTCGGCAGGAATACAACTCTTGCTATCCTCTAGACAACGGGTACATAATTTAACCTAATACAGCCTTTAAATACGGTTTCAAGCCATGGGACGACTCTTGATTTGGTCGTTTGCAGCATGGCTGGGACTATCCCGTCCAGTCCAGGAGATTTGTATCTTGAGAATGAGTTTATTGCCCACTGGATTTTGTCGTTCGTTATTAGGTCGTGTGGAATCTGCAGCGGATTACTCCTCCATGACTGTGTTGTGCTTGTGGTCGAAGTTTCGGTACAGCCTGGAAAGTGCGCATTCAGAAGCACCTCAAGTGATTCCTGATTGCTCTCTGTCCAGTCGCCATTATCATTGCGTAGCTGGCTTTGGACGTAAGGTTGCTTCGAAAGTAGCTTCCTAAGCCTTGCCGTGTCAGTAGTGTTCTCTATGCTAGAGCAGAAGTTCTTTCAAGATAACCTTTTTACTCTGCGTACGTTCTTCTTGAAAAGTTTTAGTCTGTCTTTGTATTCCCTCCATATTTCTTCTTGTTCAGCTATTTTTGATAGCTTAAAGAAATCTCTTAGGTCGCGTCTTTCCTCTACGAGATCTGAGTTCCACCAAGGTGGTCTAGTTTGTCGGTTCATTCGCGTGGGTTTACAACATTTGAGAAGCAATTCTGTTAGGGTCTTCGGGGAGCTCTCTATATCGGCTTCTGTGATTATATTTATGGGTCTAGGTAACCTGGACTCAACTAAGCTTTTGAACTGTTTCCAGTTAGCATTAGCGGGGTTCCTAAAGATTTTTTGAGATGGGGTATATTTGAAGTTAATATTAAAGCTTATATATTTGTGGTCTGAGAAGAAGTCTTGTTTTAGTACCCTCCAATCTGTGACCTGAGTGTTATTACAAGAGGTTAACGTTAAGTCTAGGACATTAGACGACGAGGGACCTACGTTTGTGTGTTCGTCGCCTGTGTTTGCTATGTTAATGTTAGTTTGTAAAATAAAGTTTAGCATAGACTCACCTCGATCATTGGTGTCTAGGCTCCCCCATACTGTGTGATGTGCATTGGCGTCTGCTCCGATGACAACTGTCTGCTTCTTTGCTTCGGTTGTTTCTACCATCGTGCGAAGCTCTTTCGGTGGTGCGGGTTTGTCGTGAGCCATGTAGCATGACGCGACAAGGATTTTCTTGTCTTCGTCGCCCTCTAGTGTCACGACTGTGAGATCGTCAGTGCTGTAATGAGACATTAAATAGGTATATGTAAAGATATACAAAAGTTCATCCAAAAGTGCGAATCATGTCAAAAAAATAAACTCAACAAATTGCGAAAAGGACTGATGAAAATTACAACAACAAGCTCATCGCCTTTCGAACGAGTAGCATTATACATAGTTCGACCGCTTCCAGTAACGTACAAAACCAACAAATACATCTTAACGTTTCAGGATGATTTTACCAAATTTACAGAAGCGATTCCTTTAGAAAATACAGAAAATACAGAAGAGCTTTCGTAGAACAAATTCTTTGTCGTTTCGAATTTCCACATTCACTTCTAACCGACCAAGGTACAAACTTTCTAAGTGAATTATTCAAAGAAGTATGCAAACTACTGAAGATAAAAAAATTACAAACTACACCATACCATCCACAAACAAATGGTGCGCTTGAGCGAAGCCATCACACATTAGCAGAATACCTTCGGCATTATGTCAATAATGACCCTCTCACTTGGGACGACTGGATCCCATATGCTATATTTGTCTTCAAATTACAGTCCACACGAACTACTTTATGGATACACAGCTAAAATTCCTTCCAGCTTACAAAAAGATCCATCTATAAATTATAACTGTGAAAATTACGCTAACGAATTAAAATCACGATTGCAACATGGAATTAAAATCGCTGGACAAACTTGAAAAAAAAAGAAAATTCAAATTCGTTTCTGAATTTACGCCTAAAAATAAGTCTAGAAGGACGAATAAAATCGCCCATCACACCCAAAAAAACTAAATAGATTATCCCTTTACTATCAAAATGTAAGGGGATTACGTTCTAAAACACGCGACATATTTTTGGCGTCTCAGAATTTCTCTGAGGATGTTATCGCGTTAACAGAAACATGGCTGAACGGAAGCATTATTGACTTGGAATTGTTTGACAATAGTTTACAAGTTTTTAGAAGGGATAGACACACTGACAATATTTCTGCTGATGGTGGTGGTGTCCTTTTAGCTGTAAGGAATTCCTTTCTCAGTTCCTTAATTGATATTCCCTGCTCTTCTAATATTGAACGTTTATGCGTTAAGGTGTTACATTGTAACTCCAATGTATATGTTATTAATGCATATGTTCCCCCAAAGAGCAGTGCTGAAGTCTATGCAAGCCTTGCGGATTGCATAGAATATATAGTAAATCTACTTGACGTTAATGATGACATTTTACTGTTGGGCGATTTCAATCTGCGTGACTTAAAATGGCATTCTTCCGACGATGATACATATTTTTGTGCATCAAATTCGAAGACCCGTCAAGAACATATATTTGTTGACAATATATGTTCTGACTTACAACAAGTTAGTTGTATTTATAATAGTCTTGAAAGACTTCTTGACCTGGTCTTAACTACAGACAGTAACAATGTAATTGTTAAGAGGGCTTTCCATGCTCTGACTCCTATTGATGAATACAATCCATCATTGAGCATTTGGTATAAATCGGACAGAGAGAGCATGGTAAATTCGAGTTCAATCGATAAGGTTTATGAGTTCAGCTTTAAAAAAGCTGACTTTTTGAAGCTGAATTATTTACTTGATTGCAATATGAATTATATTTTAGAATACATTAATGGACATAACCTTGAGGAATCCTTTAATTTTTTTATTTGGAGCTTTTTGCTATGATTTCTCAGTCTGTGCCGTATAGCCTAAAATTTGCGAAAAACTCAGCATATCCTTGGTACACTAGGGAATTAAAAACGCTTCGCAACTATAGGAACAGAGCCTGGAAGGAATATGTCTGTAGCTTGGACTCAAATGACCTGGAAACCTACAAACGTTTGTTTCCGGAATTTGAAAAACAGTCAGCAACATTATATCACGAGTATTTAGATAATATTAAGCTGAGAATATTGTCTGATCCAAAGAGATTCTGGGGATTCATTAATACAAAGAAGAAATCTGACGGGTTTCCTGTATCTTTTAAGACCCAAAATGGATTTACAGACGATCCTGTCATAATAAGTTGCCTACTTGACAATCTTTTTAAGGAATCATTTTGTTCAGATTCTTTTCATCCAGATATGGAGTATTTTGAATATATGAATTCTACACCCAGAGTATCTTTGGACTCTTTATCCTTTACCTCAGAGGATATTTTAAAATATATTGATTCGATCGATGAAGATTTTAGCGCTGGACCCGATGGGATTCCTGCCGCAGTGTTAACTCAATGCGGTTCAATTTTGTGTCAACCACTTTCTCTGTTATTTAATAAATCTATAAACGAAAGTTATTTTCCACTGTTTTGGAAAAAATCATTTATCAGCCCTATTTATAAGAAAGGCTGCAGGAACGATGTTAATAACTACAGGCCCATTGCTAAACTGTCATCGATTCCGAAACTTTTTGAGCGAATTGTGTATGATCGGGTAAAAACTCACTGCCGTGAAGTCATAACAACTCGTCAGCATGGTTTTGTTAATGGCAGATCTACGGTATCTAATCTGCTCGATTTTACAACGTTTTGCTTAAGCACCATTGAATCTGGTTGCCAGGTCGACTGCATCTACACTGATTTCAGCAAGGCATTTGATAAGTTACCACACAATTTAATTCTACTTAAACTTAAATCTATTGGATTTCCACAATATTTTGTTAGCTAGATTAAATCGTATCTAAAAGAGCGATCTTATCAAATACGATTCCGAGGGGTTTTGTCTGCTGAGTTTGTTGCGATATCAGGTATTCCTCAAGGTAGTTACCTAGGTCCACTTCTGTTTATTTTAGCCATTAATGATGTGACCCATATCATTGAAAACTCTCATCTGCTTATTTATGCGGATGATATGAAGATATACAGAAAAATAAATTCTCAAGACAATTCAGCCCTACTCCAGTCCGATCTGAAATATTTTGAAGTTTGGTGTTCTAAAAATAATATGTTTCTTAATCCAGATAAATGCCAAACTATGACCTTTTCGCGAAAAAGGAATAATTTAGTTTTTGATTATAAAATAAAAGATACTGCTTTATATCGTGTGGATGTCGTCAAAGATCTGGGAATATGTATGGATTCGAAGCTATCCTTTAACATTCATATTGATAACATTTGTAAAAAAGCATCTTCTATGCTTGGATTTATTAAACGCTGGGCCAAAGAATTCTATAGCATGATTACGACTACAACGTTGTATTATGCAATAGTGCGTCCTCACTTGGAGTACGCAAGTCAAGTTTGGTCTCCAAGTTTCAATGTGTATGTTGATCGAATAGAGAGAATCCAAAAATGCTTTGTTCGGTTTGCCCTAAGAGGCTTAAGTGGGTTTAACATTTTAAACCTTCCTCCTTATGAGGATCGCTTAAAACTTTTAAAAATGCAATCATTGAGTGAGCGAAGGAAGTCTGCAGATATCGTCTATTTGCACCAACTCATCACCGGTGTATTCGATTCTCCAGAACTTCTTTCTTTTATAAATTTTATTTCTAATCGTAGAAGCAGTAGAAATGCTAACAATTTAATTTACTTACCATTTAGTAGAACAAATTATATGTTAACTGCTCCTTTAAACCGTATGAGTAAATTAGTTAAAGATTGTAGCTTTTTTTATGTTAACTTGTCTAAAGGTCAACTCAAGAGTAGATTAAAAACTATTGTTTAATTGCATGGTTAGTCGTGTCGTCTTGTGTTGTCCTTGAGCCCAACCATATTTTGGTGGGTAAATTTTTCTCACATTGACTTATTTCGAGCCACTAGTATCAATATCGTTGAATTATTTCAAAGATTTTTGGACTGTGACTTTTAATGCGTTAATGATGAGAATGCGCGAAAAAGCTGTATTAGCTAAACTCAATTGCTATTGATAAAGGAATACTATGACAAAGGTGTGAAACCGAAAACATTTAACGTCGGTGTAAAAGTCTGAATCCGAAATCAAACTAGGAAAAACAAGTTTTCGTCACTATGCGAAGGTCCATATGAAGTAATAAAAATAATATTACCAGAAAAAACTGCTATTAAAATTCGCAACAAAAATAAAGTGATACAATCTAAAATCATTCTCCGATTAAAATTCAACATACGGCAAACATATAGTAGACATACAATAGACATAAAACATGTCCACAACATTAGTAAACAAAAAATACTCGCATTTATTAATTTATGGTATAAAAAAAATGTTTCAAAATAAAAGCGAAATAAATAAAAATAAATAAATAAAAAAAACTAAATAAATAAAAAGAAATAAATGTTGTCTCGTCTACAATTTAAAAATTTTTTTCGCAAAGCTTCTCTAAATTTCAGCTAGGTTTCACCATTCCACTCATATCTTGTCTGTCCATGCACCGAAAAAATAAACTCTTCCACAAGTCAAAAAGCCACTTCATTTGGCAAATACAAAAATAAAAATCTTTCTATATCGCAAAAGCTTTCAAATATGAAATACACACATAAAAGAAAAAACAAACAAAATAAGTTCCTTAAAATATTTTTATAACGCACAAAAAAAATATAATATTTAATTAAAAAAAAAAAATCTTATGCATATACATTAGGGGTGAACGATTGTTCTAGATCCAAGTTCGTTAGTGATAAAAAGTTGCCATTGGAGAAAAATAAATTTGAATATATTTTTTTTTTGGGACCAGCCCGGCCCGGCCCCTCCCCATTATGTGAAGGAAAAAAAAACAACGTTTTTTCGGCGTTTTTGTTCCGTAACATTCGTAAAACTCAAGTGACGTCATTATAATGTGAACAAAAGTTGTAAATAATTTCAATAGAATCTGAGGCACCTGGTTACCGAGATATCAATTTTTTATAGAAAAAAAATCGGAGAAATACTAATTCATTTTCGCATTTTTAGAGGAAAAACTATTTGAGACACGTTATTGATGTGTTTTACACGATTGTTCTTCTATATATTACGCATGTTTTCATACTTAACACTTACCTCTCCGACCTAAAATGACCTAGTTATACATAATAAGTGACAAAAATACACTGTTTTTATACGTAGTACTGTTTCTTGGTAGTGAAAGAAGGTATCATGCAGCGATGGCGAAGCCTTGCGATAATGTGTCCTTCACGCTGTGACTCGCCAGAAACGTGTTTTGAGGCTTCAGTCACACCCTTAACACATCTTTCTACGGCTTGTGAATGGCACGGTAAGTTATATAGCTCGATGTTGAATTTAGTTTCATTCTCTGCTGCATTTTTGATTTTGCCTTCGAACTCGGAATTAGTGATTTTAAATTTTGCCAGTCGCTCCTTATTTCCTTCTGTGATCAAGAGATCGCGCAGTATTGGAGGTGTTTTTTGCTCTGGTGGAATTTTATGCCAGCGAATTATATCTACATAGTCCGTGCACGAATAGCTTAACAGTGGTATCATATACTCGCAAACGGCGACAATTGGAGTTTCGACCAATGCACTCCGTGCATCCAGAATTCGGCGATATGCCAATGCGCGAATCGGTTATCGATCGTCGATACACATCGCCAATAGAAAATAATGCGTTCCGATAAATGCATTTATCGAAAGTTTCCATTAATTCCGATGGCACAAGTGGAACAAGGAAACTTGACAACTGTATCAGTCTATGAACATGCAGTGCACCACTGACACAGGATGGATGACACTTGATTTGTAGACTCATCGGAACGTAAACTCGCAGTATATATTGTATGAGTTTTTTCAAGGCAGCCGATGGATTTGTAGTAGCAATGTAGAAGCGGCAAAGACAGTTCGCTGTCGTCGTCCAGCGTGAATGAGACATCTTTCCTATAAATATTAATTAAAATAATAAATATTGATTTTAATCCCTCAGGTGGCATATCATTGTCCCACTACTTTACTTGGTTCACGACGCTCAAAATTTTCTGGTACGGTACCAGTAGAAATAATTCGGCGTATATCTATCAGATATTTATTGTCGGTATTGAGCAAGGCAGTGTTAAAATCTGCCAATTCTTCAAACGCTATTCTTTCAAACTGTACTATTGGCATTTTTGTACATATTTTGAGTTTTCCACCAACTGGTTCAGTGAAATTGTTAGGTCCTTCATTTCTCCTATATACTTGCTCATCAACATCCGTAATGACAATTCGTTTGCTTGCAATAAACACGCAAACCATTGCAAGTGAGTCTTCATCGACAATTCGAATAAGCGCAGAACACCAGATTTTGTACCCACATTTACAGCCGTGCCATCGCAGCCAATTAAAAGAAATAACGATCGTAGGTACTTTGAACAAAGAACTTTGTGAGAACCAAGCACAATAATTTCCTGTATATATTCTTTATTAAGATGTGAAATTTACTTATAAAAATCGTGTATTTTTGTCATTTATTGTGTATAACTGGGTCATTTTAGGTCGGAGAGGTAAGTGTTAAGTATGAAAACACGCGTAATATATAGAAAAAAAATCTTATAGATTTGTAGAGAAAAAAAAACCAATATAAAATTTTTTTTTTCTCCTATGGCAACTTTTTATCACTAACCATTTTTGATCAGGGAAAAAAAGTTCCAATTCTTTATTCCCTAATATACATTAGGGTGATTAAAAAAAAATTTCGAAAATCAACCGAGCTCGTTGGAAAATGGGATGGTTACATCAAAATATGTGCGGTCCCTACCAGCGCATAGTGCGGTTTTTTCAATTTTAGGATGACAAGTCCCAACATTTTTCTGTCGAATTTAAAAAAAAAACATTTTTTGTTCCGAAAGTTATATATTTAACTAATTAAAAAGCAATACCTACAAGTCTTAAAAATATTTATATTTTTTTAAATAATTTGCTTAAGTTGGAAGTATTTTCAATCGGCCAAAAACACGCGTAAAAGCAAAAGTTGTATGCCAACATTGAACAAGTATTTATAACTTTTATAGTACATATTTTTTATACAATTTTTTTTTTATAATAAAATTCTATTAAATTTTGTTTTGATTTTTAAAAAACAAAATAAAAAATAAAATAATGGAAAATAAACAAAATTAAAATAAAAAACCATGTATTTTAATTCTAAAATTAAAAAATTTAACTATTTAGTAGACATTTAAAAAATAGGTCACTCGATATTTCTTAGAAAATTACATTTTTAATATGCTAAGTATTTCTTATTTTTATTTAAAAAAGTTCCATTCCCATTTTTTTATCAGATTACAGAAATCTTCATAAAAGCAACTGTACCTTTTCGTACCAATATTTAAGACGTTTCTTACCAATCTGCCTAGTTTTTGTAAATAAAAGGATTAAATTAATTTATAGTAATGTTATTAACAACAGAAAATTTCATAATAAATAATTCTATTTGACATTATTTATGACCACGAACTATATTTTTAAAATCATTGAAAAAACTAAGTTTATTCATAAAATTTAAAAAAGACAATATTCAGTGGCAATTTAAAAAAATAGGTCACTCGATATTTTAATAATGCCTAGTATACGTTCTTAAATTTTAAAAAAAGTTCCATTGCCATATTTTCACCAGATTATAGAAATCTTCATATAAGCAACTGTACCTTTTCATAGCCATATGAAAGCCGTTTCTTGCTTATTAGGATAGTTTTTGAAAATATAACATAATTCATTCATTATTATGACATAACTTGCAGCAAATTATAGAATTTAAATAAATATCATAAGTACTCATTATCAGAAACCATATTTATGCTTATTAAAAGATTTTTAAGTACTTATATATCGGTGATTCCATATATATTCAACAAATTTTGAGCAAAATTTGACCTTAGTCTTGCCAATTTGTTGAAACTTTGTAGGCTAGTACTGCTCATTATAATAACTAAATCTGTGTTTTTTCTTTTTCTGAAATCGTTTTTTTTTTTAAAGTTATACACTGTGAAAAATATTATAAAACATACAAAAAATGCAATTTGTGCACGCATTCAAACAGATGTAACTTCGAAACAATTAGTCGTACAGAAAAAATTTGTTGCGCTGACCATGAAAAATGTGACTGAAAACTTTAAGCAAAGAAATATACATTTTTTTCATAAAAGTTCTAAAAAAAAGTACACCACCAGCAAGATTCATTCAAGGTTTTTAAAATTTATCCGAATTTTTTTCTGTACGACTTATGGTTCATATTTAGTTTAAAGCCTTTTTTTGGCTATTTTATGTTATTTTTTATTTGTAATGCTTAAAATTGACTTGTTATCTCATTTCTAATAATTTCTTCTGCAATAATTTTTTTTTTTTTGATTTTTGAGAAATTATCTGTTTTTAATAGTTTCTTTGGTTGTATTGAAAATCAAAACAATGTAGAAAAAGATATGTAACTAAAATAGCCACAGTTTACAATATTCTACACAGAGATGCTGAATTATGACAAAATTATAAGTTGGTATATACTGACAACTTTATTTTTTTTATGATTGGAGAAAGAAAAAAGTTAATCCGTTATTAGTAACACATATTCTCTATGAGAAATAATAATGGTTATTTTAACTTTATGCAAAAAAAAAAAAATTTGTGTCAAAAATAAATAAAAAATTTTATAATAAAAAGCACAAATGTAAAAAAACAATATATTTTATAAATGTGATGGATGTTCAACAAAAGTTTATCGTTTCATGTTATGTGCCAAATCTTATGTAAATAATTCAATTAAAAAAATTTGTGCTGTAGGGCAGTGGTGTCGTGGTAGTTAGCTGGATTACAAATAAAAAAAAAAAAAAACAATTAGAACTTCGATGGCAACGAAAAAAATAAAAAACAAAAACAGCATGTGTACACTGACTAATATAGTCCTTAAAAAATAAAAAACAAGTAAAATTGAAAATGTCGCATCAACAAAACTAGCTTATACATGTGCGCTATTAGAAAATACCAACAAAATATACACAGCATCAGTAACCTTGATATCTTTCAACAACAATTATGCACACTTATTTTCTTGCTGTCACAGCGCAATGCGCCGACAGTCATTTCTTCGAATTACAACAAAAACTGAAATATTGAAGTTATTGTAAGTGAGCTAAAAGAGCTAATTGAGCTATGGGATTTACAACTCTGCTCTAGGGTATAAACCGTTGCTGATCCAGCTTTGATCAACATGCTGTCACAATTTTCTATAAATTTGTCTGCTAAAATATAAAATAAACTCCATATAGGTTAGAATACGTGGAACTTAACTACAGTTACAATTATAATTCGAGTTTTAGAAACGGTAGGCGTAGCAGTTGACTGATCACGCCTACTTTCATATAAAAGTTTTTAAGTTGTAACATGAACTAAAAATCTGAATTTCATTGTTATAGCATGTTTAAAACCAATCTCATGTCACCATTGCTACCTCAGTTGCAGAAGCGCAACCAAAGAGGGGGTTTTGGGGTTTAACCCTTCCTCCCCCAATTATTGTCACAAAAAGAAAAACATGATAAGTAATAAGCTGAATAAGCTTAAAAATAAGCTGAATGTTTGGTATAAAATAAGTAATAAAAAAGATTATGATGGCAAAAACACAGTTTTTCAAGTCATACAACAGTCCAATAAGGATATTGTAAACGCTGCAAAAGAACCCTTTAGAAATCTAGTGCTTTCAATCTCAGATAAGTTGAGATTGAAAACAGTTTTGAAATAGGAAAGAAATAAGGTCGTGAGATGGTGGGAAAAAATATGTATGCTTTTATTTGTTCTTACCAGTTTGGGAGTTTATAATAAAGTGAACTTAAATCTAGAAAGTTAACAACAAGGTAGCTTAAATATAGTTAAATATAACGAGATAAATAAATAGAATAAAGTTACGAATTTTTAGGACAGCGTGAAGCGCCACCTGATGGCACGTAGTATTTACTATTTCTGGTATAAACAGATATATTTCCAAATATATATAATTTACTTATTAACTTGCAACTCTTCCAGTAACTTCATGTGAAAATAACGAACATTTTCAGTACTTCGCCGACTCAAAACCTATTTAATCGTAGTCCTACGTTGGTGTAGTAAACTAAAATTTTTTTTTTAATATATAAATATTTCCAAAACCATTTAGTTTGAGGACCCAAGCATACATGACTTTTATTTTATGCTGAGTGTGAACCGAAATCATGTAGTTTAGAATCTCAATTATAATAGTTTTCTATATATTTAAAAAATTAAATTTATCATGTTGAGGTGTAGATTTATACACCATGCACGTTGAAGCAAGATACTCGTATATTTTGTTTCTATTATATTGTTTGTTTTTGAATAACAAAATAAAAATAACTCTTCATATAATGCTGAAGCTGGAACATCTCAAAGCTGGCGTAATACAAGGCTTCCAGACCAACTAAAGAAAAGAGGCAGATGTTTCTTTTGCGTTGATGAAAAAAACCAGAAGGCAAAATACAATCATTAGTTGGCCTGCTGTCTCTGCCAAAAAACTATTTGTAAGGCATATAACAACCGAAATGTGTGCACGGATTGCATTTTAAATAAATAAATGTATTTATTTATATATCATACATGTCATATATATCATATATCATATATTAATAAAATTTGTTTTTAATAAAATCCACACAAAGTAAATATATGGATGTAGAAATCTACACCTCAACGTAGAATTCTAAATTTTTTCTCAACGTAGGACTAGGGCTAAGAAGCACGATGTTGCAAGATAGACTAGACGGCCTCACATTGCTTTATCTGTACAGAGAAATGACACCATCAGTGGATATTACTTGGGATAAACTCGCTGAAAGTAAGCGTAAACTGGATTTAAAAATAAGTTGATTTTAAGTAAGTTTCTTGTACTATTCTTAATCACCTTAATCCTGTAACTAAAGAATTTTTAATGTAAAAATAATAAATAAAATTTTTTCTATTTTAATAATGGTGTGATTCGGCTTTCGAATCACAGAACGAATAATATTGTATACTAGCTGGTACCCGACGCGTTGCTGTCGTAGCGGGAATAATTTCTATCTCTATCTGAATCTCAAACTCAGTCTCAATCTCAATCTCAATCTCAATCTCAATCTCAATCTCAATCTCAACCTCAACCTCAACCTCAACCTCAATTTCAATCTCTATCTCTATTTCTATCTCTATCTCTATCTCTATCTCTATTTCTATCTCTATCTCTATCTCTATCTCTATCTCTATCTCTATCTCTATCTCTATCTCTATCTCTATCTCTATCTCTATCTCTATCTCTATCTCTATCTCTATCTCTATCTCTATCTCTATCTCTATCTCTATCTCTATCTCTATCTCTATCTCTATCTCTATCTCTATCTCTATCTCTATCTCTATCTCTATCTCTATCTCTATCTCTATCTCTATCTCTATCTCTATCTCTATCTCTATCTCTATCTCTATCTCTATCTCTATCTCTATCTCTATCTCTATCTCTATCTCTATCTCTATCTCTATCTCTATCTCTATCTCTATCTCTATCTCTATCTCTATCTCTATCTCTATCTCTATCTCTATCTCTATCTCTATCTCTATCTCTATCTCTATCTCTATCTCTATCTCTATCTCTATCTCTATCTCTATCTCTATCTCTATCTCTATCTCTATTTCTATCTCTATCTCTATCTCTATCTCTATCTCTATCTCTATCTCTATCTCTATCTCTATCTCTATTACTATCTCTATCTCTATCTCTATCTCTATCTCTATGTCTATCTCTATCTCTATCTCTATCTCTATCTCTATCTCTATCTCTATCTCTATCTCCATCTCTATCTCTATTTCTATCTCTATCTCTATCTCTATCTCTATCTCTATCTCTATCTCTATCTCTATCTCTATCTCTATCTCTATCTCTATCTCTATCTCTATCTCTATCTCTATCTCTATCTCTATCTCTATCTCTATCTCTATCTCTATCTCTATCTCTATCTCTATCTCTATCTCTATCTCTATCTCTATCTCTATCGCTATCTCTATCTCTATCTCTATCTCTATCTCTATCTCTATCTCTATCTCTATCTCTATCTCTATCTCTATCTCTATCTCTATCTCTATCTCTATCTCTATCTCTATCTCTATCTCTATCTCTATCTCTATCTCTATCTCTATCTCTATCTCTATCTCTATCTCTATCTCTATCTCTATCTCTATCTCTATCTCTATCTCTATCTCTATCTCTATCTCTATCTCTATCTCTATATCTATGTCTATCTCTATCTCTATCTCTATCTCTATCTCTATCTCTATCTCTATCTCTATCTCTATCTCTATCTCTATCTCTATCTCTATCTCTATCTTTATCTCTATCTCTATCTCTATCTCTATCTCTATCTGTATCTCTATCTCTATCTCTAACTGGAAAGACTCGTGGAAATTGATAACCATATTTCGAGGCTGTGCTACTTACAATTCCAAAGTTATTCGATATCGCAAGTTTGGCTTGTATGGGCGGAGCCACACCTCCTTGTTCAATTACGTCTCAGTTTTCTAGTAGAAGAATATCACCCAATATTAATTCCATACTGAATTTCGTTGTTAAACGACATTTAGTTCCAAAGCTATCTGATATCAAAAATTTAAAGTGTATGGGCGGAGCCACACCCCTTTTTTCAAAACCCATCCCAGTTTTATAGTAGATATATCACCAAGTGGCAACTCCATACTGAATTTCATTATTATACGGCATTTAGTTCCAAAGCTATTCGATATCATAAATTTTAATTGTATGGGCGGTGCCACACCCCTTTGGCCTATACTGGCTCAATTTTGCAAGTCGAAAGACACGACTAAATAGAACGTTCTAACCGAGTTTCATTAATGTGTGACTTATAGCTTGAAAGTTATACTGAAAATTTGGCTGAAAAATTGACACGCCCCACATTCAACGCCCATAAAATTTTACGTGTGGAACGGCTCTTGTAAATTGAGATAGAACACCGAATTCCGATACTATGCGACCTATAACTTCAGAGTTATTCGCTACCGTAGATTTGGGTTGTATGGGAGGTGCCACGCCCCCTTATTTTAGGGGGATGAAAAATAGATGTTGTTCGATTGTCACCCCTGACTAATATCCTCGCTAAGGATCACGAAAATCGGTCGAGCCGTTTCGGAGGAGTTCGATCACGCACCCCGTGACAGAAGAATTTTATATATTAGATAGAAGATACTATCAGTATGGCGTACCGGGCGTTGTTTGCCTTGATACCTACCACTGTTCTAGATCTCACACTCTGATACTTTGTACCACATTTCCGCTTTGAGGTGTTATAGTATGTATATTAATATGAGTGGCCAATGAGACCCAGTTTGTCTTAGTGCCTGCGTTCACAACCATTTTCTTTTCATACAAGGAAATTGGTGTGGTAAATACGACCCAATTCGTCGGATTACCAACTTGTTAAGCCAAAATTTCATTGGCTTCAAGACAGAACGATATATATTTTATACAAACTCCCATTCTCGATACCACCGCCTTGGACCCTCTGGATGATTTATTATTAATTTATTATTTTTTTGCTTTATAATACCTTTATTCATATTATCTATTAGTCTGTACATTTTTAAACGTTCATACTTTAATTTACATTACATTACAACTGAACTTATTTTACTTGGATATGTATGTATTTGCATTTGAAATAAACTGAGCTCTTTACATAAGTATTATTATTAGTATTAGTAGGTATAATTGTATTAGTATAATTGTATTATGAATTTTAATTTTAAAATGTTTTAAAATACTATAAAGCTTTAGGCTTTGTTTGCTGCCATTGTGGTAGAACTAACTTTTTGAGTGCACTATTTCTACTCATTACACCATAGCCGCTATAGTTACGTGCATTTTCTTTTATATACATATAGTTATAAAACCCCCCAAAACAAATTCCTGGTTGCGCCTCTGCCCAGTTGTATGGGAGGTAGCAGTGGCAGTTGACCGATCACGCCCAATTTCATGTCCCTACCTAAAATACTTTTTGAGATATAACTTTAGTCATCCTAAAATAAAAAAAAAGGCACTGTGCAGCGGTTTTCTGTATTAGTTGAAGAAAATCGTGGAAAAAGCCTTAAAGTTGAAATATTTATATCTCTTTCATTCTTAAACATACAGTGGCTCACAGCTTATTTCAACCAGCACCTATCAAAAACTTAAGCAGCTATAACAACTAAACTAAAAAGGATTTTCAAATTATGTAAATGCAGGTGGTTGGTGTAATTTTAACTCATTAAATATGGATTTATTATTTTTTATTTTTAGTTTTTTTATATATTATAATAATTAAAAACGAAAAATCCAATCAAAAACAATGTCACAGCTTATTTCAACCAAAAACTTCGCAGCTGAGCAGTGATCAATTATCTTGTAATGTAACTGTTGTTTCTTTTTTCATATGTAACTCATTTACCTACAATACGCTCAAGTTTATTTTTATGTGAGTTTTGTGAGTAGGTCTTGCATAAAAGTTTGCTTTTTTCAAAATGGGACCACGTACGACAATTGAGCAGCGAGAACTTGTCCTCAGTCATTTTAAGAATGGCTATTCGCGCCGTAAAATTGGTGATATGGTTGAATTGAGTGACTCCACAGTGCAGAGCATCATTTATCGTTTTGTCCGGGAAAATAGAACGCACACTAAGGGAAATAACGCATATTAACACTATCCACGCCTGAGTATATATTTCATTTAAATATTTACGTGGATAAATCAAATATTTTCCTTACAACTCGTTTTTTTCCCATATTTGAATTTTATTTATACCATACACGTACACACATATTCCATACAAGCAAGCAGCAGCAGCATCGCACACGTACACACATACTTCGACAAGCAGCAACAGCATCGCACTCTGTTCCTGCAGTTAATTTCTTGCAGTTGCAGGTTTCTTATAGTTCTCATTTAGTTATTGTTGCAGTAATATAGCTTGCAAGTTTGGGCAAGAAATGAAATGATGTAGGATGGAGTGACAACTTGATATTTTCTGACAAATATCTTGCACCGGTTGTCATTTACCTACATATTTTGCTTCTAATTTTTATAGCACTTTTTCTTCCTCTAATTTATACTATTTTTGACACTTGATGCCCTAATATTGCACCAACTGTCAAAAATAATATAAATTATAGAACGAGAAAAGTGAAACAGAGAATTGATGGACGCAATATTCAATTTAAATATGTTGTTTTTTAAATTCAATATTTTTACATATATAAATTTTCTTAAAATGCGATAATTTTATTTTCAAATAGTAAATATTTGAGAGATATTTTAAAAAAATTCGTGCATAATTTTTATATATTTTTTATTAATTCTGTTTAAGTATTTCAATATTTTATTTAATTAAAACAGTATTTAAATAAATTTTAAATATTTACGTAGTCAATTTATGCAAATACGTAATTGGTACAAAAATGACTCGCTTTTTGGATAAATTAAAAAAGTTTTTGGATAAATTTAATATTTTTTCTCTTAGTGCATGATAAGGGCAGAAATGCTCCCAACAATTTCCAATTTTCAAGCTCCCAATTTTCAATTTAACGGAAGAACGCTATATTGTCCGAAAAATCCGGGAAAACCCAAAACTATCAGCTCCAAAAGTGGCCATTGAACTGGAGGCAGAGTTGGGGAAGTCATGTCATCCAGAAACTATTCGCCGTGTTCTTCGGGAGCATGACTTTAATGGCAGAATAGCGCGCAAGAAGCCCTTTATAAGCACAATAAATCAGAGGTGCCGTTTAAAATTTTGCTAAGGAACACTTGGATAAGGATTCTAGCTTTTGGAATACGGTAATATTTGCTGATGAGTCCAAATTTAATATTTTTGACTCAGATGGAGCCTGATATGTGTGGCATAAGCCAAATACAGAGCTGCAAGCAAAAAATTTGAAACCTACAGTCAAGCACGGCGGTGGGAGCGTTATGGTGTGGGCCTGTATGTCGGCTTTTAGTGTTGGAAACAAGCAGTTTATTGAGACGACGATGGACAAGTCTCACTATCTTGAAATTTTGAAGGCAAATTTGATTGATAGTGCAGAGAATCTGGGCATTCGTGATGTTTTCAGATTTTATCAAGACAATGACCCGAAACATAAGTCGGGTATTGTACAGACATGGCTGATTTGGAACTGTCCGCATGTTATGCAACCACCAGCACAGTCACCGGACATGAACGTGATTGAAAATTTATGCGCCATTTTGGATACAAACATCCGAAAACGCAAAATATCCAGCAAATCCGATCTCAAAACAACTTTGGTTGAGGAATAGGCCAAAATTACTCCGGAAGTGACCCATAAACTGGTCGAATCCATGCCAAATTGGTTATACACCAGAAGGGTGGTCATACTAAGTATTAATATATATTTTTTTGCCTCTAAGGCTAATTTTGAAATTGAATTTGTTGCATGGTTGAAATAAGCTGTGACATTGTTTTTGATTGGATTTTTCGTTTTTAATTATTATAATGTATAAAAAAAATTTAAAAAAAAATAAATAAATTCATATTAAATGAGTTAAAATTATACAAACGACCTGCATTTACATAATTTTAAAATGCTTTTTAGTTTAGTTGTTATAGCTGCTTAAGTTTTTGATAGGTGCAACCATGTTAGAATTTTGGATTCTAGATCAACATTTTTTTTTTAGGTCCTTGAGGGTTAAAAAAGAATCGCTTGTAACTATGTTACGCATGGGAAAACAATATTTTTTTAAATAAAAATCCATTCCTCGACAACCATTCATTCCATTCTTCAACATTATTTTGTAAAAGTCGAATTAACTTGGATAGTACAGCTATGGGGAACTAATGCTGTGGGTAACTTTCAACAAAAAACACGTTAAAACAACTAAAATAAATTTTATTCTGCCTTTTTTGTCAAAATTAGTAGTGATAACCAGTGGCGGATCTACATACGGGCTGCAAGGGCTATAGCCTCCCATATCTCCCCTTGTAGAATTTTTTGTGCGAGGAAAAAACGCCGTAGAAGCCGTTTCATCTCCCCCCCTCGGGCTACAAAACTGTAGTTTCAGACCCCCCCTCGGGCGAATCCTAGATCCGCCACTGGTAATAAGCCCCGGAAAATCGGGACCAGGTTCCTACAAATCGCATTAGAGTGAGTTTGTGTCTCAAGTCTTTTTGCCTTTTTTTCAACTTTAAACGCTCATACCCATATGGGCATCTCCCAAAAAAGGTCCACCACTAGTGAAAAATTCAAACTGGTCAGAAAAACTTTTTTTTGTCCAATAATAACGCTTAAATAACTTAATTTGATAAATGTAAAGAAATTTTTAATTCTAGCCTCATTCTTTTGCTAGCGACTGACAAAAGAACACTAGGTAGTGTAACTATATACATGCAAAACAACAACACAAACTCGGCTATTTATACGAGTTCGTTCCAACTCGGTAAGCTAATATCCGACTTGATATGCAGTGTTGAAAAGTAAGAAAACTGCTCTATTGTGAATGAGCTCTGAAAAACTCCTTAGGAAATTTTATGAAAAAATAAACATTTTTTCATTCCTTGCTCATGTTTGTAAGGTTTGTGTCTGAACTATAGAAAATCTCTAGAAAAATTAAGAATTCCTATGGATTTGCAATGACCGCCGCATAAAAAAATGCTGCAGAGGGCGCATATGGAAGACATATTAAACGAAAAGACAAAGATCATGGTTATATGTATATACGCAGCCTTTAAACCCCAATTCCGGCGTTTAAGTTACGCAGCTCTTAAACAATTGCGAATAATGTTTATGAATAACGTTTTATTGTTTAAAGCCCGTTTAAAGTTACGCTGCCTCTAAAATGTGTTTATAAATAATGTGTTTATGCTCATTTTCGCATGTTTATTTCAACAAACTAATCATGAGTTTTTTGACAGTTGTTGCCAGTGTTGTTAAGCAACTAAAAGCAAATTTAAACCGAGTTACAGCGATCTTTTGTCACTCGCTTACAAAAGAACGCGGCTTCTTTCAATTTTTGGTGGAAATAAACTACTTTAAAAAGTTTTCTACAAACCACAATCTAATGCATTACAAAAGAAAACCCGCTTCTTCATTAACGCCAAAAATTGTTTTTTATTTTTAACTTACAGTTTTACAGAGTCTGTTATGTAACTTGAATTTAACTTGTTTTGTTTTATTTTCATTAAAAGTTGAAGTGTTATAATAAACATTACTCTATTTGTATTTTATCTGTATTTTATTCCCCTTGGAAAAATTTATCGCGTCCGTATTCGTGCAATTCCTTATTAAAAAAAGGTAAGAGATAATTCTCATATTTCATAAGTCTACGAAGAAATGTTACCTTTGACCTTCATTTACCTATATAAATATAAAAGAAAAGTTGGCACAAATAGCTAAATTTTGTATATTTCTATAAGAGCTTCAAAAAAACTTCTATTTTTTGTCGCGTCCGTTTCATTGTATAATTGCTAATAACTTTGTACTTATTTGTACTAAATCTTGCCCATAAATTTGTAAAATGTAGCACTCTTTCAGGGCGTTAGAACACTAAAAATACATATCGCCTCTTTATTTTTCTTTCTTGTTTTTGACGTAGCTAAAGGCGTGCGAATGTCGCGTCCGTGCCACTGGGAGATGCCCATATGCTTGGGTGTGCATTAGAGTGTCCCTTATTTTGCGATTTTTGGAAATGTCAAGGGGCTGAAAGGTTTTTTTATGCGTTTTTATATTCTAAGAACGAAACTAAAAAAATTTTTTTTTTACGACAACGTTTACCCGTGCCAATCGGGCCCGAAAGTTTCGAAAAAATGCCCATTGTTCAGTTCCGAACAATACAATTACATTAAGTTATTAATAAGTAGTTGTAGTCATACAAATATACAAGCATAACAGCAAAACACAAAACAACAAAGCATTCCAGTAACTACCAAAAAAGCTGAGCCTGCAAAAAACGACACATGAGTCTCAGTGCAATGTTCTGGACAAAGTCAAGGCCAGTTTGGCTATGTTTTAATATTGAAGAGGCGTTTTGAATTGATAAAAACAGGATCAATATTTATGCCCTAAGGTGCCGATCTATATGGCTAAATCTAAAAATGGCTTTACGCCGTACTTTGAAAATAAAAGAAAGGAGTTTCTTTTTGTTTAACCAAAAATTAACTAACTTTATTTAAATTATTCTCTGCTATATAAATCAAAAATACCAGTATTTTATTTTGCTGCTGCTTCCAAAACTCCTCCCATGTTTTCCAATGTAAGTAATAAAACTTTAGTTAACCAATAGATTGATCTATTGTGCAACATCTTTTTGTTAAAGAGTTCTTTCATTTCTTTCATTCACACTAGTTCTAATAATAATTATGCTGAGCTTGCAAAGTCAATGCAGCAACATTGTTTGCGTCAGTCGCTATGTAATACAAATCGTTTGACCCAGTGCCGTTATGAATGAAAGAAAATAAACAAAACGAAAATTAGTTTATCAATTGCAATTCTTTAAATTGTGCCGAATTTCAATTATACCGTAAGCTTGTTGTGCTGTGCCACTACAATATGAATAGAATTTTGTAGTGCAATGTGCTGAACAATTATTTCAAGGGCAGCTTGGCCGTTTTTGTTGTGTGTGCATTTTGTTGTTATGCTTAATCATATGCTTAATCAATAATTTTATACATATATACATACATATTACATATTAGTTTTATATATTCTTTTTCTATGTAAAATTGGAACAATTTTTGTATAAAAAGAATCTAAATAGTAACAATAAATGAATATTAAAAGTCAACACCTTTGAAGCGGTTCTTTTTTATTCCTCTGGGTTGAACAGGTTCAAGTGCCTGGTTAGCCAAAGCAAATAAAACAAACTATCGTTAGTTGAACAGGTTCAAGTGCCTGGTTAACCAAAGCAAAAAAAACAAAAAATAATTATCCTTAGTTGAACAGGTTAAAGTGCCTGGTTAACTTTTGAATAATTATTTAAACAACTATTCCTTAGTCAAGTTAAGACTAAGGATTTGCAGTTGCGCCCATTAAGACGCAACACCCATATTAGACCATATTTGCACAAATTAAAAAAAAAATCTTTTCTCTGCTTTTTATAAATGTTTTACATTTTTTGGAACACATACATAAGAAATATGATATCTACAAAGTTTTTTTATGGTGGGCGTGGTTACCGCCCCTGCTGCGTCGAAATTTCTCCCGCAGCCTTTTCCCACTTTTTCATGAAATTAGTGCAATTTAGGTATTAATATCAACAATAAATAAATACATTTTTATTATGCTAAAGGTATGATTACATTTCATTAAATTCACATTATGTACTTACAAAAATTAACAATAAGTTATAAAACTAGTATTTTAACCTGCGGCGGGCGCGCAACAAGCTAATACCTACAAGCAGTCTTATTGCGGCTCTTCAACCGAAATCATATTTTTTTTTTATAAATAAAAAATATCAAAAACCAAAAATGTATGCCCCTGGAGGGTTAAATTATAATAAGAAATACAAATTTGGTGGGCGGTAACCACGCCCACCATAAAAATCTTTGTAGATATCATATTTCTTATGTATGTGTTCCAAAAAAAATAAAACATTTATAAAAAGCCGAGAAAAGATTTTATTTTTAATTTGTGCAAATATTGTCTAATATGGGCATTTTTTCGAAACTTTCGGGCCCGATTGGCACGGGTAAACGTTGTCGTAAGAAAAAAATTTTTTTAGTTTCGTTCTAAGAATATAAAAACGCATAAAAAAACCTTTCAGCCCCTTGACATTTCCAAAAATCGCAAAATAAGGGACACTCTAGTGTGCATTAGACCGTACCACCTCCTATGCAAAAAAAAAAAGTGCGGCGTATACCAGCGCATATGACGTATTTTTGCAAGACAATTACGAAAAAAATTTTTGTTTGTTTCGACCGAACGTAGGGGTCGCGCATTGACATATAACTTCATATCTCTGGTGTTTACAGTTGGATTTTAAAGTTTGGTATATCAATGTTTTTGTTTTAAGGAGATCAATATGACCTCTGTAGAGATTATTGACCTCAGGTGTACCGTTCTAGTACTTACCCTCCAGATCGCAGTTTCTTCCATCCTAATGTACCACCCTAATATTAAAAAAAAAAGCTCTTAAAATATCATTAATATTTTGCTCATAAAGTATATCGATATTTCCAGCAAAAGTATTTTTAAAAAATTTTTGAAAATTTTTTGCCGAACGTAGGGCTCCCTTTTTTAATTTTCATCATATCATCGGTATTAAAAGTGTGATCATATTGAATGACATATCGATGTTTTTGTCTGAAAGAGACCAATTATTTTTCTCCAACATAAAAAAAAATATTCCTACAAGTCCTTGGAAGGCCTTAAATTGATTTTGAGGAATTTTAAAGCTCGTAAAAGAATAAAAAATTGCGAGTGACTTAAATAATAAATAAAATAAAAATTACCAACGGAGTATGATGTTATAACTTTTTTATAGTATCTGCGGCATAGCAGTGCTAAAAGTCTAAAGTTGGATGTTTTTAAACAAGAAGCTGTTAGAAATATTATCGTTTTGTGGCAATGCGCCGGCATACCAATTATAGCCCTAGCGGCGGTTCGCAAACGTGTTGATGTACTTGTGAATAACTATTATACAATTTCTAAAAATTGATTGAGATATAACGTGAATGCTTGAAATAAATTGTTTAAAATTTCGCGTTAAGTGTGGCATTGAAAGCAACAATCCGTGTAGTGTCAACACCTCAAATAAAATTCCAAAGCGGTCCAAGATCAATGGCATTAGATGATGTCTATGAAACAGTGTGATGAGAACTGCCACTGTAGAAGTAAGGTCAGTTGCTGCAACATCGAATGCGGTGTACTCTGCCAGCGTTGGGTACGAGCCAGATAGCGAGGATGAAGAGGAATTTGAACAAAACGTAAGCGAACCACAGACGATACAAAAAAAATATTGCATTGGTGGACATATCACTGCGAAATTATAGTTCGGCTTTGCATCGCAGCGACACATCAGTTCGCTTTGGTGCACTGCATGCGACCATGTTAATAAAAGATTTACAATTGTCGATTGCTCCAAAAGCTGAAGAGGTGTTATCTTCCTAAACAGCAGAAAAAATAACTCAATTCATGGATGGGCTTATCATTATAAAAAATTAAGTATTTAGAGAACGTGTCAAATTTCGAAAAGAGGCTTTAGCAGCAGCTAAGTGTGATGATTTGCTAACGTGTATTTCGTTTGATGGGGAAACACAGCCAACTTTAAAAATATTCACGGAGGCCAATGTAACGCGTAACGTTGTTGTGAATGAAGAAAATGTCACCATTGTGAAAGAGCCAAATTCAAAATTCATCGGCTATGCTACTCTCGCTGACAGCACTGCAGTAGATGTCCAGAGGAGCATCGTGGAGTATTTGAATAAAGAAAATTATAGCATGGATCACTAAATTGCAATTAGTTGCGACGGAACACCTACCAACACCGGCTACAAAGGAGGAGTTATTGCAAGAATGTGAAAAAATAAAATAATAATACATTGTATATTTAATAAATCACAACAAAAATAGTGTTGATACCTCTTTTAGCATTGGCGTTACAGATTTTTTATTCTTTTACGAGCTTTAAAATTCCTCAAAATCAATTTAAGGCCTTCCAAGGACTTGCAGGACAATTTTTTTTTTATTTTGGAGAAAAATAATTGGTCTCTTTCAGACAAAAACATCGATATGTCATTCAATATGATCACACTTTTAATACCGATGATATGATGAAAATTAAAAAAGGGAGCCCTACGTTCGGCAAAAAATTTTCAAAAATTTTTTAAAAATACTTCTGCTGGAAATATCGATATACTTTTTGAGTAAAATATTAATGATATTTTAAGAGCTTTATTTTTTTAATATTAGGGCGGCACATTAGGATGGTAGAAACTGAGATCTGGAGAGTAAGTACTAGAACGGTAAACCTGAGGTCAATAATTTCTAAAGAGGTCATATTGATCTCCTTAAAACAAAAACATTGATATACCAAACTTTAAAATCCAACTGTAAACACCAGAGATATGAAGTTATATGTCAATGCGCGACCCCTACGTTCGGTCAAAAAAAAATGAAATTTTTTTTCGTAATTGCCTTGCAAAAATACGTCATATGCGCTGGTATACGGCGAACTTTTTTTTGAGGCACGTTTTAGTGTGCATATTAGATAGGAGTCATTTTTTCCATGCTATTAATATCCAGTTTCGAATTCTACATGAAATTCTGAGTAAAAACCTCCCTGTGACCATATATTTCCGATGAAATTTACCCTACGAATATCGTTTAAAGATTCGAATATAATAATTTCATAGCTTCTTCGCTCCTTCCTATCTGACTCGTTCACTGATTACTCTTATGTAATATGCACATCCAAGCATATGGGTATAAGCGTTTAAAGTTGAAACAAGGCAAAAAGACTTGAGACACAAGCTCACTCTAATGCGATTTGTAGGAACCTGTACCCGATTTTCTTGGGTTTATTACCAGTGGCGGATCTAGGATTCACCCGAGGGGGGCCCTGAAACGTCAGTTTTGTAGCCCGAGGGGAAGCTGAAACGGCTTTTAGGTCGTTTTTTTCCATACAAAAAATTCTACAAGGGGGTAGCCCTATCACTAGTAATTTTGACAAAAAAGGCAGAATACAATTTATTTTAGTTGCATTAGTTCCCCATAGCTGTACTATCCAAGTTAATTCGACTTCTACAAAATAATGTTGAAGAATGGAATGAATGGTTGTTGAGGAATGGGTTTTCATTAAAATATTTTGTTTTCCCATGCGAAACATAGTTACAAGCGATTCTTTTTTTAACTCTCAAGGACCTACAAAAAAAATTTTGATCTAGAATCCAAAATTTTAACATGGTTTTATTAATGATGGTCTATTGTACGTATGCCATGAAAGTTTCATAATTATAAGTTTAAAAATGAGAGAGATATAAATATTTCAACTTGAAGGCTTTTTCTACGATTTTCTTCAACTAAAACAGAAAACCGCTGGTAGCACTATCTAAAAATTAAAAATTTTTTTTTAAATTTTGGATTTTATATTTTGATGTAACCATCCAACGAGCTCGGTTGATTTTCAAAAAAATGTTTTGTTTTTAATCACCCTAATATACATAAACCAACAAAGAAATTTTATTAATTAAAAAAAAAATTCTATGCTTATATATAAGTCTCAAAAAAAAAAACATTTTTTTTTAAACTACTAAATACTTCACATGGCAACGTGTCTGACTGCCTCAACCTGGTGAGGCCAGCATTATCCATGTTGAACTCGTCTCAAGTCGACTCAAACCTCTACGTGGTGTCCTCTAGAAACCGCAAACTGGCAACCGTTAGTTTGACGGCTAATCTGAGCGGCGGGCTACCTGCCTCTAAAGGGTTTTGCGTTGGGTTTGAAGCTCACCACGTAAAAACACATTCCAATGAAACGTAAAAGAAAAATGATAAGAACTGTCCCCAAATCTGATGACGACTATCGCAAACGAAAAACTGACAACGATTTACGGATATGCACTTGGAACGTCCGAACCCTTAATTGGAATGGTGCCTCTATCCAACTGATAGATATCCTAGAAAGATACAAGGCTGATAACACTGCAATCCAAGAATTGCGATGGAAGGGACAGGGTTGCTTACGGTTGCATCCTGTGATATCTACTACAGCGGCCATTCGGAGAAGCACAAATTTGGATGCGGATTCGTGGTTGGCAAGAGACTACGGCATCATGTCCTGCGATTCACACTTGTGAACGAACGACTTGCCATAATCCGTTTCAAGGCAAGATTTTTCAACATAAGCTTGATTTTTGCGCACGCTCCGACAGAAGAGAAGGACGATGAGATCAAAGACAGCTTCTACGAGCGCCTTGAAGAGGCCTATGAGCGCAGCCCCCGCCACGACATAAAAATCGTGCTTGGTGACTTCAACGCCAAGGTGGGAAAAGAAAATATCTTTGAAAAATAACAACAGTCGGAAAGTTCAGTCTCCATGACAATACCTCCGATAACGGAATGAGGCTGATTGAATTTGCCGCAGCGCTAAACATGGTCGTTAGTAGCACTAGATGCAAGCATATCAATATTCATAAAGCCACTTGACTGTCTCCTGATCAAAAGACGTGTAACCAAATTGATGACGTTTTGATTGACGGAAGGCACTCTTCCAGTGTTTTAGATGTACGCACGATCCGTGGTGCCAATATAGACTCGGATGCCAATATAGACTCGGATCATTATCTTGTCGCAGCCAAGATACGTACAGCACAGAGAAAGCTAGACGACGAAAAGCTGCAATCAAGACAAACAGCCAAAGACTTCGCTACTCGACTCTCACTCCTGCTTCATGAAAGCACTCCTCCGATCGACGATATATGCGCGCAGTGGAATCACATTTCCCACTCTATGCGTACGGCTGCCGGAGAGGTGATTGGCTATCATCGCCGTCGCCGAAACTAGTGGCACGACCAGGAGTGTCACAACGCCACAGCAGAAAAAGACGCCACCTACAAGGCTACTCTGCAGTCGGTTGTAACACGTGCTGCTAAGGAGCGATACAAAGAGAAGAGGAGGGAAGAGAAACGCATTTTCAGACGAAAGAAAAGGGAAGCGGAAATGCGTGAGTGCGAGAAAATTGATATGCATAGTTACAGGAATGAGGTCCGAAAATTTTTCGAAAAATAAGACGCCTGGCCGATGGTTTCAAGACCGGGGCCTCTTCCTGCAAATATGAAAATGGGAATCTAGTGACATATATCCAGAGTACACTGATGATGTGGAGGGACACTTCTCTAGGCTCCGCTGCCCGACCTCAGTGAAGTCTTGAAAGCTATAGCTCAGCTTAAAAACAACAAATCCGCAAGAGCCAATGGCTTACCTGCTGAGCTCTTCAAGAATGGAGGCGAAGCTCTATTTGAATGCTTCTTGAATAAGCTTCTATGCAGAATATGGTCGGAAGAATGCATTCCAAATGATTGGAACCTCAGTCTGCTCTACCCAATCCACAAGAAAGACGATCCCACCATTTGCGCCAATTACCGTGGGATAAGCCTTCTTAATATCGCATACAAGGTCCTGTCGAGCGTATTATGTGAAAGACTGAAGCCACTCGTAAGCCAGATGATTGGACCTTATCAGTGTGGCTTCAGACCTGGCAAATCCACCATAGACCAGATATTTATGCTACGATAAATCTTGGAGAAGACCCTAGAAAAACAAATCGACACACACCATCTTTTTGTCGATTATAAAGCTGCCTTCGACAGTCCAATAAGGAATCACTCCACCATGTCTGAATTTGGTATTCCTGCAAAGCTCATCCGTCTTTGCAGCCCCACCAGTAGCACAGTTAAGATCGGGAAGGATCTCACTCCTCCATTCGATACCAAACGAGGTTTCAGACACGGTGATTTCTTATCGTGCGACTTTTTCAATCTGATGATGGAGAAGATCATCCGAGCTGATGACTTGGAACGCAGTGGCACGCTATTCTACAAAAGTATTATGCTGCTGGCGTATGCTGATGATATCGATATCATTGGCCATAATACGCACGAAGTCAGTGCAGCATTCTCCAATTTAGCGAAAGAGTTGAGTCGCATGTATCTTGCAGTGAATGCAGAGAAGACGAAATACCTAGTGTCAACAAATAAACAGTCCCAGCGTCTTGGAAACCACGTCACTGTTGACAACATCTCCTTCGAGGTTGTTAAGGACTTCGTCTACTTGGGATCCAGCATAAATTCTTTGAACTATGTCAGTATTAAGATAAAATTAAAGATAACTCTTGCCAACAGGTGTTACTTTGGGCTGAGTAGGCAAGTGAGAAGCAGAGCCCTCTCTCGACGGACAAAACTCACGCTGTATAAGTCACTAATCTTGCCCGTCCTATTATATGCAGCACAAACCTGGACGTTGAGCAGTTCTGATGAAAAGACTTTGGGAGCCTTCGAGAGAAAGATCCTTCGTAAGATCTTCGATCCAATCTGCGTCAATGGCGAGTACCGAATTCGATGGAACCATGAGCTGTATGAGCTGTACGCTGACATCGACTTAGTTAAGCGCATTAAAATCGAGCGGCTTTGCAGGCTAGGTCATGTTGAGCGAATGGAAAACGTCGCTCCAGCGAAAAAAATATTCGGTTCGGTGCCCGGTGGTGGTTAACGCAGAAGAGGACGCCCACATCTTCGTTGGAAGGATCAGGTGTTGGATAACCTGACCACCCTTAGTGTTTCCAACTGGTGCCAGCAAGCGCAAAACAGAAATGGCTGGCGCAATTTCTTATACGAGGCCAAAACCGACCGGTTGTAAGCGCCAGATAAGTAAGTAAGTAAGAAGAATATATGTGCTAAAAATACTGCAATGTAAAAAAAAATACCGAATTTTTTCAAAACTAAAACATTTTTTTTGTTTATATTCTTTATAAAACCTTAAGTGATATAACGCTGTTAGAGAGGCCATGTAATTTAACTAAGGCTTATTTTTTTTTATTTTATTTAAAGGCAGGTTTGAAAAACTTTAATTTCAAAATAAATATAATTATAAATTAAATGAATTCATAAGGCAATTTTTTTGACACAATATTGAAATTTTTATATATGTATGGAATCGAGTTTTTATATATGCACCATAGATGCATATAAAAGAGTTTTTATATAATCTCTTTCCGCTTTTATGCAGCAAAAAGGAAGCAAAAAAGGGTTATGCTTATAAACGATAATTACTGTATGGATTAGCTTTTCGCAGCATCTTGTAGATTGTTTTGTGCATAAATTCGTAGCAATTAGTGTTCCAGATTTTATACACAATGACAGAAAGAAAGAATAACACAAATAAGTAAAATTTCAAACAAATAATAATTATTTTATTAATAATATGTACTTAGCTAACTTTTTATTTATCTCTTCAATATGTGAAGATGGTGGCTTTTTATATATAGTACCTAGGCGACCGAGCTCTAGTCGGGTTCTCGTTAAAACCCAAGCGTAAAAATTTTTTACTTTCTTTTAAACTACTCTAATCAGTAATTTTCCGAAATAAAATAAAAAATAAATATAAATAAAAGTTCGATCGAAATCGATCACTCCCGTGTAGCTGAATTTTTATTATTGCAGCTACAAGTAAAAAACTGTACACCAGTAAAAACCTTTTAACTCTAAATTACTATTTGCATTCATAAGAACTAATTTTTCAAAAGAAAAATCAGACAATGATTGCCGTCTTGGAGTGTTTACTATGCCGGCAAAAAAAAATAGTCTCTCAACTGGCAATGCCATCAGCGGAGGAGTATAAAGGAGTATTGAATGAAAGAAATGGTTCCTTCAACAAGCCATACTTTTGCCAAATCTTTTCAACATGCAAGTAGTCATGCAAGTAGCAGAAGAGTGGGTCTGTTGGGATCACTAATCGGGTTTAACGGTGTCCTGTGAAGAACCAGTTGTGTCAATTTCATCATCACTTTCACAAAATATTCCGTACTTTAGACTGAAATTCTAAAAATAATAAAAAACGAATCAAAGATAATCTTTAAAAGTAATTGAATTATTTGTTTGATTACTTTTGATTATTTTTGATTATTTTGCGTAATCTCCAGTAATCGTTATTATTTTTTGATTATTGGTAATCGTAATCAATTACTAATCATAAAATTCTTGCTTAAGGATTATATAATTATAACAATTCTTTTTAAAAAATAATATAATTGATTACTAATCGTATTTGCAATTTAACAGCTATGGTTTGAACAAAACAAACAAAATAAAAAAAAACAAAGACTTTCCGATTAATAGTGTCGCTTCGATTGAGCTGTATTTGATGTGCTGGGCATTGATGGGTCTGCTCTATCATTATCAACGTAATCTTTCAATATATCAGGTTCTTTGTGTTTGTGAAGGTAACACGATTAACATGAATGAACATAATGCAAAGGTCAAAAAGGTTTTAAGCAAAAGTTACACATGGCAGACGTTTTATTATCCTTTGTTTTGCTGTTACCCTTGTATGCTTCACATCTACGTCTTGGTTTATGTCCTAGTAAAGACAGTGAATGAGACAAGAATGAACAAAAAAATAATTTGAAATGGAAATCATTTATTTATTTCTTACCTAAACTTGTGGCATTCGATGCGATTCTGTTAGGCTTTTTGGCTTCGTACCATATTTAAAGCAATTCTAAGGCCGTGTGCTATTTGGAAACTATTCACTCAGAAGACGAAATTTCGACAGTCTGAATGAGAATATTTGGCACTTGTAAGGTGAATATGATTCTCAAAAATTCGTATAGCCGCAGGGGCTAGTATAAATTTTGACAATCGGCAAGAGAATTTTTGACACAAGCAAAAATAGAAAAAAAAAACACTTGTGAGCTAGCGACTCGAAAAAGTTTATTATTTTTACCAAAATTACTCTCGTTCAGACATGGGGATAAATTCTTAAGTTGTGCCATATATGCACACTATGTATTTAAGGATTAAATTCTTGCGCTAATACTCTATCGAAATCTAAAAATTCAAAATTTTTAGTTGTCAAAATATCATCGTCCTTTGTGCACATTAAAAATGGAAATTACATTTCAACATAATTGTATTAAGTTAGTAATTTCTTCTTTACCACGATTGAAAAGTTTCTGAATAACTCACGGCCTTATTGATTGTTTCATTGAAGTGTTGCATCGCTTTTCCAATTGATTTTTAGCATGATATAACGCAAATGCTAAGAGACGTGCACAACAGATCCACATAAAAAGCTGTTTTCGTACGTGTATGTGTACATTAGGCTGTCCCAAAAAAGAGGCTTAGAGGTCGCGCTTATCGGATTTTCCTAAAAATCAGGTTTTTCGGAGAATTTTTGAATATCAAGCATAAGTTGATCAATAACAGGCATTTTCTAAGTCTTTGAGTCATAATTTCAAAGTTTGCATATTTGTCTTTCGAAATTATGACTTATGTGACTTATGTGAACAGAGCAGCTAAAGCTTTTTTTAATGAAAAAATCAGAGATGCCAGATCACACGGATAGGCAAAAGGCGTTAGATTTTTCAAAACGCTAGAACAAACCTAACGTGCTTTGTATGGAGAATTTTATATGAACCTAACGTACAAGGCGTTAGGTGTATGCCATATATATGGCATATCTAACAGTTAGGTGTCTAGCTGGGTGTACTCACAGTTACAAAAAAAAAGGATTGCACAACAGCAAAAAGTAGTGAAAAAAGTACTACAATAAATGATTCTTCATACAAATCATATGATAGAAAATGTCGGGTCACTTTGACCCAGATAAACGTATAGTGCAAATGCCAGTTTTTTGTCTCTGTTATGCACATATGTCAAACATGTACAATTATTTCATTCTGGTTGCACAGATGAAAGTTCAACAAATAAAATGGTTATTTTTTTTTTATTTTTAATTTTTAATGTTTTTTTTTCCAATGAAAAGTGTCTCAGGTCAATATGACGGGGTCATGGGTCATGTCTTGTAGTGTATTTATGTATTAATACTTAATATAGTGAAAAAATTACCCTTAAAGGGGACTATATATCCAGAGACCGAAAAAAAGGGTCATGTTTGTGAATTTTTTTAAGGAAACCTAAGGGATGTGTTTAAATGAGGGTTTTTATACCTACAAATATATACATTCAAGAGTATGTTTAGTTTTTTTTTTATTAAAAAATATTTAATAAATATTAAGGTAGATAGAGCATTTTTTTTATTTTATTTTATTTTTCATTTCTTCCAAAAATTCGTTAGTATTTTGCCTATAACTATTGAAAGAAGCTACGAAACAAAAATCCTATGAAAAGTACGAGATTATCTTATAAATAAAAATGAATGTACGTTTTTGTGTCCTGAATACATTTCTACACCGTTCATCGATCGCGATGAAACTTTGTGTATAGAAGTTTTTAGTACGAGGCGGGTTTTAGAGTGGGCTATCAATTTTGATCCATCTTGAACACCAGAGGGCGCTGTAGTACAAATTTTTTACAAAACCACCTAAAACTCACAAAACGCTGATGCCATTAAAATGAAAATCGTTATATAGTGGTTTTCAGCTATAACAAGTTTTTTTGTGCCATTTTTTTATCCAACTTTAACACCAGATGGCACTGTAGTACAACTCTTTTACAAAACCACCTAAAATTCCCAAACCTCTTATGCGATTAGAATGAAAATTGGTATATTGTGATTTAAATGTACATTGAGAGTTTTGCTGCTATCTTTTTGGACGCATCTTGAACACCAGAGGGCGCTGTAGTACACATTTTTTGAAAAACCACCTAAAACTCCCAAACCGCTAATGCGATTAGAATGAAAATTTGGTATATAGTGGTTTTCAAGTACGATGAGTTTTTTAGCACTATCTTCTTTGATCCACCTAAGACACCAGATGGCACTGTAGTACAAATTTTTTACAAAATCGCATATTTTTAGTTGTTTTTTAGGTTATATATGCAAATATTTTCAATAGTTTTAAAAGATGTGATTCTTTTAAAAAAAGCCAAAAATTGTGAACACAACAACAAGTATATGGCGTATATGGTTTTGGTTAAATAAAATAATGGGAACCGGAGGAGGTCATTAAAATTAACTCTTGTTTTAATTTTGCTTTTCATATTTTTTTGTTTGAACCTAATGGATCTTATCAGTCAAAGTACATCCGCTAAGGTTCGTTGCTATTGCTAAGTATGATGTGCCAAATGATTAAAACAGTTCTTTTATATAAAGTAACCCCATAAAACTAAGTTTTATGCGGCATTTTATCATCAATTCTGAATAAGTACGAAATTAACCCTCTAATACATTTTAAGTTTTGACTTATTTCTGGTATTTAAGTTGAATTTTCAGCTTTGGTGTATTCAAAGACTAATAGTAAAATTTTATGATACATTTTTTTGTGGAACATTTAAACACTTATATCCTTGTTTTATGGGTCTTTTTTGCCTTTTATCACAAAAAGGTCAAAAAAGACCCATAAATTGAGAAGTAAGGGGGTTCAAATGTTGCACAAAAATATTCCTCGTAGTATTTTACATAAATCTTCAAAGCATATCATATACTGAAAATATAAGGATAACATGATTTCCTATGCCGATTCACTATAAGAATGTTCAAAAAGGGGGAAAATTGAACCCCTCCCCCTACAATAAGACTCATACTTAAACTTTCAAAACGCCGATACACGTGTGTTGTTTTTTTGTCGCCTCTATCAGAATCCGTTGTCAGAACCTTGTTTTTTTTTCGTGTTGAACAGTGTAATAAATTATTTTCAGGCCCATCGAAGTGTCAGGGCAGTGAGCTCATCCCCACCATAAACTCCAAAAAGTAGGAGTATGATGTTTTGCTATTCAGTCGTAGTTAATTTTGAATGCTATTAATAAAAATTTATTAATAACAGTTTCCTGTGTTATTTAAGCGAGTATTCATATTAGATGGGTTTTTTTTCAAACGTATTCCAGAACCTCCCTGCAAGGCCAGATTCTGAATCCTGGATGTAAAGGGTCCGCCAAATAACTTTTTTTTTTTAGAAAATCCTATAAAAAAAAATTACTGAATATTTTCTCAAATTTATTTTTTTATTTGAATTCTGGTTAATAATGGAAAATAATTTCATTCAAATGGCTGCCTCGGCTGGCCATGCAGTAGCCTACACGATCGGTCCAATTTTTAAGCACATTATCGATTGTGTGCAGCTGTATTTCACAAATGGCTTCACGAATATTGTCCTTTAAAGCGTCAATTGTCTCTGGCTTGTCGGCGTAACACTTATCTTTGAGGGCACCCCACAAATAATAGTCCAACGGTGTCAAATCGCAGCTCCGAGGTGGCCAAACGACATCAGCTCTGCGGCTGATAATTCGATCTTCAAAAACAGGGCGCAAAACATCGAGTGTAGCTTGAGTGTAACAAAGATTCGTTCCACATGGCCCGATAACGATGGCCATTGACTGTAACGGCCACTCCTTGCTCATTTTCAAAGAAAAATGACACAATTATGCCTCTGGACCAAAATCCGCACCAAATAGTGACTCGTTTTGGGGCATCGGCTTTTCAATGTATGCGTGCGGTACAAACGCAATGTACAAACCCGCCAAGATCAAAATGAGCTTCATCTGAAAAGATGATTTTTTTGGCAAAATCGGCATCTTCTGTAAGTCGATCGCAGGCCCACTCAGCGAAGCGAAAACGCATTGGATGGTCAGTTGGCTTCAACTCCTGAGCCAATTGGACTTTGTATGGCGTCATACCAAGGTCTTTATGCAAAATTCGTCTCAATGATGTCTCCGAAATGTTCAATTGTTGAGAACGACGCACAGTGGGAGGGCTTCATACAAGTTTTGGCCATAAATAGTAAAAATAAACCTAGAGTTTTGAAATTTGGTATGAATGCTTTTTACAGTTAAAAATTAAATATATATAAGTTTGAACCAAATCTGGCCACAGACACGCCCACCTTCCATACAAATTTTTTTGCAGATATAGTTAAAATGAACGTAGTGCTTTCAAATTTGGTATGAAGCTTTGCATACTTAAATATGAAATATAGATAAGTTTAGATCAAATCCGTCCGCAGACACGCCCACTTTCTTTTTTTTTTTTTGTTTGTTTTTTTTATTTATTCAAATTTATGCTTACAAGAACTTAATCTTATTAACAAGCGTTGACAGTTGAGTAAATGAAACTGAAAATTTTTTAACAAAATTTGTAATCTTGAAGTTAGTCTTTACAAAATATTCTCGTGTAATGTATTGGAAAAAAGTTTTATTTCCGAATTTGAGCAAAATTTGCTGACAGATACCCCCACCTTTTATCCTAATCTTCTTTATTTCCATATAACACTTATTAAACTCTTCGTATACAAGTTTAAATTCTATGGGCTTAAACATTTTTCTTAAGAACAAAAGTATAATTAGTACAGAGTCGGCATACAATTTAAAAAGGTTGTTTACAATTTTAAAAATTTTTTTTATTGCTCATAAAGCTCATTTTGTATAAGTTCTTGAGCTTCTACTGACAGCTCTTTGTATTTTATGTGTTTCTTCAGTCGCAAATGGCTGACGAGAGGATCGGAAGATATTAAAAGATGGTGAAAAATGTCTTCATTATTGGCAGTCCTGGAACAGGTTCTGCTATTGCGTTTCATAAAACTATAAAATTAACTGATTACTAATCAATATATAAACTTATCAATTAAAACAAATTTTAGTTTCATACTTTCAATATTTCACAACACTCTTGTATAGTTATTATCAGGGCTCAGATTTTGATGACCTAAAAAACATAAAAAAATTACCTTAAAAAAATGACAAAATTACCTAAAAACCTACAAAAATTACCTAAAAACCCATAAAAAGCACCTTAAAAATAAAAAATTCAGTGCTATTTTTAATATTTATTTTTTATCATTTCTATACATGGCGTTGCAGTAAGTTTCAAGGTACATTTTCAAGTTATTAAAATTAAAAGAACGCCGATTGTCTGAAAACATGTTTTTGTAAACAGAAAAACTTCTTTCTACATCTGCACAAACCAGAAAAGCATATTTAAAAGACGATATGTCATCGGATGTAAGTTCCTATTCGAATTGCATAGTGGTAAAATTTATACCCCCCAATATTTGAGCAATAGAGCGCAAACTATCATATCCTGAGTTTTTATCCAACTTGTTTCATCTTTTTATATACCCTTTCGGCAGTTTCACCATGCGTAAAACTTATTTTTTCCTCGAGGTCTTCAATCAAAGATACCCCTTTTTCGAGAGGTAATGTTTTCGATTGCAGGGACTCGATTGTTGAAGGAATAAGTTCAAAATTTGCTTTAGTGTACGCTAGTTGGCCTTTTAACTCACAATTTGGAAAAAGCGTTTGTGCTTCATTTATTGCTCTGGCATCAAGACTTTCGAAAGTGTCAACCACTTTTTTAACCACTTTTAAAAATAAATAAGAATTTAATAACATAAAAACCCAAAAAATGCTCTAAAAATTGCAAATTCCTAAAAATGACTATAAAATAACTTAAAAATTACAAAAAAATGCACTCAAAGTAATAAAAATGACCTGAAAACTAAAAACAACGAAAAACGACGAAAAATGATGAAAAAATGACATAAAAACTATTCACATTTAGAATGTAGTAACAATAAAAGGTACTGATAAATAACCAGGAAATGTCTAAGAAGCAGCAGAAAAAAGATGACTTGTCATCGAAATCCGAGCCCTGGTTATTATTATATAACTTTATGAAAACTTTTAATTAAATTTGGCAATTTCACTTCTTTAACACTTTTTGATGTTTTGTTTTCTTGCTCTGTTTTTTTGCTTGTTTTTGATGTTTTGAGCACATGTTTTGAAGTAGCGGTACGCGTTAATCATACAGTAGGGTAAAAAAGTTTAGGGCACTTAGAATGTGTATTTAACAAATCTCATTAATTTCGGTTTATTGTTGTTTAATTGCTTTGACAAATTGGCGTGAATTTTTTTGTTATGTATCATTACAATTAACAAATGCAAAAAAAAGCATATTTGCTCAATAGGAAATATTAATGCCAAAAGGACACCTGTCAAATTGCGCACAGTCTAAGTCTAAGACATTGACCCCAACACAGCGCCATCTATTATTTATCTCGTTACTTCTCCACAAAAAATGCACGCAAAACGTCTTTTATCACAATGAATTTAACAATCATCAGTAATCTTATATGCCTCACAACGAGTTTTCCACCTTTACATTGTTCAAAATCGTCGAAAAAATTCACATTTTTTGCGTTTTTCCGGAATTTTTCGAGTTTTTCACTGAAAATTTCCTATTTTTCCATTCGAAAAACCATTCCGAAACAATTGCACACAAAATTCCATACAAATAAATCACTTTTCGACTTTTAAAATTTTCCGACCTTTTCAGACGGTTTTCCAAAAATTTTCTTTCGTAAAATCCTTTTCCTGGTAATTATAAGCAACTGCAAAAAATTGAGCCAAACTGGCCTACTATTTGTTACTTTTAATGTAATTTTCATTTTGAAAATACGGTGAATATAATAAAATAAAATATTTTTTAATTGACATTCAAAGAGAAAAAATCACATTAAACCCATTTGGGGCAAGTTCGGGCAGCAAAAACCATATTTTTCTATAAATATATATATTTCTGGATACTATTTTGAAAAAACTGGCAATATGTTTTTATATGGTTTTTTTTACTGCTAAATTTTTCGAACTTTTTAGCTTTTTTGTACTAGAAATGCTTATTTTTAAAATATCACAATAAATAAATTTATTTTAATAACAACAAAAAACCTACATTTTATGAATCAATAATATTATATTTTTATTATTTCCACATTTCAATTCCATTCCTATAAAAACAAAAAAGTGGAACACTTACAACTGCAAGTAGTAAATACAAGTGATATTCTCAAATTTTTTTCATTAAAAAAAGTTGAAATTTCGAGTCATTTTCTGACCAAACCGTAAAAGATTTCTGAGTGATTTTTTGGGTGTTTTTTATCTGAAGTATAAACTGTCGATTAGTTAAACAATTTTTTACAATTTCAAAATTATAATTTTTTCTATTTATGGCCACGAATCTCCCACTGTGCGACGGTGAATTGATGTTGATGCCGCTTCACGCACACTTTCTGCAACAGCAGCAAATTTCGAGTCATTTTCTGGCTAAACCGTAAACGATTTCTGAGTGATTTTTTGGGTGTTTTTTATCTGAAGTATAAACTGTCGATTAGTTAAACAATTTTTTACAATTTCAAAATTATAATTTTTTTCTATTTATGGCCACGAATCTCCCACTGTGCGACGGTGAATTGATGTTGATGCCGCTTCACGCACACTTTCTGCAACAGCAGCAATATTCTCGGGTGTACGCACTGTTTTTGGCTTTTCACGCTTTGGTTTATCGATGAGGATGCCAGTTTCTTCCACTTTTTTCACAAGATAACGAACATACGGAGCTGACCGTGCTTCTGTTCTTCCAAAATCCGTACGCAATTTTCGCACACATTCTGCAACATTACCATGATTTTCAAAGTAATATCGCAATATTTCCCAGCGTTGTTCAAGCGTATACACAACCATATTCGTTCAGCGGAAGGATACAACTAATTATCTGTCAAATCAGACATGTGCTAAGTGTTACCATTTACGAAATAAGCACTAGTTGAAAAAAAAAACTTTAGATGGCGAACCCTTATAAGCACTTGACGCGAAAACAAATCCAGAAAATTCGCAAACTGATTGGCGCCACTAAAAAACGTGAATTTGAGGAAGTATAAAATGGATGTTTGAAATGGAGTTTCCTATTTAATGTAAAATCGTCCGCTGAACCCGCATATGGCATCAGATTTCTAAAAAAATAGTCCTTAACCCAAATTGGCCTTCTTTATTAAGAATTTTACACTTTTTTCTTTCGATTTTCAAATAGAAGCTTTACCCTCGCCAAGGTCGGTGCAACTTTCTCAAATTTAAATGCTGCAAGATTGTTGGCCATTTTATCAAGTTTACAAATTAAAAAAATTATCCATTTTTTTTATAATTTAATATGGTGGATAATTTTTATGGTGGAGAAACGATTTTGTTTTTTGTTTTTTGTTGAGCTGACTTCTATTTTTTATAAAATGTTCTTCCGTTTGTTTTCTGCATATTTACAATAACTTTAAAAACATATATTTAATATAGTAACGAGTAACAATAATTAACTAGTTTTTTACCTTTTTAATCAGAAGTTTATCCATATCCAAATAAAAGATTTATTTGCATCCACGACACAGTTTAGCACAAATATAACAGTAAATAATTCAAACACAAAGAAAAGTTTTGAAAGAAATGCAGCGAATGAAATTGTCATTCTTTATGTTGACAATCGTGATCAGAGTGCTACCAATGATTTTTAATTAAAAAAAAATGCTTCAAAGTTGGCACCATGTTTTTTATTTGAAATTTTTTTCATTTCATAAAGAAATACATTTTATACATAAAGAAATACATATACATATGTGAAATCGGACGTCGGATCTATTTTTCCTAAAATCGTAACATCTTGAGGAATTTTGGCCACATATCGGATCATCGTATTCAATGCTGAAAATCGTAATAAATCCGATATATTGGACCATCTGGCAACACTGCTCACCGACTTTGAAAACATGGTTTCGAGAAAAACGCGTTTGAACCCACTAGGCTATAGCTTTGTTATTTTTTGAGATATCGACTTGAAATTTTAACCACTTATTTTTGAAGCTTTAAGAAAATGAAAAACATTTTTGAAAAAAATGTTCTGGGTATATAACCCCCCTTAAGTGAACAATTATTTAGATAGCTTATATACTATTTTGTGAAATAAATAATTTTCATACTGAAAATTGAGGTGAAATTTGAATGTTGTCTAAAATTTTAGAATATATTTAAATGAATTAATTTATATAATTTATAATATGATATATATAATTCATTTATATTACTTATTTGTATTGCTTTGGTATGTTTCAACTTTGCTATGTTTCAAATTCATTTCAATTTTTTACTTTCAATTCAAATTTTGTTTCAATTTTTCAATTTCCATATAATAATTTTTCTTAGTCAAAATGAACAAATAAAAATTTTATAAAATAATAAATTAACAAAATATTGTATATTAACTGGCGCCCAACAACAAAAAAAATTTAAATAAAAAATAAGTAGTTTCATAATAAGCGAAAAAAGAAAAACAAAAAACCAATAACAAACATACATAATTATATGTTAAAAAAACTAAAACCGAAGGTGAATCTCTTTGGACGTTAATTACAACAAATCCCGATGGAAACCTAAAAGCAAGTGAACCAGAGTGCGTAAATTGGTTTGTCGCCAATATTCCGAACGCAGATGTTAAAAAGGTGAAATACTCATCGACTACATGCTGCTATTTCCACCCAAAGGCATTGTTTATCAACGCTTTGTGTTCGTGCTTTACAAGCAAGCAGCCAAAATTGATTTCAACTCCAAAAAACTACCTGAAACTGAATCTAGTATTCTTCCAAACGAATTGAGAGACAACGCTCACCAGCTACTAGCACGTTGCTACAACAAGCAACCACAACAAGTAACTACAACAAGCAACGAAAGCAAGCAACTACAACTAGTAACTACAACTACAACTACCAACTACAACTACAACAACCAACTTACCACCAGCATTCATCACCAACCTAACCATCAATCAAAGCTAAAAAACTGTAAGTGAAACGTTTATTGACAATATATTTATGAGTAAGATCGTTATTTTTTAAAATAAATTGTATCGAGAACTGCTAAGTTTTCAGTTAAAAAAAAAAAAAAAAATAAATAAAACTAAAGATTAAATAAATTAGTCAAAATGGATGAAGCTTCAATGCAACACTTGCTGACATCGGCAATTCGGTGCGCGACAGAAATTACTGCAAACAGTTTTGAACGTAAATAAAAGAGTTAACGGACAGGCTAAATCAATTAGAAACACCAACACAAGTAGAAGAATATGTGGGGGTAACAATACTGGAAGGTAGACAGTGTGATGAGTCGCTATCAAACGCTGTAAGCAGCGCTTTTTCCAACAAAGCTTTCATGCATACTTACTGCGTGATAATTGGTTTTTAAATCCATTTGATTAAAAATCATCACTCATTTTATGACATTAGTATGTATGTATATTTATAAAAACTTATTTATAATTTATTCACTTATTATAAAACAATAATCATTTAAAGTTAAATTATAAAATAATATTGATAAAAAACTTAGAAGTTTCCGGTAAAAAATGAAAAATTATATCAAAATGTTATATCAAGCACAAATGCTAAGAATAACCTTGATTCATATTTATCTTTTAAACTAATACAACCAGCCCAATTATGAAACATTTTCTCCCGGGAGTTGTAAAAGAGAGTCTTCGGTTTTAAGATAGCAGATAAAGATATTTTTTATTTTTTTATTTTACACTCATAAATATTGGCAGTTAACTAACAGAATTGCTTTAAAAATTTCCAAAAAATATTTTAACTCCATCTTAAAACCGGAAACTCCCTTTTACAACTCTCCGTAACAATGTTTCATAATTGGACGGTATTAGTTTAAAAAATAAATATGAATTACGATTATTGCTTATATCTTCTTATTTTGAAGACAAGTTTGTCTATAGAAGTGGTTTTTGGCTCTTCTAAACCCAAGTTTGATGTCTTTCACGTAGTTTTCCTTAGTGAAGATGTTCGATTTTATAGCTTCTGTAATTAAAAATTAAATGTAAATCAAAATTAAGCAGTTATGTCCCTGTCTTAAAGAACTTACCACAAAAAATGTGGTTTATTTTTTGAAATTCTGTAAAGGACTTCTTATTTTGAAGTCTATCGTTATTGTATTGTTGCAAAACAGATGGGCCCAAAAGAGTTTTTAAATTTTTTGAATAACCTCCACTTCTTATCATTTTTTTTACACAATGTATCTGAAATGCAACAAATTTTTAAAATTAGACGTTTGGATTCAGAATAAGCAGAAGAAGCAGAATGTTAAAGGTAATACGAAATTATTTTATTTAAATTTTACAACGAATCGAATAAAAAACTAGCAAGAAATGATCTTTGACTGGGCCGAAGTTAAAATACCCCAACGGCAGAAACCAAAATATATTCAAAGTTTTAATCAATAAAATGTTTATTTGTAAAAACATTTTCATCATAGTCTTAACAGAAAATGTGCGCTTTTTTTATACAGTCATTTTGCATAGGAGGTAGGCGCGGTTTTCATCCGATTTGGCCCATTTTTGAATTTGATGTTTTTTTTTTTTTAGATAAAAGCTTTAATATCGAATTCGTAATGATAGCTTGAAAATTACGGCTGTAATCGTGATCACTGACAGACAGACAGACGGACAAAGAACTAAAGGAGGTAAGAAGTACTTACTGCTTAATCTTCGTTCATTGTCACCAAATCATTTTCGAATTGTTGAAGTTCGTCCTTATTTTGAAGAGGGAATTTCCTAAACAAACTATCCGATGTCGTTGTATGGCTAATATTCAAACGAACGAGCACCTTTAATGCAGCAAGCTTGCTTATAATGGCATTCGTTTGCTCCTTTATGACGTTTTCGAGACTATGCACCTTTTTTTCTAAAGCTGTAAATAGAATATTAAGTATTGATTTATCAAAGTTATCTAAATAGGACTTACTGCTGATTTTTTCACCCAACGATTGAAGGGACTCTGGTGTCTTATCATTTTCAGTTGAAATTATTTTAATTTTTTTATTTTTGTCGTCATAACGGCGGAATTTTGGTAAATCCATTATTGTAACTCAAAAATATAGGAAAAATTTGTTAGTTATATCAAAATAAGAAGATGAGATATTGGAACAGTAAGGAAAGAAATTGTTAATAAAGAGTTTCATCAAAACTGTGCAAAAGAGGTATAAGAACAAACTTATCACCGTCTTGCAAGCACATCATCTTGAGAAGAATGTCTGCAACATTGAAAACACTCTTTTCGTTACAATTATCATTTTCAAATCTAATGTGAGCAGTACATATTCCTAAAGCTTCTAATGAATTTACTGGTTCATATAAGTTATTGAACCATAAATACAGACAAGATGCTCTCAGAATTTTAATTTCTGGTCTAAACAACCCCTACAACGACATCTTATTTTCATCACGTCCGACGGACATGCCAAGTGCTTTAGCTCAGGAATTATCAGCAAGAAATCGGGCAATAAACTCGTTCGCATATGCTTTCAACTACAAAGATGATATGCGTCAATTTCTACCCAACCATTCACCACATTACAAAAAAATCGAGAGTACCAACAATAGACCGATACCAATGGAGGTAGATCCTTCCACTTCTTATTTCAGGGCTAGGACAAATTTTAACCCTAATCTTCTTTCTAATCATAACAGAAGTCAAACTGTTTCTCAAAATAAAAGAAATTTTCAACCTAGCCAAATTCCTGATGTGTCTATGAGATCTGCAGGTCATAACCCTTTTGCAGTGAATAAAGAGGCCGTACCAGAAATATTCAAACGAACGAACGACAGTGACAGAAATACAATTTCTAAAATTCAACGCGTTAGCCATATCTCACAAGAACAGGAACCTATTTTTGAATCAGAAATAGAATCTGAAGATCAGAATGATTTTTATGACCAGTACACCAATACTGATGCCATAACTTATGCTCACGTTGCCGAAATTCAAGATGAAATTCATTTTTATGGGATGGAGAAGAAATAAAAATTTTAATCGATACAGGATCCTCTAAAAATTATATAAAAAATGTACCATTCTTAAAAGATATAAGAGAAATCGATACTCCCTTTTTAGTAAAATTCTTGCATGGATCGATTAAAGTGGAAATTCAGTTTTTTACCTGCTACCAAATTTGCCTACTTTCGCTGGAATAATTGGGTGTGATTTTCTTAGAGATATTGGCGCACAAATAGATTTTCGTAAAAAAGTTGTATATTTGTGGGGAAGAATCAATTAAATTTTATGACTACGAAAATATTCATTATTTGTCAGTAAATGAACAAGGTAATGAAGTATCTGACATAATAAATAAACATGCAAATGTTTTCGCTGATCCAAGTAAGGTTTTGCCCTTCTACACAAACATTGTTGCCACTATCAGAACATTTAATAATGATGCAGTTTATTCAAAATCCTATCCGTACCCAAAGCCACCACCGAATTTGTTAATAATGAAATTTCTAGTCTATTACGTGATGCAATTATTAGACCTTCACGGTTTCCATACAATAGTCCTGTATGGGTCGTCAACAAAAAAGGTACTGATGAGACACGTAAACCGAACAAGAGACTTGTTATTGATTTAAGGAAGCTTAATAAGCAAACAATTAGTGATAAGTATCCTATTCCAAACACATCAATAATACTGGCTAATCTGGGTGGATCGTATCTTTTTACAACTCTAGATTTAAAATCTGGATTTCACCAGATCAAATTGTGCGAGCGATTGGCGGCCTCGGTAGTCGAGTTGGTAGCGTGCTCGACTGCCACCCCAGAGGTCCCGGGTTCGATTCCCGGTCAGGCCATGGTCCTTCGCTTTAAACCTTTCTAAATTTTCTAACCTCATTTCTAATCAACTGAAATTACTATTCATCAATATTTACGACATGAAGTTGTAGTTGATGATAGAGAAGTTTGTGGATGAGATTGCCTTATAACTTGAATTGACTGAGGTAAAGGCATAACACTTGCCTCTGATTCAAATTCACATGTTTCTTTGGCTTCCACCACGCTAAGAACATCCTACACGTTTTTCACTTGATTGTCCTTTCCTTCCCACTAATCTATCACCTCATTTCGAACCAAGGCAGACTTGACTGAATAGGTATTCCACCTGAAATCCTTGGTTCAAGCTAAAAAAAAAAAAAAAAAAAAAAAAACTCAAATAAAAATTATTGTAAGCAACATATTATTTGCTCACTTGCTACAATTTTAGCAACTCTGACATAAAATTAATTCACTTCAAAACAACCCTAAAAAACAAATTCTTAGATTTTACATATTATAAACAAACTTGTATAGTTTTTGTTTTATTTTTGTAAATTCATAAAAGGACAACTGAAGATAACAATGCATGTATTGTTTTTTTTGACAAACTTTGTTGGTACATAGGTTGCAAACAAATTTTGGGCAGTAACAATTTCAGTAAAAATTTGGTAAAATAAAATGGCTTAGTGGCAACGCTGGTCTGCATTGCAAAAATCTAAATTGCTCTCAGTACCGACCAAAACCAATATTGCTTGCTCAGTGATTTCAAATAAAGGGCATTTTATAACTACTAGTTAATATTCGGCACATAATACAGCGACCGGTTTTGCTTGTGCATTTTTTACTTAAACCTTAAAAGCACCGTGTATCTTTAAAGATATAACCATTCAAAAAATTCCTATGGCTATATTTTTGGTTTTATTTTTTTCAAATCGGTTCTATATTGTTTAGAATATTATAAGTCTTAAATAAAAAAACAGTTTTTACGTCTATTTGTCACACTTTTAAAAAAAATTATGTACAAAGTCAAAAAAACTTTTTTTTTAAATGAAATAAACACTATTTTTAATAGTTTAACTTCTAGGAACAGATAAATAATTTTGATTAGGAAAAAATACTGACTGCTTTCAAAACATTTCCTTTAGTGATTTTTAGTGGTTCGAAAGAATTGCGATTATTTGGCATCTCACTGGGTCACTTTACTTGGTTGTATCTATAAAGATACAGTGTGCACTCCCTGCAGCTTTTGATAATTTGAACTTTTTAAAATAAAAGAATTAATAAAAATTTCATAACACATTTCTTTTATTTTGATATATTTTAATAGGGATTTTAGATTTGGGAAAATTCACATTGTATATATATAGATACAACCACTTTTTTTAAAAAATTTTTCAAAACTAAAAACGCAGTTTTTATTTTTATTCAATTTTACATAAAATATATTTTTTTCGGTAAAAATCGGGGGTCTTGTGCAAGGGTTAAAGCCAGAAAGTTTTAGTTATCTTTTCACTTATAAAATTTTTAACAAAAAAGTATTTTTTAGGCTTTTATTTTTTGAAGGCAAAAATAAAATAAAAATTCTTTTGGAAAACAATTTAATAAATGCACCAGAAGACCATGACCTTATTCGTAAACAAATAACATGGATTTTTGCAGCTACGTCAAATAAAAATAATCCCCTTTTAAGAAATCATCATCTTAATATGTACAATATGCAACACTTGCTTTTCTTATGACTATTCTCTCGCTCTCACACTTTCTATAAATCTACTCTCTTAGTTCTCTTACAGCTTTCACTGGCGCCCACTGCCGCAGAATGTGCGTCAGATATGCCCGTCCCTACTTTAAAGGATTCTATACAGTCCCAATCATTAAATGCACATAGCGAGGAATCCCTATCAAAGACAATTACTTCAGTACAAAATCCGGAAAATGATTTCGTAATCAAATAATTTGAGAGATAGGAGCAAAACCAAGTAAAACTAGCAAAATTTTGTTTCAGTCCCGTGTCAGACACAACATAACATTTGTTACTTTAAATTACCTTTTAGAGACCTTCGCGAAATCGGTTAACTCGAATGTTGTTAACGCCATCTTGTGTGATCTTTCAATCTTAGCACAAATTCAAGACAAATTTCAACAAGCATTTCCTTTGGTCAAATTCCGACACACACAAAAGCAAGTTACAGATATCTTAAATAAAGAGGATCAAATAGAAATATTGTCAACCGAACATACTAGAGCTCACCGATCGGTGGAAGAGAATTTGGAGCGAGTCCTAACTGAGTACTACTTTCCAGAAATGAAGAAAAAACTTAAAGAAACTGTAGGATCTGCAACGAAGCCAAATACCAAAGACGTCCCATAAATGCTAAAATCGGATCAAGCCCTATTCCATCATATCCAGGTGAAATACTTCATATAGATATTTTCTCTACTGATAAGCATCATAACTTGTTTGGACAAATTTTCTAAATTTGCAATAGTTTTCCCAATTCAATCGCGTTCTATCATAGACGTAAAAGAACCTCTCATGCAGATTTTGAATTTTTTCAGTAATACAAAAATAATTGTATGCGATAATGAAAAATCTTTTAACTCACAGACAATAAAATTACTTCTAAGAAATCATTTCAACGTCGAAGTTTTTACAATTCAAGTTTTCAAATCAGGTTGAAAGATTTCACGGCACATTGACGGAAATAGCTAGGTGCACTAAATTAGAACAAGGTATAGAAGACACTGTCGAGCTAATACTTTTGGCAACCTCGAAGTATATTCGATCCATTCACTCCATTACTAATAGTAAGCCAATCGAACTAATTCATTCAATTCCCGAATCTTTACGTGCTGAAATAGTTAACAAAGTATTACAATAAGGGTGGGAAATAAGTTTAGAAAACTTTATTATCAGAAGACTGTTCAAAAGGACTTAGGTACTGTGGTTCTTATCGATAATAAAACAGTCCATAAGGATAATCTGAAATAGGTATATCTTAACATTTGGTTAAACTTTAAAAGGAATATAATTCATTTGACTACTATAACAATCACGATTGCTGTCTAAAGCTTCATTCAGTTACGATAAAGATATAACTGCTTTTCAAAAATGGTACCTACTTGCGTAAAGAATATCAAGCATGGTAGTTCTCTATACCAAAACATTCAAAGAATTTTTTGTCACTAAACGTTTCACGTTTCATAAATTTTAATATCCATTCTAATTGATTTGTTAATTATTGTTATTGTTAATTCTTATTTCTTATTTATAAATTTTACTAGTAAGTAAAAAAAAATAAAATAAATAACTGGCCATTTCAGCCCTTGAAAGGACTTTGACCTAGCTTCTTATGATCAATTGTGTTGTGCGTGTTATTAAGTTAATTGACCGAGAACCGGACCTACATGTTTAACGCCGACTCCGAACGGCGATGAACGCAATGTTCTCGTTCTCAAGAAGCTTTACATGGCATTTTGATTACTCTCTGAGGATTGCCATTGTCTGCAGAGAGGTGGCGGCCGTACAGAAAAATTATTTTAATTCAAATAATTTTCTGTCCCTGCTGGGGTTCGAACCTGGGTCTCCAAAGTTCTTTGACATAGCGGCCACGCACTTTAACCAACTACGCCACGGACGCCACTTACTGCAGTTAGTAATACATGAGAAATATTACTTGCAAACGCCCGAGGACGGTCTTAACTTAGGAGTATTTATAATATGATATAAATACTTCATTTATATTATTTTTTATGTTTCAACTTTGCTATGTTTCAAATTCAATTCAATTTTTTACTTTCAATTCAAATTTTGTTTCAATTTTTCAATTACAATATTATAATTTTTCTTAGTCAAAAATTTGAACTCAATAAAACATGTTCACATGGTGAACAAATAAAAATTTTATAAAATAATAAATTTACAAAATATTTAATATTAACTTATACAGTTTTAAATATTGTTGTGAATCTTATTCATATATTTTAATAAATTTATTTCTTATATAGTTTTTAATTATTATTGTGAATCTTCTTGTGTTCGTCATTTATTTCAATTATGGAATAAACTCCTTGTCTTTGAATTATTCTAGATGGTCCTTTCTATGGACTTTGACATTTTCTTCTATTTTCTAATCTTAAATATACTAAATCATTAACATTAAAACTTGAGGCATTTTTATTTTTGTCATATTCAATATTTCTTTTCTGTTTTACAAGTTCTATAATAGTTCTTGCTTTATTCGGGCCTATTCGGCGAAATCTGTTATTCTGTTACGCATTTTCTGTTATCAATCGTAACAGATGCCGATCATAAAAGATCTGTTAAAATTGGTATTCAGTATATCGAACTTTTATGGCAACCTGTTATCAATCTTCGAAAATAAAAATCTATTACAATTCCGTTAACTTCTGGTATGAAACGGCTGATTATTGTAAATAAATTTATTCAAGCAAACAAAATGCAGAGCGAAAAGGTAAGTTAAGGGATGTTTTAGGCAAAGCTAATTATAAATTAAACAATTTTTTTTCTACAGTATATTTCAGTCCAACAACTGATCCAGCTGTGGGCTTCAAGGATGTTGCCGCTGTCTTCATGGTTGGTTCAATGCCATATAAGAAGGGTATGGAACGCAAGGATTTGCTCTCGGCGAACGTGAAAATGCATAAGATGCAGGGGCAGGCGGTGGATCTACATGCACGCAAGGAGGTTAAGGTACACATATTGCTGTAAAAAAAGAAAAAGTGTTCGACTAAATTACCTTATTCTAGAAATGAGACAGTGTGCACAAAATCAGTCTGGGATCCCGACTTACTGCAAGGAGAATTTGATGAGACGGTGCAAAAGTGTGGCGCTGCCGTGATACGTGAGATGTCTTCTGCCATGTCTGCCGCTAAGGCTGCTTGCAATCATATGCACGATTGGTAGCACGGCACTCTTGTTGGTCAGTACATCTTACGTGTCATTTCGGATGTCAGCTGTTGTGATCTCAAACAAGCAAACAAATTTTTGGAACAATTGAAGATGAGTTAAAATTGATTTTTTTTTCACTTCACTTGAAAATGTGTATTTGGAGCTATAAAAGTTAATGGTGAAAAAATGTTTCGCTGCTCTTAAGTGGTTTATAAATTACAGTGCTTGAATGTTGAGGAAATGGATTTCAAAAACTTGTGTTTTCTTTTTAAATTTTCATACAAAACCTAGCGTTATGGGCATCAAAAGAAAGGTTATGCTGTTACCTATTCAATAAGCTATCAATCATTAAAATACATGCATTACTTTTGAAGATATAGCATTGTACATTTTATGCACACTTGAAAATACATTTAATTAATTTGATGTTTATACTTACGTTAAGGTTATTTCGTAAAAGGGTGAACCACCAAGTGTGCACAATATGTAAAATGCTATATCTTCAAAAGTAATGGATGGATTTTTATGATTAATACCTTGTTGAATAGATAACAGCATAAGCTTTTTTTTTATACCCAATATGCTAGGATTTGTACGAAAATTTAAAAAGAAAACACAAGTTTTTGAAGTCCATTTTCTCAACTTTCAAGCCTTTTAACTTCTCAACCGCATGGGAGCGGCGAAAAATTTTTCCAGATTTGAGCTTAAGAGGGGTTAAATACATATAGTCCACAAAAAATTTTAAATTTTGAATTTTCGTTCATCTTCAATTATACCAAATTTTTTAAGGTTTGCAGATAATTGATTTTGCAAAGTCTAGAGAGTCGAGAAGGAACCCGAAGCAATGACTGTGACAGATAATTACAGAAAAAAAAAGAAAAAAAACTTTAGTAATAATTTTAAATACACCTTATATTTTAGATTAAGTCGCAACACGCAATGGGTGTTGACTAAAGCATTTGTATTTTGTATTTTATACTAAAAGTTTATACATTTTTATACTGTGTTATGAAAACTATAAATGCAAGCATGGGCGTCCGCAGGAAATTATCGAGGGGGCGGGCAAAGGTATGCATTGGTGTGCACGTTTATGAAAATGAGCCTGTAATGTTATCTATGAAATTTTATTGCCTGAGATTTTCTGTGCAAACTTTGTAAACATTGTTATTATGTGAAAATTCATATTTTTCAATTTAACTTCCAGTATAACGAACTTTAGTTTACAAAATCATTTTTACATTTATTAAATGCATTTAAAAATATTTAAAATAATTGTCCTTCGTTTTTAAATATAGTTAAAGATACTTGCAGCCTGAAAAAGATATTTTCAAGGTATTTATTTTATTATATTATCATTTAAAATAGCTTTTTTGATTTTTTCTTTTGTTCGTATGAATGTGTGTGTGTATAATTTATAAAAAGAGTGCATGATTATCTTGTGTTTGTATTTTAAAAATTTGTTTATATTCGTTTTTCTTTCAGTTATGAACAGAGCAACATGCTTAAGGCACTATTACCGTCTAGAAATTTCAAAAAATTAATTTTTGTGTTTTTACATTTTTAGATTCTTTATACCTTCAATAATAACTGTCCAAAATATTAAATCGAAATTCGAAGCCAGTGCCGAGATATAACGACTTAATTGAAGCGTGCTCTCGGCTCGCAGGTGCAAAAAAACTTTACACGCATTTTTCTCGAGTTTATTTATTTATTTATTTATTTTTTATTTATTTATTGGCCAAACAAGGCAATTTACTTATTCTAACATTCCGTTTCTTTTTTTTTATTGTTTTTTCTCTCGCCTTTCCTTGTTTTTGTGTTTGAAGATATGCAATTCGATGTGGGCGTAATCCGCCCACCTGAATGACATGATTTCAAAAACACGCCAAAAAGGTAGGAAGAAGGGAAAAGGAACTTATATACGAACATATTTTATTACTTCTATGTTAGCTTATGTTCGTAAATTAATTTAGATTTATTAACCAAAACAAGCAAGGCTTACAAACATACATATATATATATATATATTAGGGTGGGTCGATTTAAAAATCGCTCAATGCTCTGTGAAAATCGTATTCTAGGGATCAAAATAAGAAACTTCGCCGAAGGAACCATACCTCTAAAACGAATTCTGATGTCCCCCAATTTGGGTCGAACTTTGGGGTAGGGGCAAATTTTGAAAAATCCCACTTTGACCCATTTAGAGTGCTCCAATCGAGTCCAAATGTATGACTGACCCCCACTAACTTTGGAGGCCCGACCTACCCATGCCAGTGACACACCCCCTGGAACCCCCCTGTGGGGTTCCCCATACAAAAAAAAAAAAAAATACAAACATTTCAAAAAATCACCATTTTTGGCCTTTACATGAAAAAATCAGCGAAATGGCTATGTTTTTTCTTTATTTTTATTTATTTATTTATAATAATATTTATTATTTATTTATAATAATATCTATATTTTCTCTTTTGAAATTTATTTAGTCAGAACATATGTAAATGAAAAAATTAATTTAAGTTAGTTACAGAAAAGAAACTAAAAAAAATTATTGTTTGAAGTCTTTTTTACTTTCAAGTCTGGGCAATTTCGCACGGCTCTCTAATGTCGTCGCCATAGCAGCCTCTACATTTTCCGGTATAACCCGTTTGGAAACGCTAGCTAGCAATTGAACATGTCGTTCCGTTCCTTGTATGTGTGATGGAATTTTTGGATCATTAAACGGTGGATCATCTTGATTTAAATATTCTTTCAATGTATCGTACGGAATGCTTCGCGTGAATGGTGGTTCAAATACGTTATTTATGTCATTCATATTGATCATTTCCGTGTAACTTGTGCAATTAAACTTTATATCTGGTTTTTTATAAGTTCTAAGTTGCGTTGGGTCGTCAACATCTGTTCGATAGCGTAGAATTATGTTGATAGCACAGTCGCGCTTTTCTTTGCTATCATCAAACAACATTGATAACAAGATATTTTCCGAATGCGCATAATATGAATTATCTGTAATTACTTGATTGACAATTTTGCGTAAACGAGGTTCTAGAAATCGTGACCAACTAATGAAGTTGAAAAATAATGCACTGCCGTACACGACAGAGCTGTAATACTTGATATTTAAGTTCATTGGCACATAACATTTAATTATAAATTCAACCAGAATTCTTAAATTTGCATCTGGATTTTCCGTTGTCACATATAATCGTAATAATCTAGCGGCCTTGGTGAGCCACCGAGAATGTACAATTTTCCTTGGTTTGATGTTAGCCAGATCCACTGGAACCACGCCGCTAGAAATTGCATGAGCCATTTTACATACTCTGTAAATTGTTGGGTTTTGTTTCTTCTCTTGATTTGCTCTTGATACTTGTCAAGCAATTTATTCAATTTATTAAATACACTTTTTTTCAGCATTATTTCCATATCAAGTTTTTCCCAAATTCCATTCAACTTATCTTGTACTTGAATAGTGAATGATTTATGGAAAAACTTTTTTTGTTCGGTTTTAGCACGTTCGCTTAAGTAAAAATAATATCTCAAGATATCCAGATGGGTTGGTAAATTAAGATCAGTCAAATCAGTAGACACACCAAAAACAGTAACATCGTGCTTGGGTATATGACTCATTGGGTTTTCGATAGTTGTTGATGTTGTTGTTGCTTCATCTTGCGGTGTAGAGGATGGTGGATTCATTGTATACTTTTTGATTTGGAATGGTCAACTTCACTTATTATTTTTTTTTTAAATATTTTTTTATCTGAAATTAGCACTTCACACTTTGAGTTCTTCACAACGACTTAATGCATTCACAAAAACTGTTGCGTTATATATGGTCTACGAGACGAGGTAATAAGAATGAAATGGTAATTTCAATTCTACCTGCTGTGTCTTGTGGTGGCTTAAAAACGCACACAAGCAATTTTAGGATCTGCAATTGTGTCACAGTGATACCTTAATTTTTTAAAAGGGTTGCGGTGCATTCCAGTGATACCTTAATTGTTAAAATGGTTGCATAAAACGCGTATTTCTTAAGAAGGTGCCATAAAATACCCACAAAAAGGGTTGTAAAAACAACCTTCATTTCTTAAGTAGATGCTATAAAAAAACTACACAAGTAAGTTAACGACATGCAGCTGTGTCTTGTGGTACCTTAAAAAACGCACACAAGCAATTTTCCGATTTGCAATTGTGTAACAGTGATACCTTCATTTTTTAAAAGGGTTGAATAAATTTCTAAAGAGAAAAAAACTCCAAAAAGAAAAAAAACATAGGCATTTCGCTGATTTTTTCATGTAAAGTGCCAAAACTGGCGATTTTTTGAAATGTTTGTATGGGGAACCCCACAGGGGGTTCCAGGGGGTGTGTCACTGGCATGGGTGGGTCGGGCCTCCAAAGTTAGTGGGGGTCGGTCATACATTTGGACTCGATTGGAGCACTCTAAATGGGTCAAAGTGGGATTTTTCAAAATTTGCCTCTACCCAAAAGTTCGCCCCAAATTGGGGGACATCAGAATTCGTTTTAGAGGTATGGTTCCTTAGGCAAAGTTTCTTATTTTGATCCCTAGAATACGATTTTTACAGAGCAATGGGCGATTTTTTTGCCTCCCCACAAATCGACCCGGCCTAATATATATAGTATAAAGCATCCGAAGCTTGGGTTAATTTTGATTGTTGAGGGATTTAAATAGAGCAAGCTTGGAAGAGGATTTGGACATGGAAGGTGAGTAGAATACTGAAATGTTATTTAATTCTCTACAGCATCGATTGATGGGTTCGTTATTGGCATATGTTGTATGGTGCTGATATTCAGTTAACGGTCTAGTATGCCTAGAACGTGTTATTGGATTGTTGAAGGAAATCAAACTAGAAATAAATTCGCTGTCTATAGCACCGTTTATAACATCAAACGTAAAGCATGAACCCAGTAATGATCTCCTTGATGATAACGGTATCAGATTTAGTAGGCTGAGTCTATATTCATATGGTGGAAGGTTACAATAATCACGGGGATTATAAATGTCTCTCAGCGCATATAGTAAGTTAATATAGTTAATAAGTCGTTTTCCATTTTTTTCATCGGGTTGAATATCTTTTTATATTTTTTCGGCTTCCTTCGTTCCTATTGTTAAGCTCCCACTTAGCAATGGGAAAATCCTATCCTAATATCCAACTTTTTATTCATTAAACCTTATTCTCTTTTTTAGATGAGCTAGGTTTTTGTTAATATTTATTTAAACAATTTTTTTATTTGAGACAGTAAATTATCTGTTTAATTTTTATTTTTATTCATTATTATTAGTAATTATACATTGTTTACTATTTATAGAAAATTATTTATTATTTCTCGAAGTTTCTTCTTTATTTATTTTTAATCGCTACTTATTTGTTATCATACAGTTATTTATTAAAAATTATTTTGTGTATTACTTATGTCTATTTTTGGTGTTTTTTATTTTATTATATATTTTTTTTTTATTATACATTTTATTACAATTATATCGACTCATAACCGCCAAAATATCTTAAGCGCCAAAAAGAAAATTTTACAGGAGAAGGTTTTTTTAATTATCTTTGCTATTAATTTAGTGCTTTTTTAATTTTTTACTTTTGGTTTAAATTCATAATCTAATTTCGTACACCTATGAAATTTTGACAGACGATGTAAACCATCGCAAATTATCGATTTTCATCAAAAAACATAAATCGGATATTATGTCGCTTAAGATATTTTGGCGGTTATGAGTCGATATATAAGAACAGAATTATATATAAAATTATATACAGAATTATATATAAGAACAGATTAGATTTTGATCAGTAAAAATAAATGACAGTAGCTAGACTTGGGATGAGAATGATTTAATTCTCATTTCAAGTAAACTAATACTCGGTGAGAATAAGTTATTTTTGCTCTCACTTTGACTGTAGTTAGATAAGGACTCAGACATCGTTAGACTCAGACGACTAGACAACAAACTCAGACAGGACTTAGTGGCTGTTTTGGAACCGACACGTCTCTAGCTCCCTTTGGCAAAGTGCGTTAACACTTTGTTTTAAATTATCAATATTGTTTTTAACAAAGGTTGCGGGCCGCCTCGAAACTTTTGGGAGGAACAAAGTATTGATACACTTTGCCATTCACACATCAAAGAACTTCGCGTTGATTTCTCAAATAATATTTAGACTCCACATATACAACACAATTAATAAAAACAAAAGTTGCACAACAAACGATAATTAGAGAACCAAATCGGTTGTTGATCGTCACTCAGGGCTGGTTATGCAAACGTAACGGAGCGTATCATAGCACTACTCAAATTTGCTATGCCATATGCCCATAAGTAGATAATGAAATTTTAACAAAAAGTCAAATAAAACTAAGTTTCGTAATATCATGTTTTTATTACACATTTAACTATGCAGTTTGACTTTAATAGTTTGGAAACTGTTTCTGGTGTTTACACTGCCAGTAGCGTAGTTAACTTTGTCATTATTTGACGTTAATTTTTCGTTGATTCACATAATTTTGAGACATATTGAAAATTTAATTTTCATGCAAAAAAAAAAATTAAAAATATTACAATATATGTGATAAAAGCCTTGTAGGAGTTTTTGTTCATCATCAGCAGGAAGTGTTTTCTAAACTGGTGGTCTTTGACCGAATCATCAAAAGAACCTTTTCTTTTTCAAATATTTTTTTGCGTTTTTTATGTGACATTGCCTTGTCATTTTTGTAAATTTCCTTTTGTTCTTGATGAAAACACAGTATTGCATAGCAAAATGAGATGGTCTAGGTCGCAGTTTCAACTTAACTGCTTTGCGAGATAGTTAAGATTTTGTATGGGAAACTATGCAGTTTAGTACGCAATTTCAAAGTTAACTGTGTAGTTTCGAGGTAATGTGTTTACATTTCTTACTATAGTATAAGAAATCAAAACTTAAGAGTTTAAAACTTTGTAACATATAAACAAAAATGTTACATATACACATAGGAAATAAAATTATATAAAATTTTTCAGTTGAGGGGGGCACTTGCCCCCTCCCCCTTCTCCCCCCTGTGGACGCCTTTGAATGCAAGTTTAAGAATAAAATGTTTTTATAGAACTGTTAAATTGGTAACGTGTTCAATTGACCTCGATGTGCTGGGATGAGACAGTCCAAGAATGTTGTTGCTTGCTATTGAGGCTTGGTAGGATCCATATCCATAAAAATGCAGCGCTGTAAGTAGATATAATAATTTAAAAAATTTAATATGTATTAACACAACAAATATAGACCTGAATTTTAAAAGGTATGTTTGTGGCTACTGAAAATGGTTCCAATTTGTTAATGAGTAGTCAAGCATTCACCTTATCCCATCAAAATAGATTCACGAAGAGCACGTCAGGAAGCTCGAGTGGTTTGCTTTTAAGACGCGACTCTAGCATATTTGCTTGATAGTTCGTTCTAAAAACAGGAAATTTAACACTTTATATAATATATGTATACTTAAAAATTAGTTAACTTACATTTTGCGCCTTTTTTCGGAATTTCTTATTGAAAATCTCAGATAGATATCAATTTCAGAAATAAAATGTCACTATTTGTTATGATAAAATAAATAAATAACTGGCCATTTCAGCCCTTGAAAGGACTTTGACCTAGCTTCTTATGATCAATTGTTTTGTGCGTGTTATTAAGTTTGTACACAATTGACCGAGAACCGGACCTACATGCTTAACGCCGACTCTGAACGGCGATGAACGCAATGTTCTCGTTCTCTAGAAGCTTTACATGGCATTTTGATTTCTCTCTGAGGTTTGCCATTGTCTGCAGAGAGGTGGCGGCCGTACAGAAAAATTATTTTAATTCAAATAATTTTCTGTCGCTGCTGGGGTTCGAACCTGGGTCTCCAAAGTTCGTTGACATAGCGGCCACGCACTTTAACCAACTACGCCACGGACGCCGCAATGATAAAAGACTCAAAAATCTCTCTGTTATTCTGTTATGGTTTTTAACAGATTTCATAACAGATTTTGTCGCGCTGAATACCAATTATAGAATTTGGAATAGATTTTTTGACAGTTCGAAAATCTTTTATGATTAATAACAGATTTCATAACAGATTTTGTCATGCAGAATATGAATTAAGAACGCATAACAGATTTTTTGACAGCTAAAAAATTTGTATGGGAAATCATAACAGAATAACAGAATTTTTTCATAAAAGATTGCGCAGAATAGGCCCAATTAATAGTGACTTTGAGTTTTATTTTTGACTCGTTTGCATAATTGTCTGTGTCATATAAAGGTGTCTTGTTACTAATTAAGTCATTGGGTAAGTAAGGTAGTTTCTCATAAATGAGCTCATACGGTCAATATTCTGTGTCAACGTGAGGTGTCGTGTTATATGCAAAAGCATAGTATTGTAACCATTTGCCCCATTCATTTAACGCTCTGTGATTTCTTTCGAGTGCACCAATTGCTTGGTATGGCGTAGAAAAATAATTTATTTTATTTTTAGCATTTCACAAATATTTCTCAGCAATTCATTGGTAAATTCTGTACATCTATCGGATTTGAGTATTTTGAAGAAACCATATCTCAGAATAAGTTGTTCTACCAATGTAGAAGCTATAGTTTAAGCGTCCTTGCATTCTATGGGATGTAACTATATAAATAAAAATCAAATGTCGTTCGTTGGTAATTGTATCAGTTCAGAACGGCTGGACCGATTTGGATAATTTTTTTTTTAATGTTCGTTATAGCCCAACTTAGCTTTTACGGATAGAAAAATTGACCACGCCCACTTTTGCGCCCACTTTTTTCATTTATCTAAAATCAGAAAACGGCTACACCCATTTGGCTAATTTATTTTGTAAATGTTCGTAGTAATCCATTTTAAGTTTTTACTGAAGAAAAATTGACCACGCCCACTTTTTTATATCTATATATATAAAAAAGAAGTTTTTGTGTGTAACTATGCAATAGACTCCTTAACTATTTATCCGATTGGCATGAAAATTTGTGTATAGAAGTTTTTGGTAATTTTTTACAAAACTGCCTAAAACTCACAAACCGCTCATGTGATTGGGATGAACATTGTTATATAGTAGTTTTCATGTACGTTGAGTGTTTTTCTGCTATCTTGTTTTACCCAACTTGAAAAAAAGAGCGCGCTGTAGTACAAATTTTTTGCAAAACCACCTAAAACTCCCAAACCGCTCATGCGATTAGAATGAAAATTGGTACATACGGGTTTTCAGGTGCGATGAGTTTTTCAGCACTATCTTCTTTGATCCACCTTGGACACCAGATGGTGCTAAAGTGCAAATTTTTACAAAACCGCATATTTTTAGTGGTTTTTTTAGGTTACATATGCAAATATTTACAAAATACAAAATACTTCTTAAATTAAGTACAATTCAAAAATGTCCTTAATTTTGATATCAAAAACATGAAACTATGCAAATGTTTCTACAACCATATACATATATATAATGCAACATCGTTGCTCAAAAATGAGAAAAAAACAATTAAAAACTTAATTTTGTGACTTTCGATTCAAAAATCTCCGCTGCTTTTTTATACATTTCGTTAAATTTGTTTTTGTCTTATAGCTTCATCAAAGTACTATGAAAACCTTATTGCAAGAATAACGTTAGTTGAGTATATATCTTTTATATATTTTTTTCAAAAAAGGTCTGAAATATTAGAGTTTTCCTCAAAAAAAGGCTCAAAAATTGTTAAAAAAATTTAAATTCAAATTCGCTAATTTCCAACTCTATTTAATAGCTTTAACATTTATTGGCAAAAATTGTTTCAATTTAACGCAAAATTTAAAACCCATTTTTCTGATTCAAAAAGCAAGGCCTACCCCTTGATTTTTTCGAACCAAATTTTTTTTTTCAATATTGTGTTTTTATATTTTTGAAAAAATATATAAGCTAAAAAATTAATTTATTAGAAAAAATTATCTTTAGAATTAAAAATTATCAAAAGTTATAGCCAATAATCTTTATCAAAAATATATATACAAAAGAGAGAGCTGAATTTTGGCAGTACATTTTTTTCAAGTACGAGATAGCTTAAATTTCTGTCACACGTCACACCCCCTTTTACCGCCTATAAATCAATAAAAATGCTATATTTCCTACGGTTTTCACCAATTTGGCTACATTTTGGTAATTTAGTTTGTATGCTCACTGTCGGCAACTGTACTGGGTAATGTCCATCTACTAGAAAACTGGGATGGGCATTATATAATTATATAAGCCCATACAATTTCTATTATCGAATAGCTTTGAAAGTAAAATTAGCAGTACTTACATACAAACTCAAAATGGAGTTACTACAAGGTGGCGCAAAAATAACCTTCCGATTTTTTTTGGCTGTTATTAAAAAAAAATGAAAAACTTTGATTCTTCTTGTGGATTATTTTTATTTGGTCTTTTAATTTTTTTTACATCAAGTAAAGAATATGATGTCATGTAAATGGCCGCCGCCACAGTTGATTGTCATTTGAGCCCTTTTAATGGCATTTTCCATCACTTCGTCCAAAACTTCCGGCGATAGGTCCTCACATTCTTGACGGATATTATCTTTAAGAGCTGCAAGAGTCTGAGGCTTGTTGACATAAACCCGCAACTTCAAAAAGCCCCACAAAAAGAAGTCTGGAGCGGTCAAATCAGGCGATCTTGCTGGCCAGTGCAAATCGCCAAATCGGGAGATTAGGCGCCCGGGAAATGCATCCTTCAGCATATTGATTGTGGCACGTGCAGTGTGTGCCGTTGCACCGTCCTGTTGGAACCACATGTATTCCAATCCCAATTCATCAAGTTGCGGCAAAAAGAACTCGTTGATCATTGCTCTGTAGCGCTCACCATTCACAGTAACCGTTTGGCCCGCGACGTCTTCGAAGAAAAAAGGTCCGATGACTCCTCCAGCGAAAACAGCACACCATACAGTGACTTTGAGCGGGTGTAATGGCTTTTCGTGGGTTACACGCGGATTTTCAGTGCCCCAGAAGCGTAAATTTTGCTTATTTAAATACCCGCTAAGATGGAAATGGGCCTCATCACTCATGATTATTTTTGATAAAAAATCATCTTCCTCTTGGTGGTGGCAATATTCCGCGTTCTGGAGCAGTGTAGCGTAACATTGTTTATTAACGTGTATTTCGCATGTGTTTACTACACAAATGTCAAAACAGAACTGACATTAGGGGCCAATCGCAAAATTTATAGCATTTTCTGATAGGAGGATTACTTTTGCGCCACCTTGTATTTGGTGATCTCCTGCTTCTGAGAAACTGTAACGGTCAGTGGAAAATAACAGTGGTGTCAAACTATGAGTTTAAGAAAAGTTTTGAATACACCTATTATGTTCCCATATAGTTGCAGGGTGCAGCAACGCGCGCCGGGAAAAGCCTAGTACTATAATAAATTTGGTGAGGTCGCATTGCATAGTTAGGATCCTGTGTGACCTACTGTGTCAATGGTTTTTGTTTCAAAACTAGTACTAGGTGTATCTGTTATAACCATTCCTTCTTTAATGTGTCTAGTCTGCTTATTTTTCGTACAAATTTCACATTTGTTAATAATTTTTTTTTACCATTTGACGCATGTTTTTCCAGTAATACCTCTGTTTTAATCTCTAAATTGTTTTCGTGATTCCTAAATGTCCTTCATGAGGAGAGTTATGATTTGTTTGTATGATTATTCTTCTATTAATTTGTGTTTTTCTAAATTATTCCTTACTTGCTTTGGGGTTTTATTTCTGTACTTTGCATTATTATGTGCTTTCTGTTGCATCATATTGTACATTTCTTTAAACTTTTCTTTATCAATGTGTTGAAATATAATATCTTATTCTGCTAGGCCTAGCTCTTTAATATTACATTTATTCATGTTTGATGATAGTTTCTCATGTATCGAATCTTGATTCGCTGGAATTTCACTACACCTTATCTCAACTACATCATTTAGTATTTTTATCTGGGTTCCCGTGTTTTCACTATTTATACTAAAATTTAAATTTTTAACTTGTTTACATAGGTTATGGATATGCAATCCCAACAGGGAAGTGGATCAAGTTCTGTTGAGTATCACAATTTTCCGTGCTCAATTTTTGTCCTATATTTTTTTTTTTTTTTTTGTGAACATACCCCTTGTTATTGCAAAATTATCTTTTGTGGAAGAATTTTAATGTTTAGGAATCATTATTTTTATAAAATCAGAATCTAACTATATTATAGATAAAGCGTCTGCGTTAGTGTTCATTTTTCCTTTTTTGTAAATTATGTCAAAATCGTAGTCTGAGAGCAGGGGCGGTTCCAGGAATATATTTCGGGGGGGGGGGGGGGTTTCAAAAATATTTATGTACGTTATATATATAAAGGGTAGTTAAATTTTAAAGGCCGATGTTGATTTTGAATAAAACACAAATTATTAAGGAAATTATTGTCATTTCTTTTTAATATGATAATATTGGTATGGTTCAATTATGCATGGATGAAAATATCGGCTAAATGGCCGCCGCGACCTCGGCGACACACCTCCATCCGATGTTCAAAATTTTGATGACGCCGAGGCATAAGTGAGGTCCATGCCGTTAATGTGCCGAATTATCTCATCCTTTAGCTTTTGAATTGTTGCTGACTTATCGACGTACACCTTTTCTTTCAAATAACCCCAAAGAAAGAAGTCCAACGGTGTCAAATCACATGATTGGCGGCCAATTAACATCGCCACCACGTGAGATAACACGGCCATTGAATTTGTCGCGCAAAAGAGCCATTGTTTCGTTAGCTGTGTGGCAAGTGGCACCGTCCTGTTGAAACCACACATCGTCCACATCCATATCTTCCAATTCGGGCCATAAAAAGTTCGTTATCATCTCACGATAGCAAACACCATTCACAGTTACTGTTTGACCGCCCTCATTTTGGAAAAAATACGGCCCAATGATACCGCCAGCCCATAAACCGCATCAAAAAGTCACTCTTTGTGGGTGCATTGGTTTTTCGACAGTCACTCTTGGATTATCATTCGCCCAAATGCGGCAATTCAGCTTATTGACGAATCCACTGAGTTGAAAATGTGCCTCATCACTGAAGATGATTTTCTTCGAAAATTGATCATCCACTGTTGCCATTTCTTGCCACCATTCTGACCGTGTAAATGCAAGTCTTTATGCATAATGTTCATCAACGACGAGCGTGAGAAGTGCAATTGTTGGGCACGACGACGAGTTGAGGTGGACGGCTCTTTAGCCACACTATCGCGAACAGCAGTAATATTTTCTGCAGTACGAGCTGTATGAGCATGCACTGGTGCTTTCACATCTGCTACAGACCTTTCCGATTTTACGCACATTTGGACGATTAAATTGACTGAAAAAATTCACGAAGTGCTCCATATGCATTTTGATTTGAAAGCCCATTTTCATAATAAGCCTGAATAAGTTAGTCTGAAATTGAGAAATGTCAAATGAAATGCAGAAAAAAACTTGACATTTAGGTGTAGTTTATATTCAACATCGGCCCTTAAAATTTAACCACCCTTTATATATATTAGAGCGGGTTAGTTTTTTTTTCAAAAAATCGTAGGCGTGGATAATGTTCTACGGAGCAAATTCAACTTTGCTCAAGAAACCGTTAGTCTAAAATCTATTTCGAGCCTCTGGTTTTTCAAAAGAAGGTTATTATTTGTGTTTTGCTGCAATATGTGAAAAAATTATTCCACTTATTGGAAAAAACTTTGCTACGAAAAAAATAGCCATCCACATTTCACTCCATATGCACTCCATATTCACTCCATATGATTGTGTGGTGCTCAGGATTATTTTTTTGTGTTAAATACCACAAACTGACGCTGGGGTGAAGATAATTATAATAATAAAAGTTATTTCTCTGTTTATTTGACCCGAATACAAATCTAAAAGGACAACATAAAACCAACATAAAAATAAATAAAAACTACAAAAACCGGAATTTTTCTCCTTTACTGTATAAAAAGGAATTTTACGTCAACACTTCCGATACTATCGAAACTGTGGGTTTTAAATTAAAACTGTGCGGTGTTTGGATATATTTTATCCAAAAAATGCGGTTTTTGTGATTTCAGGTTAAGATTGTATGTGTGACTGTTTATAGCTACAGGCGCAATATCGCAAAAACAAACAAAAACTGGAACATAATTCAGTATTTTAGCAATACGTGTAGAAACAGCTACAAACGTTTACAGCATAGGGGTGTGAATATTTAAAGTAAATTATAAAAAACCAATGTTTTTCTTTTTGGTTCTCTTAGCCCACATAATAAACATCAGTACATCACATTTAAATACAGGTTCTTTTAGAATTTCGGGGGGGGGGGCGGGGGTTGAACCCCAACCCCCCTGGATCCGCGCCTGTCTGAGAGGTCTTACCTAATTCTCGTCATATTTGATGATGGATTTTTGTGTCCAAAAAGTGAAATGAAAGGTTTATGGTCTGTAATAACTAGGCATTTTTTTCCATAAAGTTAGGGTTTGAAAAAATTTATACCCCAGTGGATAGCTAATAGTGCTTTTTTAATAATCGGTTTGTTAATATCAATTTTCTGTAGAGATTTGCTTGCGAAAGATATTGATAAATCGTAACCAATTTCTCCTTGTTAGAGTATTGCGCCTAGAGCAAAATCTGATGCGTCTGTGATAACAATAAAAGGTTTTTCGAAGTTAGGGTATTGTAATACAGGTGGGTGTATAAGTTTCTCCTTTAATTCTATAAATGCGTTCTGGCATTCATCAGACCATATAAAAGGGTTATTTTTCTTGAGAAGTGCATTCTAACATTTGGCAATACTTGCATAGTTTTAATAAATCTTCTGTAGTAATTACAAAAAGTAATTACGAACCTTCTTACTTCACCAGCGTTTTGTGGTACGGGGTAAATTTTTATTACTTCATGTTTTCCTGGGTCAGTCTTAATTTCGTCTTTTGTTATAAGGTGTCCTAGATGAACGACTTCTGATTTTAAAATAGAGGTACGTCTTCCATGTGGAAAACATTTTGGTATCTCTTAAAAATTTCCATCAATGTGTTGTTCGATTCGTCATCTACGCTGTCACGCTTTAATGTTTCTAATAATTGCTGCAGTCTCTTATTGTTATGTTTCGTAAGTCGAGTGTTCGTCAGTAAAAAAAATAAATAACTGGCCATTTCAGCCCTTGAAAGGACTTTGACCTAGCTTCTTATGATCAATTGTGTTGTGCGTGTTATTAAGTTTGTACACAATTGACCGAGAAATGGACCTACAGGCTTAACGCCGACTCCGAACGGCGATGAACGGAATGTTCTTATTCTCAAGAAGCTTTACATGGCATTTTGATTACTCTCTGAGGTTTGCCATTGTCTGCAGAGAGGTGGCAGCCGTTTTAATTTCAATTCAAATAATTTTCTGTCGCTGCTGGGGTTCGAACCTGGGTCTCCACAGGTTCTTTGACATAGCGGCCACGCACTTTAACCAACTACGCCACGGACGCCACGGACGTGTTCGTCAGTATCGTGTAGTTTTTCAATGGTTCAGTTTTTGGTTTCACTTTTTTTAAAACTACCTCTTCTTTGTTTACGTTTAATATTTTTATGTAGCATGTGCCCTTGACTGGAGCGATCGAGTTGTTAAAAAAATATTCTTGGTCAAAAATAGCACTTACTTCGTTGAGTTGTATATTTATGTTTTGTATTATTTCTGTTCTGGGTGGTATTTTTATTTCTGTGTTTTTAAGTGTTTTTGTTATCATTGGCAACACAATTTCTGAATCATTGAGAAGTATTGAAATTGTAAACGTTTCGTAGTCTATTTTACACATGTGTTTTGAAAGAAAATCTCTACCTAGAATAACACATGGGCCAATAACCTTCAACCTTCAAGCAATACGTGTAAAAACTTCAGGACAATCTAACGTTTAGTTCAGAAGTTGCAGTGATTCAAGTGACCCTACTGTTAATATTTTCAAAATAATGGATTCAAAGCAATTCTGTGTGTTTATTTATCACTGCTTTTTTGATGGGAAAAAATACCGTCCAAGCTGAGAAATGGCTTCGAAAGTGTTATTCGGACTCTGCTCCGTCAAAAGCAACCATTTGCCGATGGTATGCTGAGTTTAAACTTGGTCCTACAGACACAAATGATGCTGAACGTTCAGGAAGCCCAAATGAGGCAGTTGTTCCACAAAAAATAAAAAAGTACATAAAATGGTATTAGCTGACCGTAAGGTGAAGGTGCGCGAGCTAGCTAAGGCTCTGAAGATATTGAAAGGTAATGTGGGAACAATATTACAGGAACATTTGTCGATGAGAAAGCTGCTTTCCAAATGGGTGCCGCATTTTCTCACACCGCACAGTGTAAGATTTTGCGAAAGTAAGAGCACTGAAATCATTTTTTTTTTTTTTTTTTGCTTATTTTCAACAAAATTATAATGAAACACAAAAGTGCATATATTTATTATGACGTATAAATAAAATAAAAAATCTTTTTTGAGTAGCTGGCACCACAACGGAATAATCGTATTGCGAATGTCAACAAAAAAGAATGACTACAAAAAATATCAAAAAAATGAAAATTATGACTATCTTGCGAAATTTGTGCGCTTTAGAGTGAAGATATTAATATTTTTTTTTTTTCTAAAATGATATCAAAATAAATTAATTAAAAAATTATAAACCATTAAAAAAAATGCAACGATTGAATTTTTTCTGACTTTTACAACATTGATCTTTTTTGTAAGTATTAGAAACAGCAATTTTTGGAAAGCAAAATCTTTCTTTTATCGCAAAATATAACTGAACCAGTGTAAATGTGGATTTATGTGGTCTTATGTTTCTTCTAACATATTTGTAAAAATTTTTTTGCCCCTAGGTACCTCACCTATATACAAAATTTTAAAAATAAACAATGACCTCAAAAATTTCGATACAACAAATTTTCGATATGTGGTAATTTTTTGATAAAGATGGTCAGTTTGAGCGTACATTGGACTGGGTTTGTGGTAACATGAGCTTAGGATCATGCAATGATATAAATTTTAATAAATTAATTCAAAGATTTCAGCAAAAATGGATAAGAGCACACAGAACTAAAAGTCGCTTTATCACAGCTAATAGTGAGTGGCTTGAAAGGAAAATTAATTTATCTGAATTTGCTTGTGATAAAAAACAACAGATAAGTGTTGGTAGACCAACAAAAAATTTTTGGGACTGCTGGAAAAGGGTTAAAAATAGGAAAGTCACCTATTTGCAGGAAAGTACCGAAACATTCTCACCTCACTAGCTTTAATGATCGATACCAATTTGTCAACACGTCAATACTACAAAATCAGAGAATATTGTAAGGATGCAAAATGTAAGACGTATCCAAGCTATGATAAAGTTTATTTAGCAAAGCTTAATTGTTACCAAAAAGATTTATCCGTAACTTTTTTGCTGAAATCCAGTTGCAATCTTTGACTGATCATGCAATGTGATCAATATTATGTGCAACAGAGGAGGATATATTTTGAATAAATTCGGATACCATCTATAATGTGAATATAATTATGAAATGGGGCTGTGATGGTTCGCAGCAAAGTCGTTATAAACAATCTTTTTCATCCAAAAATTGCACGTATGAAAATGTGTATGCTTTTGCAAATCATATTGTCACATAGTCCTCCGTAGGAATAACTGTTCTTGATCCTCTTGATAAGCGGGACGGTCCAACGTTGGGAGTTCTTTAGTCGAGTTAATTAGACTCCCCTATGTTCCGACTCAAAGTGATACATAGGAATGAGCTCCATCCCCTTATCCCCCAGGTCATCAGTTGTTTCCGCAAGATCATGATAATTATTAAAAGGACAATCTGTGGGAAGAAAGCATATTTTAGTTATTGGTCTTTTAAAAAAATTTTGTTTAGGAAAAAGTGTGACAACGCGAACTTTGCCATCGCTGCCAGGGTGAACCTCATTAATTCTGCCTAAGAACCACTGAACTAAACCACTGAACCACTGAACTGAGACCAGAACTAAATCTCCTACTTTAGCATTGGTTTTATTTTTTAACAATTTTGGACGTGCTTGTAGCCTGTCCAAGTATTCGCCATGCCGACGTTTCCAAAAATGCTTAATTTTTTCGATGGCTTTCGAGCGCGAAATTGAATTTATTTGCAATAAATTGTCCTCCTGTATGCAAATGGTAGTCTCTCCGATCAAAAAGGGAGCTGGAGTTAAGGGAGTTGATTAAATTTAATATATTTTCAATATTTTTTCTTTAAAATTTCTATTCATTTTAACTTATCATATTTGAAATTTATCACATATACGATGCATGCTTTCTATATGCTTTAACTAAGCCTGGTTCATAGGCATGATGCATGCTTGAGGCATGCATGCTTTCTATGTGTTTTGGCCTCATAAGTGTTACATGTTTGAAAGCGACAATATATGCAAGTGAACACTACTACAATTACTACAAAAGCAATGTGACACACGAGGCCAGAACAAATTATTTCTGAAACTGATATGAACCAATTAAAATGGCATGTCATAACTCGAGCGCAGTAAAAAAAAGTAAACACACCTGCTACAATAGACACATTCAATAGTTTAACCAAAATGACAGAAACAAAGGCAATTAAATAATCTAACAAAACCATTGACTTGAAAGTGGGGTATGCAACTATTCGACATTATAATAAAACCCGTCTCGAATAGTAGTACAATTTTTCAAACCCGGTTTTCAAATTATTTGAATAAATTAAATAAACTTTTGACTTTTTTTAACTACATATATCTATGTAGTTTTTATTTAACAAAATAGCTTTTAAATTTTTAATAAAATAAATAAGAGCCGCCGCACATTACAGACTTTAAGTCGGCTGATAGTTTGATGCTTGATGGGCCACAACTGACAAGCGAACTATTTAGTTGGTTGTAGGAGCGCACACTGTGCCCGGATAGTTTGCCAACTGCGGGGTTGCATTTGAAAAACATTCTCATGGAGAGTTTTAAAATTATTTGTCTGTTTTGAGTTTTATAAAATTTTTCGTTACTGACATATTTTTTGTTGATTTTGGTGCGGGTATGACTATTAAACATTTTTTTATTAGATTATTATGTAATAAGCAGCATTTAACATTTTGCTGGCACTTTTATAACAATAATTAAAACTTGTTTATCCTTATTTGCAATCTATAAAAGGCAACACTTATCCCCATTCATACTGCAAAAAGCAGCACTTTTCAATGAAACATAAAATTACAACAAAAACAAAAAAAATGTCCACCAGTTGGCAAACTATTTGATCGGCTAGTGTGCGGACTTCCATAGCACGCTATACCCACTTGGCAGTCTGCAGTCTGCACTAAAATTTATAATTCCGAAATGTTAAGTTTTTAACTCATTTCTGAACAAACAAAGATTCGTTTTCTAAGGGCAATTCAGTCCGGCGTTTGATTCAAAAAGCGTTCACTTCCGAGTGCCGAAAAAGAACTTTTCTATCGTTTTTTTTTTTAAGTAATTTCTGAACAAAAAAGTTATAATTATAGAATGAGTTAAAATAGACTCATTTCCGAACAAAAAGAGAGACATTTTAGTCCTAACAATGACACAAAAAATGTTCATTTATGAATGCCGAAATAGTTCATAAATGAATTCGAAAACGGTAGTTTTCTATAGAACTAGGTAGAATTATGTTTCGAGTTTTTCTTTCAGTCTTTTTAATGTATGTTTTATATCTTTTAATGATTATTAATATATTTGTACTTAATGCTTTTAAATTTTTTTTGGTATTTCTTGCAAGAAGCTTTGTTGAATTTCCTATCTTTTTTTAAATACTTCCAGACCCCGGAGTTTATGTCAAGCTTTTGATAATTCAGTTTTTTTTGTAAAAAAGAATGCAATGTTAAATAAAAATCACGTTTAACATACATTAAATACGCCAGCCGCTCATAAATGCTGTTTTAACAAAGGAAGGCAAAAAGAAATGACCAAAGCATATGTTTAAACGAGCTCAAATAAAGCAAAATGAAATAGAAGCCAGAGATAAGAAATGTTAGAAACGATAGTGAATTGTAAAAACGTAAGTAGAAAAAAGGGTCGCTCAAATGAAATGAAAGAAGTGGTTTGAAGAAATTTTATATTTTAAATGGAAGATTTATATATTTCTTAACTATTCGAGCCAAAACAAAGCGGTTTTCAAATTATTCGAAAATTGCGATTTTTAAAAAAACCGGTTCGAATATTAAAAAAAAAACCGAAACGCCGAATAATTCGAACCAGTATTGCATTCCCTAGTATATACCCAATAATGATGTTAACCTAAACAAGTGCACACCGGTCGATACCGGAAGATAGTTATTCTCTGCCAAAAATGACATTAAACTGTTTGTGAAGTTTGAAATATAAAAAGTTATCTGGCTTAAAAAAAATGCAGTGAATTTTAAGTCTAACTATGTCAGTTTCCAGTGGCGTTCCTAGGCTTGGTGACACCCGGGGCGGATACTCATGGTGTCACCCCTATACAAAATTTCTAAATGCAAAAAGAAACCAATTGGATGAGATTACGTGTTTTTATTATTATCTTATGTTTTCAAAAAAAAAAAAAAAAAACAAACAACATATGACAAACAATAAGAATTTGTAAAAAACAGAACAAAAATATTACATTTTCAGGTGTCTACATATTTAGATATGTAGGCATAAGGTAAAAAAGAGAACTTATTAACTTCGCAGTCTTAAAAACTGACGGAACAAAAACATTACATTTTCAATGAAATACCGAATCTCCTTAATTTGTAATGACCATATTCCATTAATAAAACAAAAAGCCTACAAGTTGCCTTGGTACACGCGTGGTCTTAAAAAATCTGCGTACTAAATTTTATAAAAAATTTTTAAAAACAAATTTAAATTTTGATTTTCTAAAATATTAGCACTATAAGAGGGAATTCAACTTTCTAGACAAATACCTTTATAGACAATACATTTCGAAATTTGAGAGTGATATAAAATCAAACCCAAAGTCTTTTTGGCGTTTCGTAAAATCAAAAAAAGGATCTTCTTATATCCCTGAATCGATGTTTTTAAATAACAACACTTCAAATAATGTTAGTTCTACAGCTAATCTTTTTGCAAATTTTTTTCTCTCAAACTATGAGCCTGTCAGTTCTGTAGATTTTGAGATGCAAGATACTGTGGTATCTCAGATAGATTTTGGATTTCTCTCTCTGATAGAAGCGGATGTTGTTGATGGCATTATAAGTCTTAATCGTCACACAAATTAGATTTAGATGGCATTTGTTTTTTCCTCCTAAAAAAATGCATGTATACTGTGGCGTATGCCTTAATGCTTATATTTAATAAGTCGCTTACCGCGGAAATTTTTATAAATGGCTGGAAAATTGCTTATGTAACACCTACACATAAATCGGGTTCGAAAAATAATATCAAAAATTATAGACCGATTTCAAAGCTTTCTACTATTTCGAAATTGTTTGAATCGATTGTTAAGGTTAAATTGTTTTTTGCTGTAAAGAATATTATTTTTCCTTATCAGCATGGTTTTATGCCCGGTCGGTCAACGGTTTCAAATCTGGTAATTTTCTCTGAATATTGCTTATCTTCGTTTCAGAAAGGTTATCAGGTTGATGTCGTTTACACAGACTTTTCGAAAGCCTTTGACAAGGTCCCCCACTTCCTCTTGGTTAAAAAACTGCAGAGGATGGGGTTTCATTCAAGTTTCCTTAGCTGGATAAGTTCATACTTATCCAATAGGGAGTGCATTGTTGCCTTTGATAACGTAAAATCCTTCCCATATTTGGCTACGTCTGGAGTTCCTCAAGGTAGCATTTTGGGCCCTCTTCTCTTTATTCTGTTCATTAACGATAAACTTATATTTTTCCTCACAGTAATTGTTTGTTATATGCAGATGACCTTAAGATTTTCCTTAAAGTCAAAAACGTGTCGGATTGTGAATTTCTTCAAAGTGAAATTGATAAATTGTATGATTGGTGTTCTAAGAATTGTCTCTTTTTGAATATAGAGAAATGTGTTTTCATGTCCTACTCGAGGTCTGCCAATGTTTGTCTGTCATCGTATCATATTGCCACCTCTAGGCTGTCATCTGTTAATCAGTTCAAGGACCTTGGAGTTGTCTTTGATGTTAAATTTTCGTTCGTCCCACATTTGGACTATATAATTCCGAAAGCTTATGCTATGCTGGCTTTTGTTCGTCGAAATGGTTCATCCTTTACGGATCCTTATACTTGGAAATCGTTGTATACTAGTTTGGTTCGATCTAGACTTGAGTATGCGGCCGTGGTTTGGAACCCACAGTGTGCGATGTATAAGTTAAGACTTGAACGCGTACAAAAATCTTTCACCGGGGTTGCATTACGCTCTCTTAATTTTGAAGGTTCGATGCCGTCTTATGGTGCCAGTTCTTTTTGTCCATGACATTATTTCTGGTGTAGTTGATAGTCCAGAATTGCTGGAAATGATAAATTTTAATGTGTCTGCAAGGACGCTTAGGAATTTTGATCCGTTCTACTTGGAAATGTGTCACACTAATTATGCTGCAAATGCAACTATTTATAAGGTACTAAATATGTTCAATATTATAGCAATCATAATTTGGATTTTCTTATGTCTGAGGATCAAATGAGAATTTTTCTTAACAGCATTTTGTAATTAAATTCTTTCTAATTAACTTTTTTCTGTCCTAGTCTGTAAGAAATATTGTTCAAAGACTAATGAATTAAATAAATAAATAAATATTTGTATATGTAGGAATAAGGTTAATCAAAGAAATCTTATTAATGGCGTTGTCTTAAAAGAGCTTTAAGAGCTGAAAAATTTGAAATAACCTCATCGAAATCAATATTACTTGCAAGCTCGTTTTCAATGGATAAAATAGCAAGATCGGAGAGCCTTGCCTGTTCCATGGAAGACCTTAAATAAGTCTTAATTAATTTTAGCTTTGAAAAACTCCTTTCGCATGAAGCTACTGATACAGAAATTGTTAGAAATAATTTCAATGCGACAAAATGGGACACACATTTTTTAACGTAATGTATTTGTACCTTTTTCTTTCTGTTTGAGAAATTAAAAAAAATATACAAATGGTGTCACCCTTAAAATGGTGGTACCCGGGGCGGACCGCCCCCCTTCACCTCGTAGGAACGCCTCTGCAAGTTTCTTATTTTATATTATTTCTTTAAGACTAAAATAACCAAACCACATTTTTTTAGAGGTTCATATGTTATTTAATTTGATAAAGTATACCTCTTGTTACCAAGAATTTATTGAACGCTTATTTATATAACAGCTTTGATGGTTTCTATATAAAAATCCTGCAAAGATGTTATCTGGCATGGAAACATGCTTATTAGACAATTCTTAAAAAATAAAAAATTTAATATCGGCAATACGAAGTCACAAATTTTCATATTTTTTCCACTTTTAAACGATTGTGCGACGCTCAGATTAGTCGTCAAACTAACGGTTTTCCAGTTTGCCATTTCTAGAGGACAGCACGGAGAGGTTTGAGTCGACTTGAGTCGATTTCGACATGAATACTGTTGGCTTCAACAGGTTGAGGTAGTTAGACACGTTGCCATGTGAAGATCGTCCCCCTGACCCTCACGCGTTGCCTTGTGAGGATCGGCCTCCGCAAGCTAGTTCATCGGGCGTTAATTCCAGACGCCTAAAAAACTATATTCATAAAATGTAACAAAAAAAAAAACTAAGTGTTAAATCATATTGGTATTATTAACTCTAACATTTTTACACCTATATTAAAAATAAAATCTGAAAATATGTTAAATCATACTTTCGTTAATAACTTAATAACTTTATTATTTAATAGCCGATTTAATTTTTTTTTTAATTAGTTCGTAAATTAAAATCCTTGTGTTTTGAAGAAAAACATAAACAAAATTATGCCAATAGACTTCCTTTGATTTCTTAACGCTAGAAAATGTAAAAATGAAAAAAGTGAGTTGATTTTTGTAGCGTACATTCTCTTGAAATGGATAGGCATATTTCTATTATTTAAATTTTAATTACATTACATTAAATTATAATACAAAAAGTCTTACCTTTGTTATAATATTAAAGTTTATAAAATCAGTTGAGGAGAAGCAATGTTATGACATACCAAGTAAGGCAAGCACGAAAATTTCAATTGACTCATTTATGTGGTCCTTGGCAAAAAAATGGAACCGAAGAACACAAGGCAACAGAGTTTTTCTTTGGCTATAACGAATAACTTTGGATATATTAATTTATTTTTTCGCCACCATTCCAACGGATCTGCTGCTCTTAAAACTATATCGTCTTCTAAATAACGTTGCACTTCTATGTTTGCTCGTAATGTAGATGTTCCTCTAGGTTTGTATTTAACAACATGGAAGTCAAAAGAATTCCAAATCGATACTTCTTCAGGAGAATTTTCTTTTGTGCTCTCAAGTGTTGATGACATTGAAGCAAACTAAATACTGTATAAATTTGAAAGTACTGAAGTGGATCAGTGGATTTTTTCGCGTGAAGTTGGATCAGGATTTTATTAGGTGACATAAATATCGATTTATTACAATCATCGATGGATACTGATAATTATAAATTTTTGCTATCTTCTTTTGTTCAAGTGCTATTGCAGATTTGGATATATCTGATCACTGCATGACTTGTCTAACTATAGCAAATGTATCCTTATTAAATTAATGCAACATCAACAAATCATTTACTCAGAAGTATACTTATTACACATTGCTGAATAACCTACTAATTACGTTTTGAGTCTTGGAATGAAGTATATGCTGAGTCTGATGCTTCGGATGCTTTTGATATTTTTTTGAAAAACTCTATCAGATTATGTTAATTGTTGCACTGTATTGGTTAGACGCAAAAGATGTAAGATTAGAAAACTAAAGCCGTGGATTACAAATGACTTAGTAGCAAAAATCAATACAAAGAACTCTTTATTTAAGAAGGTGAAAAGAAATCGAAATTGTGTTGATTTAAGGAATGTTTATAAACAACTCTGTAAAGAAGTAGCTAAAGAAGTTTCGGTTGGTAAAATCTAATGCATTCAATAACGCTTTTGGCAATACGCGTAAAGAATGGAAGCTTGTAAATTAAATTATAGGTATATCTTCCTCGCGTGACACTAGTGTAGAAAGAATTGTAGTAAATGGGGTTAACTTTTCGGATAAAAAAAAAATTCCAAGCAATTTAATCAGTTTTTTGTGTCTGTGGGTAAAAATGTCACAAATCAAAATCTTTCTGAGCAAACGGTTTGTAGTTGTTCCTGCACGGATGTTGTTATTAACTATTGCTTCGTTTTTACACCTTTTACGTCTTTTGAGGTTTTTAATATCATCAGATCCTTAAAAAAATACTATTCTGCAAATGTATTGTCTTTTGCATTGTCTTTGACATTGCAGATATTTTGGCTTCTTTTTTTAAAAAAAGTATTCTTGATGGTAAATTTCCACTGCCACTGAAGGCTGCTGAAGTAATTGTGTTGTTTAAAAAAGGAGACAGAACATTGCTTAATAACTACAGACCAATCTCGCTTTTGCCAGTTTTTAGCAAAATTATTGAAAAAGGAATAAAATTTCGGATGCTTAGCTTCCTTGAGAAACTAAACTTTTTTAGTAAATGTCAATACGGTTTTCGGAAAGGTCTATCTGCCGAATGAGCGTTGTTAAATTTCTGCTCTAATATTTACAATGGTTTAAATCACAGTTTACCGCCGCGCTTTTCGTCGATCTTACTAAGGCGTTTACTATTGACCATAAAATTTTACTGTCGAAGCTTTTTAAATGCGATTTTAGAGGATTTATATATGATTGGTTTAAATCATATTTAAGTTCTCGCACGCAAAGGGTCAAGATGGGCGCTTTTATGAGCTCAACTGAAGTAATAAATTTAGGTGTTTCACAAGGATCCGTACTTGGCCCAATTCTCTTCCTAATCTATATTAATTCGCTATTGAAGTCGCATAACAATATCTCTGTTGTGGCTTTTGCTGACGACATGGCTTTTACTTTTATTAGTGATTCCCCGCTTAATCTCAGCGCTGAGATAAATTCAAAACTAGAATGGCTTAGAATATGGTTCTTGCATCACAAACTGGCTATCAGCGATAAGACAAAACTAATTTATTTTAGTACAACTAGTAAGGATTCTCATCCAAATCAAATTCACTATCATTGTGGTAAATGTCAGAAATTTTCGTGCTACTGCCAGGTTGGTGAAAGAAATGAAAGTGCGAGTTCATATTCTCGTGATATTGATTGTGATAATAGTTGTTTCATAATTGAAAATGTTACTTCCTTCAAATACCTAGGTGTTATGATAGATAATAGGATGAATTGGTTTGTATACACATCGGCTATTAAAAAATACCTCTTTGTAGTCAACCGTAGTATTTTTCTCCTAAAATCGTTTTGCTCTCTAAACCTATTGAAAGCAATCTATTACGGCATTTGTCAATCGAAATTGGAGTATGAGTTGATTTGCTGGGGTGGCACCTATTCCAACAAAATTAGACAAATTCTGATAACTCAAAAACAAATCATTCGCCGCATTTGTGGAAAAAACCTCATAATAGTATGCCTCTTTTTAAAGAACTTAATATTTTGCCATTAAAGCATTTATTCTGTTACAAAGTCTTGAAATACTTCGTAAGCCAAAATAAACATCTGGCGACTAGAAACTGCCCTCATTATAGGCATCGGGTAAATGAAGATAACTTAGTAGACATTCCTAGACACTCCATTATGCTTTTTTGTCATTTTTATGACTATGTTGCGCCGCGCATTTTTAATAAACTGCCACAGAATATTAGAAATACTAATGATTATCGTGCTTTAGTCAATTCAATCAAATCGTGGATTGCAAATCTAGATTTTTTTGCTATTGATGCATTGTTTGTTTTCAGTTCTTGAATACTGTTAAAATTTTTAATATATTTAAAAGATTAAACTCACTTTTACAAATTGCTCCCCACATGACACATTGTTAAATTATTATTTATGATTATTACTCACATTTCATTCATTTGTATATTTGTTTTTCTTTTTTATGTTATATTTTTCTCTAAATTATTAATTATCTGCAGGGCATTCCCTTATGGAGTGTCGATCCCGCGGCTCCTGAGTCATTGATATAGTTTTTTAAGTGTTTACAACTTATTCTACTTATTCTGCTCTTACTGTTGGATTACTTGTCGATACTAGCCTTACTAGCTACAGACATGTAATCCTATTCTTCTTAAGTTTTTATTTCTTTGTGTATTTCTGTTATTGTAATTGTAAGATTTAATAATAATAATAATAAAAAAATTGGTAATAAAATTGGTAGTTACTGTTCTTTTAAGTTTTTGAACCTTGGGTCCAAAATGTACATATCGCCAGCATCGTGCTTCTTTCAAGTTACCTAGACTAGGGACGGGCATATCTGGCGCACATTCTGCGGCAGTGGGCGCCAGTGTGCGCCAAAGCGCGCAGACTCGGGTGCTGGATAAATTCGGGTGTGAATCGGAAAGGGGAACGGTAAACTGTGAGAGAACTAAGAGCGTAGATTTATAGAAAGTGTGAGAGAATAGTTTTAAGAAAAGTAAGTGTTGCATATTGTGCATATTAAGATGATGATTTCTTAAAAAGGGATTATTTTTATTTGACGTAGCTACAAAAATCGATGTTATTTGTTTACCAATCAGTTCAGGGTCTTCAGGTGCATTTATAAAATTGTTTTTCAAAAGAATTTTTATTTTTATTTTTGCCTTAAAAAAATAAAAGCCTAAAAAATACTTTTTTTTAAGAATTTTAAAGTGAAAAGATAACTAAAACTTTCTGGCTTTAAGTACAAAATGCACACTCAAACCCGGCCACTGCATTATATGCCGAATATTAACGAGTAGTTATAAAATGCCCTTTATTTGAAATCACTGAGCAAGCAACATTGGTTTTGGTCGGCACTGAGAGCAATTGAGATTTTCGCAATGCAGACCAGCGTTGCCACTTAAAACATTTTTTTTACCAAATTTGCAACCTATGTACTAACAAAGTTTACGTCCTGAATGATGCGATTGCGACTGACGACTCAAAGTTGCTTTTATTTAGTATTTTTTTATTTATTTTTTCTATTTCATTTCAATGTATTGGTCTCTTCAACTGTGTGAATACAACGCATGATAACGCACACAAACAAGAAATGTCAGAAGATAACAAAGAACCAAGCAAATTTCATGAAACACAGCCAATTCTTAGCAAAAATATGGCAACATTAATGGCACTCAGAGAGAGAATCGTCGGTCGCAAGAGAAAAAATAGAATAGATTCTAATTGTGCGATATATCGTTGCGGCTGCTGACCGGCGATTTCATTCTGGACGTGTGCATACATTTGCATGCATTCTATTGCTTTGCGATATCGAAAATCGCAACGATATTTGATTCTGTTCGGGCTCAATGTCGCACAGTTGGCGCACATTGTGCGCCTGTGCATAATGTGCGCCATTTGCCCAACTCTAACCTAGACGATCATTCAAGCCATCGACAATTTTAAGAATAACTTGACTTATTAGGCTTATATTTTCCTTTTTTTTTTTTTTGTAGTTTTGAATTAACCTTAATCAAGCCATTTGTGATTGGAATAACTTAAGATGCTGATCAGTATATTTCTCCACTAACATTATTAGTTGCATCTTCAAATGGTTTCAGGATGGTGCACAAAGCTTTTATAATAGCCCAACCACTTTGGTTTATTAGTGGTAAGTCGTTATCAATTAACGCAATTGTGCTTTTTACAGCATCCTCAATCTGAACAAATCGTTCAAGCATGAACAACGTAGAATTCCATCTAGTTTCAACATCCTGAAGTAATTTTAAAACATCTTTACCAGCGTTTCTTTGGTATGCCATCAATTTTTCATTTGAGTTATAGCTTTTTTTAAAATGGGAGACTCTATTCTTAACTTTATTTGTAATAATTGAAATTTCTACATTTTTAAGAGCATCTTTAACTATAAAATTTAGAGTATAGGCGAAACATCCAAAATGCTTCGAATTTAATTTAACAAATAAAGCTTTTTTAATATTTGCTGCATTATACTGTAAGCAAAATTTTGTTTTGATTTTCCCAGACTTCCGCCATTCTCGTTAATTCTTTCTTTTTGATGGAAGAAAAGATCTTTCACTAAAATACGATAACGGCTGCTTAAAAACAGCCAAAGAAGAACACGTTTCCATATTACAGGAGACTGGTTCCGTCTTCTTCTCTCATATCACAGTTGATGAATGCATTTGGGTCACTGTGGTGAACACCATCAAGGACCGTTTAATAGATAAAAATGTTGACTTATCAACAACCAAAGTTATTGGCCGCGATGTCACAAATGTGAATGTTGGAAGAGAACATGGTGTTATTAGGCTTTTTGAAATGTCAATGGAATTCTCAGTGCAATGTATGTTTACTGCGCTCTAATGAATTGCCATTACGAGTGTTCATTAGGGCGTATCGAAAAATTTAGATCGTATTCTAAGAGGTCTCAAAAGTTGCATGGGGTTGTCCAGATCACCCTAAAAAAATTTTAAGAAAAAAAAAGGATGTCTTCCTGCCACGCAAGGACAAAGTCGTTTTTAGAAGAAAACAGTAAAAAATAACGACCTTACAATGCTTTGACTTTTATAAAAAAACTACGTATGTCTTAAAGCAAAAGTAAGTATAGGCTTAAACTAACAATATATTGGTAAACACGATGTCACTCACGATTTTTATCCACAGTGCCCTGTGTGAAGGATATTCGAACCAAAAGTTGTAATCGAGATAACACAGTACTTTTGATTGTTACGTAATAGTCTAAATTTTGGTGGTATTAATTATAGTGTTAACGTATTCCTTAAAGTTGCCTAATTAATAATTAGCATAATTTTTGCATATGCATTTTCCTATTTTTGAGAAATATATACTTGAATACAATTTTTTAACTTTTCCAAAAACATGAATATAAGATTTAATATCTCGAGTACCAGAAAAGGTACCGAAGAAACTTTGCGCAATTTGGATTCTTTAAATATTCCTGAACAAAACCCTGTCTAAAAGTTTTAATTTAAAATACCAACTTAAGGCCAAGATTTTATTTTCTATTTTGATAGTTAAAAAAAAAAATACTTCTTAACATGAAATTTAACAATTTCATCGAAAAAACATCAAAGTAGAAAATAAAATTGTGGCTTTAAGCTGGAATTTTAAAATAATACTTTTAGACAGGGTGTTGTTAAGAAATATTTGAAGAATCCAAATTGAGCAAAGTTTAATCAAAATGCCATGTAAAGCTTCTTTAGAACAAGAACATTCCGTTCATCGCCGTTTCATCTTTGAAAATTATTTTTACGATCTGCGCAATCTATTTTTCTATTATTCTTGAGTCTCGTTGCTGAGCATAGCGCCAGCAGCAACAACAACGAGCAAAACCCTACTCCTGCCGGTAAAATGACGCAGGCAACAGCAACATCAGCCACAACAAGATCTTTGTGTCGAGGCTATGCTTACCAAACATGATTGCCGAACATTTTTTGTTGTTATTGTTTCACGTATAAACTGAGAAATGAACTTTTTCTCAAATTCATTCTCTCGCTCTCAGACCGAACATTTTTGATTGCTGATCGAAACACCAAACATGCCGAACTACCGGTGTTGCCTGCAGTCATTTTGTATAATAGCATCAAAAAAGTAGTAAAAAGTATTAAAAAGTACAATTAATTGTGTGCTTAAGCAACCCTTACCACAAAGTGCAAGCAAGACGGAAAAATTTGTGTGCAATAAATTTAAATTTTATTTCTTTCTAATTTTAAACACTTTCTGATCTCATTTTCTTCCATTCCTTCACAATACATGTGCTCGTCTTACATTTTTTCGACTGCCACATAGCTTCAGCAACTCCGATTGTATGTTGGAAAATGATTCGACGTTGGTTTTTTTCAAAATATAATGCCCCTTGCATAAACAATTCCATTATGAATTAATTCTTAATTTCGTTTTTCGTTTTATAATAAATAGGTAGTATGTATAAAACTACAAAACTTCGTGTTTTGACAGATTATTACATGTAATGCAACTGTTCAACAAACATAGCATAACAACCCAACAAACATTTCAGAGAAGAGAAGAAATTGACGAAAATGAACACCAAACATGTTTGGTAAGCATAACCACGGCATTAGCGACTGCATAAACTACAATAACAATAGTAGTAACAACAACAACAGCAGAAGCATTAATAACAACAGCAGTAGAGAAACAACATCAACAGCACGTTTAACAACAACGACAACAACAACATAACTACCAACAAGAAATCTGGAATCTACAAGATAATTTTATATTTCCATTACAATTATTCATTGTTAAGTTTCATTATTTTTATTACTATTACTTTTTATCATTATTATCAATAATTGTTATTTAGAAAATTTGAATCTATTAAATTTCTCAATATTTTTTTTTACGGCAAGCCTCTGTGGAAATTCTGTGGAATAATTAACCACCTCATCCTGATTCATTATCCACTGATTTGAATGTGAATAATGGACCTGGTATTTCATTTAAAGAAGCCTCGTTAAGGTAATTGACACCTTTGTTCTTTGCGGCCAGTATTGCTCGCTCGCTTAACCAAGCATGATTTTTGTAGTTTTGTGCTATGTTGGGGAACACGCTATGAATCAGTTCTTCTTTAGATTCAGTGAAACTACAAAAATCGTTTGGTATTGTTATCATTCCTGTATTCCTCTTGACTGGCAGTTTACCATCTCCAATTTTCAGCAATTGCATCGAAAATTCAGCTGCTGATGGATCGTTTTGCAATTGAACGCGTACGTTTGTTTTTAGTGTGAGTGTTCTTACATTTTTGCAGAGAGTTGAAGACTTCAAACATGCGTTTATTTCATCGGCAGCAGTGGAATTCGGAATGACAGGCAATGTTTGTCTAAAGTCTCCAGCTAACAGTATCAAAGCACCGCCAAATAAAGTTTGATTTTCACGTAGATCTTTCATAGTTCTATCCAATGCTTCTAATGATTTTTTGTTAATAATCGGATATTCATCCAACAATTATGGCACATTGTTGCAAGACCTTTGCCATTCCGGATGTTTTAGTTATGTTGCATGTGGGATTGTCATTTGCCTGTATATTCAAGGGCAGTTTAAGTACAGAGTGTGCTGTTCGACCGGCATCCAATAAGGTAGCTGTTGCTGCACGTCATTTTTTTTATTTATTTTGGTAACCAGCAATGTTTTTAACGCATTCATTAATAACGCTAGCATAGCAATTTTTATTCATTCATTTGTCTTTATTTTCTTCTGTATTTTATTTATTCGGCAGTAATTAGAACAAAGGTTCACTGCACTTTGTTAGACACAAGTTTAAATTGTTGTTCATATTAAGCGAACAGAAATTCGACACCTGTGTTGTTGCGAATTTCCGTCCGCGGCTTTAATATTGAAATATACATATGTAGCTTCACAAAATATGCTATGCCAGCGTTCTTACATTAATTTAAGTTTTGTTTTTTACTATTGATATTTTTTGATATTTATATTATGACGAGTTATCTATTAAGATCACTTATATGCAATTTTGTTATAAATAATCAATAATAAATGTTAATAAATTAATTGAAATCAGAAAGCAAAAGAGTCAACTTGGTTTTCATTTCATTCATCGGGAATTTCTAGTTCAAGTACTAGAAATTCAAATCAAAAATTCCTTTCGACCTTAACTTCCAGTTCAAGTACTGGCAAGTTAATCCATACATTAACATTTTTGGAGGCCCCGGCGAGATATCCTAGTTTATGTGCTAGAATATCTTCACGAAATAAAATTAACCTTCAAGTTTTTGACTCAACAATTCAATTCAACATAATTTTTCAGTTCAAGTACTGAAAAATTCAATTCAAGTCAACGTAATTTTCCTGTTCAAGTACAAGAAAATTTATATACAAAGATGACATCGACATCGGAGCTAGTGGATCATCAAAAGGAGCTCGGTGAAGAAATCTCCCGAATTATTAAAAACTTCAAAAAGGATTCGGCAGAGCGGAAGTCAACTTCAGCTTACTATAACGAGCGGTTAAGACGATTGGAACAATGTTGGGATGACTTTGAAGCAACAGATGGAAAGTTAAGGATGGTTACAGAACAACCATTGCAACAAGACTACTTTGTATCTGGATACTACGATAAAATCAGAAGCATAGTTACCAACTATCGAGAAATCTTCCAAGCAGAAGCCACTCGGTTCAAGGCAAATGAAGAGATGGAAAACATGCCAAGCATAGCTCCTCGACAGATAGCACCAGGAACATCGACCGTGAAGACAACAACATCTCAACACGTAGCAGAAAATACACCAAGTTTGAGAGAATCATCTGGAGTTTCCACCCAACACGGACTGGTTCGAAAGATGACTGCACGAATGGGCACATTGAAGCGAATACTCGAAAACCTCGAAGCAGTCCAAGAAAACCAGCCAGTGCAGTTTTATCAATTTAAGTTAAAGCTATAAGCTATCTTTGGACCCAAATTGAACTGGTGTACGACGAACTTTTGGAACACTTTGAATATCCTTCAGTGGCAGGCTTCGACCGAGCGGAGTACGAACAACTAGAAGAAATGGTACAATATCAGCTAGTAGAGCTCGCTATAAGAGCAGATCAATGTCAAGGTAACAGATTCGTTGATCCAACAATGCCACAAGAACAAACCATGCGAAGTGCAGTTCATCTCCCAAAGGTAACTCTCCCACAGTTTAATGGCGATTACCTGAAGTGGCAACAATTCTCGGATCTGTTTTCCCAAATGATCGACAAACAACCAATAGCAGCAGTGCAAAAAATGTGGTACCTAAAGGCCAACGTTACAGGAGAAGCGGCAAAACTAATCAGTCATTTTTCGTCAACAGAAAACAATTATGTAGCCGCTTGGACGTTATTACAAGAACGGTACAACAACAAAAGGGTAATTGTGGCTACGCTAATCGAAAAGTTAGTGAATCAGCCATCAGGAACCTCAACTGCTGCAACAATGAAGAATTTGCACGACACAACACGTGAATGCATCATGGCCTTAGACAACTTAGAGGTTGATACAAAAGCATGGGATCCGATCCTTTTTCATTTGCTTCTAAAGAAACTTGATCGAGCAACACACATGCGATTTGAACAATCATTGACAAATCCAAAGGAATTACAAAAGGTGGATGACTTCTTGCTGTTTCTTGAAGGACAATTTCATACACTGGAAGCCATCGGCTTTAAGGAGAAGGCGGCATTGCCACAACTGCCTACTAGAGTTGTGTCTACCATAACAACATCGAGCAAAAGCTGCAAATTATGTGAAAATGGTAATCATCCATTGTACTACTGCAAGAAATTTTTACAGCTGTCATCTACAGAACGTCAATCATGGGTCAAAAAACAACGATTGTGTGTCAATTGTTTCAAAACCAATCACACGTCAAATAATTGCAAATCGAGATGTTGCTGCAAGTGTGATAAGAAACACAACACGTTGCTACATGTGGAAACCGGAAATCAAAGGCAACAAACCACAAAAATACTACCAGCCGATGTAGCTATTAGTAACATTCCAAATGCAACCGTTTCATCAGCAGCAGTAAGTAACGTGCCAATTCAAGCATACGTACTAGTTGCAACAGCAAAGATAAAAATCACTGCGACTAATTTCAATTCAGGGGAATTTAGAGCTATATTGGACTCCGGATCGCAGGTCAACATCGTCTCAGAACGTCTCATGAGAAGACTATCCATAGCACCGACCAAGGCTTCATTGTGCATTGAAGGAATTGGTGATGCTCAAAAGAAGGTCACTCAGAGAATTAATGTCAAAATGCAATCCACTAATGGCAGTTTTGCCACAAATTTAGAAGCGTTTGTACTCCCAAACATTATTACCGATCAACCGAATCTTCAACTTGATACTTCAAAGTGGAAGATCCCAGCCAACTTACAACTGGCAGATCCAGACTTTTGTAAGCAAGGTAAGATTGACATATTGCTTGGTGCCGTTTGGTGCAGTTTTCGGTATAAAAACAGATACCGATAGCAGAGATGGTCCACTAATCGAAGCAATTGAAAAGTTATGGAAAATGGATGAATTCGAAACAACTGAAAGGAGTATGTCACCAGCAGAACAACAATGTGAAGCACACTTTCTTCAAAACATGCGCAAAAATTCCCAAGGGCGCTTCATAGTAAAATTTCCATTTCTCGAAGATCCAGCAGCATTGGGAGAATCAAGGATGATGGCCCACAATCGATTTCTTGGTCTCGAACGTCGACTTCAAAGGAACCCAGAAGTACGGAAACAATATGTGGAGTTTATGAAAGAGTACGAAAGATTAGGACACATGAAGAAGTTGAATCTTGACTCAATTCCATCTCCTAAATATTTCATTCCTCATCACTGTATCCTGAAACTCGAGAGCACCACAACCAAATTGCGAGTGGTGTTCGACGCCTCCGCCAAAACCACGACAGGGTATGCATTAAATGATTTAATGCATACGGGGCCCACAGTTAAAAGCGAACTATTTTCAATATTGCTACGTTTTCGGTTGCCACGATTTGTCTTCACAACCGATATCGAGAAGATGTATCGGCAGATCCTTATACATACATCCAGATGATCATCATTTGGAGAGAAGACCCAACAGCAGAAATCAAGTACTATCAATTGAACACCGTCACATATGGTACACGGGCAGCACCATACCTGGCGACCAAATGTCTGCAACAAATCGCAAACGACAACATGCTAAGTCATCATTTGGGAGCTGAAATGCTGCAGGACAATTTTTATGTAGATGATGGTCTTGGAGGATCAGACAGTCTAGCTACAGCCATAGAAATGCAACAGCAGTTGATCAAAATACTGAGCATACATGGATTCAATTTACGAAAATGGTGTGCAAATCATCCTAAACTATTGAAAAATATTCCACAAGGTGACCAGGAAGTAAATTTAGACTTCTCTAAGGACAGTAATGACTCAATAAAAACGCTTGGCTTATTGTGGTTACCGAAGGTTGATGTATTCTGCATCAGAACAACGCTGGATCCTGTAAGGGAAATTACTAAACGAACAATCAGTTCCGATTTAGCACGACTGTTTGATCCATTGGGGCTATTAGCACCCGTAATTGTTAAAGCAAAAATATTCATACAGCATCTATGGCAAATCAAGTTATCCTGAAATGAAGCTCTACCATCAGATCTAGACGCCACATGGACAGCATTTCGAGAAAATTTGAGCAACCTAAACAACCTCAAAATACACAGACACATTTTTAAGGGAGAACCGTCATCATCAATTCAACTACACATCTTTACTGATGCTTCTGAAAAGGCCTTCGGTGCGGCAGCATATTTAAGAGCAACGTTGAAGGATGGCAGGATAATAACGCGATTATTATGTGCAAAAACCCGTGTTGCACCGCTCAAAACACAATCCTTGCCACGACTAGAACTGTGCGCCGCACTAGTCGGTTCCCAACTCGCAGCTAGAATCAAAACAGATTGTCAGATAAAAAACGAAGCTATTTTCTTTTGGACCGATTCAGAAGTTGTACTTCATTGGATTAATGCACAATCATCCACATACAAAACTTTTGTGGCAAACAGAGTAGCAAAAATTCAAATGTTAACTTCACCTATGCAATGGCGACATGTTAGTTCAAAGGCAAACCCAGCTGATTTACTATCAAGAGGATGTTCAGCAAAGGCATTGGCTGACGATGCACTTTGGTTTCAGGGACCAACGTTTCTGCATGGCAAACAAGAACTATGGCCCCCAATGTGGTCCAATCAGCTGAAAATTCCTTCTGACATCGAAAAGAAAAAGGATACAGCCATATCATTGCTCACTGGGCAAGCAAATGGAGAGTGAATTTATCAAATCAATCATCACAATTCATTTGGCACACTTCAAAGAATCATTGGATACGTTTAAAGATTTATAAACAATACAAGGTTCAAGCAGAAGTCTAGATCAGAACACATTGTTCTATCGACAATCGAACAAGAACATGCATTGGCGGTCATCGTCAAATTCATTCAGGCCTATGACTTCAAAGAAGAAATCCAAAACTTGAAGCAGCATAATGAGGTCAAAATTAACAGTTCACTGTGCAGTTTATCACCATTTCTAGATGACATGAATATTCTCCGAGTGGGGGGACGTTTAGAAGCGGCTGCACTTTCATTCGACACTAAACACCAAATGGTGCTTCCGTACAACGACCCGCTGGTCAAGTTACTCTTCATCAAAGTGCATGAAGAGAACAAGCACTGTGGACCTCAAGCGTTGTTGGGAACCTTGAGGCAACGTTTTTGGCCTATAAAGGGGAAAACAACAGCTCGATCAATTGTCCAGCATTGTATTCGATGCCATAGGGCTCGCCCTCAATTAGTACAACAAATGATGGGAAACCTGCCAGCTACAAGAGTGACACCAGCTCGACCATTTATTAACACTGGTGTGGACTTCGCGGGACCTTTATGGGTGCATTATAAGGTCCGAGGAAAAAGGCCAACTAAGGCTTACTTAGCTGTATTCTGTTGCTTTGCCTCCAAGGCAGTTCATCTGGAGTTGGTAACCGATCTGTCAACAGACGCTTTTCTTGGAGCTCTCAAAAGGTTCATAAGTCGAAGAGGTCGCAGCCTAAACTTATATAGTGACAACGCAACAAACTTTATCGGAGCAAGAAATCAATTAACGGAACTATCATCAGCAATTTACTCATTAAACGCTCAAGACCAAATTAAAAAATCATGCAATGAGAAGGGAATACAGTTCCATTTTATTCCTCCCAGATCTCCCCATTTTGGTGGACTATGGGAAGCTGCAGTTAAATCTGCAAAACATCTTCTACTAAGAAGTGTTGCGTCAGCTTCATTGACTTATGAAGAATTGGAAACTGTTATTGTAGAAACCGAGGCTAAATTGAATTCTCGGCCACTAACGCCACTTTCATCGGATCGTTGTGATTTGACTGCATTGACGCCAGGGCATCTTCTCATAGGAGAAGCACTCACCGCCCAAGTAGATAGTAGGGCAAACTTAACAAAACTATCCCTGTTGTCACGATGGAAGTTAGTGTCGCAATTAAAACACGATTTTTGGAAGAGATGGTCCAATGAGTATCTTAATGAACTCCAACAACGCCAAAAATGGACAAAGCAAACAGATAATGTTAAACTCGGGGAACTGGTAATTATCAAGGAGGACAATGTTCCTGTCATGCGTTGGCCTCTTGGCCGAATTGTAGAGGTATATAATGGACCTGACGGAGTAGTACGTGTTGCTGATGTAAAGACTGCAACGGGAACATATAAACGTGCAATTCACCGCCTCGCTCGACTACCCATAGAAACAGACACTGGCACAGAATCAAGGGAAGATATAACCACAAGAAAACGAAAGGACGAAACAAATGAAGAACCACCACGGAGAACAAAAATGGCACGGAATTACAATTTAATTACAGTATTGGCCATACTGTTAATGTTGCCAATAGCATGGTGCGATCCAGTTAAGATAACAAAGTTTGATCCAAATGCAGGCATTCACTTTGAACACATCGGATCAAGCAAAATCATTAACAGTGAATGGAAACTGGTTGTGTACTATGATCTGAAACCATTGCGTATTGAAATCCAACTACTTAAAAATGGCCTCACAACTATGAATCACATGTGCGAACAAATACAGCCAACAACAATATGCGATGAACTAGTCACACAGTTTCAACGCCCAAATACAGAGCTAGAACTTGATAAAGGTTTGTTAGGAAGCCATCGTCAAAAAAGAGGTGCACTTTATTTTGTAGGAAATATGGCCAACTCGTTGTTTGGGGTTTTAGACTCAGAATATGCCCATCAGATGTCACAAACGATAACTGCCATCAATGACAATGAACAAAATTTGACAAGCATGATGAAAAAACAGATCTCGGTAGTTGATTCAACCATTAACATCATCAAACATGATCAAACCACAACTCAAATGGCCTTCAAAAGGCTTGAAGGAAGATTGATAGACATCAAAAATCAATTACGGCATAATGAACAGGAGGAGCAGAGAGAGCAGACATTTCAGATGTTCTTATCATTAGCCTTTCAATTATCTATTATGACACCAAACGTTCAACGTGTGCAAGCAGCACTCATAAATGTCCTTACAAATGTTCATAACGGACAGATCAGTCCTCAGTTGCTCTCACCACAGCAACTTAACGATTAAATTTTAAAAATTACAGCACATTTAGCCCCAACCATGCATATCCCAGGCTATCAAGGTGATCTCCTATCGATATACAAGCTTATGTTAGCTAAGGCGGCGATAACAGAGAACCATGCAATTTTCCAGATAACTGTTCCTTTAACCAACCTCAATCAATTTAATTTGTACCGGCTGATACCAATTCCCACAAAAATTAACAACACTATGGTGGCAATAAAATTGCGTACAACAATTCTGGCAATCAACGTACATAGAGATCAATACTTTCCAACCACAGGTGAAATGGTACAATCTTGTTTTAGAATGGAAAACGAAGTGTATCTATGTGCCAACAACCAACCCACATACAATAAGGGATCAGAAGTTTGTGCTTGCGAAGTAAGTTTGTTCAACAATGAAACCCGATCACATTGTAATCTTGAGAATAGGGAAGATCATGTGTGGATACAAGTCAATGACAGAAATCGATGGTTGTTTGCTTTATCAACCCCAATTCAAATGACAGCAGTATGTGACAACCAAGTCTCACGAATCTCATTGGAAGGGTCAGGTTTTATCGAGTTAACAGCAGGATGTGTGTTAAAATATCAACTCTTAACCATAAAAAGCAACCCGATGCTATCATCATCTACAAGGACTTCCTACACTGCATTTGGACACATTGCCAACGTAAATGTAACGAAACCAGCATCACTTCCAGTCTTGGATACCACAGAGATTGAATATGAACCCACATTAACAGAATTGTCAAAGCTGCAAGAAATTTTGGACGCACACGAAATCAACGATTTCTCCAATAAACTGCAAACTCATCATTATCATAGCTTCGCATTAGGTTACTCGGCCTTGTTCCTAAGTGCTGTTATTATCTTGACCATCGTTATCATGCACAAGCGGCACAAAAGGCAGCACGGACGAGCTCCATCAACGTCTACCCAAACAGCACCTACAAACTCACCAATGGAAGAACTTCCACCGTCAGATGTAGTTCCTAACGCCCAGCCACTAGTAGCTCCTCGGCATTCTTACAGCTTCTGTGTGGACATATAAAACCACAGGTGGATTGTTGAACATTCATTCAACGCGGGGGAGGATGTTGCTGCACGTCATTTTTTTTATTTATTTTTAAAAACAACCAGCAATGTTTTTAACGCATTCATTAATAACGCTAGCATAGCAATTTTTATTCATTCATTTGTCTTTATTTTCTTCCGTATTTTATTTATTCGGCAGTATTTAGAACAAAAGTTCACTGCACTTTGTTCGACACAAGTTTAAATTGTTGTTCATATTAAGCGAACAGAAATTCGACACCTGTGTTGTTGCGAACTTCCGTCCGCGGCTTTAATATTGAAATATACATATGTAGCTTCACAAAATATGCTATGCCAGCGTTCTTACATTAATTTAAGTTTTGTTTTTTACTATGATATTTTTTGATATTTATATTATGACGAGTTATGTATTAAGATCACTTATATGCAATTTTGTTATAAATAATCAATAATAAATGTTAATAAATTAATTGAAATCAGAAAGCAAAAGAGTCAACTTGGTTTTCATTTCATTCATCGGGAATTTCTAGTTCAATTACTAGAAATTCAAATCAAAAATTCCTTTCGACCTTAACTTCCAGTTCAAGTACTGGCAAGTCAATCCATACATTAACAGTAGCAGCAATCCCAGAAGAAGCCAATGTCAGTGCTATTTTACGTTGCGATCGTACCGTTGCTATTAGCAACGAAATCAAGAATGTCTTACCTGTTCCTCCAGGCGCATCCAAAAAATACATTCCACCACTTTCATCGTTGACATCATGCATAATCGTGTCATATGTGTTTTTTGTTCGTTGTTTAATTTTGAAATATTCGATTGAGCTAATGCATCCAATACGTTGCAATCGTAATCTCGTTCACGCTGTAAATCTCGGTTAAACAGATCATGCATTGAGCGAATTGATGACACCATGCCAAGTTGCGACAATGCTTTGTCTGTGGAGTTACCATATTCCGAAAGGCTGTCTTTATGAACTGTATCGTTAGTGATTTTTTTAAATTTTGATTTGATTTTTTCCAGCAAATTCGTATAAATTAAAAAGAATTTAGGTGGCAGCCCGATTGAAAAAAAAGTCATTTCGAAATTCCTATAACGGATTCGGATTCAGCGACTCATTTTTACCTAGTGTACGCAAAGCGAAAAATCGTAAACATTTTAAAGTTTAGATACCAACCCTTAATTAAAAAAAAAAATTACATGATTTTTGCAGTTCCGACAATGGTTTCGGATTCAGTTACCAGTTTTTACCTGGTGTTCGCCTCTGCACCAAACTCGTAAAAATTTACAAATTTAGGTGGCAGAGTATACTGCAGAGTATACATACACAGTGTATACAGAGTATACACAGAGTATACAGAGTATAAAACACTGTATACTTCTCGCCAATCAAACACCTTATTTAATAATTTTCCAAGTGGTATTAACTAGATCTTTTACTAGAAATAATCCACTACAAACAAACCCACTACCAATAAGCACGAATCCTCACACTACTGAAGATAACATCAACATTTCTCCATCTAACACATCAACACCACTACAAATCTATTGTCTCTTTTTAGTCGCGAGTCTAACTAGACATTCTTAGTTATGGAGTGCGGTAAATGCAACAAGTGTGTAAAATCATTTGACTGTATCGTTGAGTGCAAGTCTTGTACCTGCAAGCTTCACAATCAATGTGTGAATCTTAATAAAGAACAAATTGAATTAATTGACAGTCACTTAAATATTTCCTTTATTTGTGACCAATGTTTGGTTGAACGTTCTAAATTTACGTCAACTATTAATAAATTAATAAATGATGTTAGTGAAATAAAAGCTCTGCTCATGCAGTCGCTTGGTACTAAGGTCGATGACTCATTGCAATTAGCTCAAAATGTAACAAAATGTGATAACTCTTCGTCACCATCAAATTCTAATGCTGCCTCTCTGGAACTGCCTCGTCTCCGATCCCGCAAGCCCATGGGGTCAGTTAATAATGCAGTCTTGAGTAGCGCTACTCAATCTCGCTTGAAGCCGCGAAAACCGGTTTCTACTGGCAGCGCTAAGGCTGCTAATGTTGCGAATGTCTCTGCTGATGTCTCTCCGGCGGTCTCTTCTGCTATTGTTGTTGATGCTGTTGATGATGTTGTTGTTGCTGGTTATGATGATGCTGTTGTTGCTGTTGTTCCTGCTGGAAATAATCCCACTTGCTCTGCGGTTTTGCAAGCTGCTGATGTTGTTGGTGTTGTAGCACCGAAATCTTCTTTGATTGCTGCTTCGGGTAATTCTGCATCTTTTTCTGCTGTTGTTGCTGGTAACTATCGTGAAAGTAATGATGAACAGTGGCACTTAGTGCAGAATAAGAAATATACCCAGCGTACCAAATTTGTCGTTGGACAAAATGATAGTCATGAATTAAATGTTATGCCAAAAATGGCTTTCGTGCATGTTGGTGCATTCAATCCTAATGTGTCCTAGAATGACATTATAAATTATGTTGTAAGACACTCATGCATTGAAGAAAAAGACTTAGTATGTTATAAATTAATAAAGAAAAATGCTCAGTTAGACACTCTTAACAGAGTCACGTTTAAGCTTGGAGTTAGCGAGCAGTACTTTAATGTTATTTTTAATCCGTCTCTCTGGCAAGCGAACATTAAAATCTCAAGGTTCACAAATTTTCAGAGAACCAGATTCAGAAAACAAAGAAAATAACTCGCATTAACCAACCAGTGCGCATGTTAAATAAAAATCTAAAATGCTATTTCCAGAATATGTCTGGAAAAAAAACTAAATCTGAATCGATTCGTAATTTTACGTCGCATGAAGATTTTGATGTCTATGTTTTAATTGAAATTTGGTTAAATGCAGAGTTTCTTGATTGTGAATTTTTTGACCTAAATTTGTTCAATGTTTATCGGAAGGACAGAGACCCAATTAAAACTGGACTAACTCGCGGTGGTGGGGTACTCATTGCTGTCAGAAGGATACATTGCTCTTCTCTTCAGCCGCTGATTGATTAAAATTCTCTGCTTGACCAAATTTGTGTACGTTTGATGACGGAATCTGGTTCATTATATATCTGTGCATCATACATTCCAACAAATAGCAATGACATTACATATGCGGCACACATCGATAACGTTATTGGTATCAACTCATCACTAGATGACAACTCTCACCTTTGTTTCATGGGTGATTTCAATTTATCTAAGGTTATCTGGACTTATATTGCCGAGGAACTAATACCAACAAATATTAACCAGACAAATGAAATACACTTCATCGATAGTATGTATAGTATCGATTTGATTCAAATAAATCATATTTTTAATAATCTTAATAGATTGCTAGATCTTATTTACATATCCTCTAATATTAAATATGCTATTTCTGAATGTTTGTATCCTTTATCTAATCCTAGTGTGCATCATAAGGCACTCTCAATTGACATTGAATTTTATGAATTTTATGATAATAATCCAGAAAAAAATATGTATAATTTTAATAATTGTAATTTTGATATTTTAAATAATTTATTGCTTAGTACAAATTGGAATGAATTATTTGGCGATAATAATGCAGAGATATGTTATAGTCTATTTAAAACTAATATTTTAACTAGTTGCTACTCCTGTACACCGCGTTTAGTTAAAAGTAATCATAAGCTTCCCTGGTACACTAAGGGTCTTAAAAAGCTTAAAAATCAGCGAAATAAGTTTTTAAAGTTATTTAAGGCATCATATGAGCCTACTTACAAAGTTAAATATTTGCAATATATGCGCGAATTTAATTTTTTAAATAAATTCTTGTATAAACAATACATTTTGCGATATGAATCTAATATAAAATCTAACCCTAAATCATTTTGGAATTTTATACAGTCGAAAAGAGGTGGCTCCCAAATCCCTACAGCAATGTTTTTTAATGGAAAGTGTTTTAAACACTTAGAATATAAACCATTCAAGAGAAATTCTGACATCAATTTAATAGCTGCAAATGGATCATCAATAGAAACGTTTGGATCAAAACTCTTTAAAATTGACTTAGGTTTTCGTCGTGTTTTCGAATTTCCATTTCTATTGGCTAACATTTCCACCCCTATTATTGGAGCTAATTTTTTAGAAAAATTTGGAATAATATGAAAAATAAACAATTAATTGATCTAACTACCAAATTAAAAGTAAATGGAACTTCTGGTTTTTGTGATATTAATTCCCTTAAACTACATCTTAATTTAAATAAATTTTCTAATTTAGTCAAGAAAATCCCTTCACTTACCTCTGAACCAGACTACACTAAACCAGTGAAGCACAATACAGATCATAGGATAGAAACTAAAGGAACTATTCGATTTACAAGACCACGTCGCACAGTGGTTTAATCCCATACAAAGTTTGGAAACAAATAAAAGGAGTCGTGGTAGAGCAATAAAATTTGGTACATAAGTTGAAATTACCTCTATTTGAAGATATTATTATAAAATTTTTGAAATCCGCCCACAAACACGCCTACCACTCATATAACACAAAATTTTAAAAAGCTATCTTTTTTTCGTATTGAAGTTATATCAAAACAACTCACTCAAGGATCTGAAATATATAGGTAGATTAAAAAACATTTGCCACGCCCACCTCCCATAATTTTTATACGATATTTGCATAGCATCAAGATAGAGTAGTCGTATACCAATAAAATTTGGTATATATATAAGTTGAAATGAACTATATAAGAACACTTACAAAAAATTTTGCAAATCCGCCTACAAACACGCCTACCTCCCATATACATAACTCAAAAATTGAAAACGATATTGTTCTTTTTATTGGAGCTATATCAAAACATCTCAATGAAGAATATAAAATATATGTGTATATTTAAAAAAAAATTGCCACGCCCACCTCCAATACAAAATTAGCAAAGCATCTAAAACTCAGAAAATTAAACTTGAAATTAAAATAAGAAAAAAAAAAAAGAAGAAAACATGAATAATATATATTCTTTATGAAAATGTGTGCAGTATTTTTTCAAATACTTTAGAAAAGACAGGGAGCAAGGAGATCGGTCTATAATTATTCAAAAGTGTTGTATCGTCTTTTTTAAAAAGTGGAATTACAATAGCTGTTTTAAGATCATCCGGAAAAATTCCAACAATTATGCTTTTGTTAAAAATATCACAAAGTACATCCGTAATATTGAAAACAATTATTTTTACAATAACATTAGAAAAGGTACCTTCTGATGAAGTATTAGAATTTTTAAGAGACATTACTAATTTATAGACTTTATAAGATTTAAAAAAGAAACTATTATGGCGAAAGTGTTCAATATCCAAACATTTACATGAAACATCGTTAAGTCCCGCATTACCTACCACCTCCCTATCTATTTTAGCAAAAAATTTATTAAATGCGTCAGCTATATTATTAGGTTCAGAGATCACAGCTCCTTCGACATTAATACGGTCCGTTTCAACCATGTTATTGGATTTATATAAAATATTATTTACCAGCTGCCATTCATCCTTCACATTGCTCCTGATTTTATCAAATTCATATAAATAGTAATTCGTTTTGCATGATGATACTTGCATGGAAATTCCTTTACGGAGTTCTTTATAACGGATCTTTGCATTGCCGTTAGTAGGGTACTTTGAGCATTTTTTTTAGAGTTTATTTTTGCATTGAATTTTTTCCAGCAATTCCATTGTCATCCATGGTTTAAGTATCTTTAATCTATCATTCCGGTTCCTAACTTTAGTGGTCCACGAATTAACATGCTGAGTTAGAGTATCCAAAAATAAACTTTAAGCTATGGATGGACCCGGTTCGCAATATGCATTATACCAATTCTCGGAAACAAGGCTATCATTTAATGAAGAAAAATCAATTTTATTATAAGAATAGTCAATCTGACAGTTTATATTTTTAGGTCTACCTACATTTTCAGGATATAGGCATGTCAAACAATGGTCTGAAAAATTTTGGTTTGATACTGAGCTGTAGATGGAAGTATTACTAGAACGCCCCAACTTTACAAAAATATGATTTAGACATGTAGAAAAATTGACAGTTAAGCGAGTCGGTTAATTTATGCAGGATTCGAAACCAAACGCAGAAAGCAAAAATAAATAACTATCGATGAATTTCGTCAAATATCCAAGTTCATATCGCCCAGTAGTATAACATTATCCGACTTATAATTTGAAAGAAGAGCGTCCAGGTCAACAAAAATATATTAATACTCAAATTATTATGAAACCTAAATGTACAAAAGAAGGAATATGATAGGTTATCTATTACACAAGAAATGTTTACCACATTAGCACTATTTAATTTAAGACAACTGAAATCACAGTTAAAATCATTTTTTACAAATACCGCTACTCCGCCAGCAGTATAATTGTTATTACAATTCGCATAGCAATTGTACCCAGGGATATGATAATTATAATAATAATGATAATTCAAAATCGTAAATCCATTTTTCTGTGAAAAAGATGAAATCCGGTTTATTTTCAAATGATTCCAAATGTAAAACGAAGTAATAAAAATTTTTTCTTAACCTTCTAATATTTTGATGTATCATGTAAAAACTATTGGGATATTTTTGGTTAGATGCAATAACTTGAAAATTTAGTTTTTTTGCAAAGCGCAAAGGGATATTAAATAAATTTGCTGTATTAATATCATTTTCCATATTTAATTTGAAATTTTGAAAACTGTTTTAATTTATTAAGATCATCAACTGAATTTACAACAACAACGTTATCACCCTCTGTTTTGCCCAATAAAATTTTTCCCATTTAACCCATAAATACTTAAAGTTAAGGTCCTTTTTAAGCTTTTGAGCTTCATTAAAAAGATGAAAGACTATCATTAATAAAAATATTAGATAACTGCTCACAATTAAATATATTAGTATTCAAATATCTATTACAATCATATTTACTTTTCATAATTAACTTCTTATTCAACCGGGATAGAAATTTGACACACAGTACATCCATCGAAGATTTCAACGATGCGGAACCCCTGGTTTTCCTTATACGCTTTACATAACGATAATCGATCTGCGCTTCAGTAACGTTTACACTTAATCCCTCGGAGAATATTTTAAGAGCGCATTGAAGAGCGTTGCCATTATTTACATCAGGTACTCCCGCAATTTCTATGCACTTATCTCTATTAAGCTGCTGCAGAAAGTTTACTTCACTTTGTAAAAAATGTACTTTGTCTTCAAGAATATTTTTTTCAGCTTGTAGAGAGTTAATCAAGGATAGAGCATTTACATTTGCATTTTTTAATGCAATTAATTAACCCTCTAGTTCCCAAGTTTTTAATCTTGTTAAAAAAAATTACTAGAGATAGTTTTGAGGTGGAGAAGCAATGTTTGTTCTAAAAAATTGTTTAATATTAATAGGTGGTGTGGTAGGGAGTGCAGAAGGTAGCAGGCCTAGAGGCCTGCTTGGGAAACGAAGCCAAACAAATTCTAAATATGGTGTTCTGAAATTGCTTTTTATTTTAACTTTTATTTGAAATAAACATATATATCGGGTGACAAATTCAATTCTAAGGAGTAAGTGACAATAAATCGAAAGTGGGTGGGACGAGGAATGGTGTAATGGGGGTGGGGGATGCGGTGTAAGTGCAGGTAAACCTTACAAAATCGGTATAGGTATATATACATTGCGCTACTTATTTATTTGAATGAAATTCAAAGAAGCAATATTTTTGTGGGGTGAAGCAAGGATTTATATTAACATTTTTGGCATATTATTTGTGTTTGTTATGTACAACCAGTATTTTTGCATATACGTCGGTCAGAACGTAGCAAAAATTTTGGAAAATGATTCAACCCGTCGCAGCGAATATCTGCGACCGGCAAGTATGTTTTTTTACCAATATTGTGGAATCACTTGGCTTGGGCGCCTGGGACAAGGAGCTCGTGGTACATTCACCTTCATAATTGAGCACAATACCTGCGCGACTTGAGCCCGAAATTGTGATAGTTGGAACTCTTATCGTGCTTGCCTGGCAAGTTGATCCGTCTGTACAAAATGTAGGCGTTGACGATTGCCAAGTTGAGCAAATGGTGAAATAAGCGATTAGTATATTTTTATGTCTTCAAATGAATTTTGTATCGCCCGATAAGTCTATCCATAAAGTCCACACCACCCATGTGACGGTTATACTCATGAATTGCATTCGGGCCTGTGACCTTCTCATATTGTTTGGTAGCACGATTATATCTGGAAAATGTAGATTTAAAATTTTGCTGATCACGTTCCGTTCCTACGTACGTCGAAGCCAATCGAACAACCTTGATATCTTTCCAAACAGTTGTTGATAAATCTACTCCCCACGCTCTTTTTGCTTGAGATCAGCATCTTACACTTAGGGATCCTATTGGAACGAATGGTTCCTAAAGAGTAATTGTAAACATTTTGTAAAAATTATCAAAATACAGAATATAGTTTCTCAACACTTTTTTGCACGCCATTTCTAAATTTGAATGCAATTGAAAAAATGTTCGATATTCAAACCGAATATTTTAACCGTTTTGTTTGATAATTTCTACAAAATCAAGGCTTCTTCAGAACAAGTCTTGTTATTTTCTATTTTCTATGTTTTTTTAATTTGATTTGAACATGTAAACACATTTTTAACGCAATAGCTCCAAAAGCCAACAGATTTTCTTCGATGACCATTACAACCTATTTACGCTTTGCATCCCAAGCAGGCCTACAGACACTGTACGGTTTTTGTCGGGTGGGAGGAGTGTAACAACTTTTTTTCGTTTTGTTTTTTATTTTCTTAAAGACCATATTTATAGCTACTTACTTATAATTTTTTTAGTATATTGAAGCTCAAAATTTATTTTAAACAGTTTTTCATTTTCACGCAATTTAAAAAACCATTATTTCGTCACTTTAACACAAAACTTAAACTTTGACTAATAATTGCTGTCGTTTTGCGTGCCGTAGCGCTAGCTGACTGCATTTATTTTATAAAATAGGGATTCCTCTTTTCATACACAAAAAATTAGCAGGAATAATCCTAAGGTGCGATTTACAGACATTTTTTAAGTTAGTGATGTCTACAGGCCTTCTTGGAACTTGAGGGTTAAGTATACAATATTTCCAGAGTTATAGCGGCAGGTGGTAAAGCATTGTTAGTGATTTGCGCATCTTGTGCCAATTGATTTGAGCACAGATTCACATGCTGTTGTTGTTGTTGTGACAAAAACTGTATTTGTTGGCTTAGTGAACGACTCACTGGTGAACTAATGCCTGGCACTGCAGCAGTAGGTAGAGAGCTTACGGCCGATGCTTCAAACGATGGAGATTTAGCAGAGGCATACGTGGGCAGAGCAGAAGCAGCATGTTAAGTAGAAGTAGGTGGAGAGCGAATAGATGAACGACGCACACTCAAACAAGAATTACATTTGAACGAGGAATTATTGTTTTCCATAAATTCGACATCACACTGCTGTATATTAACGCAGGGCCAATGAAAATATTAAATGCAATATACAGATTTAATCTTTTCCTGGTGCCGGTCTACTTTTTGACCACAGATACACGGCATAATTGATTGTTTATTGAACTTGTAATTAAAGTTTATAAATGAAGAGTACAAAACTCGCATCACATATAGTCAACTCGAGTCGGAATAATTTTAACTCGAGTAGATACTCGAGTTGGCGAGTCAGCGAGTCATCATTTCGAAGTCGAGTTTGCCATTCTTTTTCTACGAATCAGCTTACCAAAGGCGAGTAAGGGATTTTTTACATGGTAGGTAAATTGACGATTTTATTATTTTATTTTTACTTTTGAGCAACTTAGCTTCAAGACTAATTATTTTGCAATAATTATTACTCAAAATAAAACAAAAGTCATGCTTTTTATTTTATTTTAATAAAAAAAGATAAAACGAAAACAAATAATAGACAAAACGTTTCCATATATAAATAAAATGAATACTTCAATAAATTCACTCTATTATGACTTAATTTATTAAAAAATTCCCAAACGCTTGATTTTTTATTTTCCCGAGGCATTTTTAAAACTGTTGATAAAAAATGCAATGCTACCTTACTCTTTTATTTTTTAAAGTGATTCGCAACTCGAGTCAGACCCGTAACTCGAGTCAGACTCGCAATTCGAGCCAGACCCGCAACTCGAGACAGACTTTCTGCCAAACAAATAAAACTAACAACAAAACTTCAAAAAAGCAATAACAACAACACCACACATTCAAAAGTTTGTTGCGCAGTCGTGAATAATACTTGAAACTGTATTTTTCAACGCTTGCTTTGTTTTTAAATTTTACTATAATTTCATATGCAAGCGCTAAGCAAACGAACTCGCAAGCATATCATTTTAAAACAACGAATGCGAAAAAACTCGCTTAATTTTTCACAACTCGAGTCACAGCTAAAAGTGACTCGAGTCGACTCGATTTCGAGTTTGACTCGAGTTAACGAATAAAAAAACTCGACTCGTCACATCACTACCGACCGTTATCCACTTCCACACATACATGATTTAAAAGTCGAATTTAAAAATAAGACCATATTTTCGAAAATTGATCTCGTTCGTGCGTACCACCAGATTCCAATGGCTGAAGAAGCCAATGTCCATAAAACTGCAATAACTACACCATTCGGAATGTTCGAATTTCTACGCATGCCATTCGGTCCACGAAATAGTACCAAAGCATATACAATATATAGAATGCGCATCTCATATAAGAAGAAATTTTGTTTGCGGGTCGTAATATTACGACCCGCTCTCCAACATTGCAACCCGTTCAAACCAAACATGACAACCCGCTCTCATATTCCATACCGCAACGTGTTATGCGCATTGTTGTTGTTGCACCATTAATGGTGCATTGTTTTTGTTATCAAACCTATCTGTGTTCGTTTGCTAAAGTGATGAGATGAGAGAAGGGAGTCGGAATTTGCATACTTTTGCAACTTCGTGGGCGCGCTGATTTTTCGGTTTTCGATCAAATTAATGGCAATTATGCTTTTTTAGTAATAAAAAAATTATCAAGTTTTCATAAAGTACAGCAAAATATGTACTATAAAAATTCTTTATAAACAAATTAAAAATCAATAAATAAAAAAAACTCGACATTTTTTTTTTTTTTTTTTAGACTTAACCAACGCTCAGGGGATGCCCCCTATAAATGCGAAAGCATTGTGTTGATTCGGAAGAAGGGTGATAGTTAGTTGGAGGGTGGAAAGATGGAGTAGTGTCGGTGAAGATTAGTTTTAAATTTACATAGTTCAAAACTGCCGGGGAACACGCTCGCAGGGAGATTGTTCCACAATTTTATTGTACGACCGAAGAACGAATTATCTCGGTAATGCGAGGTTCTATTGCGCATCAAGGCAATGGTATAGGGATGGGCTTGGTGCGCTGCCCGAGTGGACCTGGGAAACACACGAGCTGGTGGCATCAGGTCATGTATCTCCCTTGAACACTTCCCATGGTAGTACCTATACAAAAGGCTAAGGCAACCAACATTGCGTCGATGCCCAAGAGAATTGAGAGAAGATGAAATGTTTTCATCTCCTAACAGATATATCGCACGTCGTTGAACTCGGTCCAGAAGCTCCAAATTAGATCTTGAAGCTCCTGCCCAAATGTGCGAATTGTACTCCATTTTCGGCCTTATATATGAGGTATAGATCACGCGTAGGTCAGTAGGAGTGAAGTATTTCTTACACCGTTTTAAAAAACCTAAGCACTTGGCCGCTTCTTTCGACACATCGAAAATGTGATCGTTCCAGCGAAGATCAGATCTGATTGATATGCCCAGAACGTCAAGAGCATCTGACTCCGCGAGATCCATACCGTTCATATTAAGGGGTGCTAAGGGGCAATTCACTCGTTTGTGAGTTAACAGACAGCACTGAGTCTTGCTAGTATTAAACTCGACTCTATTAGCAAGCCCCCACTCGGAGATTTTTTGCAAGTCATTAAGCAGTGTGTCATTCATATGTTTTGCCTCTTTCTCTCAATCTCCAAAGAGCTCGGGCGTTTTTTGAAAGAATATGAATGACAAATGCTGCTGTCATCCGCAAACGAATGAATTGGGTTATGAGTCAACGACAGAAGGTCGTTGATAAAAACCAGAAACAAAGTTGTCGATAGGACTGAACCCTGTGGCACTCCAGCTACGATAGCATGTTCACTGGATGAAATACCGTCGACCACGACACGAATCGACCTGTCCTTAAGAAAACATGTGATCCATCGAGCAAAGTTACTACCAACACCATATGCAATTAGTTTTGACACGAGCGCTTTATGCCACACTCGGTCAAACGCCTTAGAAATATCCAGAGCAACAACCCTGCTTTCACCAAAGAAGTGAACACATTGGTTCCATTTCTCTGTGAGGAACGCCATTAGGTCACCAGTAGAGCGAGCCCTTCGGAAGCCATATTGACGGTCGCTCAGCAATTCGTTGCGCTCTAGATAGTTCATAAGGTGGAAGTTTATTACACTCTCCATGACTTTGGAGAGCGTAGAGCATATCGCTATGGGTCGGTAGTTCTCAGGGTTCGTGGCATCGCCCTTCTTAGGTACCGGCTGAACATTCGCAACCTTCCAACAAGATGGAAATACCCCTGTCCTGTATGAGATGTTGAAAAGGTTACGCAAAGGTCGAGCCAGTGTAGAAGCACACATTTTAAGCACAATTGGTGGTATACCGTCGGGGCCAGAGGATTTGTTTATATTGAGGTTTGCAAGGACTCTTTTAACTGCTCTCGTTCGAAAATAAATCTCCTGCATCGAAGACGATCTATTCTCTATAGAAGGCAGTGGCTGATTGCTAGCCGGAATTGTGGAATTTTGTGCAAACATTCCAGCCAATAGGTTCGCTTTATCAGCCGAGTCAGTGAAGATTTGGTCACCCTTTAAAAGAGCAGGAATCGACGAGGACGTCTGATTTTTAACTCTTTTAACGAATGACCAAAAGTTTTTGCTCCCTTTGGGGCAGAGAAGAACCTGTTCTCGAATGCGAGTTTCGTGCAGAAACTTTTCGCGTTTTAAAGCTGCATTACAGCGATTCCTAGCCTCAATGCGAAGTCTTCTGGTATCAGCATTCTTGTTGGAATGCCAATTCTGAAAGGCTTCCTCTTTAGACCTGACTGCAATCCTGCAAGTCTCATTAAACCAGGAGTGGTCTTTTGGTTTAATACTTCTCATTTTACTGGGGATGAAAGACCTCATGCCCAATAAAATTATTTTTTGTACCATAAGAGCCGCGGCATTTACATTTCTATCAGCGAAACATAATTTCCAATTGAAATTGCGGTAAAAATTATTTAACGCAATCCAATTTGCTCTTCCATAAAACCAAGCGATCCTCTTCGGGGCTTTAGGCGTAGAAGTGCATAGGCTAGAATATGGAAAAGCAGCGGATATGGTACAGTGGTCAGAGTTACCAAGAGGTGCATGGACACTCACATCATATTTCTCATGATGTGAAGTCAAAAAAAGGTCTAGGACTTTGTGGCTTTGCAGACCAACTCTAGGGATGAAAGTTGGTTCCTTCACTAGTTGAATCAGTTGGTTCGATTCAGCAAAGAGCTCAACATATTGTCCCTCAGGTGTTGTTGCCCCCGAATGGCATAACCAAGCCGGGTTGTGGACATTGAAATCGCCGGCAACAACGATCTCGCTGTCAGGGAACAACCCCAAAATGTGCGTTATTGAATCAGAGAGAGAGTCCAATTTGTTAAAAGTGGACTTCCTCCCTAAATTCGGACTTCTATACACGTAGCAAAAGTGCATCAAGTGCGATCGAACCCTGAACTTCACCCACATGGAACAAAACTCCGGATCGATAACGCTCAGACTCCGCTCGCACTGATATGCTACATCTGTTCTTATAAAAAGGGCGATCCCCCTATGCAAAGAAAACAATGGCAGTAAGTGATACCCAGGTATATGAAAATCCAGTGGATCTGCATCCTCGCTCACCTGGGTCTCACTCAGTGCCATTATTTGAGGCCTATTAAGAGTACAATATGCATAAACCGAGAAAAAATTCCTCCTCAGTCCACGCACATTGCAAAAATCTATACGAAAATGACCCGACATTTTCTTACAGTGTAAATTTTAAAACTAAAAAAGGTATGTGGGTAATTAGCAACAACTGCAAAGAGAATAACACCGAGAGCATAAACGAAAAGTACAGAGGCAAGTGTTATGCCTTTGCCTCAGCACAATTCCGCTCACAGTGCAACCTCACTCACAGTTGCAACTAATCGGAGAGGATGGAGGAACAGACGGACACGAAAAAACAACAATTACTTACGCTGCGAGGAGCATAGAAAAGCCCCTCGCGTGGTTAGCTAAAAAAAAAACTCAAGCGATGTTGTTATTGCTGCTGGCGGCTGCTGTAAAAACAGGTTCCTGCTGGTTTTTGTTGTTGTTGATGTTCAGCTGTGAATCTGTAGTTGCTGTTTTTCCTTTATTCATTTCTTGCTTTGCATATATATATATTTTGTTTTTGTTTATTTATTTATGCTTATTTTATTTATTTTTTTTTTTTTTTTTTTTTTATTCTTTTTCTTTTTAGTTTTATTAAAAGCATTTAATTTAACATTTAACTTTAACACTTTCACTTTAACACAAAAAACACAAAACACCGACGGCACGATTGGACATATACAACCAAAACACAATTAATAAAAACGAGCAAGGGGAAGGTCGACCGGCACGTCCGTGCCCCTTGAATTACGCAACACAACTCCCATTATTTACAAAAAATTTTTTATTAATATTTAAAATTTGTTATGTATGAAACTTTAATTTGAAGTTGACGTGTCGATATCGGAAAGAGCTAATGGTTACCATAATAACTAAAGTTTGGCAGCACCTAGAAAAACAAAAAAAAAAAGACAAATTTATAAATAATATGAGTATTAGGGCGTATCGAAAAATTTAGATCGTATTCTAAGAGGTCTCAAAAGTTGCATGGGGTTGTCCAGATCACCCTAAAAAAATTTTAAGAAAAAAAAAAAGGATGTCTTCCTGCCCCGCAAGGACAAAGTCGTTTTTTGAGGAAAACAGTAAAAAATAACGACCTTACAATGCTTTGACTTTTATAAAAAAAACTACGTATGTCTTGAAGCAAAAGTAAGTATATGCTTAAACTAACAATATATTGGTAAACACGATACCACTCACGATTTTTATCCACAGTGTCCTGTGTGAAGGATATTCGAACCAAAAGTTGTAATCGAGATAACACAGTACTTTTGATTGTTACGTAATAGTCTAAATTTTGGTGGTATTAATTATAGTGTTAACGTATTCCTTAAAGTAGCCGAAATAATAATTAGCATAATTTTTGCATATGCATTTTCCTATTTTTGAGAAATGTATACTTGAATGCAATTTTTTAACTTTTTCAAAAAAAAGAATATAAGATTTTATATCTCGGGTACCAGAAATGGTACCGAAGAAACTTTGCTCAATTTGGATTCTTCAAATATTTCTTAACAACACTCTGTCTAAAAGTATTATTTAAAAATTCCAGCTTAAAGCTTAAATTCGATATTTAAGCTTTTATTTAAAAAATAAAGGTCAAGTTCAAAAATGAGCCAAATCAGATCATAACCACGCCTACCTCCCATACAAAGTGACTTTATCAAAACGGTAAAATCACTTAGAATTCCACAAAAAATTGAAATTTTGCATATGAGCTTTGATATATAATATACACCCTGTGTATGAAATTCAACTAAATTAGGTGAAAACCACGCCTACCTCACATACAAAGTGACTTTACAGAAAACGTAAAATTTCTTTAAATTCCCCAAAACTTAATATATGGACTTGAAATTTTGCATATGAACTTTGACATATAACCTGTACTCTGTGAACGAAATTCAATCAAATCGAGTGAAAACCACACCCACCTCCCATACAAAGTGACTTTATCAAAAAACAAAAGAGAATATTTTCTGTTAAAACTATGACGAAAATGTTTTTACAAATAAACATGTTTTTTACTGCTTAAGACTTTGAACATACTTTGGTTCGGACGTGGGGGTATTTTAACTTCGACCCAGTCGAAGATCATTTCTTACTAGTTTAGATAAAAGTTTAAATATCGAATTTCGTGATGATAGCTTGAAAATTACGGCTATAATCGTGATCACAGACAGACAGACGCACGGACAGACGGACATGGCTAAATCGACTCCGGTGGTGATGCTGATCAAGAATATATACACTTTTCTATATCTCCCACGCTACCTTATGGGCGTTACAAAAGGATTGACAAAATTAATATTCTCCTTTTACGTTTTTCAAACGTTGGCTGTTGCAAATGTACAAATTTGAACCGTAGTCCAAATCTGAGATATTGCATTTTTCTCGACATATTTGACCGATTGCTAAATGGTGGGAAGGAAATTTGAATACTTTAATATTAGGGAAATTTCTTTTTGATGTTTTGCAAGTCTGCATACAGCATTTAATGCCAGACTTCAGATTGTTTTTCTTTATTATATTTCTTGACATTATAACGACTTGTCGCATTAGCAATTCATATAATAAAAAAATGTAAAAAAAGCCAGTAAAGCTACGAATGCCATTCCCGTTGCAACCGTTGGTTGGTTCGCTCAAAATGTTCGATGTTGTTTAATGCTGCTCACATCGTATCTTCGTCTTGTTGCTACCCCCCGCATCAATGAGTAAGAAAGAAAAATGTTTGCGTTTTGTACCAAGATGCGCATTCTATATATTGTATATTCTTTGATAGTACTCAAACCTTCCAACGCTTCAGCAATGAAAAATTTTTGGTTTAGACTTCGTTTTTACATACGTGGATGACATTTTAATTGAAAGTGAAAATGACAGGTAACATTTTGAAAATTTAAAAATCATTTTTACTCGACTACAACAATACGGACTTAATATCAAACCTTCGAAATGTATATACAGTAGTGTGTATCGAAATGCATGGACCTAAATTAACACCCAATTCCACCCCTAAATAATGAAATAGGACGGAAAGACAATGTAGAAAATTTTTTTTCAATAAACTCCTGGTTCCCCAAATAGCGGTTTTCTATGAAAACAGTGTGTTTTTGTACTGGAGCCCATCTAACGGTACATTTTTTATAAAAATACACCATAGATCTCTATTCACTATTAAAAAAAGTAATGGATGCAAATTTCAGAGCGATCGGACTACGTACAAAAGTGTCAGTTGTTGTTGTTTTCAATGTTTAATCGATATCCATGGTGATTTTTGTCAAAAAAACTGTACTGTTAGATGGGCTTCAGTACATAATTTGACGAATACAGGGAATAGTTTTTTATTTTTATGCTGACACTTTTGTACGTAGTACACTCTATCTAAAATTTTGCATCCATTACTTTTTTTTTAATAGTGAATCCAGATCTAAGATGTTTTTTAAAAAAAAATTACCTTAAAATGGGCTCCAGTATAGAAAAATTTTCACAGAAAACCGCTATTTTTGAACCAGGAATTTATTTTAAAAAAAAATAAAAAAAAATTTTCTGCATTGTCTTTCTTCCTATTTCATTATTTTGGGGTGGAAGTGGGTGTTAATTTTTCGATACAAACTTTATACAGCCCTCTTTATTATACAGCCCTCTAAAGATAGAGTTAATCCAATTACAAATTTCAAGAGACCAACTTCCATAAATAAGTTACATAAATTTATTGAAATTGTTAATTACTACCATCATTACATTCCGATCTAGCTGCAGAACTAAGTTATCTGCACGACATGTTAATTCTGCATCTTAATGTAAATCCAAACAGTTAAATTGGACTGAGAAATCAATCTCTGCATTTGAGAATGTTCGATCACTTTTTGCTAAAAATACTCTTCCCTCGCATTTTAATAAACATGTACAATTGTCTCTGGCAGTGGATGCATAGCAAACGTTGCTATTGGAGCTGTTCTATAACAATCCGTAAAAGATAGTTGGGAACCTTTAGCATATTTTTTTCAAAAACTTAGTCCAACAGAAATAAAATATTCTACTTTCGACAGAGTACTTTTAGGAATATATCGTGATGTCAAACATTTTAGACACTTCTTAGAAGGAAGACAATTTGTTATCTATAGACTCCAGACCTTTAACATTTATCATAAATTCAAAAATAGACAGATCACATCGACAAACACAACACTTGGAATATATAGCATAATTTACAAACAACATACAATTCATTTCCGGAAAACAAAATATAGTTGCAGATACTCTTTCACGCATTCCAGAAATCGATGATCTACACAAGACATTAGTTTTCAAACACTATCCGCCTTATTCCAGGATCCGTCGTAGCTGTGATTTTCTTTCGGATTCGTAAAGTTGTATTCTACGATCCGAGTCGTTACGTCGTATTCGAAATTTGTAACAGTGACATTCCACGATCTGAACGTATCATCATTTGACAGTTCTTTTCGCGGATTTTTTACGACAGCTTTGCATCGTCGGAATTCATAGTGAAACCATCAATTTTAAAGTGAAATGTTGTTTATTTTGTCAAAATAAGCTGCTTAACCCTATTCATGTCAGGCTGTGTCTTTGGGTCACTATTCAATTATCCAATTAACCAATATATATGATTTAAAACTTGTTTTAAAGCAAAATAAGTTAAATGTATTTTATTATTGGTCATTCTGTTTCTGTTATATACAATTAATTTTTTTTATGTTTTTATAATATTTACCTTACTTACTTACTTTACTTACTTATCTGGCGCTTACAACCGTAAGTCGGTTTTGGTCTCGTATAAGAAATTGCGCCAGCCATTTCTGTTCTGCGCTTGCTGGCACCAGTTGGAAACACCAAGTGTAGTCAGGTTATCCAACACCTGATCCTTCCAACGAAGATGTGGGCGTCCTCTTCTGCGTTGACCACCACCGGGCACCGAATCAAATATTTTTTCACTGGAGCGTCGTTTTCCATTCGCTCAACATGACCTAGCCAGCGGAGCCGCTCGTTTTCAATACGCTTAACTATGTCGATGTCAGCGTACAGCTCATACAGCTCGTGGTTCCATCGAATTCGGTACTCGCCATTGACGCAGATTGGACCGAAGATCTTACGAAGGATCTTTCTCTCGAAGGCTCCCAAAGTCTTTTCATCAGAACTGCTCAACGTTCAGGTTTGTGCTGTATATAATAGGACGGGCATGATTAGTGACTTATACAGCGTGAGTTTTGTTCGTCGAGAGAGGGCTCTGCTTCTCAATTGCCTACTCAGCCCAAAGTAACACCTGTTGGCAAGAGTTATCCTTCGCTTTATCTCAATACTGACATCGTTGAAAGAGTTTACGCTGGATCCCAGGTCGACGAAGTCCTTAACAACCTCGAAGGAGATGTTGTCAACAGTGACGTGGTTTCCAAGACGCTGGGACTTTTTATTTGTTGACACTAGGTATTTCGTCTTATCTGCGTTCACTACAAGACCCATTCGACTCGACTCTTTCGCTAACCTGGAGAATGCTGCGCTGACTTCGCGCGTATTATGGCCAATGATATCGATATCATCAGCATACGCCAGCAGCATAATACTTTTGTATTGTAGGGTCTTCTCCAAGATTTGTCGTAGCGTAAGTATCTGGTCTATGGTGGATTTGACAGGTCTGAAGCCACACTGATAAGGTCCAATCAGCTGGTTTACGAGTGGCTTCAATCTTTCACATAGTACGCTCGACAGGACCTTATATGCGATATTCAGAAGGCTTATCCCACGGTAGTTGGCGCAAATTGTGGGATTGCCTTTCTTGTGGATTGGGCAGAGCACACTGAGGTTCCAATCGTTTGGAATGCATTCTTCCGACCATATTATGCATAGAAGCTCATGAATGCATTTAAATAGAGCTTCGCCTCCATTCTTGAAGAGCTCAGCAGGAAAGCCATCGGCTCCTGCGGCTTTGTTGTTTTTAAGCCGAGCTATAGCTTTCAAGACTTCACTATGGTCGGGCAGCGGAACTTCAAAGCTGTCGTCCAAAACTGGGGATTCCGGGATATCATCTCTATTGGCGGGATTGTTGTCGTCGTCGCCATTCAGAAGCCTAGAGAAGTGTTCCCTCCACATCATCAGTGTACTCTGGATATCACTAGATTCCCATTTTCATCCTTGCAGGAAGAGGCCCCGGTCTTGAACCCATCGGCCAGGCGTCTTATTTTTTCGAAAAATTTTCGGACCTCATTCCTGTCACCATGCATCTCAATTTTCTCGCACTCACGCATTTCCGCTTCCCTTTTCTTTCGCCTGAAAATGCGTCTCTCTTCCCTCCTCTTCTCTTTGTATCGCTCCTTAGCAGCACGCGTTACAACCGACTGCAGGGTGGCTTATTTACCTATTACACAAAATATTAAAAAATAACATGAACTCTCACGTAGTGATTCTAAGACACTGGTATCTGCAAAAGACGTGATAATGGAAAACTCATCATGAAACCCAGCTTAGAATGCATCGACAGTATAATCAAAGAAGAGGCGTCAACTTAACTGTTCCTCTTATAAAAAATGACGATTTCCTAAGCAATTCCGTGGTAATAGTCAGAAACCCATGAGTAACGAGCATTCACAGAAAAGTGTAGTTTGCCTTAAATGTACAAATTAATAGTTTAATAACAATTTCCACATAATTTATAAATTATTTAATTTTTCTTTTTAATAAAATAAATTAAGTCTCAATGAACTATATTTTGTATTAAACTTTTTTTTTCAATAAAATAATTATGTTTTTTGTATTAGTGTCTCTAAGTCACACCGTGACAGTTTACGTTATTCAAATAGCGTTACATGAATAGGGTTAAAGAAAAATATGTACCCTCCTTTGTAATATGTATTTCTCCTTTAAATCAACAAAAAAAAGGTTTTTTCTTTTTATGTAGGTCAAAAATCAGAAAAAGAAACCAATACTCGCGTTGGTCCGTTTAATACATTACGTGCCACGTCGCACGTTTTTGTTCGACACTTAATGTTTTCTGCGGTGCCACGTCGCACGAAAACGTGCGACAGGGGTTGCTTAGCATTTCACCTTTTCTTGCCTTTTCGATCAATACTACATACAATTTTCAACGGTTTTAGAGTAGTTTGATATTTGCGAAAAATGTTTGTTCAATTTTCATAGCGCTATGATGCTTTTATGTTTCTTCAATGATGATTTTATTTATTTTACTTTTACACACATTTCTGGCGAAAAACCTGCTTGGCTTCCGGTGACGACTTTCGTCAAAACAGCTTGGCACGCAATGTGTTAATGAATGAAATGGTATGCATTATCATCAAAACCGAAAATGTTTTGAAACGTCTTATTCAAACGTTAGAAAAAATTCATTGCACCAATGTCAACACAATTTCAAGCTTGTGTATAAATTTCCCGAAAGTGTATTGAATGGGTTTTAGAGACAAACATTTTTTTTTGTTGCACAAATGCTTAGTTTGAAAAGTTGCCAATTCGTTGCGGCGGAAAATAATCCAATCTGGAGTCGATTCACGGCATGCCTGATAGTTGACAAACCAAGTTGATAGACGTAGTTGACATATTTTAAATGACTTTTCTTTATGACGAGTGCCGCAATTTGGACACAGATCGTATGTATTCCTTTCGAAACAAAAATGTCAGCGTCCACCGTTAGTTGCGTGGTTGCTGCTGATAGTTTTATAGTTTTCCATCTACCAAGTCGAGCACTTACAAATGCTTTGGAACGTGCACTACCTACATTTCGTAATCTATTTCAAAAGAATAATCTAGCAATACTTTTTTCCAAACTTTCATAGCTCTTCTTTATACCACATCCTCCTTATGCTATGCAATAATTTAAATTGCAATGGAATTAATTTTAAATCACTTTTATTTGAAATCATTAAACTTAGCACTTTAATTAATCACGTTTTTTTTAATTTCATGTCTCTTGTCAAAAACAGCTGTTTTCGAATTTTCTAAGCTAAATTTCAATGAGGCAACATTCCACTTTGTTTTGTTCGGAATCTAGCATAGCAAATTTTTCGTGCTCGTAGATCAGGCTTATGTTCATAGATTTATTACGACGGATCCTAGAATAGTATCTGTATCTGTATCTGTATAGTATAGCATCTGTATATGTTACAAAGAATAATAAGATGATAAAACACTAAAATCTCTCATTGAATCTCCAAATTCCAAATATGATCTAAAATAAATTCTAATTCCAATCTTAAATATTAAAATTTGGTAAGACATTCCTAATAAAAGTTTTCGACATTTTGTTCCAATTTCCATGCGAAGAGGCATGTTTGACAAGATTCATTCATTATCTCATCCTGGCATACGAGCCACTAGACGATTGATTCATTATAAATACTTTTGCACAAATATGCAAAAAAAAAAATAAATAATTGGTCATCAAGTTGTATCAATTGTCAAAAATCTAAATAAATGTGTATACGAAAACACCCATCCAAAAAATCGAAATTTCACCAGGCAGGTTCGAACATATTCAAATGGATCTGGTGGGACTATTACCTGTATAAAATGATTTTCGATATATGTTAACGATCATCGATAGACATACACGTTGGCCAGAAGTAAACCCTCTTAAAAATACTTCGGCTAAGACGTTCGCTTAGTACTTGTGAATATGTTTTTGTAAAAATCAATCGTTTATCGGGACTTCAACAGCCATTTGAAGATTATTTAAAAGTTATTTCCGTTTTATACGAGAAAACATTTCAAGTTCCATATGGGAACACAATCAAATCATCTTTCATCTCAAATCAATTGATCATCTCAAACCAGCATACACTAATAACAAATAGCCACAAACACAGATACCCAACACATCTTATTCAGATACACCCATTCACAAGAAAGTAACTTTTAATATAGTAAGTATAAATGTTTAATTGGAGGGAGAGTATTTGAATTTTTGGTATTTGAACTCCTTTACTTGAAAAGGAGTTTTGAATTTTAAAAATGTTGTTAACAAATTTTTTTTTGTACTTCCAAAATTTTCATTTTAAAAATCAGTCATCAAAATCTTTTCACACAAAAAAGTCTATAAATAAAATGTATAAAATAAATTAAATAAAATAAAAAGTTATTTATGCACTACTGAAACCGTAGTCACCAGTATAAATCTTTATGAATCGACCCAGTTGCCATTTTAACACTGAAAGGTTATCATCCTTAATGATGACCATCGTGTTGATCTGTATATTTCTGACAGGACCTTGCCACTTATGTCGTTGTTGCCATTCACATAGGTATTCCTTGTACCATCGTTGCCAGAAGTTGTGTTTTTCTCTCTCTTTGCCATTGTTCAGCCATCTCAGGAGTGATTGCATTTAAATCATTTCGATTAGATAAGCTAGGCGGTTGTTGTGCGAAGAGGTTGACAAGGAGTGGATATGTTTTTTAATAACAAATGTTTTCCAGATTTTACTGCAGCTTACCACAAACCTCCAAAATGTGGAGATCTGGGTGGGATGAAATTGAATTCAATTCCCTTCTCACTGAAAGCTCCGATGATTGTTTCTTTGGATGAATTTTTTTATTATGTCCTTTAACCTCTCAAGTTGGTGTTTTGCACCAACAAAATTTGTGGTACTATTACAATATTATGCTTTGCAGTGCCCTATTTTTGCAACAAACCTTTTTGCTCATTCATTTTACACTGTGCTGGACTACTGCTTTTGCCCTTCAGAGGCCAAAAACGTATTACTTGAGCATGTAGTGCTTGGGGACCACAATGGTAGTTGTTCTTGTATATTTTTTCTACAGTGACACATATGCGTTTCAACGCACTCACAATTTTAATTTTCCCGTCTTATATAACTATGTTTAATATGTTTTCATCAATAAAGCTCACACTTAAACTATTCGTGAGAATAACGGAAATTTTTTATTGCATACACATTATTTTTTTTGTTGTAAATTCGGTTGCATGCATAAAAATATAATCAATTCACAAAATATTTGCACATATTCGTTTAAACGCAGCTGGTGGAACGACGTGCAACTAGCGAATGTTTTTAAATTTTTACGAGCCTTTGGCTTAAAAATTGGTGAGTTCTTGATATTGATTTTATTATTTGAGTTACATTAAATCATGATGTAATTAACAAGGTGGTAGTGAATTTTTCACCACACACTCAATTTTGCTGAATCTGCCAAAAATTGTGACATAAAGAGAGACCTGTTGGTAAGTGTCAAATCGTTCTTTTTTTGTTTGCTTGCTAATGGTAGTTTTTTTTTTTTTTTTTTTTTTGGATTCGCCCGGAGGCACATTGGGCCAGAAATTTGAAAAAGTGGCCAAAACTCATATCTTGGCGATGCATAGACAGAATTAAATAAAAATTGCTACAGAATACTTAACACATAACACAGGACCTTCTTCAAGCACGGGAAAAAAGTGGGCGGTACTGAAAAATGGGGCGTGGCAATATCAATAAAATACCGTATCTCGTCCAATAGTGGGACTAGGTTATTAAGTGTTTTCAGTACAGTACAGTATTCAGTACAGTGTTTTGTGGGATCTTTTCCCGAGCATGATGAAAAATTGGACTTGATATAACAAAGGGGCGTGGCACTATTAATAAAATTCCGTATACCAGTTAGTGTTGGGTCTAGGGTATTGAAATTGGGTGTAAGGGTGGGTACAATCGTTTCCGAAAATTTTAGAAAAAAGCTCCAACAATGGAGCGTGGCACTATTTAATAAAAGCTGTAGTTTGGTTATTATTTATTCTGTGGTATTAAAAAAAAGGCGGGATACAAGACAGATCAAGGCGTTGCTTTTACCGAATCTGACATATGATGTGTGAACTAAAAATAAATATACAAGGTTTTAGAAAATAACACTTTTAGAACAAATTTATTGTTGTATTATTATGTTATGAAATCGAGAAACAAAAAACCCGCAATTAGCCTAAATAAATGACATATATATATAGTTTCCAGGGCCACCACGTGGAGGTTGCGGGGAGAACCCAAGGTTTTTTTTTTATTTTTTCTGCTTTTTTGTTTTTGTAGTTTTTTTTTTATTTTTTGTTTTTCATATATTTTTTTTTATTTTTTTTATTTAATATTTTTTTTTTGTTTTATGTTTTTGTTCATTTAACATTTTATTTTTTTTTACTTTCAAGTGTTATTCTTCATCCGAAAGAAACAAATTGTTCAAATAATAATTTTCGACCAATTCATCGTCTTCTGAATCTGAAATCGTTTCATTATTTTGAACTGAGTCATTCTCAAATTCAGGTGCAATGAGAAGGTGAAGGACTTCTTTTGGAAGTAGCAACAGTTTACGCTTCTGAACTCTACAACGAATAGACATAGACGACACAAGCGGGTCTGATGAATCCATCGCTCGGTTAAACATGTCTTCTAAATTCGCGGCACGGTTATGCCGTCTGCCATGAAACTGTCTATATGCCTTGTAGTCCTTGTTTCGGCATTCAGAATTTTCATCCTCAAGCATTCCCAAAGATAAAACACTTTCTTTTATAATTTCTCCGGAATGGATAAGTATCTTATGTAAAGAAGAAGGCATCGGATACCATTTGTAGTGAGTAACATACAAACTAGCCGTAGACGTGCATAAGTCTTCGAAAGCTGCATGATTTATTAAATATTGCGAGGAGAGTGTGATCAAAATTATTCGCATATTTCGAATCAATTGTCGATCCAAGCCATGACAATCTGCGAATAGGTCTGGGTTAGAGAAAGCCCTACGTGCGGTGTTACCATCATTGCTCGTACCATCTCCACCTGGTTTTGGCTTATCTACCCTTAAATTTAACTGATCCCATAGTAAATTTTGTATGTACTTTTTTGTCTGTCGTACTCGTCCTTATCCTCATTTCTAATCTGCCATTTTTTTATGTTAATCCTATACGACAAAGGAAGGCAACATTCGAAAAGCCGTATCCACGCATGAAGCGGACTGATTCCATATTTTAAACTTTCTGGCTTGGGTGAAAATATACCACTGTCTTTCTTGGTTAAATTATTAAATCTTTTAGGTGTTGCATGGCAGATTGGGCAGCTTTGCATCGACAATACTCCTAATATTGTATTGAGTACTTTTCCATCAATAAGCGTAAGGCGAAAAGAAAGTATATGCTTATTTGAATACCATCAAAACTTATTTCATAAGGTTTTTTATCTCATTCTCTATCAACTCTTTCTGTTGTAGAATTAAATCTTTAGATTCCTTGGCATATTGCAGTTCCATAGGACGGCAATATTGTGCTGATTGGGAATTTTTATTGTTCCATATAACTGTTTTGTTATCACAAGTTAAACGCAATGGAATAAGTGTTGCTGCAAATAAATTTTCATCACTTACGCTAGAAATACTACTTTCACAATTTGAGAGATCAAATTTTTGCTTATAAGCAGAATAACCGCTGCTCCCATCAAAACCCCAAGAACAAATTAGATTCAAACTGATATCAGAGCGATTGAAAGAATGTCTTATATTTGTAAATACATCCTTCTGCAGCTCTATTAACCTTTGAGAAGTATGATTACAGAGACCTTGAAGCGATACCTTCGCTTTTAAATCGGTTGTAACAGTCTCTTCCTTTGGCGGCCTCAATTTGGCAATTTGGAAGCAATATCATTACTACGATTAAGAATGTGAGCAACTTCGAAGTCTGAATCTAACCAAGCTGAGTTTTTCAATTCAAATCTATCTTTCATTCTAGAACAATCTTTAAACTTTCGCTTTTCTTTAGATTTTAATGTTCTTACTGCTACTTGCAATTTTATCAAAACATCCTCATCAATGTTTGATTTATTTTTTGTAGAATATAATCAATTCGAAATTAATATCGCCGTTATGAGAATTAATTTCATTTAGAATTTCTCATTTTAAAATTTAGTCATTTCGATCAACACAACACGATCTCGTGACTGGGAAACCAGAATGGTGTAGCTTGTAGTACGTAGTATGAGCTGTAAAAAGCTAAAATGTACGAAACGCACTGAATCGCCCAGAATGCGTAGTACGCTTGTGGCTCGTAGTGGTAGTTGTAGTGCAAGTTGAAATAATTTCAACTTTTGCAGCGCTACATGAAATTACTACGCTACATCGTATTCTGTTTTTCGGGTGATACTCAAACGCGCACAAATATGCAGTTAAGCATTTGTGCTTTCACACGTATGTATATATAGCTCAATTATTAATTAATTTCAACGCAATTAAAGATTTGTTTGCTTTTCTCTATTTTTGAGTATATTTTAAAACAACTCTTTCTAAACAGATTCCCAAAGTGTTTATTCTATTTAATGAAATTCAAGTTAATTTTGATCTCTACAGTTTCTACAACTGCAGATATTGCTCTTTTAATTTTAGTTTTGTATGGGAGGTGGGCGAAGGGTGTGGCCGATATTGATAAAAATTTGTGTGGCTTTATTCATTCGAATCGAATCGCCGTGGAGTGAACACGTCTGTGCTTTGTCTCTCCGTAGTGCAAAAGAAAAAATACAATAAATAACACAACAAATAGTGTTAATATAGACCAAGCTATAGAAAATACTTAAAAAAAAGCTACACAAAACAATTATACAAATATCAATTATACACTCTTATCACCATAATATTCCAAAACTAAATATATGTAATTGTAATATGCCTTGTTTATGTAAAGCTAAAGTTGAGCGCCATCAGGCAAAAATAAGGTGCGTTCTCTGTAACGAGTTTTTCACTGCAATTGCGTTAAAATTGAGCCGGCGGACTTAGAATATATGCAAAAAACAAATACAAGTTTTAAATGCGACTCTTGCTCGGCTGTGCGTCGAAAATCTATTCGCTCTCTCCCTACTACTTCTTCACCATTACTAGTACCTGATTTCACGAATAATGGAAGCAGTGAAGAAAATCAAAATATGCTAATACAACAACATCAACAACATCAACAACACCATGGTATAATAATACAAGGTAGCATTGACAGTTGCTTGGGAAATCATCTACTGTCAAAAAATATACTCAAAAAGAGAGCGCTCACAATCCGCCATTGAAAACACAAGCAATGTTGAAAACGTTGAAGTGAAAAAAAAACAACAACCACAGCAGCTGCTGATGTATTTCCACAAAAAGCTGTTTTTGACAGTTTATGTTTTCCTGTTGAAGAGAAAATAAGCAGTTGTCAATGCTACCATGTATTATTATACCATGAACAACACCAACTACAACAGCAGCCTATCTCTAATCAGCCACTACACTCCCAGCAAAATTTGTTTGCTCCAAGAGAGGATCCAACGCATCTCAAGCAGAAACAGCATCAGCTTCATAATCAACTACAACATCAGCAACAACAACGTACACTTCAAGAAACTGCAAGCAGTGAGCAAGCCATAACTTTGGAAATGGTTTACAAAGAAATCGTCGCTCTTAAAAAAGTCAATGCTAATGCTCTTTCAATGATTCATGCCAAAATGACAAAAATTACCTTTTGGAAAAAGTCAATGAGCTCCAGCATGAGGTTAATTTTTTACAAAACAAACAATTAGAAAAGTGCATTGAAATTGTTGGTGTACCGAATGTTGATAATAACAACGCTCTAGATTGTGCACTAAATGTATTCTCTAATGGCTTAAACTTAAAATTAACTGAGGAGAAAATTGATAGTTGTTATGTCAAAAAAATTAAAAACACTAGGGCTTCTGGTCAAAACTTAACTACGAATATTTTATGTGTTAAATTTACATCTCTTTTGAGTAAGCAACAAGTAATGAAAAATAAGCAAAAGTATAATAAAAAACTCTGTTCAGAATTGTTTGGCTTAAATGATGGAAAACAAATTTATATAAATGATAGTCTGTCGAGCTTATCAAGAAAACTTTTTCAGTCTGCTCTAAAAATAAAAAAAGATAGGCAGTTCAAATTTCTTTGGGTTAGAAATGGGAAAATCTTGATTCGTAAAGAGGAAGGTGATAATGCTTTAGTGATAAATACATTGGAAGATTTAAATAAAATAATTTAATATGGTTGTTAACATTGATTCAAATTTAAACTTATTCAACCTTCCTCTTGCTAATAGTAGCAGCGTAAAGTTTCAGAACGTCGCTTTTAGCCCAAACAATTCTAAAAACTTTTTTTTAATACACCAAAATATTCGCAGTATGAGAAAAAATTTTGACAGCTTCTTACTGCACATTGAATCTTTTCTTAATAAGCCGGATATAATTTTTCTTACTGAAACATGGATTTATGATGACGAAGCCGCGTTTTTTAATATTCCTGGTTACATATTCTTTGCAACGTGTAACAATGACTATGCAGCTGGTGGTGTAAGTGCTTTTGTCTCAAAGAGTTTAAGTTGTGATTCTTGCTCCTTTAGTCTTTGTAGTTCCGATGTTTTAAAACTAACTTGTTCCCTTGGTAATCAACAATTTTCGTTTATTTGCGTATATAGATTTCATGCAAACTTAAATAATGGCGTTTTTTTTGATGATTTGCATAACCTACTCTCCTGTGAATAATCAACGAACTGTGTTCTTTTAGGTCATATGAATTTAGACTTAATGCAGGGCTCCGTACCTGTGGACAATTACCTTTCTTTATTATCCTCTTATGGATTAGAACCATGCATAAATGAGCCAACTAGGTTTTCAGACACATCAGCGACTTGCATTGATCATATATTTTTTAGGTCTAGTTCAACATGTTTGTCTTTCCTTAGTTCGGTGGCTGACTTTAAGATTACTGATCATTGCATGACATGTCTTTGTTTTGTTAATTTATCAACTCCAACAAATGTATCAGAAAACTACGATTTTTCGTTTCATAAACCTAATTTTTTGGTCTTAAACAATATTTTGAGGTACGAATCATGGAATTCTATATATTCTGAGCTAGATCCGTCAAAGGCTTATGATCTCTTTATGGACATTTTGTCTGAAAATGCACAAAGGTGCTCAAAAAAAGTTTCTCCAAAAAATTCTAAACGGAAAAAGCTTAAACCCTGGATGTCTTTTCAATTGCTTTCAAAAATAGACTCTGAAAACAAACTTTACAAAAAGGTTACCAAAAATGCTAACGATATTAATCTTAAACAAAGCTATAGGCGCCTTTGCAAAGCTATTGCTGCTGAGACGACACGTGTTCAAAACATATATTATATTAATGAATTCGACAAAATTAAGGGAAACGTAAAAAGAGAATGGAATTTAGTTAATAATATATTAAATAGAACTAGTCATATTGATCAAATTTCGTGCCTGGTAATTGATGGTATAGATATTAGCAACTCAGAAGATAAAGCTAATGCTTTAAACAAATTCTTTGCCTCCGTTGGCAATACTGCTATTGAGGATAATGGACTCAATAATATAAAATGTGATTGTTTGTATAAAGAAAAACCTTACAGCCATAGTGTTTTTTTTTTTGAGCCTATATCTTCCTTTGAGGTGTATAAAACTATCCTCTCATTAAAAAATTCTCATTCGGCCACTGATGGTTGTTTTTCTAATACTTTTTTGAAAAATGTTGCTTTTAATATTGTTGATGTACTTTGCCATATTTTTAACACAAGCATAAGTGCTGGAATTTTTCCCGACCAGTTGAAGAATGCTGAAGTTATACCTCTATTTAAGAAAGGTGACAAATCTGATTTAAACAATTATAGGCCAATTTCTCTGCTTCAGTCGTTTTCTAAGGTTTTTGAAAAAATAGTTAAATCTAGAATGTTAAGCTTTCTTAAAAGAATTAATTTCTTTAATGATTCTCAATTTGGGTTTAGAGAAGGAAGGTCTACCGAAGATGCGCTTTTGGAGTTTTGCTCCAATATCTACAATAGTTTAAACAATAAAAAAACAACAGCTTCTCTCTTCATTGATATAACTAAAGCCTTTGACACGGTCAACCATGAAATATTACTTTCTAAATTATAAAGGGTGATTTTTTTGAGGTTATGATTTTCATGCATTAGTATTTGACAGATCACGTGGGATTTCAGACATGGTGTCAAAGAGAAAGATGCTCAGTATGCTTTGACATTTCATCATGAATAGACTTACTAACGAGCAACGCTTGCAAATCATTGAATTTTATTACCAAAATCAGTGTTCGGTTCGAAATGTGTTTTATCGACAAATTTTGTTCAGCGATGAGGCTCATTTCTGGTTGAATGGCTACGTAAATAAGCAAAATTGCCGTATTTGGAGTGAAGAGCAACCAGAAGCCGTTCAAGAACTGGCCATGCATCCCGAAAAATGCACTGTTTGGTGTGGTTTGTACGCTGGTGGAATCATTGGACCGTATTTTTTCAAAGATGCTGTTGGACGCAACGTTACGGTGAATGGTGATCGCTATCGTTCGATGCTAACAAACTTTTTGTTGCCAAAAATGGAAGAACTGAACTTGGTTGACATGTGGTTTCAACAAGATGGCGCTACATGCCACACATCTCGCGATTCTATGGCCATTTTGAGGGAAAACTTCGGAGAACAATTAATCTCAAGAAATGGACCGGTAAGTTGGCCACCAAGATCATGCGATTTGACGCCTTTAGACTATTTTTTGTGGGGCTACGTCAAGTCTAAAGTCTACAGAAATAAGCCAGCAACTATTCCAGCTTTGGAAGACAACATTTCCGAAGAAATTCGGGCTATTCCGGCCGAAATGCTCGAAAAAGTTGCCCAAAATTGGACTTTCCGAATGGACCACCTAAGACGCAGCCGCGGTCAACATTTAAATGAAATTATCTTCAAAAAGTAAATGTCATGGACCAATCTAACGTTTCAAATAAAGAACCGATGAGATTTTGCAAATTTTATGCGTTTTTTTTAAAAAAAAAGTTATCAGGCACTTAAAAAATCACTCTTTATAAATGTGGGTTTAGAGGCTCTATTCATAATTGGTTTGCTTCCTATTTGTCCGATAGACAGCAGAGAGTAAAACTCAATAATAAGTTTAGCTCTTTTATAAAAATCAATATAGGTGTTCCCCAAGGTTCTGTCTTGGGACCTATTTTGTTCTTGATTTACATAAATTCAATCTTTTTGCAGCCTTTATTGAGTAAAAAAATAGCCTTTGCAGATGATATGGCTTGTACTTACGAATGTGATACAGTTTTTAACCTTGTGGCTGAGATTAATCACGATCTAAGTCTCTTAAGGCATTGGTTTTTTATTCATAAACTTATTTTGAGTGAAAAAACAAAAATTATGTGTTTCAATATTGGAGGGAAGGATCTGTATCTTGACAACTTTATCTTCCATGGCGCTGGATGTGATAAATTTGCTATTGACAAAGAAACATGTGGCTCTTCGTCCCAGATTATTACTTTCAATGATTCGCATATTTGTTCTTCTAAATGTTTCAAAATTGATTTTGTGCAGAGTTTTAAGTATTTAGGACTAGTCGTTGATTGGAGAGTAAATTGGTTGGACCACACAACTGCTCTCAAACGATATCTCTTGGCTGCCATAAGACAGCTTTACCATTTAAGAACTTTTTGCTCCAAAAAGCTTTTAACTTGTATTTATCATGGCATTTTTCAATCCAAGCTGCAATATGGTTTAGTCGCCTGGGGCGGAGCTAATAAGAATAAAATTCATCCTCTACTAATTACTCAAAAACATGCCATTCGGATTGTATGTAATAAAAGTCGTGTTCATGATAGTATGCAACTTTTTCGGGAAATCAAGATACTTCCTTTGAAACATCTTTACTTTTTTAAAGTTTTAAAATTTTTTTTATTAGATCGGGCTACCTATTGAATAGATTTAATGCTCAATATGATTTAAGAATCAATAACCGCAACTTGGCTTTGATTCCCCAGCATAATATTCACCATTTTCTGAACTTTTACGATTCTGTTGCACCCAGGCTTTATAATACCCTTCCAGCTTCAATAAGAAATCACCGCACCAAACTTAATTTCATTAATGATCTAAAATCTTGGCTTTTTCAATTAAACTACTCTGATATTGATAGTCTTCTAAATGTGCAAATATGAAATATTTTCCTTCTTTTTAAATTTGTTGCTTACTCATATTTTTATTTATTTTATTATAATTTATTAAAAAAATTCATTATAATTTATAAAAAAATGCACTATAATTTATAAAAAATTTTTTAAATCTTTATTTTTACCTATATTTTAATGTTTACATCATAAAAAATGTAGTCTTCAACCTTATTTACTTTCAAGAAGCTACATTCGACACTAGTTCCCTAGGAACTACAGAATGTAGTTATCAACTTCTTTAATTTTTGAGCATATGCTTGTTAATATTTGTGATCTTTCTAATAAGTACATTTTTTCATTGTCAATACGAATGTTGCATATTCTATTGCTCAATATATTAATTAAGACGATATTGTACTAAATGTGTAAAAGATGTTGATAAGTAAATATAATAAATAAATAATAAATAAAATATATTTATGAAATAATTACACATGCTTAATTTCATGTATATACCTATGATGATTCCTTCTATTTTTGTCCCCCATCCCATAGAACTCGTTACACTGTGCGACGTTAGTTTTTTATAAATTTCTCAAAAGTAAATAAAAACGTGCAAAAGTGTGCATATCCCTCTTCAAGTAAATATCTTAAAGAAAGTAATAGCATGTAAATTATTTCAATTACGAGTGGAATCTCAGGGAATCTTCTTTAGGCGCCGCATTTTTTTTTTTTTTTAAACCCCATTTTTTTGTATTTAGTATGTGGACAAAAGGATTAAAAACAAAATAAAATATATATATATTTTTTTTCAATATTGTATTCAATGTGTTTAAAAAAGTGCTAAAGATTTTAAAGAAATTTGAGAAATAGTTATACTGTTGATGATTTCAACTTTTAGATGTAAATAAAAAAAAATGCAATTTTTGACTTAAAATGCCTCCCAAATTGTAATTTTAAATTTTATATTAATAATATTTCGTCTCAGGGTACCTTAATGTGTCCCGTTATCAATCGTAAGAATCATTTGTATATAGAAAATATTGGACTTTTGGCCACTTATTGAAATTCCCGGCCCAATGTGGGAGGTAAGAAATCTTCATAGATACGTATGACCCGCGCCATACGCATGCACGATTTACATTCTAAGAAGTTCCCGGATCAGTCGGACTGATAGAATGCACCTACGTGCTAAAACTTATCACCTATTGGCAAATAAAAGCCTCCACTAAGCACAATTGCTTTGCTTTTCAGCGGAAACTAAAACTAAATAAAGAAACATTTGAAATTTGATAATTTTTGTGCTTATGTAAACATCATAAACATCATCGAATAAAAGCACAATCTTCATAATACGAAGCAATACAAGTTCTAGCTAATAAGAATTAAACTGCAATTATATGTTGTTTTGTTGGATTTTCATAAAAATCATTGCAAAAACTGTGAAAAACTAGAGCCGAATATGGAAACACACTGTAATTGGCTGCAAGCATGGATGATCTGGCCATATAGTTTCACAATACCAATAGCAGCAATGAGTTGATCCATTTAAAATCTTCGAGGACATCTACGAAAGCTGTATCACAATCCGTACGAGGTGGTACATAATGCTTCAAGAATCCAACACTTTTATCTTGAGCTGCCGGAGAAGTAGTTTAATCAATTTGAGGTTAAGTTTGATATTTGTTGTTTTTTTTATTGAATAATAGCTTAGCTTTAGTTACAACCAGCCAGCGCAGTCCGTCGCGCACAGCGTCTCAGCAATTTTTTATTCTTATCCATGTTTTTTGCACGCTTATAATCAATCAAATAAAATTTTCACAATAAGCACAAATACCACATACTGCTTTACTATGGCTTTGCTTAAAATATGCAATCAGCTGTTTTTGACAGATCGAGAGTTAATTTTTGTGAGAGAGGTTGAAAATTCACTACCACCTTGTTAATTACACCATGCATTAAATTAATAATTTTCATTAGGCTTGTGCTAAACAGTTCCAGAGCCGGAACGGACAGGTGGAGTTTTACGTATTACGCTACCAACTTTGAATTTCAATGCTTCGAACGCTGCTTTAAAGCAGCGAATCCTTTCTCTTTAAAACTTGGGTCCAAAATCGTTGCTTCTGCATAAAGACCGTTTTTTCCAAATTATTAAATCTGGCATGAATTTGTTGTTGAAGAACATCTAAAAGCTTTTTAACTGGAACGGAGTTTGTTGAGGCATGGTAAAAGCGATGATTTATCTGACGTTTTAAAAGTCGACAGTAAACAATCACTTTTGATAAGTTCTAATTCCTTTCCGATGAAATTTCAAGAGTTATGTCTGAAAAAACTTTCAAAATCACCTCTTCAATTTCATCCCATTCCTCTGTTTTTAATGCCAGATCATCTTTTATCAGTGCAAGCGTAGCAATAATTGCATCTTTTATCTTGACAACTCTGTCTAACATTTCAAACGTCGAGTTCCACCTTGTAGAGACATCTCGCTTCAATTTCAGGAGAGGAAATCTCCTGAAAGAAAGGATTCATCTGTGCTTGTGTTTCATGCAGTTTATACAGTCCCTGCGAGCTTCTTTTGAAAAACTCGACGATGTTCTTGACTTTTTGAATAGGTCCTGAAATCTGTTGGCCACCCTATTGGCCACCACCCACCTAATTGTATTGCCAAACGGATATTAGCAGCATTATCGCTGACAATAGCTACAACTTTGTTTTCAATTTTCCAATTGCGAAACTCAGTTTTTAAAAACGAGCATAAATTAATGCCGCTATGCCTCTCACCATATTCAATACATCCGAGTAAATTTTAACGCATTTCTGCACTCTCAGTGTCGTTAAAATGGGCTGTTACAGCAATAAAGCTTTCGTTGTTTCTTGAAGTCCAGCCATCTGTAGTTAAACAAACAGCGTATGCGTTTGTTATTTTGTTTTAAACTTCAGCCTGGAGTTTTAAATAAAGTTGCGGCAAGAGTGTAAGACGGACACAATAGGGAAACCAATCTCTTGAATTCAGGTTCTTCAACAAGTCGAAAGGCATGATACTATTTAATATTTATATAAATTTATGCCGGTCATAAATTTATAGGCCGGCATGCAGTCCCGATCTGAACCCAATGGATAACTTTTGGGGGTGCATTTCCCATAAAATGTGTGTCAAAAAAGCAAAAGGACATAGATTTGACACCGTACTTGAGTAAAAAGTAACTATCAAAGAACCTTGGAAGGATGTATCGAATTATGAGCTTATAAAACTTGTACAATCCATGCCCAAATGTTTATATGAGGTTGTATTGAAAAATGGTGGATCTACCAAATATTAAAATTCATAACTTGTTTAGATAATGTAAGAAAAATGTTAATGCTTTCAAACGAATATGCATCTTAGTTTCTCTTTATTTTCTTATTTTTTGCGTTAAAAAGTGTTCATTTTGTAATATTTAAATAAAAACCATACGATGAAGTGCTTTTCAATTCTTTATTTAAAACAAAGAAAGAAAAAGAGTTAAGTTTATAATTGTTAAAAAAAAACGGTAAAATATGTTAAAAAAAAATTGTGCGTTTAAATGAATATGTGCCAAATCTGCTTTCACATATCATACATATTGTAGTATGATTAAATTTAGTGCTACATTAAATCCCAGTGGTGAAAGTTTAAGATATTCTTTCGGAGCTTCTTTATGTTGTTTTGTGTGTCTTTCAAATCCGAGCTCATACCTAATGACTCGTTGTACATGTAGAAACTAATTTTTTGAGTCAATTGTATTCTTCTCTTGCGTCGCTATAGAAATTACTGCATTGTTTTCACTTTTACCTTTTAACTCTTTTAAAGAGAGCTTGCCACAACGCCTTTGGTTGGTGCAGGAACATTGGACCGTATAACCACATGCTGCAATTTAGGAATTCACGTGGTTTTGATCCTTTTGAAAGGATGTCCGCAGGATTTTTTTTGGATGGAACATGACGCCATTTATCTGGGAGTATCACCAAAACTGGGCCAATTACGCCGAGTGGGTCGTAAATGTCCGCCAAATCTGAACTCACTGTACTTTTCGTTGTGTTGGTTTGGTTGTGCACGTTGGCTTTTATGCAGAACGAATCTGATTTTGGCAACCACAACAGACCTAATGTTTTAGTGGATTGTCTCTCTCCAGATTCGAAATTGAGGTGAATTTCTTGGTTTTCTGATGATACCCTACGTAAAAGTTTTGTATGATAATTGCGCACCATTTTTTAAGGTTCATTCCAGCTTCGCCGATAATGGTTTATTAGTTATTGTTGGGTCTCTAGAGCTTCATCTGGTGTGTCTGCATCATCTAGAGCAGGCCTAATCACAAAGGTGGCCCTTGTGGCCCTTGTTGTAATAATTGGCCCATTTATTAAAATTAAATAAAACTCACATTTTGCTTTCGCCAAATTTACGACGAAATGCACTTGCAAAAAATTAACTATAACAAACAACAACAACATACGCATCGAAACGCACAAGCGTGCGGCGCGACCACTAAATATTTGCATTGTTGTTGTGCGTGTGTTTTGTTAGTGGAATAGAAATTCAGACGATCTCGTGTTCTGCTACGCATGCTTGTCGCGTATGTATTTTGTTTTTGGGATTTTTTGATCAATACATTCTTTGCACTTGCAAAAAAGCAACAAATTTGGTTGCCGTCGATGGTGGTGACACTAACATGTTCGCTTTTGTTGTTGTTAATGTATTTTGTTGTTAATTTTAATCAGGCGATTATCTTTCTTAATCAGGCTATGGCCCTTTTATTCATTTCGCTGATTAGGCCTGATCTAGAGCTTCATCTGGTATGATTAGTCCATCATCTATATAGAAATTGTTTTTCAGAGTTTTTGCTCCATATTGAAATTTATCATTACATTCATCTGCCAATTTTGTCAAGCAGCGCGAGGTATATATAATGTACCAACACAGATATAGCCTTGCCAATCATGACGAAAGAGCATGATCAACCGACAAAACGTGAAATAATGCAAAGAGTCAGCATTTTCTGACTAGTCAGATGTTGAGAATGTCGCTGCTTGTCTTGGGCTATTTTATGTGTTGGCAGTATTGAAACAGTTGCTTGAAGTCAAGTACTAAATAAAGAAACCTTACCTTTTCCCGATTCCGTTCAAATATAGTTCTGAATTTTTGTGTGATATCAAGAAAAAAAAAAATTCTTGGTGACCTAGGGTGACCGTGGATGACTGTTGGGAAAATACAGCCTTGGCATGAGATGCAAATAACTTTTTTAAAAATATGTTCCCAAATGTTATTTTTTAATACATGTTCTTATTAGAAATATTATGAAATGTAGAAAATAATAAAGATTATTTGGACATGATACATCTTTAAATTACAAATCTTCTGATGGCTCTTCTTCTTCGGTTTGATCTTGAAACAAAAGTTTTTGTGTAGCAATTTCAACTTTGAAATCAGTTTGCGATAGTGGCCGTTTTTTCTCGGCTTTGGTGACAATGCAATAGATTTTCTTACCACTTCTTACCACTATGAGTAAGAACTCATAGAAAATATTCAATTACAGCGCAACTATCGAATAAATAATTCTTTGTGTGATTTACAAAAATCACTTGCTACAAATCACTCAATGACTGAATTTATTTGTAAATAACAAATTCTTACGAATTGCCGGCGACATATTGCAAAAAGCTTTTCAATGAACATAATAAATGTTCTTGTTACTGATAATATAAGATAATAATTTATAATTTAATTATTTAGTAATTAATAAAGTACGTCGCCTCTATGTCAACGAACCTGGAGATCCGGGTTCGAATCCCAGCAGCGACAGAAAATTATTTGAATTGAAAAGATTTTTCTATACGGCCGCCACCTCTCTGCAGACAATGGCAAACCTCAGAGAGTAATCAATATGCCATGTAAAACTGAGTTCGGAGTCGTTAAACCTGTAGGTCCGGTTCTCGGTCAATTGTGTACAAACTTAATAACACGCACAACACAATTGATCATAAAAAGTTAGGTCAAGGTCAAGGGCTGAAATGACCAGTTATTTATTTTTTTATTATTGACCATTTGAGAAAGTAAGTAAGTAAGTAAGTATTTGAGAAAACACCACCAACCATATGTTGTACAGACCTGAATTTGTGTGCAATTAACGCAATGAAAAACGTGTGCAAGTACTAAATGGAGGATGATCCTCACAAGGCAACGCGTGAGGGTCAAGGGGGCGATCTTCACATGGGAACGTGTCTGACTGCCTCAACCTGAGTGAGGTCAGCATTATCCATGTCGACCTTGTCTCAAGTCGACTCAAACCTCTGCGTGGTGTCCTCTAGAAATGGCAAACTAGCAACCGTTAGTTTGACAGCAATCTGAGCGGAGGGCTACCTGCCTTTAAAGGGTTGGGCATTGGGTTTGAAACTCACCACGTAAAAACACATTTCAATGAAAATTATAAGAAAAAAAGATAAAAATGATCCCCAAATCTGATGACGACTATCGCAAACGAAAATTTGACAATGATTTATGGATATGCACTTGGAATGTCCGAACCCTTAATTGGGATAGTGTCTCTATCCAACTGATAGATATCTTAGAAAGATACAAAGCTGATATCACTGCAATCCAAGAAATGCGATGGAAGGAACAGGGTTGCTCACGGCAAGCATCCTGTGATATCTACTACAGCGGCCATTCGGAGAAGCACGAATTTGGATGTGGATTCGTGGTTGGCAGGAGACTACGGCATCATGTCCTGCGATTCACGCTTGTGAACGAACGACTTGCCATAATCCGTTTCAAGGCAAGATTTTTCAACATAAGCTTGATTTTTGCGCACGCTCCGACAGAAGATAAGGACGATGAGACCAAAGACAGCTTCTACGAGTGCCTTGAAGAGGCCTATGAGCACAGCCCCCACCATGATTTATAAATCGTGCTTGGTGACTTTAACGCCAAGGTGGGCAACGAAAATATCTTTGGTCCAACAGTCGGAAAGTTCAGCCTCCACGCCAATACCTCCGATAACGGAATGAGGCTGATTGAATTTGCCGCAGCGCAAAACATCACGTTTTGATTGACGGAAGGCACTCTTCCAGTAATTTAGATGTACGCACGATCCGTGGTGCCAATATAGACTCGGATCATTATCTTGTCGCAGCCAAGATCCATGCTCGCAATCCAGCACATAGAAAGCTAGACGTTGAAAAGCTGCAATCAAAAGGAAGACTTTGCTACTCGACTCTCACTCCTGCTTCAAGAAAGCACTCCTCCCATCGACGATATATGCGAGCAGTGGAATCACATTTCCCACTCTATGCGTACGGCTGCCGAAGAGGTGATTGGCTATCATTGCCTTCGCCGAAACCAGTGGCACGACCAAGAGTGTTGCGACGCCACTGCAGAAATAGATGCCGCCTACAAAGCCACCCTGCAGTCAGTTGTAACGCGTGCTGCTAAAGAGCGATACAAAGAGAAGAGGAGGGAAGAGAGACGCATTTTCAGGCGAAAGAAAAGGGAAGCGGAAATACATGAGTGCGAGAAAATTCAGATGCATGGTGAAGTCTTGAAAGCTATAGCTCTGCTTAAAAATAATAAAGTCGCAGGAGCCAATGGCTTACCTGCTGAGCTCTTCAAGAATGGAGGCGAAGCTCTATTTAAATGCATTCCTGAGCTTCTATGTAGGATATGGTCGGAAGAATGCATTCCAAACGATTGGAACCTCAGTGTGCTCTGCCCAATCCACAATTGAAGCCAACTACCGTTGGATAAGCCTTCTTAATATCGCAAATAAGGTCCTGTCGAGCGTATTATGTGAAAGACTGAAGCCCATCGTAGACAAGCTGATTGGACCTTATCAGTGTGGCTTCAGACAAATCTTGGATAAGACCCTAGAAAAACAAATCGACACACACACCATTTTTTTGTCGATTATAAAGCCGCCTTCGACAGTCTAATAAGGAATCATCTATACTCCACCATGTCTGAATTTGGCTCATCCGCCTTTGCAGAATAACGCAGAATGAGCAACACCAGCAGCACAGTTAAGATCAGGAAGGACCTCACTCCTCCCTTCGATACCAAACGAGGTTTTAGGCTAGGTGATTCCTTATCGTGCGACTTTTTCAACCTAATGATGGAGAAGATCATCCGAGCTGCTGATTTGAGACGCAGTGGCACGATATTCTACAAAAGTATTATGCTGCCGGCGTATGCTGATGATATCGATACCATTGGCCAAAATACGCGCGAAGTCAGTGTAGCATTCTGCAGATTATCGAAAGAGTCGATTCGAATGATTCTTGCAGTGAACACAGATAAGACGAAATACCTAGTGTCAACAAACAAACAGTCCCAGCGTCTTGGAAACCACGTCACTGTTGATAACATCTCCTTCGAGGTTATTAACGACTTCGATGGACATAGTCAAGCGCATTGAAATCGAGTGGTTTCGCTGGCTAGGTCGTGTTGAGCGAATGGAAAACGTCGCTCCAGTGAAGAAAATATTCGATTCGGTGCCCGGTGGTGGTCAACGCTGAAGAAGACGCCCATATCTTCGTTGGAAGCGTCATATGATGGATAACCTGACCACGCTTGGTGTTTCGAACTGGCGCCAGCAAGCGCAAAACAGAAATGACTGGCGCAATTTCTAATACGAAGCCAAAACCGACCTACGGTTGTAAGCGCCAGATAAGTGAGTAAGTAAGCAAGTTATAAACATAATAAATAAATGTAGATCAATATTTTCGCATTTTAGTCACAGCTGCAAAGCTACAGAGAATCTTAAAAGTATGCAGAAACAAATAAGTGTTGCGCAATTTAAACTAAAATAAGACGTCCCAACAGGTTGGAATTTTGCACTCTTAATGATGGAGCGTATATTATTGGTTAAGGTGCCACTATCGGCTGTGATTACTTCTTTGAAAAATGCTCCTGATTTTTTGAACGCTTTAGAATGGGATATTATATCTGACTGCATAGCTGTTTTGAAGCCAATGAAATAAATTACATCAAAGCTATCAGGTGAAAAATATATCATATATATATGTCAATGGTAATACTACTTGGAAGAGGACTGCAAGTTACTACAAAGAACCATCAAATGAAAACGGTGGAGGGAGTTTGCCTTAGAACAAATTTACTTGATGTTGTACTCAGAAGGTTGGGACAATTGGAGTAGATAAAATGTGCGCAAAAGCCACAATATTAGATCCAAGACTTTTTCTTTTGGGAACAAAAATAATGCTCAAAAATTGCTTATATGATGACTTATTTATTCTTCCAGCAAAACAAAAGGATATTACCACATACTTCAGAACAAGAAGTTCAGGTGAGTGAGGACCTAAAAGTTTCGGAATCAAAAAGTATTTGCGGTAATGCTCCCAGTGTGACTGCAATATCTGAGACAAGTGTTCTTGCACCGGTCCAAGAACGCATTAATTTATTCATACTCTAATAATAATAACATAATAGTAATAACATGTTTTTATCAAAAGCGCGAAAAACCCAAATTTAAATTTCAAATCGATTGCGGTTGAAGCATAACACTTTGCTACAGACATTTTGGTGCCGGAGATTTTTCAGCTGATTATAGACGAATTGGATATAGGTTTCAGATATAGACTCCGTTTTTCTCAATCAGCTCGAGTTTTTGAGCTATAGGCAAAAACATGAAAATCAGTTCTTTTTCTGATAATTTTGCTATATCTATTGCACTGATTTACCGATTTGTATTACGATGATGAATTTCAATGAAGAAATACTAGACCTTTCAATTTTTGCACATGGTTTTGCAAGTGGTTTTGAAACAGTGTTTCGAAGAGTTAAATATTTGTAGTCATCAAAAACTGAAGAAAATTTGTCCTACTAGGTGGATTGAGAGATACAACTCGGTTACGGTTTTTGTGAATTTTTTCGATGCCATAATATTGGCATTAGGTAAAATTTCCTGTTGGGAGGATACAAATACATCCAGCCAAGCCAATTTACTGAATTGTGCATTACAAAAGACAGACTTTCTTATATCTTTGCAGTGTATTAACTAAGTATTTGGTTATTCATATATTTTATGCAAATTTCTTCAAACTCGAAAGATTGATTTGACACAAGCAGTCGATTTGGCCAATATCAGTTTGCAAGAAGTAAAATTGCATTCACAATCACATTTTCCTGATGCAAAAAAATCGCTAAATGTTGAAGCTTTAGGCGCTTTTGAAAAACTAATCGCATTTTATAAAGATGATTTGGAAGGAGATTTTGATGATCTAAAAATTGAGCTGAATGTTTAGTATAAAATAAGTAATAAAAACATTATGATGGCAAAAACACACTTTTTCAAGTTACACAACAGTGCAATAAGGATATATTTCCAAATATATATAATTTACTTATTATCCTTGCAACTCTTCCAGTAACTTCATGTGAAAATTAACGAACATTTTCAATACTTCGCCGACTCAAAACCTATTTAAGAAGCACGATGTTGCAAGATAGACTAAACGGCCTCACATTGCCTCATCTGTACAGAGAAATGACACCAACAGTGGATATTATTTTAGATAAACTCGCTGAAAGTAAGCGTAAACTGAATTTAAAAATATAAGTTAGTTTCTTTTATTATTCTTAATCGCCTTAATCCTGTAACTAAAGTCTTTTTAATGTAAAAATAATGAATAAAATTTTTTCTATTCTAATAAATAACTATTTATAAAACATTTATCATTATGGGGGCATATAAGTTACAAATTTTTAAAACAAATTTGTTTTTCGGGAATTTTTTTTCATAGAAGGAAAAAAGATATCGTTCTCAAATTTTGCACACATATTTATTAACATTTAAAGAATACAAAAAAAGAATTCATTCTTCAGAATTTTTGAAGCGGTTTTTGACGTTATTTGATTTTTTTAAAAAAATGCCAAAAATATGCCGGTGTCCAGGATATCACCAGTCTGGAACATCTGAGGAAAAATTAAAAAAATCGAATTAATCCTTGTTTTAGTGGCTATCGCCTGAACTAGGATAATTTTTATCAGCTGAAAAAAAAACAAAATGGCGGCCATTCGAAAAAAAAATAGATTTTCGAGGTTACAAAATCGGTCGATTTTTTTTTAATTTGTAACCTATATACTTGTGTTTGCTGCCATTGTGGTAGAATTAACGTTTTGAATGCAATATTTGGACTCATTACACCATAGCCGCTATAGTAACGTACATTTTCTTTTATATACATATAGTTATAAAACTCCCCCAAAACAAATTCCTGGTTGCGCCTCTGGTGCCACATAAACAAATATGCTATTAACTAAACAAAAATTTTAAATAAAAAAATTGTTGCAATATGCTGTAGTTGACATTATTATATTAAATGGCTGTATAAATTGTGCAGAATCATTAAAAAACTGTTTGATTGTTAACAGTGATCAATTACTTGCTGACATTCAGTAAACCTAATTGATGCTAACCAACACTGAATTAAACGAGTGAAAAAACTCATTCGATAGTCAAAATCATTCAGTTCCCAACACTAGTCAGAACAAAGACACCACTATTTAAAATCAAAACGTATTCGTTTGCCACGTGTGAACATCTTGTAGTTGTGCCCTCCAAAGTAGGCATTTGTTTATTATGTTTTTTTAAATAAGTTGTAAATAGTCCAATATTTACAATTCCTCAAATAAAAAGCGTGAGCGTGTCAAAATGCATCACAACTGATTTACAAGCAGTTAGCCAGTGTTGCGTTTTTGCAACAGTCATAGCGTCTTGAAGAAGTGTTATTGATTTTTTGAAAACGAATTTTGAAAGCAAGTTTTGCGTTGTGGCAAATTAATTTATAAAAAAAAATTGTTAAATTTTTTTGTTTTGGGACCATTTCCGCAAGAGTCCTTTCTTGGACGTAAATTATATTAGGAACTTCGATAAACAATAAAATAGACTTAAGAAGAAAACCCCAAATAATCGTTTGCTGTATCCTTTATACCTCTCGGATTTTTAATTGTTTTTATAATTTTCATCAAAATTGGTGTTGCAAAAACGCAAAAGCGGTAGAAAATAGGCTGATAAACTTAAATAAGTGTTGTTTTTTACTAGCATAAACTTTTAAAGATATAACTCACGTGGTTAAATATGAGGCGGCTATGGTGTCATATGTGACTGTATTGAACTGATACACCCTCATAAACCGATCTTCCTTATTTACCCAAACTTGACGGTAAATTTTTTCTACATCTCTTTTAAGAACGTACTGTTATAGTTTTGTTATTCAATTCTTTATTTGTGAAACGTGTGAACAAAAACTGACTTAACAATAACAAGATAACATATATTTATAGCTTAAATTACTAAGCCAGCGAAAGCGTTTTGTAAGCTCGCTGACTAGGCGGTGTCATGAATAAGGGTAAAGAACTGCAGGTGCAATGAACTGCTAATCTAGTTCGATCAGCTTGAGTCACAACGTATTACATAGTTTTGCCAGCTCGAGTTCGGTCAGCTTGGCTCACAATGTATCGCATGTCACATTGGGCCGATGACCGACTCCAATCAGCTTGAGTCATATTGTAGCGCGATATATTTAATATTATTATCAATCGTTGAACCTTTATCCATGACACCTCCCCTTTTTGGAAAAAAAAAACTTTATATAATTTGAAGAAGAATAAAGATTTTTTTTTTTTTTTTTTTGAATTGAGTTGAAGTTATAATTTATAAAGCATATGTTGATATTTCTTAAAGTTACTTAATTATAAAATTATTAACTACTGCTAATTGTATAAGATAGTATGGTTTTTTTTTTTTTTTTTTAGATTGGTAAATATTTTTTTTTAGAGATATCGGCCGATATTACTTATATTTTCTAGTGTTCTTATTCAAAAATATTTTTAAACTCAATTTTTACTAGATTTATGTTTATGTTTACTTACTAATAATAAAATTTGAATTAGGCTAATTTTAATCTATTTTTATGAACTATTATAATTTTTTGCTTTGTGTCGATTTTGCAATTTCCTAAATTGTCAATATCAACCACTTAATATGGACCTTTAAAAGTGCTATCCAGTTTATGGCCGGTTTCGTTCTTTACGTAAACCACATCGTTTTGTTGAATAATTTGCGGTTTTGTCTTCTTGTCATAGCTTACTTTCGTTCTCACTTTAACTTTTTCTAACATTTCAATAGCTCTTTTTTGGGCTGTTTGTAGTTTAAATTTGAGTTCTGTTACGTAATTGTCAATATTGTATATTGGATCTACTTTTCCTTTCAACAGAAAGTCATAAGGGGCTACGGATTTTCCATATACTAACTCAAAAGGTGTGTAGCCATGTGTTGTTGATGGGGTTGTATTGTAGCAATATGTAAAGTATTTGAGCCAGTGGTCCCAATCTAGTTTATTTGTTGATATATAAGACCTTATGTATTCGTTAAAAGTTCTATGGGAGCGTTCTACTGTTCCTAAAGTTTGGTGATGATATGGAGTCGATGTTTTGTTTTCTATTTTTAGAAGTTTGCATATTTCATCAAATACTTGATTTTTATATTCAGTTCCCATATCTATTAGGATTTGTTGTATGGGTCCATGAACTAGTATGCAATTTTCTACTATTGATTTGGCAACTATATTGGATGATTTGTTTGGAAAAGCTATTATTATAAGGAATTTTGTTAAATCGCAAATTATTGTAAGTGCGTATTCGTTTCCATTGAAAGACTTAGGAAGTGGACCAATCGTGTCAATTTGCACGGCATCAAAAGCTTTAGTTGGAGTAGGTGTTTTAATTAAAGGTTCTATGTGATTTATCCCAGATTTATTTTTTACATTTTTCGCAATTTTTTACATAAGATTTCACGTCTGAAATCATATTTTTTCAAAAATATTGTCGTTTTAGTTTAGATAGTAGTCGGGTGACTCCTGGGTGGCCTCCAAATACAGGGTCATCATGATTCTTTTGTAATATTTCAATCTTTTGTGAGGGTGAAGTAATTTCAATGATTTTTGGTGTTATTGCAAGTGTTACCTTCTTTAATTTCTTGTTGCCTATCTTCTTGAATTCCTCGACGTCGACGTATTTAAATAATTTATCATTAATCGCGATTTTAATATTCTTAAAGTTTGCATTGCCAACTACTGTTTCAAGTTTGGGAAAAAATTGATCTAGTTCAATCTTCCCATAAGCAATAAAATCTTTAACATTTATTTCACATACCTTCTTTTTTCCATGGAATAAAATTAGGTTAGAGGAATCATTTAATTTTTCATTATTTTTTTCATTTTTGGTGCACCTTTTTGTTATAAGTTTTAGGCATGGTAACTTTTTTACTTCGTGTGTCGTTATAGAGGTATACACATTTTTTTTGCAAACATTTTCTTTCTTGTAAGTATTGGTATTAAGGGGTATATTTTTTGCCTTGGATCTTGTTACTACTTGGATGAAAGCAGAATTTTCTTCTTTAAGTCGTTTGATTTGCCCAAAATCAATACGAGATAAAGCGTCCGCACCGCAATTGTCTTTTCCTTTGATATATTCAACTTCAAAATCAAATTCCTCGAGATCTATTCGAATTCTGGTTAATTTTGATGACGGATTTTTCATAGAAAAGAGATATGTGAGTGGTTTATGGTCGCTTTTGACCAGAAATTTCTTTCCAAATATATAGGGTCTGTAAAAGGTTATAGCCCAATGAATAGCGGCTAGTTCTTGTTCGATCACGGATTTATTGCTTTCACCTTTTGTAAAGGATCTAGACGCGAAAGCAATTGGCAATTGTGTACCGTTATAGTCTTGGGAAAGCACTGCACCACAAGCAATTTTGCTGGCATCGGTAGTGATGCAAAATTCCTTATCAAAATCTGGATATTTAAGGATTTTTGGCGACAAAAGGGATTTTTTTAGATAATTAAATGCGATTTCACAATCATTTGACCAAATAAATGGGACATTTTTCCTAGTAAGACGAGTAATATGTATGGAGTGGTGTGCAAAATTTGGGATGAAACGCCTGTAATAGTTTACGAATGCTATCCAACGCCGCGCTTCGTCAGCATTTGTAGGCCTAGGATATTCTTTTATTTTGTCATATTTTGATTCGTCTGGTAAGATACCTTTATCCGTGCACTTGTTGCCTAGGAATGTTACTTCTGAATTAAAGAAATTACATTTGTCCGGATGAAGCTTTAAATTTGTTTTACGACAAATTTCGAAAACAGATTTTAGATTGGCAAGCATATGCGCTTCAGAACATCCAATTACTATAAGATCGTCCATATAGACAAATGCTTTATTAGGACTTAAACCTGAGAATGCTAACGACATCATTCTCTGAAATGAATTTGGAGCTATTTTTAGCCCGTATGGTAGTCTCTTAAAACGGAAGGACCCTTGCGTAGTTGAAAAAGATGTTACATCCCTTGAGTCTTTATCTAGTTCTATTTGATGGAATCCGTTCATAAGGTCTAGACAGCTGAAGTACTTGGCTCTTCCTAATAGATCCAAGATATCGTCGATTCTTGGTAACGGGAATTTATCAGCTACCAATTTCTTATTCACTTGACGATAATCAATTACTAGTCTCCATCTTTTTTCTGAGCTGCCGGGTAAAGATTTTTTGGGCACTAGCAGGATTAGACTATTATATTCTGAAATGGCTGGTTCTATTATATCGTCTGTTATCATTTTTGTGATTTGCTTTTCTATTTCGTTCTTGTGCGTATGGGGTATTCTATAATTTTTAATGTAAACTGGGGTTTTGTCATTGATACGCAATTTTTGTTTATTAAAATTGTTATATGTCACATTATCTGATTCAATGGCAAATATGTCGGTATATGACGAACAAAGTTCCAAAAGTTTTTCTTTAGCTTGAGATGGGCAATTTTGAGAAATTTTGTCTAGTATGATATTTTTCCTTTCAGAAGAGTCATTTAAGCAGTTAAAATTAACAGCGCTATAACAGTCAAGACTTTCAGTTTCCACTGAAACATTTTCTAGCAATAAATTTGTATCTGTTGTAGTTAAAATGCGCACATAAGCGTTATTTTTGTTAACAATAGTATTTCCAATAAAAACGCCATTGGCTATCTCCTGAGACGGAATTAATAATTCATTCTCTGTAGAGTCGATTGATAATTTCTTGACCACTTCAGCTCTCGCGGGGAGCGTAATGGAATTTGCTTTGGGTGCGTCTAAAATTTCTATATAAGGAAAAGGTCGCAAAGGATTTGGTCTAATAATAAAATAATTTGGTTGATGCCAATGATAGTCTAGAGCACAATTATTCTGTTTTATGAAGTCAAGTCCTATACTACCATCGCAGGGAATAGAAAAATCATTATTTACAATATGAAAATCATGTGTAATTTTAAATTCGTCTAAAAAAATTGTATTTGCAATGCAGCCTTTTGTTGAAATTACACCTTCACCAATACCTAACAAATTTAAAATAAAATCAGTTTGGGTATTGTAATTATTTTGAACAAATTTTTCTTTAATAATGCAAATATCAGAGCCAGTATCCAACAAAAATGTATTTTTGAAGTCATTCAAGGAAGTCTTTACGATTATATAATTGTTAAATTTTAGATTAATATTAAGAATCGTACCAAATGGATATAATTTCTTTAGAAGTTCCCCAGTTGGGCTGGCTGGGGAGCATTCTCGTTTTCCGGAATGGCTTCAATAGTTCGTACATTAGTGGCTTGCCTACCACGATTACCGTTTCTGGTATTATATTGGTAATTGTTTGGAGGCGCATAATTTCGGTTACGGTTTTGATTGCTTGTATTCTGATCTGAGCTAGAATAATTTCGGTTGTAATAACCTCCTCTGCCTCTATTCCTATATCCTCTTCTACCTCTATACTTTTGGTTGTATCCCCCTCTGTTAAATTTGTTTTGTATAAAGTTTATGCTCACTGCGTTATCAGTGTCTGCATTTAGATCTACAAATTTTGTAACTACCTCGTTGACATTAGTAAAATTTTCTGCTCTCATTAAGAGTTTTACTTCTGGTGAACGAGCGTTTTTTACGATAGATTTCACAGCTACTTGTGTAGCATAGTTTTGAGCTATTTGAGGACTAAGTCCATCTGAAAGATATGCATTTTGCAATTGTGATGTTAATTGCTCTATTTCTTTTGCATACTCGTTTGTGTTTTTTAAATTTTGTTTGGTGTTAAGCAATTTTGCAGCTGCTGATTGTGCTGATTCACTTTTGATTTCTCGTTTTAACGTAGCTTTTATGGCTGAAATTGTTGTTTCATTACTTACGGCAGTTTGTGCTACGCCAGATAGTTTGGTTTTAATAAGCGAAATAGCTATTAATTCGTGTTCTCCTTTAATAGATTCTATAAGGTCTAGTGCGTTTAGAAATTTAACTAAATGTTCTTGCCTGCCATCGAAATCTGGCAGTAGCTTTGATGCTAAACCAAGAAATTCCGCTGGAGTCATATTTCTTTTTTCTTTAGCTGTATTAACCGATGACATTGAATTGTCTGCTTGGGGTATTATACTTTCGTCGTCGGTTTTTGATGGAGTTTCTAAATCTGATTCTGGTTCTGATCCCGAGTCAGGGTCAGATTTTTCTTGAAATTTAAAGTTTACATTTATGGTTTCTGTTGGTGATTTGGGTATTTTTTCAGATATATCTAATCTCTTAAATAAAACTTCTAATCGCGTTTTAAGCGTTTGGCAAAATGTTTCTATTTCAACCTTATGCTGTGCGGTTAAAAATTTGTATACTGTACTTAAAAGAGTTGCTATTTCGTTATGCTTTGGTACTAATAACTTGATATGCTTTGTTTGAGTTGATTGTGAGGGAAGATTTGACTTGTTCAAACATTTAAATGATTTGTCAAAAACCAACTTAATTTCTTTTAGTTTTGCATTTAATTCTTCCCATTTAATTGACATTGATTTTGATTAGCAAAGAATAGAAAAATTCAAATAAGGGATTTATTTAGTTAATAAACATGATTAAATTTTTTTTTTTTTTATTTTTATATGCTTTTTTTTGACTTTTGTTTTTTTTATGTTATTTACTAAAATAAAAAAAGTTACTTCCTACACTTCGTCCTCAGAAGTAGATTTTTTTTTTTCGTTTTAAAATTTTGTTATAATTGGTGTAGAATTTTATAATCATAATTAATTCATAAATGCATTGCATCATATGTGCAAATTTACATACAAATTTCATAATTATTCTAAATCACATTTCCTGTATTCTTAACCAATAAAATAAAAATAAAGAGAAAATATACTTAAATAAACGGCAGACGATGAGTCGGGTACTTTACGTTCTCAGATGCAGATTCAGATGCTGGTGTTTGATGTCCGCAAATTGCATATATGAAGTTGATAATTTTGGTGTTTTCATCCCCCATTCCCAATCGTTGGGGGGTGTTGGGCCTTCAGCTTTAAGGCACTTTCTTCTTTATACACTCGGTGTTTCTATTTGTCTTACGCGTCGGCTTAAATAGTTTTTAAAAAACGTATAAATTATCATTATTGACACTAATATTGCTAACAGTGCTATTAATTGCCATGTATTTTGTTTGCTGTTGCTATCACTTTTGTTCTGTATTTGTTGAGTTTCACTTACTTGAAAGTGTCTTTCAACGTATTTTTCGAGCTTATTTTGCTCCACCTCTTGTCCAACTTCATATCCTGATATTGCTATCAGAATTGCACTTAGCACTTTGTTCCACCAGGACATAGTAAATAATTTTTCACTTCTCTTTTTTTATATTTTACACTTTCTGTTGCTTATTGTTTTATGGATAAATAACCAACACAGTTTTCACCACATGTTTATTTTTAACAAATGTTGTTCTGTTTTTATTTTATTTTTTTTTTCACTCTTTTTCTCTTAAATGTCAATAAATTTTCCCGCACTGTAGATTGTAGTTACCTTTACTCCGCTATGAATTTTATTTTTTTTTGGTTTACCCGCTCGACGTACTAAACTCGTTTTTAGTTCTAGCCAACTCCTGGCAGGATCGCCATGTTATAGTTTTGTTATTCAATTCTTTATTTGTGAAACGTGTGAACAAAAACTGACTTAACAATAACAAGATAACATATATTTATAGCTTAAATTACTAAGCCAGCGAAAGCGTTTTGTAAGCTCGCTGACTAGGCGGTGTCATGAATAAGGGTAAAGAACTGCAGGTGCAATGAACTGCTAATCTAGTTCGATCAGCTTGAGTCACAACGTATTACATAGTTTTGTCAGCTCGAGTTCGGTCAGCTTGGCTCACAATGTATCGCATGTCACATTGGGCCGATGACCGACTCCAATCAGCTTGAGTCATATTGTAGCGCGATATATTTAATATTATTATCAATCGTTGAACCTTTATCCATGACAGTACTTATGCATTCTAAAACAAGGTTAAATTGAAAATAGTTCACTCTGAACCTTGGCCATTAAACATTATATCGTTTTATGATGGCCCTGACTGGTTATGTGCTGAAGCATCGAAGACTACTTTTTGATTGAGTTGCCTGGTTGAAGCACAGTGGGGAGGTATAAAGTAGTAAGGAGATGTGATTTAATTTGTCTGACTTCTGACATGTGTCCTAACACCTGATATTCTCCCATGAATTATTATATTAGTATTGCTCTCTTAATGAATTATCCCTTTCAAGGCACTGCTCACTATTGGCAACCCTTTTATACGCCACTCCTTTTGAGTCAGCCACTACTGATGTTTGGTTTTTCAACGGCAATTTTACAACAAATTTTCCGTTACTCGTTTGAGTGGTATATTGCAAGAAATGTGATTCACACATTAATTCGTCTTCAGTGATTAGCGTTTCTGAATCCAGAATTTCATGTGATTCCCAACAAAATTTCCGTCACCCGCTTGAGTGGTATGTTGCAAGAAATGTGATTCACACAGCAATACGTCTTCGGTGAATGGCGTTTCTGAATCCAGAATTTCATCTGATTCTCATCAATTTTAAATGGCTCTTTCCAGGATTCGATATTCAGCTAATGCCCTGGTTGATCTAATACAATTTTTGATATTATATGCGCGTCTACCTCCTTGGTGATTGTTCCACAAGTTGTTGATGACGTTTCTGTTGATGGAATTAATTTCTTTCTTGTTGTGCAGTAAAGTGTTATGCTTTCTTTTAAACTCGGTCCAGTTCCGAGATTGACACATAGCTTGAGTTCATTGACCATTCCATTTCCATTTTTTATTTAAACCAACGGTACAAAATTGATTGCATGCATACATTTTGTGGTTTGCACCTTTACGTACTAGAAAATTCTCTTAAACTGACTCTGCCTTGGTAGCAGATGCACATGCCTTTGTTGTCGATTCTTCTCCTTTTCCTCGGGCTTCAAAATAATGGAACCTACTTTCTACGAACTTCAAAATCACTTCAAAAGAGTGAGTGAATTCGTTTATTGTTACTCAAGTATTGATATATTTTCTGGAACAAGAAATGAGTCAATACCGCATCCCAAAGTTGAACTGGAATTTCTTGTGCCTTAGTCCATGAATGCATTCCTTCGTTATGTTGGGAAGTGCTTTAATTGCAGACGATGACTCGAACCTCTGGTTGCGAAATTATCTGGCTAAGCAATGTTGTCACAAGAAGTATTTTCTTGTCGTAACGACTACTGAGGATTGCCCATGCATTTGGATAGTTGATTCCGGTTGATGGAAAGTGTTTCAAATCAAATTTTTGGGTTCGCCTTCCAGGGATGTTGACAAGTAATACACCTTTTTTTGCATCACTTTGGGGATAAATTCTGAATACAAATCCTTGAATGTTACCCATTGCATGTTGGTGCCCTTGAGCCTTGGCAATGTTATCCGTGGTAAGGACATGTCAGTGTCTGTTGATGTTGATCTTCTCGTCGATCGGAAGGCTTGCTCCACTATCATGTGTTGATGGTGTTCGGTCAGTGCTTCTTCTGTCCTCGCTTCCAGTTCAAATAGGTCTGCGAGGTGAAGTCTCCAATGACATCTTCCTCAGTTAATTCCCACAGATTGTTTCCGGCCATGTTTTTCAATCCTTGCTTTGATTGTATAATATAACGGAGGGTGCTCTGTATGACGCTGAGCTAGTATTTCATCCAAGTTTTGTCTTACTGCTTGAATGAGTGCCTGCTGATTCCTTAGAAGTTTCCGATCTTCCACAATATGCTCACCACTATCATTTGGTTGACGATCAGCAAGCCTTACTTTACCTTGTGGTACCTCCAGTATAACCATGGATTTACTGGCCGCACCGCTGTTCACATTTGCTAGTTCAATTTCAATTCAATTTTCACAAATTCAACTTAACTTAAAATATTAAATGCTTACGAAAAAAACAAGATTAGAGTTAATGATTATCTTAAAGTTACTTTATACTAAAATATTAGTTACTTAATACTATTATATTAAGTATTATTATTAATACTAATATTAATTATTAATAAATAAAAAACAAATAAAAAATAACTGGTCCCTTAAGCCTTTGAAAAGACTTTGACCTAGCTTCTTATGATCAATTGTGTTATGCGTGTTATTAAGTTTGTACACAATTGACCGAAAAAATTAATTATTAATATTAATACTATACTTATTGGATATACTTCCAATAAAGATTATTGGAAAGAGCGGAGAAGAGATAAAGAGTAGGAAAAGAAAAATTTACTCCAAGTGAGCGATAGAAATAGTACAGAAAACAAATATAGGTGCGCAGGAGCCATAGAATGAAAGCTAGGGATAGATGAGAAGATTGGTTACATAGTATCTTAATTTGAATAGTAGGTTGAAATTGCTTGTCTAAACATTCTGGTTCCATTAATAGATTTAAGATGACTTGGCAGACTATTCCACAACCTTATTACGTTAACGAAAAATAATCTTGAGGAATTCAGAAAATTACATTTAGGGATAGTAAGCATACGACTTATTTGTAGTTGACTGAATTATAATTTGTCATATAGATAAGATGGTGCTTTCGAATGGATCAGCTTGTGCAAGAATATGCAGTTTCTGAAACTAAGGTAGTTTTGAAAATCGCATACAAGAATGCTTCTTTTAAACTGAGATATGTGGTCGAATTTGTGAAGGCCATATAAAGGGTGATTTTTTTGAGGTTATGATTTTCATGCATTAGTATTTGACAGATCACGTGGGATTTCAGACATGGTGTCAAAGAGAAAGATGCTCAGTATGCTTTGACATTTCATCATGAATAGACTTACGATCTGCCACAACGTCGAATTTTCAGTGAATGGGCCCTAGAAAAGTTGGCAGAAAATCCGCTTTTTTATCGACAAATTTTGTTCAGCGATGAGGCTCATTTCTGGTTGAATGGCTACGTAAATAAGCAAAATTGCCGCATTTGGAGTGAAGAGCAACCAGAAGCCGTTCAAGAACTGGCCATGCATCCCGAAAAATGCACTGTTTGGTGTGGTTTGTACGCTGGTGGAATCATTGGACCGTATTTTTTCAAAGATGCTGTTGGACGCAACGTTACGGTGAATGGTGATCGCTATCGTTCGATGCTAACAAACTTTTTGTTGCCAAAAATGGAAGAACTGAACTTGGTTGACATGTGGTTTCAACAAGATGGCGCTACATGCCACACATCTCGCGATTCTATGGCCATTTTGAGGGAAAACTTCGGAGAACAATTAATCTCAAGAAATGGACCGGTAAGTTGGCCACCAAGATCATGCGATTTGACGCCTTTAGACTATTTTTTGTGGGGCTACGTCAAGTCTAAAGTCTACAGAAATAAGCCAGCAACTATTCCAGCTTTGGAAGACAACATTTCCGAAGAAATTCGGGCTATTCCGGCCGAAATGCTCGAAAAAGTTGCCCAAAATTGGACTTTCCGAATGGACCACCTAAGACGCAGCCGCGGTTAACATTTAAATGAAATTATCTTCAAAAAGTAAATGTCATGGACCAATCTAACGTTTCAAATAAAGAACCGATGAGATTTTGCAAATTTTATGCGTTTTTTTTAAAAAAAAAGTTATCAGGCACTTAAAAAATCACTCTTTACATATCGTATGGCGTGATTAAATGCCAGTTGAAGCTTTAGTTGAGAACTAGAGTCCAGTTTACTGTAAACTAGCTCCGAATAAGTAATTATAGGAATAATAAGTTGAATTACTACTTTCTTTTTAGTGCTGGTGGGTGTTAATTCAACAACCACTCTCAGATTGCGTAGAACATAATGCACTTTTCGTACGGCGTTATTAATGTGGTCAGCGCATGTCATTATACTTACTTACTTACTTACTTATCTGGAGCTTACAACGTCTAAGAAATTGCGCCAGCCATTTCTGTTCTGCACTTGCTGGCGCCAGTTGGAAACACCAAGCGTGGTCAGGTTATCCATCACCTGATCCTTCCAACGAAGATGTGGGCGTCCTCTTCTGCGTTGACCACCACAGGGTACCGAATCGAATATTTTTTTCGCTGGAGCGTCGTTTTCCATTCGCTCAACATGACCTAGCCAGCGGAGCCGCTCGATTTAAATGCGCTTAACTATGTCAATGTCAGCTTACAGCTCATACAGCTCGTGGTTCCATCGAATTCGGTACTCGCCATTGACACAGATTGGACTGAAGATTTTACGAAGGATCTTTCTCTCGAAGGCTCCCAAAGTCTTTTCATCAGAACTGCTCAACGTTCAGGTTTGTGCTGCATATAATAGGACGGGCATGATAAGCCCAAAGTAACACCTGTAGGCAAGAGTTATCCTTCGTTTTATCTCAATACTAACATCGTTGAAAGAGTTAATGCTTGATCCCAGGTAGACGAATTCCTTAATTACTTCAAAGGAGATGTTGTCAACAGTGACGTGGTTTCCAAGACGCTGGGACTGTTTATTTGTTTTTACTAGGTATTTCGTCTTATCTGCATTCACTGCAAGATCCATGCGACTCAACTCTTTCGCTAAATTGGAGAATGCTGCACTGACTTCGCGCGTGTTATGGCCAATAATATCGATATCATCAGCATACGCCAGCAGCATAATACTTTTGTAGAATATACTGGCACTGCGTCTTAAGTCAGCAGCTCGGATAATCTTCTTCATAATCAGGTTGAAAAAGTCGCACGATAAGAAATCACCTTGTCTGAAACCTCGTTTGGTATCGAATGGAGGAGTGAGATCCTTCCCGATCTTCACTGTGCTGCTGGTGTTGCTCAGTGTCATTCTGTAAAGACGGATGCAGGAATACCAAATTCAGATATGGTGGGGTATAGATAATTCCTTATTGGACTGTCGAAGGCGGCTTTATAATGGACAAAAATATGGTGTGTGTCGATCTATTTTTCTAGGGTCTTCTCCAAGATTTGTCGTAGCGTAAATATCTGGTCTATGGTGGATTTACCAGGTCTGAAGCCACACTGATAAGGTCCAATCAGCTGGTTTACGATGGGCTTCAGTCTTTCACATAATACGCTCGACAGGACCTTATACGCGATATTAAGAAGGCTTATCCAAAGGTATTTCGCGCAAATTGTGGGATCGCCTTTCTTGTGATTTGGGCAAAGCACACTCAGGTTCCCATCGTTTGGAATGCATTCTTCCGACCATATTCTGCATAGAAGCTCATGAATGCATTTAAATAGAGCTTCGCCTCCATTCTTGAAGAGCTCAGCAGGTAAGCCATCGGCTCCTGGGGCTTTGTTGTTTTTAAGCCGAGCTTAAGCTTTTAAGACTTCACTATGGTCGGGCAGCGGAACTTCAACGCTGTCGTCCACAATTGGGGTTTCCGGGATATCATCTCTATTGGCGGGATTGTTGTCGTCGTCACCATTCAAAAGCCTAGAGAAGTGTTCCCTCCACATCAACAGTGTACTCTGAATATCTGTCACTAGATTCCCATTTTCATCCCTGCAGGAAGAGGCCCCGGTCTAGAAACCATCAGCCAGGCGTTTTATTTTTTCGAAAAATTTTCGGACCTCATTCCTGTCACTATGGATATCAATTTTCTCGCAGTCACGCATTTCCGCTTCCCTTTTCTTTCGCCTGAAAATGCGTCTCTCTTCCCTCTTCTTCTCTTTGTATCGCTCCTTAGCAGCACGTGTTACAACCGACTGCAGTGTGGCTTTTTAGGCGGCATCTATTTCTGCAGTGGCGTCGCAACACTCTTGGTCGTGCCACTGGTTTCAGCGAGGGCGATGATAGCCTATCACATCTTCGGCAGCCGTACGCATAGAGTGGGAAATGTGATTCCACTGCGCGCATATATCGTCAATCGGAGGAATGCTTTCTTGAAGCAGGAGTGAGAGTCGAGTAGCGAAGTCTTCGGCTGTTTGTTTGGATTGCAGCTTTTCAACGTCTAGCTTTCTCTGTGCTGGATTGCGCGCATTCTTGGTTGCGCACAGGCGTGTACGAATCTTGGCTGCGACAAGATTATGATCCGAGTCTATATTGGCACCACGGATCGTGCGTACATCTAAATTACTGAAAGAGTGCCTTACGTCAATCAAAACGTGATCAATTTGGTTACACGTCTTTTGATCACGAGACAGCCAAGTTGCTTTATGAATATCGAGATGCTTGAATCTAGTGCTACTAACGACCATGTTTCGCGCTGCGGCAAATTCAATCAGCCTCATTCCGTTATCGGAGGTATTGTCGTGGAGGCTGAACTTTCCGACTGTTGGACCAAAGATATTTTCTTTTCCCATGTCATGTCATTATAGAATTTATATTAAAACCAAAACTTTTTGTACAACTCGATAACTTTTATTTCTCAGCGCCTATAAATAAATCAGGAATATCCTCGTAGTATATGGTATCTTTTGCTATAGGTACCACAACAGATTTCAGTGCATTAAACTTTAGACAATTCAAGATAGCCCAATTATTTATATAGTCTAAATCCTGATTAAGTCTGTAGGCTAAGTCTTCTAAAAGAACGACTCTATTGGATATATTTGCACAATCTTTGCGTAGGCATGCATTGTTGAGTATTTGCAGACCCTAAATATGTCAAGTTTCCAACATAGCAAAGAATGATTAACTGTATCGAATGCTTTTGAAAAATCCAGCAACCAAAGGAGTGTGAGATGCCCTTCATCATAAAAACACCTGATATCATCAAATATTTTGACAGTGGCACAACTGTGAAAAGCCCTAAAACCGGACTGCATTGGTGATAATAAATTGTTAACAATAATAACCTCACACACTTTTGCCAGACAAGATAGGATGCTGATAGGCCTAAAGTCATTAGGTTCAATTGCAGTTGATTTTTTGGATACCGGTATAAAAAGAGTAACTTTCCAAGAAGTTACAGTAATTAAGAGAGTAGAAAATTTTCTTGTTCAGTATATTCAGAGAAACCAAAGTTAATGTTAGGAGTAGGCACTATGTTGGAGAGAAAGAAATCATTTAAAATATCTGGGTCAATATTGCATTCATCAGAACGTTTCTCACCAATACCTATTGCTTTCAAATTCCTTCACAGCACCTTAGAGGGGAGTGAAGCATTTAGTTTCGATGTGCAAAATTTTTCTTTAGACTGCCTAATAAGCCGAACTGACAAATTTTTGGCGATTCTAAATTTTTCACAATTGTAAGCAGAGGGGCACATTTTCCATAAGTTGTGAAGCTTGTTTCGTTCTTTAATGGCTTTATGCACATTAGAAGTATACCATGGATATGCCGTATTTTTCACCATTACCGAACGCAAGAGAACATGTTTTTCAAACAGATTATTTAAAATATTGTTCCATAGAGTTGCTTTCAAATAGTCTAGTATATATCATAACTATTTCCTGAATCCTCCCATAATACCTCCGAGTGAAGTACATGTCGTCTTTAGGCTTGTTCTCCAATGCCATTATAGCTTTATGATTGGAGTAAAGATCATCTCCTCAATTTTGCAGCTTTTATAATTTTTTTAAAATATAACACTGTTCTACACGAAAACTGTACAAGACATCCCACGCTTATATTTCATTAAGTGGTAATATATGATGACTTGCTGCATTTAGAAAAATTATTGTATCACTTCGAACTTTTTGTCAAGGACCTCATAAATAAATCAGTAAACATTTTCGTACCTTGCCTTACTTGGTATGTCATAACTAGAGAAGGCAAAAATATGCAAATGCATATTGCATATGTATTTGCATATTTTGACACTTTTGTGTCGTTTTTGCATATTTATAACGGTCGTGCTTATTAAAGCATATTGAGAACCTAAAATTAGTAAAAAAAGTGTATGGCAACTTTTTGATTGTGAGAAACATTTGAAAATATCTGGCAACATTTTTTATATTTTCGAACTACTACCTAAATAGTTGTCTCTTTCGCGCTTTCCCTGTAAGCACAATTAAGCAAGTAATTGCGACTAGATAACAATACATAGTATACAGTAGACGCTCGAAAATTAGAACTCTCGGAAATTAGAACTAGCGTTTTTAATACACCCCGTGTCACAATTATAAACGCACAAACTTTTACTTATAACTTTTGTTGTGTTTATGTGATGTTTAACTATTAAAGTTTAGTATTATGTTTTAACTTATACTGTTTCACAAGTGTATCAAAAAAGACAAGTGCACATAACAAACAACAACAACACCTACAGGAAGCATAAAGAGACTAGGCAAATATTACTGTGACAGAATTATAAACGCATGTCAATATTTTGCGTAAAAAGCTATTTATTTCAACTATTTAATAATGTGTAGTGTTTCTATTGTTTTCTATGACTTCAAATATTCTATTTGGCATTGAATTAAATAAAGTGTTCACTTTTTGCGGGCTAAGAGATTCCCATGATTGAACAATGGCCTCTTTTAAATTTTATTTTGTAGAGTATTGCCTATTTCCTCCGTAAACTTCTCTTGCTAAGGCACTCCACATATTTTCCATAATGTTCAGATCTGGAGAAATTGATGGCCACTCAAGAAGAGGAATGTTGTTGTCTGCAAACCAACTCAAAGTGCGACGAGATGCGTGACATGCTGCATTGTCTTGCTGGAAAACAAGATTTTCACCCGTATGCTGGTTAAAAAAAGGTAACAATTTTTCAGATAGGACGCCGATGTACTCTTCTGAGTTCATGCGTGTAGACGGGAAATGAAGATCAAGTCTTCCGAGGGTGCTGACCGCGCCCCACACCATCAGTGATCCACCTCCAAAATTTCTTTTTGAAAAATACCGTGGCTCTTGACGCAAATCCCTCCAATATGCATTAAAGCCATCAGGTCCATCTAGATTAAATTTCTTTTCGTCAGAAAAGATAACCTTTAAAAAGATTTGGTAAAATTATAACTGTCTTAAAACTTATGTTTTTTATGAAAAAATGTACCAGATTCCAATTGCGTCCCATGTTCCAACGAGCAAAGTTCTGCCGCTTTATTTTGTGCCCAGAGGTAAGTCTAGGAGCCGGCTTCATTTTTGAAAACCTAATTTTGCCCGAATCTTTTAAAGTGCGGCTTATTGTGTTCCGAGAAACAGTACTGTTTCGTACTGTTTTGAGCCACTCGGATAACATTTCGTATTTCGCGGCTGCTTAATATTTTTTTTCGACCACGATGATGATTTTTGGCTGCATAATTTTCTTGATTATTAAAAAAATTTCGAACAACACAGTCACTTCTACCGATTAGCCGGCTTATTTCACGAAACGATTTTTTTTTCGGAAGCAAACGCTAAAATTTTTCCTTTTTCCACTTCAGTTAGTTGCTTACCACGCGGCATTTTGAAAAAAACTAATTTTAAAACAAGCTAAACTGTCTATTTGTCCAAATAACCTACGATGCGTTTATAATTCTGTTACAGTAATATTTGCCTATTCTCTTTATGCTTCCTCTATGTGTTATTGTTGTTGTTGTTTGTTATGTGCACTTGTCTCTCTTAATACACTTATGAAACAGTACAAGTTAAAATATGATGACATAAACACAGCAAAAGTTATTAGTAAAACTTTTATGCGTTTATAATTTTCACACGGGGTGTATATTACAATAATATATTGAAATTAGTCAGTTCTAATTTCCGAGGGTTTTTTTTTTTTTGCTCTTAATACTGAAAAATTGTATAGTCGTCATATCTTATAAAATTTTTCGTATGAATGTTCTGTCATATCTCTCTTCAACGACGCTCTTGATGTCTACTCAACGACTGAATAAGAGAGAACAATATGTATGTTTGAATTGAGCGAGCACAATTTTGTTTTTGATTTTTTTTTTTTCTTTAAACTGTGATGACATACATCACATAAAAGGAACACAAAACATCCTTTTATGTGAATAACAATAAAAAAACTTTAAGCAAAAGTGTATTTTTTTTGTGTATTTTCTAAGCGTAGATGCACTTTTAGTTACTTTTTATTTAAAAAAAACCTTTGGAAATTAGAACTTCTCGAAAATTAGAACTACCCCAGGAACAAAGTGGTTCTAATTAACGAGCGTCTACTGTATTCGAAAAAATCGAAAAGTATGCAAGTGTGATTGTATTAGATAAAAAGAAGGGTGTGCATGGAGTTATTAACGCTTTTTCGGTGGTTTATAAAAAATGGCAAAAATTAAAGAAAATCGTGGTTCATTCTTGAACCATGGTACAAAATAGTGGTAGTGCGATATATTTCAAAAGCTGTAATATTTCCATAACTGCAAATTAAACATTTAATATAAAACAAAATTTCTCAACTGTAAAACACAAAGAAAATTCTAAGAAACGGCACGCAGAGTCAGCGTAGCAGCAAATTTCAATAAAGAAATGTGTGGAAAGATCTACTAACCCATTTTGTATGGGTATATGTCGAGCTTTCTTGAAGTCAGATATTCCGCTCAAGAAAATCCCCATTTCACTAAACTCATTAAAAAATATGCAAAGCAGAAAATACCTAGTGAAAGTGCATTGCGCCAGAAATACGTGCCCATACTGCTCAATGAATGCATGCAAAAGATGTGCAATAAAGTGGTAAATAACTATGTTTGGATATCCATCGATGAAACGACAGATGTAGAGCTGCGCCTAGTCGTAAATTTTATATTCGGCATTGCCTTCTTTGTCTTCATGTTGTCTTGTTGTCAACATACTTGGCATAAAGCTTAAATTTGTTTTCAACATAAATTATGAAAGGTCATATTCAAATTTTAATATTTCTGAAAGAGTACGCCCATATTAAATGTTAAACCACAAAGTTTTTCATAACAAAATGATCTCCACACCGTTTAGGTGTACTATCAGTTAAACTAGCTGAACCCTAAAATGGAAGTGTGGAAAAAGAGAGGAGCTAACAACAAAAAAAAAGTTTTAATAACACAACCTCAACATGCTCTGATAGCGGTAAACCACTATGATCGAATTTTCGAAGATGCACATGAGTTAAGGCTATGCCTAAAAGTATGATACGATCAAGGTTAACCTTGACACAGGGTGCATCATAAGTAGATAAGAACTATGTTACTAATGTAAAAGCGTTCTCTCTGTCAAAATAAATTTCCGGTTAACTTTGTCCGCATATTGGCAGTATAAATAGGACCTTAGTAGCTTGAGTGGATCACAGTGAACAATCATGCAAGACTACTGTCTGTCTAGTCTGCTGTGTGATTTGCTCTTTACAGAGCCGCTGATGTTGTTGTTGCCTTCTTTGTCTTCATGTTGTCTTGTTGTCAACATAATTGGCCTGAAGCTCAAAATTGTTCCATTTTAACATTTTAACAATGTACTAACCCCTTCATTAAAACACTCGAAGCATGCTCCCGTAAACCTTAATTTTTTACTATATGTTAATTTATTTAATTTTTAACTAGTCATTGCTGGTTATTTTATAAAATGATTTATTTTGTACCTAATATATACATAAGATATTTGATACATAAACAAGCTTACAGCAAATATTATTCCATGCACAATATATAATATTGAATACATAAATACATGTTCCGTTTCGAAAAACGAAAAACTTTGCTTTATTTTGGCTTGTATAGTATCTTAATCGAGCATATTTTCCAATTTATCGAGCATATTTTAACGATGTTTCAAGCATATTAATGCGCTTAAAATGACTTCTATCGTGCATATTTTTATCTTCTCTAGTCATAACATTGCTTCTGCTCAACTGATTTTAAGAACCTTTATATTATAACAAAGGTAAGACTTGCAGTTTTGTATTCTTATTTAAATAATAGAAATATACCAATCCATTTCAAAATAATAGACGCTAAAACAATCAACGCACATTTTTTTTTTTAATTTTACATTTTCTAACGTTAAGAAATCAAAAGAAGTCTATTGACATAATTTTGTTTATGTTTTTCTTGAAAAGAAAGGTTTAAATATTCGAACTAATTAAAAAAAAAAATTAAATCGGTTATTAAATAATAAAGCTATTAAGTTGTTAACGAAAGTATGGTTTAACATATTTTCAAATTGTTAATAGATTTATGAAATAAAAATATAAATTTGAAACAAAAATAACAACTTGCTTCTCAAGAAGCGAAACCATTCGTTCACTGCACTGAAATGAATGCATTTTTTTGTATTTGGTTAAGTGTTCGTAATTTTTAAGGTTCTGATATCGTCCGACCCCTCTACATGTGCGCCTCGAATTTATTTTTTGTGTTATTTAAGGCCTATCTTGCTTCGTTTTCGATATATGACGATTTTTTTAATTTTTTAAGTTAAAATTATGTTATCGACTGACCCCCTCTATACTTGTGAGTCTATAGTGCGCTCTAGAGTGGGTCGAATAAAAAAGTTTGAAAAGTCCGCCCCTTATATGAAAGCTTACCTCGAGAGTGTTTCATTGCTATACAAATTTTTTTCGTAGGTACCCTGTAAAAACCGCCAAAATCGTTTTTTTACCATAACTTTATATTTTTATACTTTATTTATTTAAAATAACTTTATAAAGTTATTTTAACCATAACTTTATAACCATAACATCAAATTCGTTTGGTGATATCAGTTACCCTTAAATTAAAAAAAAATTTATGCGATTATTAAGCTCACAAAAAAAAGGAAGTTTGGCCTTGAAAGTATTTACATAAGTTAATAAACAAAAAAGTTACGGTCGATCAAAGTTTAGAACAGACTTTTATTATATTATTTTCTAAATTTTCAGAAAAATCGTAAACACTTATTTAAATTTTTTTATTTTTCTTTTTGTTTTTTTTTTTTTATATAACACAAAGTCAGCCTACTGCAGTTTTACGGAATCTGGTTGCATTCATTGTGAAAGTCTATGCACCATTCTGGTTCCTCGTCAAGAGCCAACCACAAGCCATCCACGGAAGTCAGTATGTTTTCATCTACATTTGCTGGATACTTCAGTTGCCAATAGACATACAATTGATCATTCGCTCTACTGTAGAATACAATGCGTATTATTGCCACCCGGAAAATATTTTTTTATCAATGATAACTGACCCGGACCAGTTAATACGATCTGAAGGCTTTGCAATAAAAAGAGCAGCGCGATATGATCCACCTGCAACGCATCGTGAATTCGATGTCCCAAAACAAGGCATTATAAATTTCGGCAGCGATTCATACACAAAAATAATTGATTGGGATAAATTCAAAATTACTGAGCCACCTTGCTTACAATTCTTGACTGACAACCAATAAGCGGAATTTGAATATTCAGCCAACGCAATTATACAAATACTGGATAAAATTAACAAAATGTTCTTACAAAAAATAATACGAGTATTTTACTCATGTTTTATGATTTTCAGAGTTTACATGCCATTCGCAAAGTACTGAACGTTTCGTGCGTGTTGTGAGTGAATCAGCACTCGCTGTCACTGGTGAAAATCGAATGGGTCACATTTTTGCTAAACTAGAAAGCCGTGAGCATTATAGCCAACTCGAATCTCGCAAAGGTTTTATTTGATTATATGAGTTTAATAAGTATTTACGATTTTTCTGAAATTTCAGAAAATGGTATAATAAAATTCTGTTCTAAACTTTGATCGACCGTAACTTTTTTGTTTATTAACTAATGTAAATACTTTCAAGGCCAAACTTTCTTAGTTTCTTGTGAGCTTAATTTTCGTATAATTTTTTTTTTAATTTAGGGGGGTAAAAATTTGGGTAACTGATATCATCAAACGAATTTGATGTTGTAGGTCGATGGCACGTATAGAAGAATACTATAATAGGTGTGTTTTTTTGGCATCGCTATATACCAAAAATAAAAAATAAATAACTGGCCATTTCAGCCCTTGAAAGGACTTTGACCTGGCTTCTTATGATCAATTGTGTTGTGCGTGTTATTAAGTTTGTACACAATTGACCGAGAACTGGACCTACATGCTTAACGCCGACTCCGAACGGCGATGAAAGGAATGTTCTTGTTCTCAAAAAGCTTTACATGGCATTTTGAATACTCTCTGAGGTTTGCCATTGTCTGCACAGAGGTGACGGCCGTACAGAAAACTTATTTTAATTCAAATAATTTTCTGTTGCTGCTGGGGTTCGAACCTGGGTCTCCAAGTTCGTTGACATAGCGGCCACGCACTTTAACCAACCACGCCACGGACGCCACATCGCTATATACGCTTGTCCAAAACAACGCTCATCGGCGCTTAATATTTCGCTTAACTTTTTTTCTTCAGAACTTGGCAGCGTTGCGTGTTACTGTCAAATATTGAGCATTATTATTAATAAGCACAAATTGATAAACATTTTTTTGCTTAAATATTATAACATTTTATTGCTTAACGTTACACCTTGTGCTATCCAAAGAACTAAAATATAAGGAAGTGGTGTTGTCTACACATACAGTGTACGTGAACTGTGGCCAATTTCGTTAATTGAGTGAGCGAGACAGAGTGTGTTTTTTGACATTTCTGAGCGATCGTCAGCTGTTCACAAGTCTTCTCAGTAAAAAAGAAAATAGTCGCGCCAATTTGATGCGACCACAGTTGTCAAAACGCAATCACTGCTTCAGGGGCACATTATTTTTTCACTCTTTAACACACTTTTGGGGCGCTTTGGTCTTCAGCAAAGTTTATGATACATAATTGTTATTTTTAATTTTTTTCAGATTTCCGCATATTTTGGATCTCAAATTATATTATATTATATTATATTATTATTACCCAATGAAATATCAAAAAAAAAAGAGAAAAAATAGGTGGTGTGGAAATATAATAAAAACAAAACTATATTATCATATTTTTAAAAAGACTTAATTTATAATAATTTAATTATTTTTATATTATTTCATTAAATTAGCTCCAAAATCAGCAAATTTAACTCAGAATCTATTGTACATATTGTATATGTGATTCCAATTAGAAACCATTTGGACCTTCTTTAACGATTTTACCGAATACGGCCCTGAGTAAAATAATTCTGTGTTACAATACAATTTTCTTTTAATATATTAGGTCTTTAATTATCAACTTTTATTAATACCGTAAAAATCTAAAAAAATATTTTATGTTATTCTAATCAGAAACAATTTGAGCCTTCTTTTTCGATGCAACTGAATGCGGCCCTTTGTGAATGTTTATGTGTTTGTGTCAACCAACACGAATAAGAAAAATACCACACTTTTGTGCAATAGCATCACTTCCTTATAAATATCTTAGTTCTTTAGTGCTATCATATCCTCCAGAATATTGGAATAAGCAAATTTTTTCTTTCTGGCATGCTTGAATTCGTCCTTTCTGGCCATGTAGCATTTAAAGGCCATTTATTTAGCATTGTAGCTAAGGTCTCCTCACGGCACCATTTCTTGCGTTTACTGCTAGAATATATAAAATTTGAATTTTTTGTACTAGCAACATAGCCGTATTAGTTTAATGATATCTTACCACTCATTGTTGGCCATTCTGTGCAAATAGAATAAAATTTATTATTTGCTGCTTTTTTTACTTTTGATAGTGATTTCTTTTTATTTTATGTTACATAAACATGGTTGTTTTTAAAAAAGTGATGCTAATAAATTACTTGGACTATCATTTTCTTGATCTGGCAATAGTGTTTCTGTGGTGGTTCACAAATTATTTTATATTTTTGTAACAACATATGTTTTTATTTTTTTGAACAAAATTTTATATTTTTTAAGACAACATTTTTAGATAACAATTTGTATCGTATTTTTTTTTATAACTCATAAAATATTTTTGATAGTTTTTGATAACAATTTTTTGATAACTTATTTTTTAATTAAAATTTAAAAACAAGTGTATAAAGTGCAAGTGTATTTTATATGTGTGTGATTGTGTGTCTTGTGAGAGCACCACATTATTCCCCCCATAGAATTTAATTGAGTTGGCCAAGAGATTAAAATGTACCTTTTTTTTGTGGGTCTGTGTGAGGAGGATAGGATCTCTGTAGTGTCTCTGTCCATGAATGTTGGTTTGACTCTGTCGATGTGAACTGTAACTGTGTTATTATTTTTAAGAATTGTAAAATTTTTGTGTGTTCTGTCGAGTACTTTGAACGGTCCTTCGTATGGATTCTGTAGTGGACGTCGTATTGTGTCATTTCGTACGAATACGTATTTACAACTCTTCAAGGCTTGTGGTAAGTATTGACCAGCATTTGTATTATGATGTGAAATGTTTGAATCGTTATTTTGAACGTTTTGTTTGAGTTTCGCTAATGTTTCTGATGCATTAAAAGATTGGTAATTCTGAACTACTAATTGTCTAGGTAGCTTTAAGTTTTGACCGAAAACCATTTCAGCCGGGGACGCTTTGATGTCTTCTTTGACTGTGGATCTTATACCCAAAAGAATCTGAGGAATCTCTGTGTACCAATTAGTTTGGTTATTACTAGCCATTATTGACGCTTTTAATTGTCTGTGAAATCTTTCGATCATCCCGTTTGATTGTGGATGGTACGACGAAGTAAAAATGTGGTGAGAACCAATGTCTTTAACAAATTGTTTAAATGTGTTAGACGTGAACTGTGGTCCTCGGTCAGAAATGATTTCAATTGGCACGCCAAATCGTGAAACGAATTCTCTATAGAATGTGTCGATTATTGTTGTGGTCTCTATGTTCTTGAGTGGGTAGGCTTCAGGCCAACGTGTATTTCGATCAATCGCGGTTAGAAGATATTTATATCCGTTCGATATTGGTAAGGGACCAACCATGTCAACGTGGATGTGTTCGAAACGGCCGTGTGGAATGAGTATCTTGTGTGGTAATGTCTTTGTATGTCGGTGTACTTTAGCTTTCTGACAACTAATGCATTCTTGAGTCCATTTATTAATTTGTAAATTCATGTTTGGCCAAAAATACCGTTCTGTTATAAGTCGTCGGGTACCTCTTGTCCCTGGATGTGAAATATTGTGTATTTGGTCAGAAATTGTCTTACGTAAAGATTGTGGAATATATGGGCGTGTGTTATATGTGGAGTGCTCACACCAAATTTCAATGTTCATGAATGGAATTTTGATTTGTTCAAATTTGTATAACGTTTGATCTAATATGTCTTTGAGTTCTGTTTCTGTGTTTTGTTCGCAATGTAATAGTTTGAGATTAAGATCGGGTGTTTTGAGTTCTTCTACCTCGCATCTTGATAATGCATCTGCTACTGAATTATCTGTACCTTTGATGTGTAGTATCGTGCTAGTGAATTGTGCTATGTATTCTAGGTGTCGTGTTTGTCTTGGGCTTCTCTCTGTTTTAGAATTGAGTGCATTTGTTAGTGGCTTATGATCTGTGTATACTGTAAAAATATTACCTTCGAGGTAGTGTCTAAAATGTTTGATTGTTAAGAATATAGATAACAGTTCCCTATCGAATGTGCTGTATTTAGATTCTGTGGAAGTTAGTTTTTTGGAAAAGAATGCTAGTGGTTCTAATTTATTGTTGTATTTCTGTTGTAATACTCCACCTACTGCTGTATTTGATGCATCTACAGCAATCGATAGTTCTGCTTTACTATTAACATAGTTAAGTAGTGTTTGCGTAGCAAAACTATCTTTAATTGCTGTGAATGCCTCCGAGGTTGTGTTTGTCCATGTTAAAAGTTTGTTTTTTGTTTTTGAAGCTGTTGTGACCATTTCGTATATTGGGCCTAGCATGTGCGCTAATTTAGGAATGCACCTGTGATAATAGTTAGTCATGCCGATAAATTTTTGCATTTGTTTGTCAGTATTTGGTTGTGGATAGTCTCTTATACATTGTATTCGTTCCTCCGATGGCCGTATGCCATGTCTTGATGGTGATATGCTCTGACCAAGTCCAGTTTCGAATAAATGCTTGTGTTGTGTAAATTGTTTGAAAAATCGTGTATATGTGGTAATGGGTAGCGGTAACGTACTGTAATTGCATTGATTCGTCTATAGTCACCGCATGGTCTCCAGTCGTTTGGTTCGCGTTTAGAAACGAGATGTAGCGGAGAAGATGTCATCGATTTCGACGGTCTGCAAATGCCAGATTTAACTAAGAAATCGAATTCTTTTTTAGCTATTTTCGCTCTGGACAAGTCTGGACGTCGTGGCTTCGTGAATGGTAACTGTCCTTCTGTCACTATGTGATGAACTGTTTGATGTTTTACCGGTGTAGTATAGTCGGGTTCTGTTACTAGTGAAGGAAATTGTTTGAGTAACTGTGTATACTTGTTATCTAGTGAAAATAATTTTGGCAAAGTTGTTTCAGTGTATGCCGTTATTGTGTTAACTGATAAATTCGTTAATGGGATGAGACGTTTATATTTGAGATCAACAAGAAGTCCATATTTCGTAAAAAAATCTGCACCAATAATTGGTTTAGATATGTCTGCTATAATAAATGTAAATGGTAATTCGCGTCGAAAATTTAAGTCTAAAGTTAATACTTTTTTTCCGAATGTAGATATTGCTGTGCCATTAGCAGCTTGAAGTGTCAAATCAGATTTCTGTCTATTAATTTTGAATTTTGAGGCTGGAAGTACCGATACTTCCGCTCCGCTGTCAATAAGAAAATTTAATTTATTTGACGGATCAAATACGAAAAGACGACGTGTTAATGTGACGGGTCTATCATCAGTCGTCGCGATAATAGAGTCTTTTAGTTTGTTGTATTGTGTGACATAGTGTTGTGTTGTGTATGGTGGTTGTTTCGAACGAATGAACATGGTTGTTCACACGTTCGTGCTTGGCTATCGAATCTATAATGGTATTTACATACCCAAGAAGTATTGTTTTGAGGTCTATGTCTTGAGTTTGACCTGCGTCTTATTCGTGAGTTCGAACGAAATCGGTTTTCTGACTTAAGCGTGTTCACTTCTAACGTCAATTTATTGAAAGATTCTAAAATTTTTGAAGTGGAAATTGTTAAAGCTTGAACCATTTTCGTAAGTTCAATCGCGTTGGAAGGTTTTCCGAAGGAACTGATTTCGTTTTCGGTCATAACTTCCCAGAGATTGTCGGCTAACGCTAGCAGTTCCTCGATCGTTTTGTGGCCTGACCCAGTCAATGCTATGTTTAGAGTTTTGGGTAGTTTCCTAAGCCATAACTTTATGAGGAAATCTGGTTCCACTGAAGAACCGGCTAGAAGTAGGAGCGATCTGTAAAACTGGGATGGTTTTCGGTCTCCAATCTCGCAGTCAGAAAGAATTTTGTCAATTCTTTTGTTTTCACTAAGAGAATGACGTTCAATCAAAAGTTTTTTAAAATTTTCGTACAAATTGGTCTGTGAAGGCTTTTGTATGAAATCAAGGACTGTCATAATAACATCCTGTGGAAGAGCTGTAACTAAGTATTCGTACTTAGTTTTGTCTGTCGTTATGGATTTTGTCTGGAATTGTATTTCGGCATGGACGAACCATGCTTCAGGACAAGTTGTCCAAAATTGTGGTAATTTGATAGATGTCGCGTGTATATCCGTACTGTAAGGTATGTCGAAAGGGTTTGGGAGTGTGTCTGTGTCGAGAAATATTAATGGATTGTCTCCTTCTCCACGGTGAGAAGAGTGAGGGGGGGTATGTTGCAGGCTCATTGTGTGAATGTTTAAGTGTGTTCCTCAAATGTGTTACCCTAGTGCAGTGGAGTGCCTACGTATGTGAGAATCTAGGTTTCTTCCGACCCCATATTCTTACATACGTTTCAGAATCTACGGTGTGTGCCTCGTGATAATCTAAATTGAAAAGCAACCTGTGAAAAAAATTTTTAATAAAATGTCAAATAAAAAAAAATGTATAAAATTTTATAAAATTTTTAATAAATGATTTCTGCTCTCGTAGTTGTTGTTGTTGTTGTTGTTGATTTTGTTTGTTGTTCTTGCTGTTGATTTATTTGTTGTTGTCATAAATACTGTTGTTGTTGTTATTGATTTCGTTGTTGTTGTTATAAATATTCTTGTTGTTGTTGTTGTTGTTGTTGGTTTAAATATTCTTGTTGTTGCTGTTGATTTTGTTGTTGTTGTTATAAATATTCTTGTTGTTGCTGTTGATTTTGTTGTTGCTGTATCGTTACCTTACCGGCAGGTATAGGGTCATGCTTGTTGTCGTTGTTATGACGTTGTTGTTGATGTTGTTGTGGTTATGCTGCTGTTACTGTTGTGACGATTTATTTTGGGCTCTTTGGGTGATAATGTTTTTTTTTTTTTGGGCGTTTTTGCTGTGCTACGCAGGAGTTACGAACCCCTCCAACGCCTACGCTACTGCAACACCACAGAAACCGCCAAGAACGACACCGACAACATAAGTTACCAGAAGTATTTTAAGTAGGTCACATATGTGCATTAATATCACTTTGTATATTTTTATTATTTGACATTAAGAATTCTCAGAATCATTTCCCAATAATTAAATATTGATTTACTTTGTATTCAATTAATTTATTATTTCACAACAATGCTTTGCTCAACAACTTAAGACTTTTTTGCTTACAATTACTTTTATACATTGTGTCACTTTGTATTCAATTAATTTATTATTTCACAACAATGCTTTGCTCAACAACTTCAGACTTTTTTGCTAACAATAACTTTCATACATTGTGTCACTTTATTACTTTTCTTTTTGTTCACATTGGTATGCATATTTTAAATATCGAAGCTTAGCTGATTTCGATCAGAATCTTGGTTTGACAGAATAAATTATAACGTAAAAGGAAACGGTTGTGTTTTTTAATTCTCATTGAAAGTTATATTAACAAAAAGTATAAAATCACTATTAGAATAAATAATGTTTGAATGAAACTCAGTTGGAATAAACTTCATCTTCCTGCGATTTTGACATCAAAGCATACCTTATTACCAGCCAAGGAGCAGTAGACAACATACATATTCGAAAGCTTCGTTCCATCATACATAAGTCAGGCAAAGATGCTGTTGAGTTCGCTATGATGGCAGCGGTAATTGTAGCAGCGTTTGTGGTTTTTTTTTCCTTTGGTCAAATTCTGTTGCTATCGCCGTTATTGTTGCAATTAATGCTGTCGCTATTGTTACTGCAAGGTATAGGTGGCTGTTGACTCGTTGTTTGTGTTCTTGTTCGGATAAGCAGCATCGCCAGTTGTGGTGGTTCACAAATTATTTTATATTTTTGTAACAATATATGTTTTTATTTTTTTGAACAAAATTTTATATTTTTTAAGACAACATTTTTAGATAACAATTTGTATCGTATATTTTTTTATAACTCATAAAATATTTTTGATAGTTTTTGATAAAAATTTTTTGATAACTTATTTTTTAATTAAAATTTAAAAACAAGTGTATAAAGTGTAAGTGTATTTTATATGTGTGTGATTGTGTGTCTTGTGAGAGCACCACATTTCTATAGGCGACTATGAGCTAAGCGGCTATAATTATCCTGTCTTAGCTAAGCATTTTTTGTAGGAGAAAATATTGTTAAGCGTATATAGCGATGCCAAAAAAATGCACCTAATAATAGAAGGTAGTACTCATCAATATGTACCTTTTTAACTATATATTGCATTTGAAGATCGTATTAAAAAAATACAAAGTTATGGTTAAAAAACTATTTTGGCGGTTTTTACAGGGTGCCTACGAAAAAAAATTTTATAGCAATGAAACACTCCCGAGGTAAGCTTTCATATTAGGGGCGGACTTTATCAACTTTTTTGTTTTTGTATGGAGACCGACCCAGTCTAGAGCGCTCGGTGTGCTCGCTATCTTCTCCCTTCCTTTTACTTCAGTGTCGCTCGATGATTTGATATTTTATTTCATATCAATATTTTCAAAACACAATAATACTAACGAAGAGCTTTCAGCACATGACATTAGTGTTTCATGGCTTCGCTTTACACAAAACATTTTTGCTCGATATCATAGCTCCACTGAAATACACTGCACCTTCATAGTGTACACTTTTCTAATACTATGAATAGAATGTTTTGTACAGCTGTTGTATGTACCACCTGTTGCGCATAATACACCGATTAAAATATTTTTCATACAGTGAGATCACTTCAGGTTTTGTCGATTAATCAATTTTAGGATTCGAATCCCTAAAAAAACCACATATCAAACAAAACTTATCCCGTTTATCGCACATTTTAACAAAGTATTTATTAAAATTCATTAAAAGTATTTCACCGCGGCACTGTGGTCAGTATTTATTACTGTTATAAAACCATAAACAAAGAGATATGAAACACTTTGACAGCTGATAATCTTAACTAAGGGAAAGAAAGAAATTGACTGTACCGTCAATTCTTGGGCAATTCGTTTTATGTTCGTTCGTTGTTCCGCTACTTTTTCTATTCATTTAGCGCATCATTGGCGTCATTTCATTTCATTTCTATAAGATGAAATGAAACGGCAGTATATGATACACATCGTCAACTCTTGATGTGTGAAAACCGAATCGTCAAGTTTAAAAGGGAATGTCAAAAAATTGAACAACAAGACTTGTCGAGTGGAAACCGGGACTTACATTGGTCAAGACTTGAATTCAAGTCTGTGAGTTTGTAGGCAATTTGCCGCACATCGGAAGCGTAAGAGAACACTTGCGCTGTACCGTCAATTTTTTTTATTCCTTTTGTTCTTTTCGCTGTTTTGACAAAGAGCTTCACATTATTTTTCGTTTGCTTGCGTGCGCTTGGTGTTCTGTAGCTGAAAACTGCAAGGCTGCGAGCATAGTGCATGTGTATGAGCAGAGCAAATATATTAAAGCAATAAATCTTATGCATCTCTTTTGCGCCAGAATTCAATTCTTGACTAATGTAAAAGGTTTCGTCAAGTCTAAAAAAGAACGTCAAAAAAAGTTGATTCCAAGTCTTGATCAAATTATAAGATAGGACCGACTCGGAGAAGAATGGAGTAGAAGGTATAGAAAAGCGGGCATCTCGAGTTTCTTTATGTTAATTTTTTGCAGTTGATTTAAGGTTAAATTTTTTACAAACTTTTCAGCAAATTCAATACTTCCTCGGCATTTTATTGATTTATTTACAACGTTTTTACAATATTTTCTCTCAAATTAACACAAACTTAACACACGTGTCCGCACTATTTACAACTTGAAAACATGATATTTTTATTTCATTTGAGGTTTCTACGAACTTCGCCATTGACAATTAGCCAACCTTTTTATTATCCTTTCTTCGTTGACGCGTGAGGGCACTGAGCGACTCGGCCCTACCTTATCATGGTCTTGATCAATGTAAAAGGGGTCAATACATTTTTCTCGTTTGTTTTGACAGGACTCGTTATTAAAGAATGACTGTTCGCCATTCGAGTGATAAACTTGAATGATTTTTATTTATTTCGTTTTCTTCATTGCTTTAATACACAAAAACTATAAAAATATTTCGTTGACTAGAACCGATCGCATGGTACTGGCCTGAAAGCAACAAATTATCGAAGATCTCGTCTAATAGTCCGTGTTGGAAGTGTTTTGTGTTATTCTAACTATTGCGTTTGTTTTTGTTTTTTTACTATTCACAGTTCAGTGTTATTTTTAATTTAATAAAGTATTTCGTGAGTGTTTTCATAAAATAACAATAAAAAATACACTGTGGTAATATTAATTAACATTTATAGTTTCTATTATATGTTTAATAAATGTTTTAAGTTAATTCGGTGCAAGTAACATTCTTGTTTTTAGTGTCTTTTTGTCTGCATGCATGCTTGCTTGCGGTGTTTTTTTTATTTAATTCTATTCTTCTCTGTGCTATGTTTTGTCTGTATCAAGCTTAGTGAGTGTTGTTATTATTTTTGAACTGTGCGCTCACTGCATTGATAACTTTTAGAAATAAAACCCTATAAGCACATTTCTGCTCAATTATAAATATTTGCTATATGGATTATTTTTCTGTGGAAAATATTGCTGCTTGCTCTCTGAACGAGCTATGCAGAAGTCAGAATATTCTGAACCCTATGTTCAGTTGTTCTGGTCCATGCGAGCGAATGTTTCATGCGAGATGTGCGGGTATTTCCAAATCGTGCTTAAACGATTTAATTTCTGTCCGATCAGGTCTTCGCTGGTACTGTGCTTCGTGCAAGGCCTTTTCCCCAGATGAGCTTTATTCTAAAATAAAGCTATTTGGAGAAAGTCTTAACTCGCTAAATAACAATTTTAGGGAAATTGTAACTTTTTTAGCGAAGTTAGTGCCGCACACAGTATAAGCGTATATGATGAATGTTCTTCACCGGAAAAAATCTTGCCTTCCTTGTCTCAGACAATCTCTTCCGGGACTCAAACTAACATTCATTCTGAAAAAGACAGAACAGTTCAAAAAAGAAGAGGAAAAATAAAAATAAAAATAATAAGCATCGCAAGACGTCTGCAAACACTCCTTAGCCTAAGCAGCCCTCAGCTATGCATGCAGAAAATCATAACACAGTTATTTCTTCACCTCCATCTCTTACTCCTCCATTGACTTATAGTCCAAACTGATTTCAACTGAGCCCAATAACCCAATAATTAATTTAAGGGCAGTGTCGAGGCGAAAACTTTTATTCATTTCACGTCTTCAGCCCGACACAACAACCGAAAATGTATTAACGTTTGTCAAACAAAATATATTTATTACTCAAAATGCATTCTGTTCATGCAAAAAAATTGGTAACAAGCCTTCCCACGCCTCATTCTAACGGTTGCAGCTGAAGAGTTTGCATCTGTTCTTAACTCTAAAATGTGGGCCGATAATATCCTCGTATCTGAGTTCACGCCTAAAAATAAGTCTAGAATGACGAACAAAATCGCCCATCAGACCCAAAAAAACTAAATAGATTATCCATTTACTATCAAAATGTAAGGGGATTACGTTCTAAAACGCGCGAGATATTTTTGGCGTCTCAGAATTTCTCTGAAGATATTATCGCGTTAACAGAAACATGGCTGAACGGAAGCATTATTGACTTGGAACTGTTTGACAATAGTTTTCAAGTTTTTAGAAGAGACAGACACACTAACAATATTTCTGCTGTTTGTGGTGGTGTCCTTTTAGCTGTAAGGAATTCCTTTATCAGTTCCTTAATTGATATTCCCTCCTCTTCTAATATCGAACTTATATGCGTTAAGGTTATACATTGTAATTCCAATGTATATGTTATTAATGCGTATGTTCCCCCAAAGAGCAGTGCAGAAGTCTATGCAAGCCTTGCGGCTTGCATAGAATATTTAATAAATCTACTTGACGTCAATGACGACATTTTACTGTTGGGCGAATTCAATCTGCCTGACTTAAAATGGCATTTTTCCGACGATGATACATATTTTTGTGCATCAAATTCGAAGACCCGTCAAGAACATATATTTGTTGACAATATATGTTCTGACTTACAAGTTAGTTGTATTTATAATAGTCTTGAAAGACTTCTTGACCTGGTCTTAACTACAGACAGTAACAATGTGATTGTTAAGAGGGCCTTCCATGCTCTGACTATTGTAGATGAATACCATCCACCATTGAGCATTTGGTATAAATCGGACAGAGAGAGCATAATAAATTCGAGTTCAATCGATAAGGTTTATGAATTCAATTTTAAAAAAGCTGACTTTTTGAAGTTGAATCATTTACACTGAACCAAATATTGTTCTTAAAATCAAAGAATCTCGTTCATAAAGCGAAATTCATTGATTTTTAAGAACTATTCATTGAACCAAAGAACGAATTCTTTGGTTCAATGAATCGTTGTTCTTAATTTTAAGGAACAGTTCATTGTTCGTGTTCATTAAAATTTTGTTCCAGTTCTTGTGTTGTAATATCTAAAAAACCATTAGAGAATTTTATCTCAATAAGAAAATGATTTTTTAAAATATATCTTGATATTGTTTTAAAATTTCTAAGGACAGACTAACTTATTGTAACAGTTGTATGTGTCATTAATTTATCATTTTTCTTCATAACATATCAAAGAAATAACGTAAGAACAAAGATTCATTGAATCAAGGAACTCGTACTTTGGACCAATTTTAATGTATAATACATTAGGACAAAGAACTTTTTCTTTGTTATTAAGTACGTTTTTGGTTCTGTGTACTTCATAACAAACTAAATGTTATTTTAGAGTACTTAAATGGAAACAACCTTGATAATTCCATAAATTTTTTTTATACGGAGCTCTTTACTGTGTTCTCTCAATCCGTACCATATAGCCTCAAATTTGCGAAAAACTGTGCGTACCCTTGGTACACTAAGGATTTAAAAACTCTTCGCAACAACAGGAATAGGGCATGGAAGAAATATGTCTGTAATTTAGACTCAAAGACCTGGAAACCTACAATTCCATTTCTGGAATTTGAAAATAGCTCAGCTGTATTATATAATGAATATTTAGACAATATAAAGCTGAGAATACTGGATTATCCAGATTGTGGCGTCCGTGGCGTAGTTGGTTAAAGTGCGTGGCCGCTATGTCAAAGAACCTGGAGACCCAGGTTCGAACCCCAGCAGCGACAGAAAATTATTTGAATTAAAATAATTTTTCTGTACGGCCGCCACCTCTCTGCAGACAATGGCAAACCTCAGAGAGTAATCAAATGCCATGTAAAGGTTCTTGAGAATAAGAACATTACGTTCATCGCCGTTCGGAGTCGGCGTTAAACATGTAGGTCCCTTTCTCGGTCAATTGTGTACAAACTTAATAACACGCACAACACAATTGATCATAAGAAGCTAGGTCAAAGTCCTTTCAAGGGCTGAAATGGCCAGTTATTTATTTTTTTTTTATTTATACTGTCTGATCCAAAGAAGTTTTGGGGATTCATAAATACAAAGAAGAAATCCGATGTATTCCCTTCATCATTCAAAACTGTTGATGGAATTACTGACGATCCCGTCATTATTTGTGGCTTGTTTGCAAATCTCTTTAAAAAGTCATTTTGTTCGGATTCTTTTGATCCTGATGAGGGGTATTTTGAATATATGAATTCTACACCCAGAGTTTCTTTGGACTCTTTATCCTTTACCTCAGAGGATATTTTAAAATATATTGGTGCGATCGATGAAGATTTTAGCGCTGGACCTGATGGAATTCCTGCCGCAGTGTTAACTCAATGCGGTTCAATTTTGTGTCAACCACTCTCTTTGTTATTTAATAAATCTATAAACGAAAGTTATTTTCCACTGTTTTGGAAAAAATCATTTATTAGTCCTATTTTTAAAAAAGGTTGCAGGAATGATGTTATTAATTACAGGCCCATTGCTAAACTGTCATCGATTCCAAAACTTTTTGAGCGAATCGTGTATGATCGGGTAAAAGTTCACTGTCGTGAAGTCATAACAGCTCGTCAGCATGGTTTTGTTAATGGCAAATCTACGGTATCTAATCTGCTCGATTTTACAAACATTGAATCTGGTTGCCAGGTCGACTGCATCTACACTGATTTTAGCAAGACATTTCATAAGTTACCACACAATTTAATTCTATTTAAACTTAAGTCCATTGGATTTCCACAATATTTTGTAAACTGGATTAAATCGTATTTGACAGACCGTTCTTATCAAATACGATACCGAGGGATTTTGTCTGCTGAGTTTATTGCGTTATCAGGTATTCCTCAAGGAAGTCACCTAGGTCCACTTCTGTTTATTTTAGCCATTAATGATGTGACCCATATCATTGAAAACTCTCATCTGCTTATTTATGCGGATGATATGAAAATATACAGAAAAATAAATTCTGAAGACAACTCAGACCTACTCCAGTCCGATCTGAAATCTTTTGAAGTTTGGTGTTCTAAAAATAATATGTTTCTTAACCCAGATAAATGCCAAACTATGACCTTTTCGCGAAAAAGGAATAATTTAGTTTTTGATTATAAAATAAAAGATACTGCTTTATGTCGTGTGGATGTCGTTAAAGATCTGGGAATATGTATGGATTCTAAGCTTTCCTTTAAAATTCATATTGATAACATTTGTAAAAGAGCATCTTCTATGCTTGGATTTATTAAACGCTGGGCAGAATTCAATAGCATGATTACGACTACAACGTTGTATTATGCAATAGTGCGTCCTCACTTGAAGTACGAAAGTCAAGTTTGGTCTCCAAGTTACAATGTGCATGTTGATCGAATTGAGAGAATCCAAAAATGCTTTGTTCGGTTTGCCCTAAGAGGCTTAAGTGGATTTGACATTTTAAACCTTCCTCCATATGAGGATCGCTTAAAACTTTAAAAAATGCAATCATTGAGTGAGCGAAGGAAGTCTGCTGATATCGTCTATTTGCACCAACTCATAACCGGTGTATTCGATTCTCCAGAACTTCTTTCTCTTATTAATTTTAACTCTAATCGTAGAAGCAGTAGAAATGCTAACAATTTAATTTACTTACCAGTTAGTAGAACAAATTATATGTTAACTGCTCCTTTAAACCGTATGAGTAAATTAGTTAACAATTGTAGCTTTTTTGATGTTAACTTGTCTAAAGGTCAACTCAAGAGTAGATTAAAAACTATTATGTAATTGCATGGTTATGTTTTTGCATGGTTAGTCGTGATGTCTTATGTTGTCATCGAGCCCAACAATATTTTGGTGGGTATATTTTTCTCACATAAGCTTATTTTGAGCCACTTGTATTAATATCGTTGAAAATTTCAAAGATATTTGGATTGTGACTTTAAATGCGTTAATGATGAGAAAGTGCGAAAAAGCTGTAGTAGCTAAATTCGATTGTTATTGCATTTAAAAAAAAAAAAAAAAAGAAAAAAAAGATGTGTGCCGCTGCGTGGGAAAAAACATCTTTGTCTTTCAGGTGCAAAATATGCGGAAAAATCTGCGACAAGAATGGAAAGCAAACTCAAGATTTTTCTTTGGCTGAAGAAGCTGAAGAAGTTGAAAGCACAAGCTTTTCAACAGGCTTACGGGACAGGTGGTCTGCCACTGAAACGCCAAAGCAAGAGGTACTCGACTGGCCCAAAGATTACAGGGCGGTAGAATATGCGCGCATTGGTTTTGTAGCCTCAGAAACGGTGGTATAAAAAGAAGGTCCATTCGAAATTTTTTAAGTTTTACTTTTCAATATAAATCAATTCGTAATGCACATCTCCATCGACTGTCAAAATTTTGATTTAATATGATTGCTTGTTATTTTTTTTTTTTGTTAATTTTTACAAAAATAATTTTGTATCCTTCTTTTGTATGAGGTTGCTTGAAAACGAAATGGTTTTTTGACTCTCCTGAAAATTTCAAAATTTTGATTTGTCACGTTTGAAGACGGTGTTCGATATGTTTTCCATAAAAATATGCGCATCTTTTCCACTTTTTACCATTCTAAGAAATATGTTAATATATACGTACATAGTTCTTTTATTTTGTTATTTTTTTATTATTTAAACTTTTTGTGTATACCTATTTCGCTTAAGAAATTATTTTGTGGTAGCAAACAAATGATATTCACGATCTCATTTAAATGAGACTAAAAAAGTGATATGTATTACAATGAACATAATGTACAAGAATTTATTTTTTATTTTCTGTTATATTTTTGAAAAAAGACAATAAATGCAAAATTTTGAATTATAGCCGTGTTCCATTTATTTGTACATATGTTAAGGTATAATATACGTGTAAATTTTTCGAAAAAAAATTTTGTTGTTTAATGTGTTTTTTATACTTTTAAGAATATACATACACATTTTTAAATCGCTATTTAAGAAAAAACAGAAGTTATAACGGTTTTCGTTAACCTATGTCTTGGCTCCATACAACAAATAAAAAACTTTAAACGCGATTTCCTCGAAACTAGTGTTTTTAAAACGGTTCGATAGATAACTAGAAATCTATTGGTTCAATTTCAATAATTTTTTTTGCATTTTGTTCGTTATTTTGTCCTTTAAGCATCCCCCTAAATTCAATAACTTATTTTGTTTTTGTTTTTTATACAAACAAAAAAGCGCGCGAAAATGTATCTATTTTTCAACATCCGCCATAATTAAAAAAAAAACCCTGGGGTCTTGCGTAGGGGGAATGCTTAATATAAGGTCTATGCTTTAAAATGTGATTTGATTTTTTTTGTCATTTCTTTTTCCGATACATGGGAAAGGCCATATCCATCGAACCGTTTTGGATTTCTTTCTTTCAATGCCATTTTCAGCGCCCTCTATATAAAAGCCAGAACTGTATTTAAAAAAAAAAAATATTTTTATAGAGTATTTTTTATGTATAGGGTGCTTTTTTAGAGGTATTGAACTTCAAATGGAAATAAAACACAAGAAAATCGTTTTAATGTCCATCAATTTGGCTTTATTTCAAGGATAATTTTATGCCATTCATGTTTAAATATTATTTCGGGCATGTGGCTGCCGCGGCTGGCTCGAATAAAGCCAATTCTACAGGTCCAATTTTCAACCACTTTTTCGAGCATATGGGGCCGTATGTCGGCAATAACGCCACGAATGTTGGCCTCCAAGTCCCCTAACGTTTCTGGTTTGTTGGCGTAGACGAGCGACTTCACATATCCCCAAAGAAAATAATCCAATGGTGTCAAATCACACGATCTTGGTGGCCAATTGACAGGTCCATTCCGCGAAATTATGCGCTCATCGAATGTTTCATTCAATAAATCGATTGTGACGTGCGCTGTGTGGCATGTAGCGCCGTCTTGTTGGAACCACAACTTATCCACATTCATGCCATCCAATTCGGGAACAAAATAGTCGGTTATCATGGCTCTATACCGGTCTCCATTAACGGTAACTGACTCTCCAGCATTATTTCGGAAGAAGTATGGCCCAATGACTCCACCAGCCCATAGAGCACACCAAACAGTCAGTTTTTGTGGATGTAATGGCGTCTCAAGGATCTCATGTGGATTCTCTTCACTCCAAATGCGGCAATTTTGCTTGTTGACGTAGCCATTCAACCAAAAATGAGCCTCATCACTGAACAAAATTTTGCGATGAAAATCAGCATCGAGATCAATCTCATTTTCGGCCCATACACCAAAATCACGACGCATTGCATGGTCTCGCGGCTTTAATTCTTGCACAAGCTGGATCTTGTAAGGTCGCAAGCCAAGATCTTTGCGCAAAATCTTCCATAAAGTTGATGGACAAAGCTCCAATTGCTGTGCACGGTGGCGAATCGATTTATTCGGGTCCTCTTCAACATTTTGCTCTACAGCGGCAATTGTTTCTTCAGTGCGCACTGTTCGATGTCTCTGCGGATGCGTATTATTACATAGAGTAAACGTAGTGCGAAAACGACCCATGGTTAACCGAATTAATTGCTCTGATGGACGATTATGTCGACCATAAAATGGACGGAGCTTGCGGTAAACTTCGCGAACTGAACCATTATTTTCGAAATAAATTTGCACGATTTGCAAGCGTTGTTCTTTTGTCAACCTGTTCATGATGAAATGGCAAACCAAACTGAACATAAATGACATTAGAGTTGCCAGATTTGACCACAAAATGCCAGTTTTATCTCTATTCGAAAAACAAACCCCTAAAAAAAACGCCCATTACAAGAACCTGTATAAATTTACAATAAAAATAATAACTTCTTATATCTAAAAAAATTTTTTGAAAACAGCTCCTGGTTTTGGTTGCTACACGTATATTATACCTTAATGCAAAAATTTGTGGTATGTATACATTTTTTATTTGTACATTTATGAGATTTATTGTGGTATTTTTTAATTCGTATGGGATTTTTTTCGGTATTTTTGAATGCTTATGGGATTTTTGGTGGGGTTTTCAAAAAGCGTGGTATTTTTGTGGTAATTTTTAATAATCGTGTGATTTTTTTTGGTATTTTTTAATCGTGGTGGGAATTTTTCATGTTTACCTTTGCCGTGGTAATTTTGGTGGTATTTAATTTATGCTCCTGTGGGAAAAAGGTAATTTCCGTGGGAATTTTTCCGAATTTTAACTGGCAACCTTGCGTTGAAGTATGTCTCTAAATTTATTAAGCAGTTTTTATTTTACTAAAATTTAGTGAAAAATCCAAATAGTTCAACCTAATTATTTTCTTAAAAAATTGACTGCGCAAAGTTGCGCTTAAGAAAAAACACTTAACTTAAAAAAACGCTTAAAAAACAAGTTTTCCTCGAAACGCACTAATTTTCAAGACAACTTATGTTATTGAACTAAAAGATGTTTGTGAAAGATGTCGTGTTTGTGTTATTTAACAAAGGTACTTCAAATTACTAAAATATATTTTTGTTTTCCCCCGCGTATTGCCATGTTTCCGTCTGTCCGATTGTCTGTCTGTCCGTGGTATTGCGATTAGAGCTCTAATATTGAAGCGATCTTATTGAAATTCAAAATATAAGTTTTTATCAAAAAAATAAAGGTCTAGGTCGTAAGTCAGCCTATTCGAATGAAAACCACGCCTACCTCCCATGCAAAGTGACCATATAACAACGGTAAAATTGCATTGAATTACACAAAAAGTGATTGTTTTACTTGAAATTTTGAACGTATGATTTTATTTCAGATGTTTACATTTTAATAGTAAAAGTTACAGAAAAATCGATTGTAAGCCGGGGAGCGACTACTGAAGACTTAATAAAGAGCTAAATTTTGAAATTTAAAATATTTAAATAGATGCCCAGGGCTCTCATCACGTAACTTTCAAAACGATCATCTTTCAAACGATACTATCTGACGATATCGTCAAAAGTTTGATTCACATAAGACCATCGCTATCGTCTCGTTCATTGTTCAGTTTTTAAGTTTAAAAGTCACTGAAAAATCTCAGAGCACCGCAAATAGCGTATGCATAAGCCAGCCGGTTTGGGTCTGAACTTATAAAAAAACACTGGAAATTGTAAAAAACCCTGCTCGGCTTTCACGTTCAGTGTGCACTGTTGCACATAATGTCCTCCATTTCATAAACGAATACAGATCCCATTTTGAAACTTTTCGTGTAACATATGCATAGTTTTAGCTTTGTCTTGAGAAAAAAAAAGATTAAAAAATAAATGGTCGAAGTTACTAAAATTTTGCATTTAAAAGTTCACTTCCGGTATTCTATAAGAACTTTTTATATTTTTGTACTATAGGGTGGATCAAATTGTTCTTGTGAGAAAAAATGCGAAAGGCGTATAGCAAAAACGAAATATACGCAAAATTCAAGAAAACTTTCCCAAAAAGCTAGGGGTCTAAAATTAAAACCTAGCTCCCGCCGAGAGACATAAAAATTTCGGTTTGAGGCATTTTAAAAAACTGCATAAATTTGATGGATAACAATATCATTGAATAAAACGTCATATATTATTAGTTCGAGGCTGTGTTGAGCAAAATTTTATTAGCTTTAAGAATCTGTTTCCATATTGTTAAAATTTTTGTTTTTAACCCGTGTTTTATTAAAGGTTTAAAAAAGCCGAAAAGTAATGAAGAGCCCATTTTATCCATTAAAAACAAAATAAAATTTTTGTTGTAGGCTCTACCATATTTTGTAGCGATTTCATTGGGAATATGCCTTCTTCAATGGACATTTCACCAGGAAGCCGAGCAATGTATTAAGTTGCTAACGCATGTCTCACGGCACGTAATTACAAAGAATCAAGGCGATGTTATGGCAGTGACTCTATAAAGTCGTACCTGAATACCTCGAATGGACTGTAAAAAAGACTTAAAAAACTGTACTTTTTCAATTTAATTTGAGCTTTTAATTTGGGTAATTACCCAAACAAATCCATGTCTTTCTTATTTTTGTTGTTTAAATTTACAAAATAAAAAAATTAACTTTAAAAAAGTTGTGTTTTTACTGATTGTTCAATGACATTTCAAACAAAAGTTTTTGGGTAAATTTAAAAAAAGGTTTCTAAAATTTTGCCTGAAAAGATAAAGCAGAAATAATAATGTTAATGAACAATGCCCATAATGCCCAATAATGTTAATGAAAATGCTCAATATTAATGAAAAATGTGATATTTCCTTAACTGGCCATTTCAGCCCTTGAAAGGACTTTGACCTAGCTTCTTATGATCAATTGTGTTATGCGTATTATTAAGTTTGTACACAATTCACCGAGAAATGGACCTACAGGCTTAACGCCGACTCCGAACGGCGATGAACGGAATGTTCTTATTCTCAAGAAGCTTTACATGGCATTTTGATTACTCTCTGAGGTTTGCCATTGTCTGCAGAGAGGTGGCGGCCGTACAGAAAAATTATTTTAATTCAAATAAATTTCTGTTGCTGCTGGGGTGCGAACCTGGGTCTCCAGGTTCTTTGACATAGCGGCCACGCACTTTAACCAACTACGCCACGGACGCCGCTGAATAAAGCTTAATTTGTCAAAAAACAAATTACGTTTTCGCAAATTACGTTCGTCACTCAGAAAAAGAATCAAATTTCGCACCCGATACATTTAAATATAATTTTTATTATTATTTCCAACTATAAATATAACTGTAAGACGATACTACAGTTTTAGAGTTACGTGAAGTTAAACTATCGTCAAACGATTCGCATCATACGTGATCAGAGCCAAGTTTTTTTCCGGATCAACAATAGTTGCTTTAATAAATAAATATTTTAAAAATATAACGGTAAAACTTGTTTCAGAAGAAAATTAACCCACTGGGAGCGATTCTCCAACAAACAAAGTCAAAAAGTACTTTGGCTGAGAGTGCAAATGCGTTGTAAAATTTTTTGCTATATTGAGAAATTTCGCGGACCTGAGTTCGAATCCAGCTGCAGGCAAACAAAAATATTTTTTAAATAATTTTTCAGCGCGTTTGGAATGTATGCCACTGAAACTATAAATGGCTACTTAGCTCACTACGTGTGGTATTTTATGCTAGTCACAGTTCATAAGGTAGACATTACGGCTTATTTCATTACTTTTATAGTGATTTAATTTATAATTTGTAGGTTCTCTGCCATGGTGAAAGAATAATATCTTCATGTATATTGCCTATTGGTCAGCTCTCCGAAGAGACTCAAGAAGCCAGAATTAAGACAATATACTTCAGAGAATTTGTTCCAAGAAAGACATCAAGAACAGATACAAATGTTGATTTTATTCACAGATTGCTGTTAACATCCGATCCATTTATAAATTCTTTAAGGCAACCACCTAAATATAAAAAAAACTCCAAATAAAACTCCAAGTGTTCTCGGTCTTTTAAAATCCCCATGTCTGAGTGATAGTTCTGATTCAGAATAAACAGAAAATAACACAATATTAAAACCTTTTTAATCTTTTTTCTAAGCATGCATTAATGCACACAAGTAAATTAGCGAACATGTAAAATATCATCAAAATAGGGCCTGACTGTCTTGTTGTGTGGGAGGAAAATCTAAAAGTTGCCCGATCTTAATTATTTTTGGCATGGTTTTTATTTTGTTGTTAAAAAAATTTATTTTATTTTTTAAGTTCACATATGAGCAAAATAAGTGGGATTTTTGCTATTGAAAAAAGTCACTTCGTATGGGAGGTAGGCGTTGCAGTTGGCCTAAAATTCTTATTATCAAGAAGTGTATTTTAACACAATAAGCATTGGTGCAAAATTTCATTACTCTAGCTTTTATAGTTTTTGAAAAAAACATTATGAATTAACGGTACTTTAACCGTAAATCTGGCGATATATGTGAGTTTTGTCTGGTTTTGAATTTGACGGCACTTGAACCGTGAATTCATGGAGAAATAATTCAACACTTCATTTTGTTTGAATATTAAAACTATTCTGTTTTATTGATTACGTATATTACAAATATTGTTAAAATATTAAAATAACGTATAGCAATTAACAACAATAATACACGTACAACATAGTAATGGTTACACTAATATAAAATGGAAAAAAAATAGACAAAAATTAAATTGCTTACGCAGTTTTTTATGCCGTGGTTATGCTTAACAAACATGATTGCCGAACATTTTTTGTTGTTATTGTTTCACGTATAAACTGAGAAATGAACTTTTTCTCAAATTCATTCTCTCGCTCTCAGACCGGACATTTTTGATTGCTGATCGAAACACCAAACATGCCGAACTACCGGTGTTGCCTGCAGTCATTTTGTATAATAGCATCAAAAAAGTAGTAAAAAGTATTAAAAAGTACAATTAATTGTGTGCTTAAGCAACCCTTACCACAAAATGCAAGCAAGACGGAAAAATTTGTGTGCAATAAATTTAAATTTTATTTCTTTCTAATTTTAAACACTTTCTGATCTCATTTTCTTCCATTCCTTCACAATACATGTGCTCGTCTTACATTTTTTCGACTGCCACATAGCTTCAGCAACTCCGATTGTATGTTGGAAAATGATTCGACGTTGGTTTTTTTCAAAATATAACGCCCCTTGCATAAACAATTCCATTATGAATTAATTCTTAATTTCGTTTTTCATTTTATAATAAATAGGTAGTACGTATAAAACTACAAAACTTCGTGTTTTGACAGATTATTACATGTAATGCAACTGTTCAACAAACATAGCATAACCACCCAACAAACATTTCAGAGAAGAGAAGAAATTGACGAAAATGAACACCAAACATGTTTGGTAAGCATAACCACGGCATTACATATTTTTTAGTTCAATGTCACACTAAAGAAACCAGAAATGCTTAAAAGAGAGCTGCATGAATTCATTCATTTCATCTCTCTTCAGTGGGTGCAGTACTGAAGTTTAATTCATTCAAATCATTCATGCAGACTAGAGTTCCGTGTAATAAAACATCAAAAGTTTAAAGAGAGCAAGAGTATAACACTGTAATCTTCTCTTAGTGTGTTTCACTCTATTTGCTTTCTCCCATGTTCTTTGCTTTCGAATAAATTGTAGTATGAGCAGCAGTGTTCGGACTTTACTGCAATTGCAGTAGATCTACAGCGCTTTTTAGCAAAATTGAATGTTTTACTGTGTCACTGCGGTTTTTTCAAATATATTGCGATTTATTCTCAACAAACATTTTTAGGTTTATTTTTGTATTTACCTTAAAAACGACAGGAAACAGGCAATTTCTAATGTAACGATGCATTACGTCAAGTATAACTAAACCTTTAATACCATTACCTAAAACTAGAAAGATGGCAGCATAAGTGTTAAGTTAATAGTCATATTAATTTTTAATCCGTAAAAAATATATTTCTGCAATATGCAAATATATAGTATATAGTTTCGAAAAAATTCGTTTCACTGCGTTCTTTTCCTTAATTTACTACGATTTACTAATTTTCAAGTCCGAACCCTGATGAGCAGGCGTCTTAAATTTCATGGGTTTAGTGCACAGTGTGCTTCAAGGGGCTTGTTATTTGAAAAAAATGTCAAGATAAACGGTTGGGAGGAATTCATTCCTCGACTTTTACAGAGTAAAACCTCACCAAAATCAAAAGCGAAACTGCTCCCCTTCTCGAATTATACTAAAAAACAAAAATTGATTATTTTAAATTGTCAACGGAATGTTTTTTATAGTGAAGAAAGTTTAGATAGTTACAGGGTTGTTTCTGGATCCAGCTTAAATCAAATGACAAAATTTGTGAATTTTCTACGGTGTAATACCCTGAAATATTCGGTCTTTTCTTACTACAGAAAACATATGTCTGAAAAATCTAACTCATTGAAACAATTATAAAAGAATGATATTTATCTTTTTGATGTTGAAGGACGTGAAAGAAAAGAGAAACGTCCGGCAGTTTGGGCGAATGCCGAGGCATTGATTCAGGCAGTGATCGAAAATTGTAATTTGGAAATTATGAAGTCAAAGTGATGTCTGATGGAGGGCAGGGATTTTTTAAAATTTGTTGTCCATTTGGCCTGAAAACTATTCTCCAGATGATGAGGACAATGATCATAATCCCGAAGACCATTTTGACAATCACAAGAGGAAAAGAAGTTTGTATTCGGAAGGCGGTTCTCTTACCAAGAAGGCCAAGGTGACTAGTGTGCAGAGAGTCATTATTCTTTGCAAAGTTTCTGAAATCAAGGAATTTTATACCAATTTTAAATTACTTTGCGAATTGGTTAATATTAACGCTACATCATTCAAATTTGCTCTAATCTAAAACTTCTCCTGATTATAAATGGGCAACAGACTGCTTCATCATCTTATCCATGTCCTTTTTGCTACGTTTTCTTAACTGATCTTCGAGATAAAGTAAGCTTACAAAGATCTAAAGGAAGATTTTTTCTCTTTACAAAAATATAAGAAAAAGGCTGAAGAATGCTTCAGTACGGTAAACCCCACAATTTACAGTGAAGACGACGATCTTTTAGTGATTCGCAAATGCGTAGTTCCAGAACTTCATCTTATTCAAGGGTTCGTAAACCATTTGTTTTGGGATGGTTTAGTCAAATTGCTCGGTGAAGATAAAGCACTAAAATAGCCTAGGAGCTTGAGTATTATGCATTAGAATTATCATCAACGGATCTTTAAGGGGAATGCTTGTAGGAGATTGTTGAAAGAATCAGACAAGCTGCTGGATCCGTCGATCTCTGAGGAAGTTGGTTTATTCACAATTATGCCTTTTGTCACTGCTATTAAGGAAATGAATTCTTTAGTGGAAAATTGCTTCTCAACACGCGAATGTGACTCTCTACCTTTGAAAAAAACAAATAAATAATTTGAGAAAAGCTTTGCTGCAGAAATTTCTGTGAACCTGAAACTTCATATTATAATGTGGCATATCGAAGATTGTTTAGAATTTTTGGGACATAATGAAGGACTGGGTCTTTGGTCCCAACAAAATGGCGAAAGTATACACCGAGAGTTTTTCAAAGTATTGAATAAATAATGAAAAAATTATAGCCCTATTACAGTTCACAGCAATATACCGCTGTGTCTTCTATAAAGTAGACACAGCAGAAATGCGCTATGATGGTTCTGTATGTGGAATTTTTTACTTATGAGAGCTCGTCAAGTATTATGTGTATTTTCATAGCCACATTAAGTAGGCTAAAACTTTTTTTTATCACACATATAAATGCCATTGTAATTTTATTTGCATCTTAGAAGATGTGAGTCTTATATAAAAATGCAATTATCTCATCTTTACAATTAACCATTGAATGGTAAACCATTGAAAATTTGATAAAATTTTTTGATTTTTGAGATATTGCATTAGGTCCTGTGCCGACACTATTAGTCCGGGACCGCTGATTTTTACCAGCCATGTATTACTTGCTTTCTATATTAGTAATTTATAGTTTTAAGTTTCTGGACCATCATATTATTAAATAAAAACAGCTTTGAAAATTAAAAATTTCAAAAAAGGTCCTACTTCAATCTCTAAAACGGACATGTGGAGGACCTCATAAAAATCTGAAACTTTAAGGAAATATAGTCCCCACTATTATCTTACGTACTTTTTAGTTTGGTTCTGTTATTTTCACCTTTCATAAAGATACAATTTTTTAAAAATATACCTTTTTGAAATATTTAAAAATTTTACTTGAGGTACAAATTTTTATTTTTATTAAAAAAACTAAAATGAATACAAAAGTACATTTATAAAATTGAATTTTAATCATACATTATTCGCATGAAATTAAAAACTGCGATTTAGTTTTATTATATCCATAAATAAAATTAAGTTTTAATACTAAAGGGTCCGCCAAATAACTTTTTTTTTTTTGAAAATGCTATAAAAAAACTACTGAATATTTTCTCAAATTTCTTTTTTTATTTGAATGTACAATCCTTCCGGTTAATAATGGAAAATAATTTCATTCAAATGGCTGCCTCGGCTGGCCATGCAGTAGCCTACACGATCGGTCCAATTTTTAAGCACATTATCGATTGTGTGCAGCTGTATTTCACCAATGGCTTCACGAATATTGTCCTTTAAAGCGCCAATTGTCTCTGGCTTGTCGGCGTAACACTTACCTTTGAGAGCACCCCACAAATAATAGTCCAACGGTGTCAAATCGCAGCTCCGAGGTGGCCAAACGACATCAGCTCTGCGGCTGATAATGCGATCTTCAAAAACAGGGCGCAAAACATCGAGTGTAGCTTCGGCTGTATGGCACGTAGCGCCGTCCTGTTGAAACCAAATGTTGCCAATATCCTCCTCTTCAATTTTTGTGAACAAAAATTCGTTCAACATGGCCCGATAACGATGGCCATTGACTGTAGCGGCCACTCCTTGCTCATTTTCGAAGAAAAATGGCCTAATTATGCCTCTGGACCAAAATCCGCACCAAACAGTGACTCGTTTTGGGTGCATCGGCTTTTCAATGTATGCGTGTGGGTTTTCTGTGCCCCAAATGCGACAATTTTGCTTGTTCACATACCCGCCAAGATCAAAATGAGCTTCATCTGAAAAGATGATTTTTTTGGCAAAATCGGCAAAAAATTTTCAAAGTAATGTCGCAATATTTCCCAGCGTTGTTCAAGCGTATACACAACCATATTCGTTCAGCGGAAGGATAAAACTAATTATCTGTCAAATCAGACATGTGCTAAGTGTTACCATTCACGAAATAAGCACTAGTTGAAAAAAAAAGTTAGATGGCGGACCCTTTAGTTAACATAAATAAAAGTGATAAGAAACATATATTAGGTTATAGGCTACAATTCACATTTTAAAAAATATTTAAGAAAGAAGGTTCTTATTTAAGCCAACGATACTTTCAACGGCAGCCGTGTTGCAGTAGGAAGAGTGCGTGACCCATACGCAAAAGTACCCCGTGTCAATTTCTATCTGACACAGAGAGTTTTTTCAATTGAATTATTTTTTCTGTTCGGCCGTTACCTCTCTGCAGACAATGGCAAACCTCAGATAGAAAATAATGCCATGTTAAGCTTCTTGAGAACATGCACATTAGCCATTCGGAGTCGGCATAAAAACTAGTAGGTTCAGTTCTCGATCAATTGTGTCCAAACATTTTATAACACGCACAACACAATTTGTGATCATAAGAAGTTCAGTCAAAGTGCTTTCAAGGGCTTAAATGGCCAGTTTATTATACAGGGTTTTCCAATAAGAGGTGTTATTGTGAATCGTCCGCTATTGTAAATCGCTCACTTTTAAAGCTTTTATTCTTTGACATTGGACAAGTATAGAAACTACGCCATTACTAAAAAAGGAACGATACACGCTTCAACAACGCATTGAAATTATTAAAATTCACTACAAAAATGGCACTACGTGCCACACAAGCAACGAAACCATTGATCTTTTACGGGAAAAGTTTCCGGACCGTGTTATCTCTCGAAGAGGTGATCACAATTGGCCACGGAGATCTTGTGATTTAACACCTTGCGACTTCTTCCTTTGGGGCTACGTGAAAGATAAGGTCTACGCCAACACCACAGCATCGATTGAAGACCTCAAAGATGGAATTCGTGAGGCTATCGAGGACATAGGGCAGCCACTTTGCGATTTGGTTATGGAAAATTTCATGAAAAGGATATTGTCGTGTAAGCGTGGTCGTGGAGGCCATTTGGCTGATGTTGTTTTTCATTATTAACGGCATACCTTCCTCTTTATTATGAAATAAACATCCGATCATTTATCTCAAAAAATGGCATTTTTCTTTGAATACCAAAATAACACCTCTTATTGGAAAACCCTGTATTATTATTATAATAATTTAAAAAAATTAAGTTAAAGATTTATGTATTTTATTTATTTATATCTTATTTATAGTGTCCGTCGTAGAACTGACTGGTTCGAATAATTCTTTAGTTACCCTACTCGAATTCTGTGGATTCTTCAATTCTTCTTAAACTGTTTTTTTTTAATATTAACATATAGCACCGAATACAAATAGCATACCCTGGTAAAAGATTTGTCTTTATTTTCTTCACTAAACAACAATGTTATTTCTCTTAAAGATTTCCTTATTGTCTTATTATGCTTCGATAAAGGATTACAACAAATAATGCCAAATCTACTAAGGCATGTTTGTAATGGTTAATTTTTTAAAAGCATCGTTGGCTTAAATAAGAACCTTCTTTCTTAAATGTTTTTTGAAATGTGAATTGTAACCTTTTACTTAATTTAAGTTTCTTTTCACTTTTATTTTTGTTGACTAGTATTAAAACTTAATTTTATTTATGGATATACATACCTAACTCGCAGTTTTTAATTTCATATGAATATTGTATAATTAAAATTCAATTTTATCAATGTACTTTTGTATCGACTTTAGTTTTTTTTAATAAAAATAAAAATTTGTACCTCAAGTAAAATTTTTTAAACATTTTAAAAAGGTATATTTTTAAAAAATTGTATCTTTATGAAAAGTGAAAATAACAGAACCAAACTAAAAAGCACGTAAGATAAAAGTGGGGACTATATTTCCTTAAAGTTTCAAATTTTTATGAGGTCCTCCACATGTCCGTTTTAGAGATTGAAGTAGGACCTTTTTTGAAATTTTTAATTTTCAAAGCTGTTTTTATTTAATAATATGATGGTCCAGAAACTTAAAACTATAAATTACTAATATAGAAAGCAAGTAATACATGGCTGGTAAAAATCAGCGGTCCCGGACTAATAGTGTCGGCACAGGACCTAATGCAATATCTCAAAAATCAAAAAATTTTATCAATTTTTCAATGGTTTACCATTCAATGGTTAATTGTAAAGATGAGATAATTGCAATTTTATATAAGACTCACATCTTCTAAGATGCAAATAAAATTACAATGGCATTTATATGTGTGATAAAAAAAAAGTTTTAGCCTACTTAATGTGGCTATGAAAATCACTCAATTTTAAATTTCAAATGGGTGCCGATCCGAAGTTAGGTAACTAAAAAAATAAATGACTACGGTTTTTAGTATAAGATACTCATAAAATCATCGTTGAATTTTCTTATCAAAATTGGAAACTATGAAGCTCACCCATTAGACGTTTTCATATGGAATGACCCATAAGTAACGGGTGTTTTTTTTAGAGGAATAGAACTTCGAATTGAAATAAAACACAAGAAAATCGTTTTAATATCCATCAATTTCCACAGCGGCAATTGTTTCTTCGGTGCGCACTCTTCGACGTCTCTGCGGATGCGTATTATCACATAGAGTAAACGTAGTGCGAAAACGACCCATGGTTAACCGAATTAATTGCTCTGATGGACGATTATGTTGACCAAAAAATGGACGGAGCTTGCGGTAAACTTCGCGAACTGAACCATTATTTTCGAAATAAATTTGCACGATTTGCAAGCGTTGTTCTTTTGTCAACCTGTTCATGGTGAAATGGCAAACCAAACTGAACATAAATGACATTAGAGTTGCCAGATTTGACCACAAAATGCCAGTTTTACCTCTATTCGAAAAACAAACCCCTAAAAAAAACACCCATTATATGCTAAAAATATTTATTTTTGTGCTTTAGCTTCAGATTTTATACATAAAAAACCACATTATTTCCTTAAGAAAAGCAAAAAATTTGTGCATGTAACGTAAAGGTTAATAATATCAGCTGGGTGAATTTATGAATGAAATGTTTTTTGCCCATTCAACTGTTAGAAGTAGTGTTGCCAATTTATCTTCTTTAGGATAGCTTTTAATTTATCCTTTTATTAGGTTTTTAATTTTTATTTCGTTTTTAGGATAGCTACGCCTAAATTTCTCTTATAAATCTGCAATGATAATCATAGGAAATTAATTGGGTCTACGGAAGTCAAAATATATAAGCTGGTAAACTTAATTGATTCATAGCCTGAATTTTAAGAAATAACATGATTGAAATAATAAAAGCATGTGTAATTAAATATTTTCTTATTATTTGCCTAAAGATACATTTATTATTGCTCATAATTTCTTATTATTATATGAGTCAAAATTAAGTGTCCGGAATATTTCCATAAATGTAACAGATATTCCCTTAAAATTCAGAAAGGATAAGTAATGATATAAATTGGAGTTATTAGTATGAGGACTGAGCCGTAGGAATATAAATGGAAAAATAATATTTATGGCAAATAATGGAATAATATGTGAAATGACTTTTAACTTAATATATTACGCAAATACATAATCAAAGCAGTTTTACAAATTTTATAGATAAAACAAATGCTTGTTCGTACCAAAGCAATATTTATTCCAACTAAGCAAATTTTCAAAGAAAACAATGATAGTTGACAACTCTGATGGGATGAAAAATAACAGAACTTTTACAAAACGGTCGTGGTGAAAATAAAAAGCTATTTACAAATACAACAAGTGGCAAAATTTGCAAACTTTGTTAGGCGATTAAGATTAAAATAAGAAAATGCATGTAATTATTTGAGTGTTAAACAGATTCCTGTAACATAACTTAAAGATTTAAATATTCAAACACTCAATCCATACATTATTTTTCTTGTTTGTAAACGAAGTTTCAGCAGAAAAATGCAGAAGAAGAACAAGAGCGTGCCTTTTTTTAAATTTCACCTCGAATAGCGGGGGTTTGTGTAAAAATAAAATTTTTCAAAAATGTTGACAAATACAACAACTGAAGAAATTGGCAAACTTTAAACGCATGTATGAACTAAAATAAAGGGACTTAGTAATCAGTTTTGGTTGCAAACAGTTTATTGCAACTAAACTTAAATATTTATATCATAATAAATAGATAATATGCATTTTTTTCAGGGGTTGCAAAGTGACTTCTGAACAAGAGTAAAATTCAGGGTTGATTTTTCATCGCACTAATACATGCAAACTTTTTTTGAGGTTATGTTTTTTAAGTTTCCCATTTTGTTATCTTTGCTTCCAGACATCGGAGTTCATGTCAAGCTGTTGATAATTCAGTATATTTTGTAAAAAAGAATGCATTGTTATATATAAATCATGTTTAACTTACATTAAATACGCCAGCCGATTGTAAATGCTGTTTTAATAAAAGAAAACAAAAAGAAATGACCAAGGCATATGTTTAAGCGACCTCAAATAAAGCAAAATGAAATAGAAGCCAGAGATAAGAAATGTTAGAAAAGTTAGTGGAATGTAAAAACGTAAGTAGAAAAAAACAGGGTCGCTCAAATGCAATAAAAAAAGTGGTTTGATAAATTTTGCAATTTTAAATTGTGGATTTATATATTTCTTAACTATTCGAGCAGTCGAATAATTCGAGCCTAAAAAACCGGGTTTCGAATTATTCGAAAATGGCAATTTTTAAAAAAACCGGTTCGAATAATAAAAAAAAAAACCGAAACGCCGAATAATTCGAACCGGTTTTGCATACCCTAACTTAAATATATCGATTCTCTTTTGTTTTTATTCAGAGCCAACATTGAACGCGAAATAGCGACCGTTTCGGCCGAAATGTGTGGCCGAGTCATCGAAAATTGGGTTCAACTAATCGACCGCTGCATACGTGCCCATATGAACAAAGTCGAGTTGCATTCATAAATGTTTTGATTGTACTTTAAGCCGATAATAAAGTTTTTGAAATATCTCAAATGGTTTGCGTTTTATTAAAAAAAAAGTTGTCAATCCCTTAATGGAAACCCCTTTATAATAGAAATAATAAATGTATGACTCAAAAAAATATAACGTTCAGTTAATTGTATGAAAATGATCAAATAATGAGATATACCTGAAATATGTCTGAATGTGATAAATATGTGAAAATATTACAAGCAGTCAAGGCGTTGCTAACTTTATTTAAAACTATGAAATCAATTTAAGTGAACAAATTTTATAATATCTTTATTTTTTATGTTTTAGGATGTAGCGTTTATAAATCCAGCTAATGTTGTTTTTGTATATATGCTTATTCGAGAACTTGTGAATGGAGAGGAAGTGAAAGTTTCTGAACTTCAAGCAGCAGTTCTCACATGTTTGTATATGTCATACTCTTATATGGGAAATGAAATAAGCTACCCTTTAAAACCGTTTCTTGTGGAAGATTCTAAAGAAAAGTTTTGGGACAGGTAAGAAATATCGATTTCATTATTTTCTTTTTTTGTTTTAGTAATGCTTTTTAAAAAATTAAAAAAAGAATACCTTTAGATAAAACGTTTTCTCGGTAATGAATTGTTGTCAAATATTTATTTTTCAATTTTACAACTTGAACAAGAACTAAAAAAAAAAAATATATCAAATAAGATAATCTAAAAAAAAAAAATATATCAAATAAGATAATCTAAATAATAAAATTTATAAAATAAATTACATAGAATAAAAATAATTTAATTGTGCACCAATAATTGGCGATCCTACCAAAGAAACCGAATCAATCCTTATCAACTCATAATTGATCGAGAAAAACGCTTTAAATTCCGTCGCCTAACTTACATAAAAATCAGGGAGCGTCATTATTGTAACCTAGACTGGCGTCACGTTCAATATCACAGCCACCGTTATATTTTCAAAATTCCTTACACAGCGATTTTTTTTCAAAAAAAGCAAAGGCGTCGCATCATCATCCACATCATCTGGACGCTGGTCTCGTTGTTGAGCATAACGCCAGCAACAACAACAACGAGCAAAACCCTACACCTGCCGGTAAGGTGACGGAAACAACAACAACAAACAGCCATATTCTCCCCATCCACAACAGCAGCAACAATAACAACAACAACAGCATCAACAACAACAATAGCAGCAGCATTAATAACAATTACAACAGAGAAACAAAAACAGCAACAGCAGTATTAACAACAACAACAGCAATATTAAAAACAAGAACAACAACTATAGCATTAACAACAACAAAACAAGATAAGTTGACACTTTCATTATAAATAATTTTTCATTTTAAGTTTTATTATTTTTGTTATTACTATTTTTAATAATTATTATTAATCCTTATTTTATAATAAATATTTCATTCAAATTAAATTTATATAAAATATTAAGTTGTAAACTTCTCTCCAATTAAACGCCTTATTTAATAATTTTCCAAATGGTATTAACGAGATCTTTTACTAGAAATAATCCATTACAAACAAACCCACTACAAATTAACACTAATCGTCACACTACTCAAGATAACATCAACATTTGTTCATCTAACACATCAACACCAGTACAAATCTCACCAAATCAACACTTTTCAAAATCCACCACCTAATACATCAAATCAAAACACAACAATGGAAAACAATTACACAACGTCCCAAAACCAAAACACACATACCCACACACACAAATACCCACACTCACATCCCAATCACACAAAATTCTATCAAATTACCATCATTTTGGCTTGAATGTCCTGATGCATGGTTTTTACAAGCAGAAGTACAATTCGTCTTACATAATATAACGGATGATAATTTAAAGTTTCAATTAATTCTTATTTCACTTCCACAACATGTGATCACAAAAATTTTAGACATTATTCATCCACCCCCAACTATTCACAAGTACCAATGAATAAAAAACGCATTATGTGAAAGATTTTCTCTTAGCGAAGAAAAAAGATTGGAGGAACTTTTTTCGAATATACAATTCGAATACAATACAATTGTTGTATAAGTTATGGCAATGAAAATTACCACAACATTTACAGATACATTTGACGTCTTGTAGTGATAAAAGTGTTAATGAAAGAATAAACCTCGCTTAGAAAATATATGAAGTTACTAATAAACCACAAATAGAACAATAATTTCGAGCATCAATCAAAATTCAATTGAACAATGTATGCAGAACTTAATCCAAACTACTGCAACAGTTTGTCAAAATTTAAATCAAATTACCATGGACCTAGCAGAACTCAAGATAAGATCCAGATCCCATGATCGTAACAATTCAAGACTTAGAAACAATTCCAGACGCTGATATTCAAATTCTCATGATAATATTTGTTGGTATCATAGAAAATTTAATAAAAACGCAATTAAATGTATAAAACCACGTGCTTTTATTAAAAAAAACAATGATAATTTCAATCAAAATTTAAACTAAATCATTCCATTATGACGGTGGCAGATAAAAGAACACAAATAAAACCCACTCGCCGCCTTTTTGTTGGTTTCGATAAAAACAATTATTTAAACTTTTTAATTGATACCGGTGCAGTAGTTTCAGTTGTACCATCTTCAAAATTCAAATCATTCAAGATAAATTCTGCCATCAATTTAATAGCTGCAAATGGATCACCAATAGAAACTTTTGGATCAAAACTCTTTAAAATTGACTTAGGTTTTCGTCGTGTTTTCGAATTTCCATTTTTATTGGCTAACTTTTCCACCCCTATTATTGGAGCTAATTTTTTAGAAAAATTTGAAATAATAGTTGATATATGGATCTTACACTTCGAAAGTTAAGAAAACATTTTTCCTATATTCGTTCGAAAATTGTACATCATAATAAAGATCATAGTTTTGTTCCAAAATCGCTAAGTACTTGTGAATATGTTTTTGTAAAAATCAATCGTTCATCGGGACTTCAACAACCATTTGAAGGTCCTTCTAAAGTTATTTCCAGACACGAGAAAATATTTCAAATTCAACATGGTAACACAATAAAATCTATCTCCATTGATCATCTCAAACCAGCATATACTATTAACAAATCACAGATACTCAACATAACTCATTCGAATATACCCATTCAAAAAAAAAAGTAACTTTTAACATAGTATAAATGTTTAATTGGAGGGGGAGTATTTGTAGTGTATTTATACTTTAATTTATCTTACCTTATATTTAAATTTTTGAATTTTTAAAATGTTATAAAAAATTTTAAAATAAAAATAATTTAATTGTGCACCAAAGAAGCTATAGTGCGACCGCCTATTTCTAGAAATTTGATAACAATAAGCATGCAAACTATATTACAAAATTTTAGTCTAATACGGCCAAAACCGTCTAAAGTATACCATTTTCAAATATTTTTGGGCGGTTAAAGGGGGTCTGGCAACCCATTTTTAGTACAGTTGTCGAAAATAAGCATACAAACACAATTACCAAATTTTAGTCTTATACGTGTTTTCCTATAAGAGGTGTTATTTTAGTATTTAAAAAAAAATGCAATTTTTGAGATAAATGATCGGATGTTTATTTCATAATAAAGACGAAGGTATGCCGTTAATAATGAAAAACAACATCAGCCAAATGGTCACCACGACCACGCTTACAGGCAATATCCTTTTCATGAAATTTTCGATAGCCTCACGAATTCCATCTTTTAGGTCTTCAATCGATGCTGGGCTGTTGGCGTGGACCTTATCTTTCACGTGGCCCCAAAGGAAGAAGTCGCAAGGTGTTAAATCACAAGATCTCGGTGGCCAATTGTGATCACCTCTTCGAGAGATAACACGGTCCGGAAAATTTTCCCGTAAAAGATCAATCGTTTCATTGCTTGTGTGCCACGTAACGCCGTCTTCTTGAAAGTAAACGTTGTCCAGATCAATAGCATCCAACTCCGACCATAAAAAATCATTAATCATCTCTCGATAGCGCAATCCATTCATCGTAACTGCTGATCCAACCTCATTTTCGAAAAAGTAAGATCCAATGACCCCGCCGGACCATAAACATAAAGCTTTAGTTTTGCGAACTGTGACCGCAAGATTTTCACCATTTTTGTAGTGCATTTTAATAATTTCAATGCGTTGTTGAAGCGTGTATCGTTCCATTTTTAGTAATGGCGTAGTTTTTACTTCTCAAATGTGAAAGAATAAAAGCTTTAAAAGTGAGCGATTTACAATAACGGGTGATTCACAATAACACCTCTTATCGGAAAAGCCTGTAAGATCAAAACCGTTTGAAATATAGCATTTTCATATATTTTCGGGTGGTAAAGGGGGTGTGGCAACATATTTATAGTACAGTTTCCGACAGTAAGCAAACAAAATTAATTACCAAACAAAAATCTAATACCACCAAAACTTTCTGGTATATAGAATCTGTATTGATTTGTGGGCGATAAAAAAAGGCATGGCGACCTCGGTAGTCAAGTAGCTAGCGTGCTCGCTGCTACCCCAGAGATCCCGGGTTCGATTCCCGGCTTTCTATCCTCATTTGTTATCAACTGAAATTGAAAATTCATCAATATTTACGACTTGAAGTTGTAGTTGATGGTAAAGAAGTTAGTGGATGAGATTGCCTTATAACTTCAATTCACTTAGATAAAGCTGTAACACTTGCCTCTGATTAACTTGTATTGTATTTAGAAATCCGGTCACAAAAAATTCACATGTTTCTTTGGCTTTCCATCACGCTTACACCGTACTACACGTGTTTCACTTGATTAACCTTTCCTTCCCCTTAATCTATCACCCCCCCCCCCCCATTTTCAAACCAAGGCAGATTTGACTGAAAGGTATTCCACCTGAAATCCTTGAACCTGTAAGCTAAAAAACAAGGGGTGCGGCAACTTAGTTTTAGTACAGTTGCCGACAGTGAGCATACAAAGAAAATTACCAAATTGTAGTCTTATACGGCCAAAACCATCGGAACTAAAGCATTTTATTTGATTTATAGGCGGTAAAAGGGGGTGTGGCAAAAATTTTTTCCTTTAACCATCTCGTACTTGAAAAAAATATACCGCCAATTTCAGCTCAATCGGCCCACTACTTTTAGAGCTTATAGCATTCACACAGACAGCGTTTTGCCTTTTCTATAAATAGATTTGTACTGCAGTATGTTCTGGTGCTTGAAATGGATATAATTTTTTAGCGCTAAAACACTCAGCACCCTTTGGCCTTTAAGAAGGATAAAAATATATAGTGCCAAAGCGGTCATCGAAGCTGAAAATCACAAAAAACAATTTTTCAATACAACAACAACTGCTAATTGCAACTCTGTTTTAGGTGGTTTTGTAAAAGATTTGTATTACATCGCCCTATGGTGTTCAAGGTGGATCAAAAACTATAACGCCAAAAGACTACTTGTAACTCAAAATCACTATATAAAAATTTTTATTTTAATCGCATCAGCAATTTAGGAGTTTGAGGTAATTTTGTAAAATATGTGGCGTATGCCTAAGTTTGTTTCGTGTCTCGTAAGTATGTAGATATTATGTGAGCTAGAGGTGCTCAACTGGATCAATTGGTGGCGACCGTGGCGTAGTTGGTTAAAGTGCGTGTCCGCTATGTCACCGAACTTTAGAGACCCAGGTTCGAACCCCAGCAGCGACAGAAAATTATTTGAATTAAAATAATTTTTCTGTACGGCTGCCACCTCTCTGCAGACGATGGCAAACCTCAGAGAGTAATCAAAATGCCATGTAAAGCTTCTTGAGAACGAGAACATTCCGTTCATCGCCGTTCGGAGTCGGCGTTAAGCATGTAGGTCCGGTCCTCGGTCAATTGTGTACAAACTTAATAACACGCACAACACAATTGATCATAAGAAGCTAGGTCAAAGTCCTTTCAAGGGCTGAAATGGCCAGTTTTTTATTTTTATTTTTTTTTAGAGGTGCTCAACTATTGTTTAATCAAATCAGAATCAAATGTCTTTTATTTATAATTGAACAAACAGACTTTTATTATTGAACGAAACAAAAATAAGTAGCAAGTAATAAATAAAATCAACTGATACGTTCAAAAAAATTTAAAGTGCGCTAGAAAAGCGCGTAATATGACAGAAGCAATCAGCTATTTTAGATTTTCCGCACCAGGGTGGCCACAAATATTTGTACCGCAGCGCCCTCTGGTGATTAAAATGAAACAAATTTTACAGCACTTAATACACATCGAATCTCATTACGAATTTTCAGTATAATAGCATGAGCGTCTTGGGAATTTTAGGTGATTTTGTACTACAGCGCCATCTAGTGTTCAAGGTGTATCAGAGAAGATAGCACAAAAATACTCAACGTGCCTGAAAACCACTATTTATAAATTTTCATGCTAATTGCATTATCGGCTTAGGAGTTTTTGACGGTTTTGTGAAAATTTTGTACTACAGCGCCATCTGGTGTTCAAGGTGTATCAAAGGAGATAGCACCAAAATATTTACTTACTTATTTACTTATCTGGCGCTCACAACCGCAGGTCGGTTTTGGCCTCGTATAAGAAATTGCGCCAGTCATTTCTGTTTTGCACTTGCTGGCGCCAGTTGGAAACACCAAGCGTGGTCAGGTTATCCATCACCTGATCCTTCCAACGAAGATATGGGCGTCCTCTTCTGCGTTGACCACCACCGGGCACCGAATCGAATATTTTTTTCGCTGTAGCGTCGTTTTCCATTCGCTCAACATGACCTAGCCACCGAAACCACCCGATTTTAATGCGCTGGACTATGTCAATGATAGCGTACACCTCATACAGCTCGTGGTTCCATCGACTTGGGCACTCGCCATTGACACAGATTGGACCGAAGATTTTACGAAGGATCTTTCTCTCGAAGGCTCCCAAAGTCTTTTCATCAGTAGTTCCCAAAGTCCAGATTTGTGCTGCATATAATAGGACGGGTATGATTAGTTACTTATAAAACATGAGTTTTGTTCGTCGAGAGTGTGCTCTGCTTCTCAATTGCCTACTTAGCCCAAAGTAACACCTGTTGGCAAGAGTTATCCTTCGTTTTATCTCAACATTGAAATCGTTGAAAGAGTTTATGCTGGATCCCAGGTAGACGAAGTCCTTAACAACCTCGAAGGAAATGTTGTCAACAGTGACGTGGTTTTCAAGACGCTGGAACTGTTCGTTTGTTGACACTAGGTATTTCGTCTTATCTGTGTTCACTGTAAGATCCATTCGACTCAACTCTTTCGCTAATCTGGAGAATGCTGCACTGACTTCACGCGTATTTTGGCCAATGAAATCGATATCATCAGCATACGCTGGCAGCATAATACTTTTGTAGAATATAGTGCCACTGCGTCTCAAATCAGCAGCTCGGATGATCTTCTCCATCATTAGGTTGAAAAAGTCGCACAATAACAAATCACCTTGCCTGAAACCTCGTTTGGTATAGAATGGATGAGTTAGATCCTTCCCGATCTTAACTGTGCTGCTGGTGTTGCTCAGTGTCATTCTGCAAAGATGGATGAGCTTTGCAGGAATACCAAATTCAAACATGGTGGAGTATAGATGATGCCTTATTAGACTGTCGAAGGCGGCTTTATAATCGACAAAAAGATGGTGTGTGTCGATTTGTTTTTCTAGGGTCTTCTCCAGGATTTGTCGTAGCGTAAATATCTGGTCTATGGTGGATTTACCAGGTCTGAAGCCACACTGATAAGGTCCAATCAGCTGGCTTACGAGTGGCTTCAGTCTTTCACATAATACGCTCGACAGGACCTTTTTTGCGATATTAAGAAGGCTTAAGTTGGCGCCAATTGTGGATTGGGCAGAGCACACTGAGGTTCCAATCGTTTGGAATGCATTCTTCCGACCATATTCTGCATCAAAGCTCATGATTGCATTTAAATATAGCTTCGCCTCCATTCTTGAAGAGCGTAGCAGGTAAGCCATTGGCTCCTGCGACTTTATAGTTTTCAAGACTTCACTATGGTCGGGCAGCGGAACGTCAACGCTGTCGTACACAATTGGGGTTTCCGGGATATCATCTCTATTGGCGGGATTGTTGTTGTCGTCGCCATTCAGAAGCCTAGAGTAGTGTTCCCTCTACATCATCAGTGTTCTCTGGATATCTGTCACTAGATTCCCATTTTCATCCTTGCAGGAAGAGGCCCCGGATTGAAACCATCGGCCAGGCGTTTTATGGTTTCGAAAAATTTTCGGACCTCATTCCTGTCGCCATGCATCTCAATTTTCTTGCACTCACGCATTTCCGCTTCCCTTTTCTTTCGCCTGAAAATGCGTCTCTCTTCCGTCCTCTTCTCTTTGTATCGCTCTTTAGAAGTACGCATTACAACTGACTGCAGGGTGGCTTTGTAGGCGGAATCTTTTTCTGCAGTGGCGTCGCAACACTCCTGGTCGTGGCACTGGTTTCGGCGAGGACGATGATAGCCAATCACCTCTTCGGCAGCCGTACGCATAGAGTGGGAAATGTGATTCCACTGCTCGCATATATCGTCGATCGGAGGAGTGCTTTCTTGAAGCAGGAGTGAGAGACGAGTAGCGCAGTCTTCCTTTTGATTGCAGCTTTTCGACGTCTAGCTTTCTATGTGCTGGATTGGGAGCATGCTTGGTTGCGCACAGACGTATACGGATCTTGGCTGCGACAAGATAATGATCCGAGTCTATATTGGCATCCGAGTCTATATTGGCACCACGTATCGTGCTTACATCTAAAACACTGGAAGAGTGCCTTCCGTCAATCAAAACGTGATCGATTTGGTTGCGTGTCCTTTGATCAGGAGACAGCCAAGTGGCTTTATGAATATTGATATGCTTGAATCTAGTGCTACCAACGACCATGTTTCACGCTGCGGCAAATTCAATCAGCCTCATTCCGTTATCGGAGGTATTGTCGTGGAGGCTGAACTTTCCGACTGTTGGACCAAAGATATTTTCTTTGCTCACCTTGGCGTTGAAGTCACCAAGCACGATTTTTAAGTCGTGGCGGGGGTGGCGCTCATAGGCCTCTTCAAGGCGCTCGTAGAAGCTGTCTTTGATCTCATCGTCCTTATCTTCTGTCGGAGCGTGCGCACAAATCAAGCTTACGTTGAAAAATCTTGCCTTAAAACGGATTATGGCAAGTCGTTCGTTCACAAGTGTGAATCGCAGGACATGATGCCGTAGTCTCCTGCCAACCACGAATCCGCATCCAAATTCGTGCTTCTCCGAATGGCCGCTGTAGTAGATATCACAGGATGCTTGCCGTGATCAACCCTGTCCCTTCCATCGCATTTTTTGGATTGCAGTGATATCAGCTTTGTATCTTTCTAAGATATCTATCAGTTGGATAGAGACACTATCCCAATTAAGAGTTCGGACATTCCAAGTGCATATCCATAAATCATTGTCGGTTTTTCGTTTGCGGTAGTCGTCATCAGATTTGGGGATCATTTTTATCTTTTTTCTTATCGTTTTCATTGAAATGTGCTTTTACGTGGTGAGTTTCAAACCCAATGCACAACCCTTTAAAAGCAGGTAGCCCGCCGCTCAGATTGGCGTCAAACTAACGGTTTTCCAGTTTGCCATTTCTAGAAGACACCACGGAGAGGTTTGAGTCGACTTGAGTCGATTTCAACATGAATAATGCTGGCCTCACCAGGTTCAGGCAGTCAAACACGTTCCCATGTGAAGATCGCCCCTTGTGAGGATCGTCCTCCGCACCAAAATACTTATCGTACCTTAAAACCACTATACACCAATTTTCATTCTTATTGTATGAGAGGTTTGGGAGTTTAAAGCAGTTTTGTAAAATATTTGTAGTACAGCGATCTCTGGTGTTCAAGATAAATTAAAGGGGAAAGCCCAAAAATACGAATTGTACCAAAAAACTGCTATACTTCTTCAAGCTAATCAGATGAGTAGTTTAGAAGTCTATTGCTAAGTTAGACATAAAAACTCTTTTTTATATATCGTCGTTAAATCGTAGAAAGGCCCTAATTGACGATTTTTTTGAAACACGTTTTTTTTACATATTCTTGAAGATTAACCTGAAATACACCTTCACCCAAAAAATTGAATCGATAGCACCAAAAATACCGAAGTTATTAGGTGATATCAAAAAGCCCTAAATGCATTTTACCTTTTCTTGATGTAAAAAGGCCCTAAATGCATTTCCTGGCAAAGTAGTTTTGAATTTGAAAATTTTTAATTTGCAATGGGTAGCGTAGAAGGCTTTGAATTTCTATAGAATTTTAAATGCATAGCAAAGTGGCTTTTTAATTTTTAAAGAATTAGAAAAAATTAGTGCATAACTTGTGTCGGAACGAGTGCGGTCGTTTTTTTAATCTTTCAAAATGAGTGTTTCTGACAATATTTTATGTGAGATTAATGCCGCTGATCCAATACCGGAAAAATCAAAACGCGCTCGAATTTTAAACACTAAAAAACGAATGAAAGGAGATGAATATACGGGCGTTTCGATTAAAAACGGGTTGTGCCAGAGGACTAAAAGACAGCTTGGACCACCGTGCACTTCGAAATATTGCGAACAAAGAAGTAACCGGAACTGTTCACGTTTTAGTGCAATTGTACGGAAAGAAATCTTTGATGGATTTTGGAAAATGACATGGGAACAAAAAAAGTTATATGTAACAGGCCTTGTTGATTCCGTTAACAGAAAGCGAGTTGTGTCTGAAAACTCAGCGCGCACTCAGTCTCTTGAATATTTTTTAAAACATAATTCCCAACGTTTACAAGTATGTCGTCAAATGTTTTTTTCGACATTAGATTTAAAAGAGAAGATGGTGAGAAATTGGATAAAAGGCAGCTGTATTCATGGCACTCAAATTAGCCCTGATGATTCAAAAATCTTGCGAGTACAGTCAAAGCGGGTTTCCTTAATCGGTCAACAAAACCTGCGTAACCGGAATAATTTGAAAAGCTTTTTAGATAGCCTACCTAAGATGGAGTCCCACTATTGTAGAAAAAGTACAAACAAATTTTACTTTGAAGCAGATTTCACTTCACTATCTGAAGTTTATAAATTATATAAAAATAAATGTGAAAGTGACGAAATACAAGCATTGAGCTATAACTATTTTAGAAAATTAACAAAAGAGTTAAATTATTCAGTTTATATTCCTAAAAAAGACGAGTGCGATTTATGCTTATCGTATAAAGCAAAAAATGTATCGGAGGAAGAGTATAAACTGCATAGGGAAGATGTAGAAAGAATGCGGGAAGAAAAACGAAGTGACACAGAAAACGCTTCTGCAGGATTAAGCACTCTACTTTGCGTAGATATGCAGGCTGTTAAACTAATTCCTCAGTTGAACGCAAACTCTGTCTATAATAAAATGAAGTTGCAGGTACATAATTTTACCATCTATAATGTTGTTAGTCATGAATCGGTGAACTATGAATGGGATGAAACGGACGGAGAGCTCGTCGCATCAATATTTGCGACTTGTATTATCAAGCACATTAACAATCTTATAACTCGTAGAGCAGACATCCATCACATTATAATTTATTCCGATGGTTGTGGATACCAAAATCGAAACGTCGTACTTTCAAATGCTTTACTTTCTTTATGCGTAGAAAAGAAAATAACTATAGAACACAAATATTTAATAAAGGGCCACACACAAATGGAGTGTGATGCAACACACTCACTTATTGAAAGAAAAATAAAAAACAAGAAAATCAACCTACCTTCTCAATTCGTTCAGTTGATCAGCGAAGCACGGAAAAAACCACCTCTTCAAGTTCACCAATTAAGCTATGATTACTTCTTAAATTATGAAAATATTCCTAAACGTTATACAACAATTCGACCTGGTAAGTTTCTAAATTATTTATTCTTATACATTGTTATTCTGATAAAGTTATTCTGATACATTCTAAGCTTTCTAATTTGTATGTATTTTGATTATATTTACAGGAAAAAAAGCTGGCGATCCGACAGTAAATATGCTCAGAGCCTTGGCATATGACCCTTCTCACGAAATATTTTTCAAAACTGACATACAGGATGAATATCAACCCTTACCTATGACATCACAATCAAGAAGTTTTTCCATAGTAATGCCAGGCCCTTTATATAGTCAAAAAATCCAAATTTCAAAGAAAAAGTGGGACCATTTACAAGATTTGAAAATTTTATTGCCGCAGGATTGCCACCAATTTTATGACAATTTGCAATTTATGTAATACATTAATAATTTCATTAATTTTGCTTTAAAAACTACATTTAGTAGTGCTCTATTTAATAATATATTTAATTTCGGGCTTGTTTTTATTTTATTTTTGTATAAATGAATTAAATTTTTAGTTTCAGAAGTTACGGCGAAAAGCCCTAAATGCACTTTCGGATACATAAAAATGATGTCAAAAAGCCCTAAATGAAATAAAAGAAGTATCAATAAAAAAAATTTATGTTTTTCAATAAAAATAAATATATTGCTGTTTTTTTAAGTATACAACATTTAAACAATTTTGAATTTTCTATTTTGGCGGTTTTTATACAGTTTTTTGCGTCTCCAGAACAATACCAAAAATGTCAATTAGGGCCTTTCTACGATTTACCGACGATATATAGATAGATAAACCATCTTACTTGCTAGTCTAATAAAAATTAAACTGCGGGACAGACATTTTGGTGCCAGAGATTTTTCAGCTGATTATAGACAAATTAGGATTCCTGATTTCAAATATGGACTAAATTTTTATAGTTATAGGCAAAAACATGAAAATTAGTTATTTTTATGATAATTTTGCTATATCTATTACACTGATTTACCGATTTGTATTACGATGACGAATTTTAATGAAGAAATACTAGACCTCTCAATTTTTGTACATACAATCACAATATCTGTGACAGTTTTGAAGATATCGACGTTCAAAGTGGGAAACATGTCACAATTTTACATAGGCTCTCTTGAAACCCTGCATATTTTACATTTTTTAACGGATTTGCAAAAACTTTTTTTTTACTTCATAGAAAATCTCTGGAATTTTAATTAAAATTTTAGTTTCTTATATTATCTTGTACTTTTTTAAAGAAATTGAGAAAAGAAACATTTTTTTAAATTAATTGTATTAAAATTCAAGTAAGTTGAGCCTGTCTTATAACAGCCTGTTTTTTATCAACTTCAATTTTGGAAATGACCTTTCTGCACTGCTGTTTATAGTCACACAAGCACAAAGTGGCATTTGTGACATTCTTAGAGAAATCTCGATATTAGAAAAACAACCTTTGACTTTTTTTTTAGTAGAAGTTTATACATCCACCTCTCCTAAGTAATGTCCATTTCATTTTCTTTGTCATTGTGTCTCTAATGAAATATATATATTTTTACTTTAAATCCGTTTAAGGACTTACTAAAATTTTGTAAGCGAAAAAAACGCTGTATTAAAATTTTTAAGTACTGTTTATTTTAGGTAATTTTTTTTACATTATAATTATATATGTTTTGAAGAAAATTTTTTTAATTTTTGGATAGCAAATATTACACCATATAGCAGGAATCCGTAGTTTAGTAAAGTACCCTAAATATGCGGTGGACACGATTTTTCAGAGCTTGTTTATCTAAAACATAAAAAATTAGATTTTAGAAAAATGTATTTACCAAAATGGGAGATAAAAAACTGATTTTTGACTAAAAAAGTAATTTTTTTAGATTATAAAAATAGAGTGTTTTTCTAAAATAAAAATAGAACGATTAAAAATACCGGAAATAAATTTGGTAGCGATCATTAGCATAGTTTTTGAGTAATGCTGTCCACCGGTTTTAAACAGCCTTTTCGAGAAAAGCGCGTTTAAAGTTTTAAAGGTAGTTTATTTAGGTATATATTAATTTTTTTCAACTTACATAGTATCATCTATTCCAGGACCATACCCTCATCATCAATTGTTGAGTCTAATATTTCAACTTGCCTCTGTCTTATCAGGATTCTTCCCTCGCGCGTGACTTCCTATGCATTTTTGTTTGCGAGAATAATATGCGTGGAATCAACGTTTTTTATCAATGTATGACAGTTTTTGCGACAACTGATGCCAATTTCCACATTGCGTCCACAGAATTTTATGCCAGGTGAAGAAGTTATCATTATAAATGTTATTTTTATTGTAAACTCATACAAACTGGTACGAGCACGACCTACGAAAACATGATGAAATATTATATATTTGGGCATATAATAAACATCTGCTTTCAAAAAACCTTCTTCACGCCTTCTATGGCTTAATACCAAAAAAATGTTGGAACCTAAATGGACACGTGATAAAGAAATAAACAAAAAGCGCAACCACAAAATCTTTGCAGAATCAATGCAGTCAACTTTTTGAAATTTTGCGACTAGCAAAAGAGTAGAAAAACACCGCTTTGGTTTTATTACTGTTGCGCTTATTAGCTTTTTAAAGTTAGTGGACTGCTAAAACCACAAAGACTACTGCTGAGATAGAGTAGCGCCCGATGAAACCATGGTCTAGTCTGCTCGGTTTGTTCTGCAAAGAACTTTTGTTGATGTAACAACCTGTTACTTCATGAATTATTTGACATAAAGTTCAAAATATAAGTTAACACGTAAAATATCCAAAATAAAATTAAATAAAGTAATTGGATCCCTACAAAATATTTCTCTGGAATACTGACAAAGTGTGCAATGCTGACGCAGCGTCTACTGCGCTTTCATGAGAACCAAGCAACAACAACAACAACATTAAAAGATCGCTGACTAAACATCCGCTGCAGTTTGTATTATTTAAGTTAGCATAAGTTATCAAACTTGGAAAATAACAAAATTGTAGCTAGTTGATTTAAACTCATAATAAAGAACGGTCATAGACCGGAATAAAAAAACTTTTTTTTTAATTAATTCGGCAAGTACGAATTTAACTGGCGCCCAACGTGGGGCACGAGTGTTAAGTTTTGGACTAAAACGTAAACGCGGAAAATAGTGAAAAGCTTTGCTTAAATGTGCCACACGAACTAGCGGCATTAAAAGAACAAAAAGCGTTAAGTTTTGGACTAAAACATAAACGCGGAAAATAGTGAAAAGTTTGCTTAAATGTGCTACACGAACTAGCGGCATTAAAAGAACAAAAAGCGTTAAGTTTTGATAAAAAACATAAACGTATAAAAAGAATAAAAGCTCAAACGTTAGTTTCAGCTAACTTCGCGAGTGTGTGCGACGTAGGATCCGAAGTAGCGAAGAGAGAGCAAAACGGACAAAATCCAGTCGACCAGCGAAGGATTTACCAACGTCAACTTAATATCAACGATTCTCAACGAAATGATGACAAGAATATATTTGTAAGAATATGATTTTTATATTGTAACGAAATAATAAGTTAAATTTAGGAGAAATTATAAATTTAAAACAGTAAAAAAAAAAAAAAAAAAAAAAAAAAAAAAAAAAAACAAATAGAAATATCTAAAAATCACTCCTAGCAATATAAGACAGTGAATTTAAGTAAAAATAAAAGGAAAATAAAAAGATTAAAAAGCATAGGTTAAATTAAATTAAACTGGACAAAAGATTTAAAAAATAATTCGTATAGAAAATAAAATGTGTTTACTTGACATTTTATAGAAGTATCTAAAATAATTTATACAAAATAATAAAATTTAAAATTTAAAATTTAAAATAATAAAAAAAAAAATAATAATAATTTAGTAGTCTTTTACGTTCTAAAAGAAAAATAACCACAATGTCAAACCCAAATAACCTTATAAGACCACCGGTTCTTAATAGTCAAGGTGCTCAAATAACACCAGGCCAAATTACCCCAGAAATTCAAGCCTTAATCCGGCAGGCTGTCGAACAACAATGTGCAGCCTCAATTAATTCATTTATAAATCCCATTCCTACCCAGCTAACTGACGAAATAATCACAACTGGAAACATTGACGACTGTGACAAAATACCGGACATCGTACGTTGTTTGAGGGAATTTTCAGTAGATATTTCAGAATTTGCTTCATGGAGGAAATCTGTAGAAAGAATAATGTCCCTATACGAAAGTAAAAGAGGATCATCAAGATATTTCGGCATACTTAGTGTCATACGGAATAAAATAATTGGACAGGCTAACGTAGTGTTAGAATCCTATAATACGCCCTTAAATTGGGAAGCGATTAAAATATGTCTTACCACCCATTATGCAGACAAGAGAGACATTGGTACATTAGAGTACCAAATGGCGAATCTCGTGCAAGGCACTAGATCTTTGCAAGAATTCTATCAATCAGTTTATGAACACTTCTCATTAATTTTAAATAAAATTTCTTGCATGAACATAAGCAAGGACGCTGAAAAAACTTTAACGGACTCCTATAGAAACAAAGCTCTAGACACGTTCATAAGAGGTTTGAACGGCGAACTCCCGAGACTATTAGCCATAAAAGAACCATCAGATCTACCACAAGCCCTCTATCTTTGCCAAAAGCTAGAAAATCAAAACTACAGAACCAATTATGCATTAGGAAATAGGAAAACTACAATTCCACCACCTATACCTCAGAGAAAGCTTATTCCTCCTTTAACAAAAAATTTCTACCCACAACTGGCACATTTTCCAAGAAATGCAACCGTTCAACATACTCCTCGACCCTTCCAAAATAATATATGGCAACCACAGCGCCAACAATTCTATGCCCCTCTGGCACAACCCAATTTATTTAGACCAACAAACCCTCCACCGAGACCATTCGCTGCTAAACCACAGCCACGGCCAGAAGCCATGGAAGTAGATCAGAGTATCCAGAGTAGAGCGCTAAATTATGTAAATCGCCCCAAGCCAAACGATTTCTATGGTAAACGACCAGGCGAGAATACGCCCCAAACAGGACCGAGAAAGCTTCAGAGAAATTTTAATATAGAACAAGCGTACCCTGATCAGTACCAATATACCAACTTATGTAACGACATGAATAATTTCCAACTAGACGACGCAAGACGATACAATCCCATTGAACAAATAAATAATACAGAGACAACTCAAGAATATCAAGCTTCAGAAACTCGACAAGACTTGGAACAAACATTTAACGAGTACATGCAATATTACGAGAATCAACAAGATCAATTCGGGACACATGAAACCCAAACAGAAATCGCAGTTCCTTTTTCCGACCTAACAGATATACATTTTTTAGAATGAGTGACTCCTCACTGCCTTATATTCAAGTCAAGACAGTAGGAGGTAGAATACTTAAAATACTAATTGACACGGGTTCAAATAAGAACTATATCAAACCTTCCGTCGTACCTAAAGCGTTTGCCAATAAGGAACCTTTCTTTGCAACTTCCATAGCGGGTAACATTAAAATAACACATTTCACTCGCGTAAATCTTTTCAATATACCACAACTCGAAATTAAGTTCTATTTACTTCCCACCTTAAAATCATTTGACGCCATTTTGGGAAATGACAGCCTTAAGGAATTATCCGCTGTTATTCATACCAAACATAATTACATGCAAATATTCAATGGTAAAAAAATATTAATCAGACAATGTCAATCAAAAGCAGTCCATACAATAGACATAAAAAATGAACAAATGACAGATAAACAGAAAAAAGCATGCGAATTACTTGTTGAAAAATACAAAAATCTTTTTGCAGAACCCAATGAAAAATTAACCTACACAAGTAGAGTCAAAGGTGAAATCAGGACCACTTCAGATTCTCCTGTTTATACACGAAGCTATCCATATCCCGTTTCTCTAAGGGATGAAGTTCAAAAACAAATACAAATCCTTTTAAGAGATGGTATAATAAGACCATCCCGATCCCCGTACAATGCCCCTGTGTGGATTGTACCAAAAAAACCTGACTCAAATGGCAATAAGCAACATAGATTAGTAGTAGATTATCGTAAACTTAACCAAATCACCATTCCTGACCGTTACCCGATCCCCGAAATAAATGACGTCCTAGCGCAATTAGGGAAATGCAAATATTTTTCGGTACTTGACCTCAAAAGTGGTTTCCATCAGATACCACTAAAGGAAACAGACATAGAAAAAACTGCTTTTTCCATTAACAATGGAAAATTCGAGTTTACAAGGCTCCCCTTTGGTCTAAAGAATGCACCTGCAATCTTTCAAAGGACCCTTGATGATATTTTGCGTGAACACATAGGATCGTTCTGTTTCGTCTATATCGACGATATTATTATATTTAGTAAATCGGAAAATGATCACATAGAACATATTCAACACATTTTCAAAACCTTAAGTGAATCAAATATGAAAGTTCAATTAGACAAATGCAAGTTCTTCCAAAATGAAGTGGAATTCCTTGGATTCTTAGTTTCGTCAAATGGTATAAGAACAAATCCGAAAAAAATTGAAACTATTAAAACATTCCCTCTACCAAACACACTTAAAGACCTACGTTCATTCTTAGGCATGTCAGGACATTATCGACGTTTTATAAAAGATTATGCGAAAATTGCTAAACCCCTGACATCCCTTTTAAGAGGGGAGGATGGACGAGTGTCCAAGAAAGACTCAAAAAAAACTTTAATTACGCTAAATGAAGACGCACTCGATGCAATAGAAAAAATTAAAAACATCCTCACTTCCAATGACTTGCTACTATCATATCCAGACTTTAAAAAGCCATTCCAACTTACTACCGACGCTTCAAATTTTGCGCTTGGAGCTGTCTTGTCCCAAGAAAACAGACCCATCACATTTATATCCCGCACACTGTCAAAAACCAAAGAGCACTACGCAGCTAATGAGAGAGAACTATTAGCCATAATTTGGTCGTTAAATGCTTTAAGAAACTATCTGTATGGTTCGGCAAAAGTTGAAATCTATACGGACCATCAGCCACTCACATATGCCTTGAGCAATAGAAATAATAACGGAAAAATGAAACGTTGGAAGTCTATTCTCGAAGAGTATAACTACGAAATAAGATACAAACCAGGAAAAGCGAACGTAGTTGCCGATGCCCTTTCTAGACCTCCTCAAAACGTCCCAATAAATTCCTTAACCGCCACTATCCATAGTCACGAAAGCTCAGCTGAAAACCTTATTCCATCAATAGAAGCCCCTATCAACGTATTCAAGAACCAACTTTTTATTTTAACCGGTGAAGCTGATAATTATAATTTCACTATACCTTTCCCAACATACCATAGACACGTTATAATAAAGCCTCAATATACACAAGAAGATTTGATAGAAACATTTAGAAGCTATTTGAATCCCAGCGTTATTAACGGACTGTTAACTAGCGAAGAAATAATGGGAAGAATACAAGCAATTTACCCTTTACATTTTAGTTCCTATAGAATTTGTTATACACAGAAGCAGGTCGATGATATTGTCAACGAATCAGAACAAGAAGAGAAGATATTACAAGAACATAGAAGAGCTCATAGAAGCTATAAGGAAAACAAAATTAAGCTACTTGACAAAATTTACTTTCCTAAAATGACAGAGAAAATTAAGAAACTCTTAAAGGAGTGCACAATATGCAAAGAAAATAAGTATGAGCGACACCCCACAGTACAGAAAATACTAGCGACACCAATACCAGAACATCCAGGGCAGATATTACATATTGACTTATATAACACCGAAGGGAAAATAGTATTAACAGCATTAGACAAGTTCTCTAAATACGCCCAAGCACGACTAGTAAAATCCAAAGCAATAGAACATGTAAAGGAACCTTTAAGAGAAATATTATTATCATTTGGAAAACCTAAAAACGTTGTAATTGACAACGAAAAATCGTTTAATTCTGCCACCATTACCCATATGTTGAACGAACAACTCGGAATCCAAATCTTCACAACACCGCCTTATTCCAGTACTATTAATGGGCAAGTAGAACGTTTTCATAGTACTCTTACCGAAATTCTAAGATGCTTAAAAGCTGAAGATCGCTATTCTTCTTTCCCAGCACTACTTTTCTCAGCAGTATTTGAATATAACAACTCTATACACTCGACAACCAATAGAAAACCTATAGAACTTTTCATGGGACGAACACTAGGTGACACAGACGAAGAACAAGAAAGGAAAAGATTAGAAAATATTCAACGATTGAAGGACAAACAAGAAAAAGACATGCTAAATCATAATAAAAAAAGAAAAACACCAATAGATTTTTCAGAAGGCGATACCATATATGTAAAAATAAACTCAAGATTAGGATCCAAACTGACTCCTAGATACAAAAAGGAAATTGTAGCTCAAAATAGACAAAAGACAGTAATAACGGTTACAGGACGAACGGTACACAAAGATCGAATTAAAAAATGAAAAATATTATTCTTCACATTTACAGATTACTCATCGGAATACTTACGGCAGAGGGAGAAATTCAAATACTTGACTACACGCATTCTCAACTAGTAACAATTAACACTGGGACAGCAAAATTACAAGATGGAACCTTCCGTTTGATACACACCATAGAAATTGAACAGTACGAATCTATAGCTAATAATATAGAAGCCCACATAAATGAATTTGTTAGCAAAAATAACCCTACCTACGCATTCCTCTATCACGAAATATCAGAAATCCGTAATTACCTTTATAGGTTAAAAATAAAAAATAAAAAATCAAAAAGATCAATTAATGCCATAGGCACAATGTGGAAGTGGATTTCAGGAAATCCTGACCACGAAGATTTCAAAATAGTCGAAAACAAAATAAACAATTAGGCAATTCACAAGGTGTTGTATCGTGGCGTATCGTTCTATTGTTGTATGTTTTTACAACTGTCGTATCAACACTGTTGTCGTTTCCCATGCAAAATTGCGATAAGACACATACAACATTGCGATGTATGTTTAAAGAGTGTGCTATTCTATCAGCTGATTTTGTTTATATTTTTATTCCTCCTTTTTATATATTCGTGCGGCTAAAATCGAGCATTACATTTAAAAATACAGGAAGGTGGCAATAAAATGGTAGATATTGAATAATTATAAATAATACGACATACAACTCCAAGATTGTGTTCACAAGAGTTGTATTTTTATACAACTTTTGCTTACAACATACAACTTTAGAACATCTTGTGAATTGCCTAAATGTTTTAGAAAATAATGAAAAACAGATTATTATAAATAGACTAACCATTGAAAAAATAAATGAACTCAAAAATGTCACTAATTTGATTATGAAAACTATTAGATCTAAGGAAGACATAAAACAAGATTTAATTCTAAGTTACAAATTTAAGTTGGAAATGTTAAAAGAAGACTTAAGAAATATAGAATTCTCCATAAGTTGGGCAAAAGCCAATGTAATCAATACGTATATCTTAGCAAACGAAGAGATAAAAATGGTAGAAAGATTACTTGAAAGGAATGATATTCCCTATGTTAATTTAGATGAAGCTCTTGAATTCTCCGATATTAAAATAGCAACAAATAACGAAACAATCCTTTATATCGTAACTTTGCCAACAGTAAAAACAGACACATGTAAATCTCTTCTAATAAAAGCAGTTAAGAAACAAAATGTAATTAATGACATAAAATACGAAAACATTTTAAATTGTAATAATGATATTTTTGGAGTCGATACAAATTGTAAAAAATATAATGAGCTCACTATTTGTAATAGTAAGAATATTGTTAATCTGAATAATTCAACTTGTATTAGTAACTTATTAGAGAGTCGTAAACCCAATTGCATGGTGATCAACAACCAGCACGTCGCCTCTGTAGAAGAAATTATGCCTGGATTAATATTCCTAAATCAATTTAACGGAAAAATCAGTATTGATGGAGAAATCACGAATTTAAACGGCACATTTATCATACGCCACCATAACTGCACAATTAATATTAACGAAGAAATTTATTTGCATCACGAAGTATCCTATGGAAAACCCTTACCAGCCATTCTTCAATTACAAAACCAACAAAACGAAATAGAGGAAGTCCTTTCATTAAAATTTATCAACGAACTACAAATAAATAACACCCAACATATCAATCAACTCGAATTTAAAAATAGGCTCAGTTACACAACTAATTTTAGCCTATTGGCAGTCATCATTGCAGCAGTTCTGTTCTTAATAATAAGGAAATACCTAAAAAATAAAACAGTTAAAGTCCAAATAACAAATAGCTTTAAGGACGATTCCATAGACACGACACCGAATGCAGTATCAGTTCAAACCTTTGAGGTTAACTACGCATCATAGGTCAAACGAGGACGTTTGAACTTAACGACGGAGGAGTTAACACGTAAAATATCCAAAATAAAATTAAATAAAGTAATTGGATCCCTACAAAATATTTCTCTGGAATACTGACAAAGTGTGCAATGCTGACGCAGCGTCTACTGCGCTTTCATGAGAACCAAGCAACAACAACAACAACATTAAAAGATCGCTGACTAAACATCCGCTGCAGTTTGTATTATTTAAGTTAGCATAAGTTATCAAACTTGGAAAATAACAAAATTGTAGCTAGTTGATTTAAACTCATAATAAAGAACGGTCATAGACCGGAATAAAAAAACTTTTTTTTTAATTAATTCGGCAAGTACGAATTTAACTTATATTTCTTAAAAATATGTTTTTTAAGAATTATAAAATTATATAAGTTATTTCTGGGTTGAACAGGTTCAAGTGCCTGGTTAGCCAAAGCAAACAAAACAAATTATCCTTAGTTGAACAGGTTCAAGTGCCTGGTTAACCAAAGCAAACAAAACAAAATTAATTATCCTTAGTTAAACAGGTTAAAGTGCCTGGTTAACTTTTGAATAATTATTTAAACAACTATTCCTTAGTCAAGTTAAGACAAGGATTTGCAGTTGCGCCCATTAAGGCGCAACATTCTGGTGACCCCGACGTGATCTGCAACACTTCTTAGGCAGATTCAACATATCATTCTGGTGGTTCAGTTTCATCAGCATTTATCGTGGAAGATTTTTCATCATTGGTTGCCTTGCAAAAGTTGGCGGGCAATGAAATTCAGCAAATTGTGAAGAATTTCAAAAAGGATTCTCCAGATCGAAAGACGACATCAATCTATTTTGAAGAGCGACTGCAGCGTCTAAATAAAGTGTGGGATCAATTTGAAGAAAATGACACGAAGATTCGTACGATAAAGGATCTATCATTAGATCATGAATACTTTAAAACAGACTACTATAACAACATTTTGACTGTGGCCAATAAGTACAAACAGATTTTTACAACCGAGATACAAAACCTGGAATCGAAGTCATCACCCCAATTGGAACCACCTCCAAAGGCAACCCCAAGAGACATACCAGGATTTACAAAAGATGCATCATCGGTCGCACCAACAACTCTGCAGGATCAGTCGTCATCAATTTCTCCAGTCCAAGTTAGTTTTGAGGCCATGTGTAGGAGACAAAAGGCGATGATGTCATCACTGGAACGTCTACTAGCGGGCAATTCAATACAAGAGGCTCCGTCACAGTGTCTGATCGTGTTAAGCAAGCTGTGGAGCCAAGTTGAAGAAATTCACTATAAATTATGGGAACTGTTCGAGGACCCAGCAGCAAAAGGATATGACATACTGGCATAATCAGAACTCGAAGCCAGAGTCATACACCGACAAGAATTGTTAACAACACATAAGAATTTCAATGATGAATTCCAGGCAATAAATCACCAATTGGTGCATCTACCAAAAATGTCAGTACCGAAGTTTGACGGAAACTACTTGAAATGGCAAACTTTCGCAGACATATTCACGCGAATGATACATCAGCAACAAATTCCAAAAATCCAGAAAATGTGGTACCTCAAAACCAATGTATTCGGGGAGGCTGAACGCGCGATTGGTCATCTCGAATTGACAGAAGATAATTACGACATCGCATGGGAAGCTCTGCAAGATCGTTTTAGCAATAAGAGAATGCTTACATCAGCTATAATACAACGGCTGGTATCCCTTCCAAACCTCACATTAGAAGCCATAGGATGTAATATCAAAAGAGTGGTAACATCGACAGCAGTATCCAATCACAACAGTTGCAAGGTTTGTAAGCAAGATGGCCATCCTCTTTACTATTGCCAACAGTTTCTCAAGATGTCCGCCGTAGAACGACTGAAATGGATACAGAAACAAAACCTGTGCGTCAATTGTTTCAAAGAAAATCACACAGCCAAGACATGTAAATCACGAAGCTGCACAAAATGTTCAGCAAAGCACAACACACTACTGCATTTACAGGGAGATGCTAAAATTCAGAAAACAACAGTAAATCATCAAGTTCCAGATCAGTCAAATAACAACACTGTGCCTTTCACGGTAGCTGCGGCTCAAAATGAAACTAACAAACATAACTACGTTCTACTAGCAACATCAAAAATTAAAATCTCAGCAAATAATGGAAGATCGTGTGAAGTTCGAGCAATTCTGGATTCCGGCTCTCAGATTAATATCATAACTGAAAGACTGATTAAGAAATTATCGCTATCAACAACATCATCATCGCTCTGTATCGAAGGCATTGGAAAGGGTACTCATAAATCAACTCAGCGAGTAAACGTAGATATGCATTCAAGAACTGGAAACTTAACATCCAAACTCGAAGCAGTCGTCCTGTCTTACATCGTATCACCTCAACCAAGACTGAACATTGACATTTCAACCTGGTCACTCCCAGAAAACATTAAGTTAGCAGATCCTGAATTCTTCAAATCTGACAAGAGCGATGTTCTACTGGGAGCAGAACTGTATTATCACTTGATCCGACCAGAACAAATCAACATCGGTGAACAGTTGCCCATACTGCAGAATACGGTGTTTGGTTGGATAGTAGCAGGAATGGTGGGATCAACAAGCTACGATGCTGTCACATGTGGTATATTCAGTCAAGAAGAAGAAACCACGAATGAACTGATACAAAAATTTTGGGAAATAGAAGAAGTTGAAACAAGTAAGAAATATCTTTCACCAGCAGAGCAGCGATGTGAATCTCACTTTGCTCAAAATGTTCGTAGCAATGAGAAAGGCCGCTTTGTCGTTAAACTCCCCTTTATCGAAAACACATCAGCCTTAGGGCAATCACAAGCCATGATCCACAACAGATTTATGAGTCTAGAACGCCGACTTCTAAAAAATGATATCGTACGCAAGGAATACATTCAATTTATGAAGGATTATGAAAGACTTGGGCACATGAAAGAAGTGAATCTCGATTCTGTACTAACTCCGAATTATTTCATTCCACATCATTGCGTATTCAAGCCCGACAGCACGACAACGAAACTTCGGGTCGTCTTTGATGCCTCAGCCAAGACGTCATCAGGATATTCACTAAATGATCTAATGTACACTGGACCAACCGTTCAAAGCGAACTTTTTTCAATTCTTCTTCGGTTCCGGCTACCACGCTACGTATTCACTACAGACATCGAAAAAATGTATCGTCAAATTTTAGTACATCCAGATGATCAACGATACCAATTAATTATTTGGAGAGAGAATCCAGTCTTTCCAATCAAATATTATCAATAAACCACTGTGACGTATGGAACAAGATCAGCACCGTATCTCGCCACAAAATGTTTACAGCGAATTGCAACTGCAAATGCCAATAATTACCCGTTGGTAGCTCAAATTCTACAAGATAATTTTTATGTAGATGACGGTCTGGGAGGTTCTGATAGTTTGACAACAGCCATTGAAGCTCAACAACAACTGATATTATTATTTATTTTATTATTTATTTATTTATTTATTATTGTTTACTCATTAAAAATACAATGGAGCTTAAAATCTAACAGAATTTAATAGCATACGAAAAATTAATAATGAGTAAAAAATTAGTGACATTTTTTATTTTTTAAAATATAAAAAATAGGATAAAATGCACTTCTTTGAAGAAAATTTTTTATTTAAGTATAATAAACTACGTGGGGTGAACAGAATAAAATTAAATGAATAAAATTAAAAGAAATAAAATTAAATAAGAAATTAATATTAAATAAACGTAAGGTTCTTAACATTCTATAACAATTTTTAATGCGAGAAAAAGAAATTTGACTTAACAACGAATTAATATGACAGGAACATTACACAACAATAGTGGAAATTCTGAGAATGCGATTTAAAAAACTGGAAGCATCAACACTAAACTACGACTCTAAGCATCCAATGCTAATTCCTTACAACGACCCGTTAGCAAAACTTTTGTTCATTATGATACACAAGGACAACAAACACTGTGGCTCCCAGACATTATTAGCAACAATAAGGCAACGTTTTTGGCCAATCAAAGGAAAGTTAACACCCAGAGCAACTGTACAACAATGCATACGATGTAGCAAGGCCCATCCAAAATTATGTCAACAGATCATGGGTAATCTACCACACACCCGAGTGACTCCAGCAAGACCATTTATTAACAGTGGCGTTGACTACTGCGGACCAATATGGATTCATTATAAAATCAGAGGAAAAAAGAAGCAACAAAGGCTTATATTGCTGTATTTTGTTGCTTCGTTACGAAAGCAGTCCACCTCGAATTGGTAAGCGATTTTACAACGAATACGTTCATTGGCGCATTGAAACGTTTCATCAGCCGTAGAGGACATTGTAAAACACTCTACTGCGACAACGCTACAAATTTTGTTGGAGCTCGAAACCAACTCCATGAGCTTAATGAAGCAATCCACTCCCAGAAAGCCAATGAATCAATAGTAAGGTTATGCAGCGATAAAGGAATAGATTTCAAATTCATTCCACCTTGGGCTTCACATTTTGGCGGGCTCTGGGAGGCTGCAGTCAAATCAGCCAAGCATTTGTTAATAAGGAGTGTGTCTACAGTGTCGCTAACCTATGAAGAGCTAGAAACAGTGGTGGTTGAGATTGAAGCTATACTCAACTCAAGACCACTCACTCCCATGTCATCCGATCCCAAGGATCTTACTGCCTTAGCACCAGGGCATTTTTTGATCGACGAACCACTGACAACATCCGTAGACACATATGCCACGCCAAACAACGCGTCGCTACTAACAAGATGGAAGTTAGTATCCCATCTGAAACACGAATTTTGGAGGCGTTGGTCGCGAGATTACCTTCAGGAACTGCAATATAAAAGCAAATGGAAACAACAAATGAACAACGTCAATTCAGGTTTAATGGTTATAATACAAGAGGATAACGTACCACCACTCCAATGGCCGCTAGGCAGGATCGTAAGGACATACACAGGTCCCGACAACAATGTTAGAGTGGCTGACATTCAAACAGCAGCAGGAACTTTAAAACGTCCGATACATAGGCTTGCACCACTACCAATAAAGAATTTTGAACAAGAAGACAGACTCATTCCATCAGATCAAAACGATGAAGGTAGCAAGCGCAAAGAAGACAGCTCTAAAACAAATGAAAGGAAGATTAAACACTGAGATCATACCAACTCTTCTCATCAATCAAAACGAACACGAATGAACACAAGTTCAGCATTTGTAACTATCTTGATGGCTTGCTTATTTATACCATACGCTTCCCCTGCGCCAATAGAGGTTCAGCCATTTGTGTCTAATCCGGGTATTTATTTCGAAAAATTAGGGATGGTTGGAATAATCACCAGTGAATGGAACCTAATAACCTACATTAATATGCAAACATACTGGAAGAATTTGGAATTAATGAATGGTTATCCACAAATATTACAAAAACCCTGCACAATCTTGCAAACGTCCAAACACTGTTCAGTAATAGTTATGTTAATTAAGCGTTTAATGGATGAAATAATACTGAAGAATGAACTCCTGAAAATACACAATGGACATTGAGCGAAAAGAGGTGCATTCAACATCATCGGCAACATAGCTAACTCTTTATTTGGAGTTCTAGATTCTCAGTATGCAGAAGATGTCGCCAGTACCATTGACAAAATATATCAAAATGAAAATTATCTTGAAAATAAAATCCACAACCAAACCTCATTTCTGGACAGCACAATAAACATCATGGTAAATTAAGTACCGAACTAATCTCACCTCAACAGCTACAAGAAGAGCTACTCCACATAAAGGCCAGCCTTCCCAGCCATCTAAGGTTACCTACCGAAGAATTGATACAACTATATAACTTGATGTCAATCGAAGGACGAGTCACTTCAAACTACGTTATTTTTAAATTGAAACTTCCACTAGTATCAACTGAAGATTTCGAGTTACTACAACTTACTCCTGTGCCGTGGCATCTATACAATGAATTTGTCAAAATCCAGTCTCCCTTCTCATTTTTGATTGTAAATCTGCATCGTGATCAATACTACCCATTAAAGGACCATTGCGGAAGAAGGAGGGTGATAATGTTATAGTAATTAATTCAGAAGAGGATTTTTGCAAAATAATTTAAAATAATTTTAATTTTTACTGCTTAAATTATATTAGTTATTAAAATAAAATGTTAAATGATAATATGATTAATGTAAATCCTCAAGATAATCTTTTTTATGTTCCTCCTCCGCTCTGTAATAATTTAAATTTTAATGTAATTTCTTCAATTCAGAAAAAAGACCCAAAAAGCTTTTATATTGTCCAACAAAATATTAGAAGTTTAAGAAAAAATTTTGATAACTTTCTTTTACATGTGGAAACATTTGAAAATAAGCCTGATTTCATTTTTTGCACAGAGATATGGATATATGACTATGAACTTTCTTTGTTTAATATTCCTGGTTATAAGTGTTTTGCTAAATGTAATAATGACTATGCAGCTGGAGGAGTAGCGGTTTTTGTAAAGGAGGGATTTAAGTGTGAATCTTGTTGTTTTAGGTTAAAGAGTTGTGATGCGATAAAAGTATGTTGTGTAATTGATGATTATAAATATTCTTTCATTTGCTTATATAGGTTTCATGACAATTCGAATATTGACACGTTTTTGACTGATTTGGACATACTCTAGTTAAATGACAGATCTGATAATACAATTTTTCTGGGGGACATAAACTTAAATTTATTAGAAAATTCAGTCATTACACAGCCCGACAGACGTTTTGGTGCCGGAGATTTTTCAGCTGATTATAGACTAGTTTGGTTTCTTGATTTCAAATATGGACTCCGTTTTTCTCCATCAGCTCGAGTTTTTGAGTTATAGGCAAAAAAATGAAAATCAGTTCTTTTTCTGATAATTTTACTATATCTATTACATTGATCTACCGATTTGTATTACAATGACGAATTTCAATGAAGAAATATTAGACCTTTCAATTTTTGCACAAAAAATTACAATATCTTTGACAGTTTTGAAGATATTGACGTTCAAAGTGGTAAAAATGTCAAAATTTTACGTAGGCTGCGCTTTTGAAACCCTGTATCTTTAATACTTTTCAGCGGATTTGCAAAAACTTTTTTTTACTTGATAGAAAATCTCTCCAATTTTAATAAACATTTTAGTTTGTTTTATTATCTTACATTCTTTCAAATAAATTAACCCTCTAACTCCCACGCCCGCCTCTAGACGGGCTTACCCTAATGACGTAAAACTTACGCAGGTTCATTTTTTTTTCCAGTAACTGATATTGATAGTTTTTATTATGTATGTATGTATGTGCTGATATGTTTACCGTTATTGTAGCATGTGCTTTTTAGCATTTGCATCAGTTGAAAGTTGGAATTTGCCGAAATAACACGTTTTAAAATTTTCGGTCGAAAAGTGTATATTAGAAAATTAATATAAAATCTATTTGTGATCGTATCTAGTTGAAAAAATTATCTGTGAGTAAAATAAACTATTCTTTATCGTGTAGTGTTGAAACTTATTGTCTGAAGTGTATTTGAAATCACTAATTTTAGGATTTTGTGAGGCCGTCTGTAGGCGGGGTTGGGCAGCGAAGTGATATTTTTTGTGTAGTGCATTTCAGCATAAGTTTTGAATTAGTATATTTTTTTAGCTATTATTTTTGCAATATTCACTAGTTTTCGTTTTAGGGTTTTGTAGATATTTGTTATTAAAAATGTCACGCGGTAAAGAATTTTATAAGCTGTCGGACATGTCAGAGGTCGAAATTGAAGAATTGATGAATTCAATCGATTCCGACATTGAATCTAGTGGCGAAGACGATTTTGATAGCGACGATGACATTGATCCCCCTTACGCTTTTGACGAAATGGATAATTTGATTGATGACTGCCTGAATTCGACCGAGATTCAGAGTATAAACCTGAGCAATATCAGTGCATTTGAAAATGATGTGGCAGCATCTTCATCATCGTCAGTGGCTTGCACAGCGCCTGCTTCAAATCCTGACGTCCTTGAATCTGTTTCTCAGCCCAGATCTTCTAGCAATTTATTCCGAAACAAGCGTTTTTACTCCACCGAAATACAAGAGGAAGCAGATGGGCCAAAAACAAATGTGCAATTCAGTGGAAACGTACATGAAATAAAGAATGATTCGCATGAATTCAAAACGATGATCTGGAAAAAGAAATATCTGCAGTTGCATGTGAACGAAATTGTATTTCGTGGTAAAAAAGAAATGCCCGATGATCTGGCTAACCTCAAAACGCCACTCGATTGCTTCCAATATTTTGTTACCAATGAGTTTTTTGAGTTCCTAGCCGAACAAATGAATCTATACGCGCATCAATCAAACATAGAGTCCAGATTCATCACCAATGCGATGGAGGTCCGAAAATTCATTGGAATATTGATGTTTATGTCAGTCTACCGTTATCCCAGCATCCGTGAGTATTGGGCACGACATTCTTTCGAGGCAATCAGACAGACAATGTCACGCAACCGATTTGATGTAATGCGAAAAATGTTACATTTCAATGACAACTCTTTGGATCATGGAGACGACAAACTGTACAAAGTGCGCCCCTTGGTTAAGCACTTCAATGAACGATTTGGATCTGTTTCAATGTTGCAGCGTCTTTGTGTCGACGAACAGATGTGTGCAACGAAAATGCGTGGCAACCCAACTCGCCAGTATATGCCAAACAAGCCACATAAATGGGGAACCAAACTTTTCGCACTTTGCGACTATACAGGATTTTCGTATTCATTTGAAATTTATTCTGGAGCTGGTGATAACGTCATTCCCGAAAACGCACCATATCTTGGCGCTGCGTCAAATGTTGTCATTCGACTATCCAGCAAAATTCCCGATAATGTCAACCACATTATATATTTTGACAACTTTTATACGTCACTAGGCTTAATGATATACCTAAAATATCGTGGAATCTATAGCTTGGGTACAGTTCGCGCGAATCGAGTTCCGAAGATAAAATTATCTTCCGAAGCCGAGTTGTCTAACAAAAAGGTTCCGCGAGGTTATTCCGAGGAATATGTTGCGAATGTCTACGGAATCGATATAAGCAACGTTTTGTGGCGTGATACTAAAACTGTGCGTTTGCTGTCTACTTACGCAGGTGTCAAACCATTTACGTCCCAGAACATTCAACATCAACCTCTTAAAGCTATAAGATGGGACCGAAAAGCACATCAACAGACCGACATTGACTGTCCATTTATAATAAAGGAGTACAACAAACATATGGGAGGAGTTGACCTCATGGACGGGCTGATAGGCCGTTATCACATTCGCATAAAAACTAGGAAGTGGACCAATCGGGTTTTTTTTTCACATTATGGATATAGCAATGGTGAATGCATATGTCCTTTTCCATCGCTTGCAAAAGGGAGAACAAGGAATTCAGTTGCCAAAATTTCGCACAGAAGTAGCTGAATCACTATGTCAGGTTGGTTCCAATTCTGAGAAGCGGCAAGCGGGTAGACCGATGACCACCCCACAGCCTAAACCAAAGAAGTGCTACATCCCTCCTGATGACGTCCGATACGACAGTGTTGGCCATTGGTGTTCATTTACCGACAGAACAGGAAAAAAAATATGCAAACTACCAGGATGTAAGTCAGAAACGCAATCATACTGCACAGGGTGTAAACTAAACCTATGTAACTCTACATCAAAAGCTTATTTTATGAAATTTCATGTTCGTAACTAAATTTTGCGTTATATTTCATTTGTGTGCATTGATTTTCATAAATATTTTCTTAATAAAATAAAATTTAAATTGCATTCCATATAAAATTTTTTTTTGTACTGACGACCCAGGCCCGCCTACAGGCGGGGTACACTTTTTTCACTCCTCAGGCTAAAAAAAACACTTATTGAAAAATTTGAGACGGCAGATAATTTTTTTGAAGGGTTTTTAACATTGTGTAATTTTATGACCGAAATCAAAAATTTGGGAGTTAGAGGGTTAAAAAAAAAGAAAAATTTTTTAAAATTTCAAGTTCAGTTGATAAGGTTTTTTTTTGATACGGTTGAAAAACTTCTCTTCAGTGACTTTCTGGAATGAAAGGCATTAGGACCATCTCGCTTAAGACTCCAATAATAGTCTGCCATCATATGTTAGTCCCATATTCCTTGGTACCGGTCTTCCATTATTTTCATGTCCTGATGGAAACGCTCACCTTGCTGTTTAGATAGTGAATCTTAATCCTCATATTACATCCAAGATCCCTAAAACTGTCTAGCATGTTGATGACTAGTTGCTCAAAATTACTTGCTTTGCAATTGCCTAAAAAATTTTTGACAATTTATTCAAATGGCACCCATGTCTTTCGCTCAAGGTTAGTCATGGAGGTTTTAAAATTAGGGTCTTTCATTAGCTGCCTTATCTGCGGACCATCCATTACACCAGCTTTAAGCTTTTCTAAACTTATTCCCCGCATTTTTCTTCTTACAGTGGCTCCATCGCAAAATCGGACAAGAGTTTATCTAATATAAATGTAATTTTAACTTTAAAAAAGTGTTCTAAGTTTTTTGTTTTTTCTCTTTTATTTATACTCCACATACCTCTCTGAATAATAAAAAAAACAACAACTTTTCAGATGGTAACTGTTTATTCACACCAAAAACAAAAATAACTCAATTTCTGGCGCTCAACGCAAAATCGGACAAAGTAAAGTAGCAATGGTAAAAATGCCGTTATTATGAAAATTCCTACTTCGAAACTGAGTTTTTTTGTCACATCCGTTTGTAAATTGTATTTAGAGGCAGTCGGTATTAATGCTAAATAAAAATATTTTTAAAATGGCTCCAAATTGAAAACAAACTACTGTCGAAATAAGGCAATTAATAGTAAAATTAAATTTGGAAGGTAAAGCTGTAAGAGAAATTGCTGAATTGGTTGGAAAAAGTAATTCTACTCTCCACGACATCATCAAGAGGTTCCGTGATGAGTTTAGACTGGCCAATAAAAGCAAAGAAGGTTATGGCAAGATATTAAATGAGTGAGAAGAGCGATCAATATTGAAAGAAATCAAACAAGATCCTTTTAAAACCGTAAAAGAACTCAAAATATCTCTAAAAACTCGCACTGGAAAAGATGTTTGGAAATACTGTTCACAATACTTTACATAAATTCGATTATTATGGGCGATTTGCCAGAAAAAAGCCTTTTATAAGCCTTAAAAATAAAAATAATAGAATAAAATATGCTAAGGGCCGTTTTCTCATCTTACCTATAAAGTTCACTTTAGTTACCGACCAGATAAATTTATCCTCTCGGTAAAGCAAATTTGGTTTTCTCATGTTACCTTTAAATTATTATTTTATATGTATGAAAATACGGCAAGGCCTTACAAAAAATGACAGCATTGAAAAGTTTTTGGTAGCACTAGCACAAAACAGCTGATTATTTGTTCCGTTACGTTTAAAATAAAATTCAAATAAAAAAAGAAAAATGCAAGGGGATGAAACAAAGAGAAGAAGAGGTAAAAATTTTACGGTCGAAGAAGAGGTGGCGCTAGTGGAATTAGTGGAGGAATGCAGAGACATAATAGAAAATAAGAAATCTGATACTGTTACCTGGAAGCAGAAAGAGCAGACGTGGAACAAGATTGCCGAGCTCTTCGCAGCCACAACAGGATCCTCACGAGAAAGCAAGGCCTTGCGAGACAAATACGACTGCCTTAAAAGGAAAGCGAAAGTGGAGTTGGCCGCTGAAAAGAGCCAAACTTATCGTACTGGTGGTGGACCTGCAAAAAATGTGATCAGCAACATTTCGCAACGAATTGCATCCTTAATCGGCGATTCGGCCACCGGTATGAAAAATATGTTCGACAGCGATGACGGTATAAATAGATTTTCAATGGTTGTGTTCAAAACTCAAACGTTATTAAAATTTTTACAGTGGAATGTGAATATCTGGATGCGATGTTTGAAGAGGAAGCTGCAACTGACGCAGTAAATATAATTGACATTGGTAGCGAACATGAGGAGGTAATAGCATAATAAATTGAGACTTTTGTCTTGTTAAAATTTTAACCACTATTTTATTAGAACAATGACCAAGCCAAGCCTTCTACTAGCCAAAAACAACATCACCAAGACAAACCTTCTACTAGCCGAAAACAACATGACTGGGAAACTTGGAAACCATCAAGTTTGCAGCAGCCAAAATCCAAACGCTTATGTGTAAGTGTTAAGCGAAGAAGCCTGGAAGATGCCAAAATTGAGCTCATTATAAGCCAAAGAAAATTTTATGAAGAGGAAAATCGGCGAGCAGAGGAGAAGCATTTGGAAGAGCTTACTCAGATTAGACTCAGAAATGAGTTACTAAGATTAGAGTTAGAAAAAAAAAAGAAATGATCAAAATTATTAATAAAAAAATTTTAATTAAATCCCTATCTCTATCTCTATTTCTAAGTGGAACAACTCGTGTTCCGAAGGACGAACAAATGTACAAACAAACAAATTTTAATTTTTATATATTAGATTTAATTTCATACATACTTTTTAAATTAGGTCGTAGAAAACTTAATGGGATACATTAAGTTACCAATTGTGCAACAAGTCGTCCGATCCGAAAGTCGTCTATACGTTACAACCTAAAATATAAATTATGTTTTTTATATGAAAAACACAACAATCAATAAATCTTACCTAGAAAAATAATTATGTATCAATAATGTCCTTGCCGAGCAATTTTGATTACTTGTAACTTCATTGGTAGTAGCTTCAACATTTTCAAATAATTCATTTGGCATCAATACTGAATCATCAATTGGAGGAAGTGGTTCTTTTTCAAGTATTGCAATATTGTGAAAACACCGCAGGCTACAATAATCGCCATTATAGTATCCATTGATAAACGCATGCCTAATGATAAGACTGGAAAACGCCGTTTCCATACTCCAAAGCATCGCTCTATCGTATTCCGAGTTCGAATTTGGGACTCGTTGTAAAGTTTTTTAACTTCTGTTTGTGGATTTAGCAGTGGAGTCATCAAGTAGTTACACTGCTTGTATCCGCTGTCACCTAGAATGATGCCGTTCCCAAGCTGCTTATTCTCTAAACGAAATTTTATGCGGGAGTTTCGAAATATATTGCTATCGTGTGCTGACCCAGGCCACCTCGCAACCAAATCTTGGAACATTAATTGGGCATTACACACAGCTTGGACGTTAATTGAAAAGTACCCTTTCCTGTTCTGGTAAATTTCTGCATTGTTTCCTCCTGGCGATTGCACTCTTATGTGTGTGCAATCTATTGCTCCAATGACTCTTGGAAACCGTGCAATGTTGTAAAAGCTTGCCATTTTCTCTTCTAAGCCAGGGTTAGTCTGAAAATTTATACACTCTTTACCCAAACGTGCTATGGTCATTGAAACGTCTTTTACGACGCGACTTGCAGTAGCAACGCTCACACCTGCAAAGTCACCAACTACTATTAAAAAACTTCCACTAGCATAAAAACGGAGAGTTATGAGAAGCTTGGTTTCTGCTGTGACAGTATTTTTCCTAAAAAATTATTTTTGATTATATATATGTTTTTTTATTGTCTCATGCATCGCAAACCTTCTGCAATCGCTTGTGATGTCTTTAGCGATTTTATCCAAAACAATTGCAAATGTTGCTTTTTTTAATCGAAATCTCGAAAGAAAGAAGTCCTTACGCTTTTGAAATATTCTTGGCCTATTATTCTGCACTTCCGTATCTTCGAACATGGCTTCTATGGCACTGATTTGAAACACACGCCTATTATTCATTACGAATATTTATTTTGTTTATTTATTGGAATATTATTGAATTTATTTTGAAGTTGTCAAACAGCTGTTTTGTGTTTACAAAATGGGCAGCACTTAAAATTTTATCTGTGTTATAAAATTTACAACCAGCTTGAACCTCCCGTTAAATTTATCATATCGGTAACACTAAAGGCAACATGAGAAAACGAAAAACAGCTAAAGGTAACTTTAAAGTGAACTTCAACTAAGTTGAACTTTATAGGTAAGATGAGAAAACGGCCCTAAGGATTATTTACTAAAAACCGAAGATTTTTGGAATCAGGTAATTTAATGGTAAATCATCTTATTGTACATTGATGATTTGATTATTTTAAAGTTTTGTTCACTGACGAAAGCAAATTTAATTTGCATGGGTCAGATGACAAGATGTTTGTGTGGCGTAAACCAAATAAAGAATTTCATCACCAAAATACAAAAGCCACAGTCAAACATGGAGGAGGCTCTGTTATGGTTTGGGGCTGTATGTTGAGTGCCGGGGTAGCCAATTTGCATTTTATTGATAGTAAAATGGATAAATTTGTCTACCTCAAATTTTTGAAAAAAAATGTAAAGCAAAGTGCAGAAAAATTGGGTATCGCAAACAACTTTGCCTTTTACCAAGACAACGATCCCAAACACACATCAGGCGTTGCAAAACTTTGGTTGATCCTTAACTGCCCCAAACTTATACAAACACCTGCACAAAGCCCAGACCTTAATGTAATTGAACATCTTTGGGAGGAGTTAGCAAATTTAATTTAATACATTACAATTTCATACATTAGTTCAGGTAAAAGAGGCTTTATTAGACGTATGGAACTCCATAGAGCCGGAAGTATGCCAAAACTTGGTAAAATCAATTCCAAAGCCGTTTTGAACAACAAATGATACGCAACTAAATATTAATTGTTAGGTATTCGCATTTTTAGCATTGCTTCTTTACTGTGTCCGATTTTGCGATGAGCGCAAGAAATTCAGTTATTTTTGTTTTTTGGTTTTAATAAACAGTTATCGTTGGAAAAGTTGTTGTTGTTTTTTTTATTCAGAGAGGTAAGTATGTGAAGTGCTAATATAAGCAAAAAAACAAAAAAATTTAGAACATTATTTAAAAGTTTAGAGCTCAGTAATATCAGACAAGCTCTTGTCCGATTTTGCGATGGAGCCACTGTATGTGAGCAAAACATGGTCCTTCTTTATCAATTGCTTATCAAAAAACCGTATCAACTGTACTTGAATTTTAATAAAATTAATTTAAATATTTTTCTTTTTTTTATTTCTTTGAAAAAATGTAAGATAATAAAAAAAAATAAAATGTTTATTAAAATTCGAGAGATTTTCTATCAAGTAAAAAAAGTTTTGGCAAATCCGTTGAAAAATATTAAAGATACAGGGTTTCAAAAGCGCAGCCTACGTAAAATTGTGACATTTTTTCCAGTTTGAACGTCGATATCTTCAAAACTGTCAAAGATATTGTAATTTTATGTGCAAAAATTGAAAGGCCTAATATTTCTTTATTGAAATTCGTCATCGTAATATAAATTGGTAAATCAGTGTAATAGGTATAGCAAAATTATCAGAAAAAGAACTGATTTTCATGTTTTTGACTATAACTCAAAAGCTGATGGAGAAAAACGGAGTCCATATTTGAAATCAGCTGCCAAAATGCATTCAGAATTGATTATCGAGAACTCTGCACCTTTTATAAAGTGTCATTTTGTAACTCAGTGTTATTGATAAATATTTACTCCAACTCTCGGCGTATGGATTAGAATCATGTATTAATGAACCAACTAGAATTTCAGATATCTCTTCTACATGTATTGATCATGTTTTTGTTAAGTTAAAGCGTTCTGTAAATATATCACTGTATAGTTCTGTGGCCAATTTGTATATATCTGATCACTGTATGACGTGCCTGTATTTTGGAAATGTTAAAAGACCTACTAACACTAAATCACAGCTTGATGAACTTTATAATAAAACTAACTTTTCATTATTAAATGAAAAGCTTAAATTTGAATCGTGGAATAATGTATATGTTGAACCTGATCTTTCTAAAGCGTACAGCAAGTTTTTAGATACTCTAAATCATCATGTTACTCTGTGTTCTGTAAAAGTTTGTAAACGTGCTTTGTTGAAAAGACTTAAACCCTGGATGTCGGTAGAGTTATTGAAAAAAATACGATTTAAAAATAAACTTTTTAAAAAATTTTCTAAGTACCCAAACAATTTGCATGCTAAAGCAAGTTACAAAAAACTTTGCAAAGAAATTTCTGGCCAAGTAGCTAAGAGTAAAACGGATTACTACGCAAATGAGTTCAATAAAATCAGTGGAAATTCTAAGAAAGAATGGCAACTTGTTAATAATATATTAAGTAATTCTAATAGCAATGAACAAAGAGTAAGGTCTTTTGATGAAGGAATGAGTTCCTCTGAGTCTGTGGCTAAAGCTGAAGATTTTAACAGGTACTTTGCTGAAATTGGCAAAAATGTGGTTGCTGATGCTGGTGCTAACGACGATTCTTGTAAATGTTTAGATAAGGAACCTTCTCATCCAAACAGTGCATTTTTTGCACCTATCTCTTCTTTTGAAATATATAAAATAATTATGGCTCTTAAAAAGACTAATTCATGTCCTGATGATGTTTTTTCTAATACATTCATCAAAAAGATTGTTTTCAATATTGTCGATGTTCTATCCAAGATTTTCAACAAAAGCCTTGACTGTGGAGTTTTTCCTGATGAACTCAAAAAAGCTGTGGTAATTCCATTGTTTAAAAAGGGAGACAAAAGTATTTTCAATAATTACAGACCAATCTCATTATTGCCAGCTTTTTTGAAAGTTTTTGAGAAAACAGTAAAAATCAGAATGTTAAATTTTTTAAAATCAACAAATTTTTTAAACAGTTCGCAGTATGGCTTTAGAGAGGGTCTGCCTACTGAAGACGCTCTCTTGAAATTTTGTACTGATATATACAATGGCCAAAACAATAAAAAAGTATGTGCTGCCTTATTTGTAGATATCACTAAAGCGTTCGATACTGTTGATCATGTGATACTACTCAATAAATTATATAAATGTGGCTATAGAGGATCTATTTACTCGTGGTTTCAGTCCTATCTATCAAATAGAAAGCAAAAAGTAAAAATAAATAATAATTTTAGGCATTGGTTTTCATCGCATAAAAGTAGTTTTGAGTGATAAAACGAGTATGATGTACTTTAGTGTTTCAGGTAATGACCTATGCCTTTCCAATTTTACCTTTCATTGCACTGGTTGTAAGAAATTTTTAGTTGGAAATGATATATGCAGTTCTTTCAACCACTTAAAAACATATGATGATTCTAGTCCTTGTTCCTCGAAATGTTTTTCTATTGATTGTGTTAAATCCTTTAAGTATCTTGGGTTATTATTGGATTGGAAACTATCATGGCTAGAGCATACTCTTGCCTTCAAAAGGTATCTTCTGGGTGCCAGTAGACAGATATACATCTTAAAGTCGTTTTGCTCATCAAAATTGCTCACATGTATTTATTATGGTATTTTCCATTCAAAGCTACAATATGGAATTACATGCTGGGTTAGGTACAAATTCTTCTAAAATTAATCCATTATTGTTCGCTCAAAAGCATGTCATTCGAATTATATGTCACAAGAAACGATTAGTAAGTAGCTTTCCGCTATTTAAAAACTTAAATGTTTTACCTATTAAACACTTATATTATTACAGAGTATTGAAAGAATATTTTGAAAAATCTAGTTATATATTCAACAGAAGTTATCCAAGCAATTACTTAAGAATAAATGCCCAAAATTACGCTAGAGTTCCTCCTCACAGGTTAAATCACTTTTTGTCATTTTACTCATGCACTGCTCCAATACTTTTTAATATTCTACATTATAATGTCCGCTGTATGTCTAATAATATTATTTTTCTAAAAAAAGTGAAATCATGGTTATTTAACTATAATTTTAATGATATTAATTACCTTATCTCCATTTCAATATAAAAGTATTCTCGTTTTATAAAATTTTCCTTTTTTCCCAGTTCCTTTTTTTCCTTTTTTCCCTTCCTTTTTTTTCCCAGTTTGTATTAATTTTCTTTTGTTGTTGATAATTTAAATAAATTAAATGTCAAGCAAAATCTGTTAAATTTGATGTAATATAATGCTTAATTTCAATGTATTTAAATTTCGTTTAAGACCCCACTACATTTCTTATAAAACTTAAAATATCTGTACATAATGTATATTTCTGCATTCGCCACTTGTTTGTATTGAACAACAGAATGCAGTTTTTTGTTAATTAATTTTCTATTTTTGTATCTTTATGTTAGTTTTAAGATACATTGTACAACATTTAATTAATTAATAATAATAATAAATAAATAAAAATAAAAATAATAAAAGGAAGCTGATTCAAAGATATGCACGTCAACCGAAAGTGAGCACTATCTTTGTCAACAAATACACCCACTTTATAAACGAGGATCCAACATAACAATATGTGAGTTAAACTTGCTTAATCACATTGAAACAAACACGTCACGCTCCATCGAACATGCGGAAGCCGGCCCCCATTGGCTTCAACTACACAATCCTAACACATGGATATATTCTGTCAGGAGCGAAGTCGTGGTAAATGCAGTTTGTGAAGCAGTTCTAACGCAATTCACCATTCAAGACTCAGGACTTCTATCTATGAATGAAAACTGCGTCCTTAAACAGCCACTGATAACCATTCAAGGCCACAAGACATTAAAGTCAACCAATCACAGATCATATATCCCAACCGTTCAGACATCTGATTTGGTGTTCTCGTCAACAGAACCTCCAGCAGTCAACATTTTCCTTCGTTACAACTCCCATCAAGAACAACTATCCGCTATCCAAAGTGAATTATCTAAGCTACAATTGAATCTTCCTAACGAAATTCGACCACATGACATTCATCACTACTCAATAAGTTATTTATGTCTCTTCTTGGTTGGTTGCATTATTTCATTCTTTGTTTGGAAACGCATCAGGAGATCTCACAGCATCAATTGCTTACCACCACAACCCACGCCAAGAATTCATGTCTTCGCACCTGATACAAGCCATAAAAGAGATTCGGATTTTACGACTGAAGTTTAAATTTCAGCTGTTGAACCTATGGTTCAAGGGGGCGGAGAATGTTCAGTTCCGAACAATAAAAATACATTAAGCTATTAATAAGTAGTTGTAGTCATACAAATATACAAGCATAACAGCAAAACACAAAACAACAAAGCATTCCAGTAACTACCAAAAAAGCTGAGCCTGCAAAAAACGACACATGAGTCTCAGTGCAAAGTTCTGGACAAAGTCAAGGCCAGTTTGGCTATGTTTTAATATGAATAGAATTTTGTAGTGCAATGTGCTGAACAATTATTTCAAGGGCAGCTTGGCCGTTTTTGTTGTGTGTGCATTTTGTTGTTATGCTTAATCATATGCTAAATCAATAATCTTATACATACATATATACATATTACATATTAGTTTTATATATTCTTTTTCTATGTAAAATTGGAACAAATTTTGTATAGAAAGAATCTATATAGTAACAATAAATGAATATTAAAAGTCAACACCTTTGAAGCGGTTCTTTTTTATTCCTCTGGGTTGAACAGGTTCAAGTGCCTAGTTAGCCAAAGCAAACAAAACAAATTATCCTTAGTTGAACAGGTTCAAGTGCCTGGTTAACCAAAGCAAACAAAACAAAATTAATTATCCTAAGTTGAACAGGTTAAAGTGCCTGGTTAACTTTTGAATAATTATTTAAACAACTATTCCTTAGTCAAGTTAAGACTAAGGATTTGCAGTTGCGCCCATTAAGACGCAACAGGGGCCTTTCCCCTCTTTGCTCCCCCTGTGGATACCTATGCTTATGCATACTTATATAAAGAGTGAATTAAAAAAATAATAGACACTTAAAAGAGTGCATTGAAAAAATAAAAGACAGAGAAGAGTTTTTGTACCAACTGGTATGAGTAAGGCAAATACATTATTTTTTTCATAGTCTTCTCGTCGGACGATTGTGCTTATAACTGCAACAATTTTTATTCAATTGACTTAAAATTTTCTGAGAGTTTTTTTTTAAGATATACAGTCGAAAAATGTAAAAACGAAAAATTGATTTTTGGTCTCCAAAAAACTTTAGTAGGCCCTTATTTTAGCTGTGTTACTTTTCTGGATTAACTAATTTACATTTAAAATTTAATTCACATCTTAAAATGATTTCAGTGAATATTTAACTAAAAAAGTTTTAAACTAACATTTAAAGCAACGGTGAATCATTTGGCAACCCAATTTTGCTTAGCAAGCTATGGTCTGGACTGCTCGCTGTCAAGTTTTTATAAGTAAACTAAACTGAACGAAAACCTTGGTTAAGCAAATCTTAGTTGGCTTCATACAATTCTGTGCAACTGCATGCTTGTGGTATCTTTTTGTTGAGTTTTGAGGTTTCCCTCTATTTTTTGTTTGCGTAAACTTGCTTAAGCACTTTGAACAACTAAATTATTTTATTTGAGCCTATACAAAATTAAAATTTTCAAAGTTTTTTATGTGGTGCGGGCCCCTTTGGGTGCGGGCCCATAAGGTGCAGCCTATATAGCCTATGCGTTAATTTTTCCCTGTTAAGCGGCATTCTAAATGAATGCAGGTGTATGAAAGTAAATTGAAATTAATGAAATTTCTTACTAGGAAAATAATGTGCCATATTATTTATTGTCTAGGGACCGCGTATTAATAATAATTAATATTAATATTTTATTATTGATATCAATATACATATATTTATTATTTATATCAGTATTATATGTATATGAATTTGGAAAGAAATCTTTTACTAATAACATTTTATCGACTCCTAATTGTAATAATATTATTTATATTGCATATTACATACATATATTTATTATTTATATTAATACTAGCCTTTTCCCGGCGCGCGTTGCTGCACCCTGCAACTATATGGGAACATAATAGGTGTATTGAAAACTTTTCTTATACCATGTTCACACTTAGGCCGAAAAGCGGCTTTTCGTACAATAATGGCTTTTCAGCTGAAAAGCTACATGATATTAAGTTTTTCGCCATAGAAAAACTGTCAAAGGAAAAGCGTCTTTTTGTGTGCTTTTCAGCGAAAAACTCTAAAAAGCTAGAAAACAACCCTGCTTTGAAGTCTGTTTTTGTGAGTATAGTCAAAATCTATTACTAAAATTGAGGTTATCACTGATATTTGACATTTCGTCTCTCTGTTTTTTTTATGTGTATACATGTAGCCAATAGGAGCATCTTATTTTCTGAGAACAATGAAATTAAAAGCTGCTTTTCAAGTGTGAACACCTTTTTTTGAAAAGAAGTTTTTCAGCTGAAAAGCGTCTTTTCGGCCTGTTTGTGAACATAGTATTAAACTCATAGTTTGACACCACTGTCATTTTCCACTGACCGTTACAGTTTCCCAGTAGCAAGATATCACCAAATAGTAACTCCATTTTGAGTTTGTGTGTAAGTACTGCTACTATTACTTTCAAAGCTATTCGATAATACAAATTGTACGGGCGGAGCCACACCCCCTTATATAATGCTCGTCCCATTTTTCTAGTAGATGGACATTAAACAGTTTTAGTACAGTTGCCGACAGTGAGCATACAAACTAAATTACCAAAATGTAGCCAATTTAAGCCATCTCGTACTTGAAAAAATGTACTGCCAAAATTTCAGCTCTTTCGGCTCAGTAATTTTGAAGTTTCCAGCCATCACACAGGCAGCGTTTTGCTTTTTGTATATATACAGTAGGGCGTATCGAAAAATTTAGATCGCATTCTAAGAGGTCTCAAAAGTTGCATGGGGTTGTCCAGATCACCCTAAAAAAATTTCTTAACTGATCACCCTTAATTAAAAAACTTAAATTTAATATTTCTTAACAACACTCTTTCTAAAAGTATTATTTTAAAATTCCAGCTTAAAGCCACAATTTTATTTTCTAACGTCTCTCGTGAATTGCGCAAAATTGTGATGTTGCAACGTGATGTACGTGGTGTTCCCGCATCTATGTTTTTACGTTCGATTGTGTGGACCGACGAAGCGCAGTTCACGAGAGACGGCATAACTAATTTCCATATTTTCCATGAATGGGCCAACGAAAATCCTCACAACAAGAAAAAAAACGCATTTCAACGCAGATTTGACGTCTCCGTTTGGGCTGGAATCATCGACAACACCTTGATTGGGCCAAAAGTACTTCCGCCCAGGTTAAATTCGCAAAATTATTTGGAGTTTTTGCGAGAAGTCATGCCAGAAATCCTCGAGGAAGTACCTCTTGCGGTACGAAATCATTTTTTCTACCAACAAGATGGTGCTCCAGCGCATTACGGGCTTATTGTGGGGTTGTTTTGCTTCCAAAAAAAATGTTTGCATTTCAGTCAAATGGTCATAACTTTGGAACGGTAAGACCTTCGGGCTTCGTTTTGGTATTTTTAGAAAGGTAAAAGGTATTACTATCTTTTAAAAGAAAAAAAAACATAAGTTACCTGCCATCTGGCTGAGCAAATTGAGGTTATGTTAATTTTTTTTCCATTTTTTTTTTCGGAAAGCAAATCCGACCACTGGCTCAGAAGTTAGCAATTTTACCCTATTACCCTCCGACCACCAATCCGAAAATTTTGAACCCGCTGCCATTTCGCACTCGTGCATTTTCGGACATGGTCCTAGTGGACTTTTCTTCAAGAAATGAGCCAAGGAATACGCTGGAAAAATTTGGCCAGAACTTCCTGAAACACCCTGTATTTTGGATAAAGATTATTGTGTAGTGTACTCATAAAGTCACTATTACTCCCCAACACTTTTTTCATAAAAAACCTTGTACTTGAAAATCATAATTTCCGATAATCATTTTTCATGCTTACCTTAATCCCCTTCAGTTTGCGCGTCTAATTTAACATAACCCAATGCTTGGCACAAGCGTATACAACAACAACAACAACAACAACAACAACAACAACAACAAAAACAACAACAACAACAACAATAAAATTATGAGTGCATTGCCCAAGAAGAATAGTATGTTACAATAGTGCTAACGACACATTTTAATTCAAGGCCAAAATAAATGCACTTGTTGTTGGTGTTTTGGATGAAAAATTTATATACGTAAATAATTATGTGATCGACCAAAAATGAAATTGATTGGCGATCGATGTTAAAGACAAAAATTAAGGGAGGAGTTTAGAAAATACTGGCACAATATTTTTAAGAATAATAGTGGTAAAAATTGTATATAAACTTTGATATTTCAAAAATAAAGACAGATTTTAACTAATAGCCTATGTGGCTTTAAACCAAAAAAATATCTCACTCTTTTAATTAGCCTTTGCGGCTTCACACAAAATAAAGCCTTGCCTCTAATACACAAGACCCATACATAATGCATTACACACAAACAGTTCAAGATACAGTACTTGGCGACCCTACACCTTATTTCACTACATGGCGATCCTGCACCTGTCTACCCTACTCCTAATTCCACTACATGGCTACTACTACTACTTATTTCACTACAATTGGCTTTTACTTTTGATTGGCAAGAGATACTAACCTAATTTTTTAGGTTTTATATTTTCTCAAAAATATAAATTATATTAATATTTTTATAATAAATAATAAATAATATTTTCTCAAAAATATAAAAACACAATATTGAAAAAAAAATGTTGGTTGGTTTTTAGTTTTTGCGTAAAATTGAAACAATTTTCGACTATAAATGTTATAATTTTTAAATGGAGTTGAAAATTTGCGAATTTGAATTTAAATTATTTTTGCAACAAAAACAATTTTTTAGCCTTTTTTTGAGAAAAACTCCAATATTTCAGACTTTTTATGAAAAAAATATATATACTCAACTAACGATATTCTTGCAATAAGGTTTTCATAGTACTTTGATGAAGCTTTAAGACAAAAAAAAAATTAACAAAATGTATAAAAAAGCAGCGGAGATATTTGAATCGAAAGTCACAAAATTAAATTTCTGATTGTTTTTTTCTCATTTTTGAGCAACGTTGTAGCATTATATAAATGATTGTAATAAAATTTTTCATAGTTTTCAAGATATGTTCATGTTTTTGATGTCAAGATAACGGACATTTTTTTTAATTTTACTTAATTTAAGAAGTATTTTATATTTTGTAGATATTTGCATATGTAACCTAAGAAAACCACTAAAAATATGCGATTTTGTCAAAATTTGTACTGCAGCACCATCTGGTGTCCAAGGTGGATCAAAAAAGATAGTGCTGAAAAACTCATTGTGTCTGAAAACCCGTATGTACCAATTTTCATTCTAATCACATGAGCGGTTTGTGAGTTTTAGGCAGTTTTGTAAAAAGTTTGTGCTACAGCGCCCTCTGGTGTTCAAGGTGGATACAAATTGATAGCCCACAGACACGCACCGTACCAAACAACTTCTATACACAAATTTTCATGCCAATCGGATGAATAGTTTGGGAGTTTATTGCATAGTTATAGACAAAAACGCCTTTTTATATATATAGATATAAAAAAGTGGGCGTAAAAGTGGGTGTGGTCAATATTTCTTCAGTAAAAACTTAAAATGGATTACTACGAACATTTAAAAAATAAATTAGCCAAATCGGTGTAGTCGTTTTCCGATTTTAGATAAATCAAAAAAGTGGGCGTGAAAGTGGGCGTCGTCAATTTTCTTCCCGTAAAAACCTAAGTTGGACTATTACGAACATTTAAAAAAAAATTATCCAAATCGGTCCAGCCGTTCTCAACTGATACAATTACAAACGAACGACATTTGATTTTTATTTATATAGATAATTTGAAAAGTAATCTTTTGCTAATAACATTTTATCGACTCCTAATTGTATTAATATTATTTATATTGCATATTACTTAAAAATAAAAAACTGGTAGCGCGCACTATTTTCTTCTGACAAAATAAGCATTGCGCTTCCCCAAAACAATTTTCAAAGAAAAAGTATGTATATTCCCACATTTGGTTGAACATTTTTTTTATGTGTAAGCATATAAAATTACGTAATAAATTGCGCGCATGCGTTGCATAGGAGCGTGGTGTTAACTAGTCAAAACCGAAACATCGACTGAGCACTCTTGCTACGAATAATCGGCAGCGTCGGTGTGCAACAAAGCACGCGTGCATAACAATCGGCCGACACTGCTTTACATGCTATACGCTATATTGGATAGGTAGGTAAATACAAACAAAAGGCAATAATTTGAGCTCTAAGAGTTTCGTGCAGTGAAACCAAAAATAACACAGCAACAAAATGACAATTTATAAAAAGTGCAGAGTTCTCGATAGTCAATCCCGAATGCATTTTGACTGCTGATTTCAAATATGGACTCCGTTTTGCTCCATCAGCTCGAGTCAACTGTACTTGAATTTTAATACAATTAATTTAAAATATGTTTCTTTTTTTAATTTCTTGAACAAAATTTAAGATAATATAAAAAACTAAAATGTTTATTAAAATTCCAGAGATTTTCTATCAAGTAAAAAAGGATTTTTGCAAATCCGTTAAAAAATGTTAAATATACAGGGTTTCAAAAGAACAGCCTACGTTGAGCCTGAAAACATCAAACGCGCTTTTCTCGAAAAGGCTGTATAAAACCGGTGGACAGCATTACTCGAAAACTATGCTAATTATCGCTACCACATTTATTTCACTTATTAAGCAAACATGACAGGTACTTTTAATCGTTCCTGTAGAAAAATACTCTTATTTTTATAACATAAAAAAATTACTTTTTTAGTCAAAAATCAGTTTTTTATCTGTCATTTTGGTAAATTCAACACATTTTTCTAAAATCTTCTATTAAAAGCTTAAAAAGCTTCAGCAGAACCTTATTTGACAAGTGGTGTGAGATAAAATTTTGTTGTTAAATCAATTGTTTATACCTTTTAATGGGCTTTTTTTGATCATTGGTTGTACTGCAATTAAAACGCTTAATTCATTATTTTGTTCCGACGCACAATGGTTCCAAATCGAAAAAAGACGGCCAAAACCTCAAGGAGTTGTCTAATCTGCATAAAAATTATGACTTGTGGATTTTTGGGGTCGCTGATTACGAATCTGAAGTAAAAAATTTTAAATTCAAAATGGCGGCTTAAAAATAGCGGCCATGAACATGCTAATTTTTATAATAACTATATTATGCAGTACAATTGTGTTGCCCCAAAAGTTTTCGGCTGATAACGAATCTGAAGTGAAAAATTCGAAATTTAAAATAGCGGCTTAAAAATGGCGGCCACGAACATATTAATTTTTATAATAACTATACTATGCAGTACAATTTTGCTGCCCCGAAAGTTTTCGTGGTCACTGAATACGAATCTGAAGTCAAAAATTTAAAATTCATATGGCGGCTTAAAAATTTAGGCATTCTTTATTCTGTTTCACAAAACGGATGCTTTTGTTGCACCTCTCAAAATATTTATTAAAAAAATTTTTTATATAAGTCAATAAGAATGTTATTTTTATGTCACAGTTATTTACAATTTTTAATTTTTCTGCCACAAAATTAACGATTTTCGGTTTTATAGATTTGTTTTGTATATTATCAATATCTGCACACATCATATGTACAGAAATTAAAGTGAAAACAAATGCCTAGTTAGCTAGCTTCGATAATGCGAAAAGTAAGGTAGGCAGGTAAATTTCAATGTTTTAATATTAATATAAACACAAAATTTAACTCAATAACTACCCTTCCGGCACAAAGTCCGATTTCGATATCGAAAAGTGCAAATTTCTCGAAGAATTAGCGAAGAAAACTATCGTGTTCGAACTCGTTGAAGATTCGATAACGATCCGTTTGGCGTTCTTAACGGTGATGGTTTTGTATCGAAAAAGAACCTGTTTACGATGTCGTAAGCGATATATTTTATGTAAAATAAACGAAGGAAATTATCGTATTTTTAATCTTATACGAATCAAAAACGATCTATTTGGCGCAGTAATATATACTCGAAACGAGCCGTAGGAGCGCTGTTGCAGTCCTGAAAATATTCATCCTCTGCTAAGTTTTCTTTTGTGCACTCCGTCCAATCTGCCGCAGTCACGCTGCTGCAGTCTGGATTGTGCACTTCCATTGCACGCTCCAAAGAGCAGTCTGGATTGTGCATTTCCACCGCGGAATCAGAAGCTGCTCTTGAAGCAGTTTCTCTACTAACAAGAGCTTTGAGTGCATGCTTGCATTCAGCTCCAATTTTGTACCGCTGCATTTTTTGTTTTCCGTCTGTTTTCTTTTTAGGTTTCTTTTTAAAAATTAAATTACTTTTTTACCTTCACTTTTCTTCACTTATAAAATTTTTAATTATAAGCACACAAATTTAACTTTTGTTTTCATTTTACACTTCTTCTTAACCACACTTTTTGATTTAATGCAAACGACATTATTTTTCTCTTTTCACGATACGTGGTTGCCATGAGTTCTCAAAAATCATAACAAAAAGTGGATTTATGTAGGGCTACGGCAACTCTGAATGCAAACTTGTTTATTCTTCGTATATTGTGCGCCATATCGACAAAAATACGAAATTTACATTCGATAAAAGTTCGTAAGAGACAAACATTCGTTTTTAGAGAAATATGTGCCGGGTGGGTAAGTATGTTTATTTATACCAATACAAAAAAAGAAAGATAAAAATAATGCTTTGAAAAAATTTTTTTTAGTTTCCGACACCATTTTAGTTTTTCTTAAAATTTTCCTACAGTGGCACTTTGTGGCAAAAAAAATGTTTTTATTAGTATAATAAGATATTCCACATAGGAACTAATACCTTTCTAAAGGGGAAAACACTTTCGTTTTTTCCATTTTTACTGGGTCAAATATTTAAAAAAATGTACATTTTCTTTGTATTTTTTTAAAAAAAGTGTATGCATATTTTTTAAAGTTTTACTTTTCTTCTGATTACTTAAGTTTTGCTCCAATACATGAAAATATAAAACATTATAAATAACTTATAATAACTTGAAATTGGCTTAAAAAATTACTATTTTTTTGTAGAATTTTTGTCAGACTTTGAAGGCCTCAAAAATACGTAAAAAAATTTTTTAAAAAAAATTGAGGACGCAGTTTTTTCCTATGTCTATCTAAAATATATATCTGAAGTAACAAATTTTTTTCAAATTTCTTTAAAAATTAGGTTTTGGCCGTCTTTTTTCGATTTGGAACCATTGTGCGACGTTTCGTTGATTTTCTGTCAACATATTCTGGGTACCATTTTATTGAATCTAAGAAAAAACATAAACAATTCACAAACTGTAGATTTGATGACTTTATTTAAACATATTCATATTAAAAACGATAACATAAACATAATTACTTGCAAAGAGTTAAAACACTACATTTTAACTATTGACTATATTAAATTTTAATTCCAAGCCGTTTTAAGTTTTGTTTAAAACCACTGCATAGCTCAGATTAACCCTCTAACCGGCAACTTTCTAATAACGATCCAAAATGGTTGGGAATTTTTTTCTAGCATAATTTCGGCATTAGAAATTCAATGGCATCATCCATTTGTCATTTTGGTGTTTCTTTTGCCCTCCAGGGAGGAAAAACGGAACAGTGCCTCGAGGCACTCATATCGGTTTAAGCCAAAAAGTTGACACAGGTGGAAAATTTTCAGTGTATAGTTTTATTACAAAAAGTTGAAGAAAAGAACAATAAAATAAAAAAAATTGGATTACTTCTGTGTGTGGTATTCAAAGAAGCAATTTTTTGCGGCAGAGCAACATAAATGTAAATTGCATACTTCGCAAACACACTGAGTTTGCGACGTTTTGCAAAGTTTGCAATATTTTTTGCCACCTTTCTTTTGTAGCCATTTCGGAAGGTGGTTGTTTCCGCTAAAACGAACGTCATCAACAGGATGACTAGCTTTCTTGCCAACACTCAGAGCACCAGGTAGCGGTTCTTCTTGTGGAGTAGATGGTGGATTTGTTGAAGGTTGCAATATAGTTTGTTTGATAGATGGACGGCCCACCGAACGCCTCTGATTGTAGCATACAAGACCAGCAGCGATTTGTTCCCGAAATTCAGGTAACTGCAGCATTTTTCCTCCTTCATCAGATACATTACTAGAATCATTCAACTTCTCCAGATGAATTCGGTGGTAAAGTATGTAAGCGTTTGTTGCAGTCATATCAACGAAATGGTAAAAAATGCGTGTCATTGCATCACGTGTCTTGGCTCTTACATGGTATCGTCCCATTAATCCGTCCATTAGGTCGACGCCGCCCATATGACTGTTATATTCGTGAATGATTTGTGGGCAATCGACTTCAATGTGCTGCTTTTTCTTTCGATCGTAACGTTTAGCCTTAGAAACTTGTTCATTCGGGTTTTGTCGAGCGAATGGCTCAACACCTACATAAGTCGAAGCCAGCCTGACCGCTTTATTGTCTTTCCACAGAACACAATTTATATTGATGCCATATACTGAGCCCACAAACTCCTTTGAGAATCCACGCTCTTCTTTTGCTACAGCACTATCTAACGGGAGCTTGCAATTTGGTATGCGATTCACCCGAATTGTGCCAAGACCAAAAATACCACGGGCTCGCAAGTAGACCAGTAACGGCAATGACGTATAGAAGTTGTCAAAGTAAATGATGTGGTGCATAAAGTCGTTCACAGTTTGGGACAAACGAATGACAACGTTTGACGAGCTGCCCAGATCTGGACAATTTGGAAGAACAATGTTGTCACCCGCGCCATTATAGATTTCAAACCGACATGCATAACCAAATGAATCACATAATACAAACAACTTTATCCCCCACTTGTGCGGCTTGTTTGGCATATATTGTCGTAAATGATGCTTCATTTTCGTTGAGCACATTTGTTCGTCGACACTGTCAATAAAAATAATTTGTAAGAATCGAGTTTGATGCTTTAAAATATTCAAAGGCTTACCAAAGTCGGGCATGTTTTGGGATGGAATCAAAACGCTCGTTGAGAAGGTTCATGAAATTCCGAATCCGAAACAAAGGGTCATAGCCTGCTTGACCTTTTTTGACTCTTTCACCTTCATCTCGGAAACACAGATATCTTTTTATCGATTCAAACCGTTTCAGGGGCATTGTATTGCAAATGGGATTGAATGCATTCTTGCCCCAATAGCTTTCTAAGTTCGGGTAGCGATAGATAGACATGTATAAATGTACACCGATGTAATGGCAAATATCGTCGACATTCACATTGAATTTCGAGTTGATGTTCTGACTTAGAGCACACCGGTTCGTCTCTTGAACAATCACTTCAATTATTTCTTTGGTGAAAAAATAAAGAAATAGTTGGGACGGTGTTGAGACCTCTTTTATGTCCTCAGGTAATAATGTAGAGCCATGGAATGTAACCTCATTTACATGAAGTTTCAAGGCTTTTTCGCGCCATATCACTTTGCTGAATTCAGCAGAATCTTTGTTTATTGATTCAATACCTGCAAAAAAAGATCAGTACCTGAAATAAAATAAATTTTCCAAAGAAAAGAGAGAACTTCTTACTTCCTATGAAACCACCATTGTTTGGCACAACTACTGGACCGGTGGGTTCCACTATTGGTAGTGGTGAACGGACTCTCTTGTTTTGAGCTGGTGAGGAGATCAATGTCGTAGAAGTCGATGGAATCGTATCTGTCAATGGAATGATTTCTTCATCGGTAGAGATAGTATCCTTGACTGCAGAATTATTCAATGAATAATTGACTGCCTCGGTGATGAACATGTCACTCGAATTCATATCCCGAAGGCATTGGGATATGAAATGTTCGTTTTCTGGACTTATTTCGTCTGGCTCAAAATTTGGATCATGGAAATCATCGTCGCTGCTAAAATCTTCCTCATCACTCTCCACAGACAATTTCACACGCGACATAATGCGACGGTTTCCGGACATTGTTATTAAGCTATTCTATAGAAAAGCAGAGAAAAATATATAGAAAAAGGTGCACAAGCGGAAAAAAGCACCAAACAGAATACGCAATACAAAATTCGAAGAGCAAAAAAAGTTCGCGCCGAACGACAAGAGTGCCTTGAGGCACTGTTAATTTTTTTGCTCTAAAACATAAAACTAAATATTTATCAACACAACAAATGTGTAACAATGAAGTTTATGAACTAACCTTTCTGTGAAAAAAATTCTTCAGCTAAAAGCACGTTTTCAAAATAAAAATATTTGATGCTGAAAATATGATTTTAATTAAAACAAAAAGACAACCTTTTTCACCAACTATTCGCAAAAAACTGACAACAAAAGACAAACGGTTCATAATATAACATTCTAATTAGAGAGAGAAATGTTGCTAACAGTATGATAGAGAGCATTGCATTCACTTGCATAACGGTAAATTACATCTTCATATGTAAAATGTGATTTTTGTGATGCTTGCCCTGAGGCACGCTTACTGGTTAGAGGGTTAATGTTGTCTTTGTCTTTCTTGTAGTTCATTGTCGTCGTTAAGTTTTGTTGTATATGCAAGCTTTCCAGCATATATCGCGTGTTCCCTTTTTTCTCTACATCTTATATTCGTTTTTTTTCGAAATCAGCTGTATGTTCATTTATAAGCATATGTTCTGCCAGTGCTGTTGATGTTTTTTTGTTTTTTATGTCCGCTTTGTGCTCGGTTAATCTTGTCTTTAGTGATCTTTTCGTTGTTCCTATTGGTTGGTTACAGTGATCTTCTGTGTTTCCTTTGCATTTGATTTCATTTAGTTTTTTTTTCCCTGTATTTAGTGTCGCTGATGTTGATAATTTTTTATATGAGATTTTTTGCTGCGTTGGTTTTTGGTAGAAGCGGTTGTGTTGAATGAAAGTTTATCATTCTGCCTGATGATGTGGTTTTTGTGTACCAATCCAAAATGAGTTTAATTTTGGCTTTGTGAACTTTTACGTCTAATTATGCTAGGCTATTGTTCTGTTCAATTTCTGTGGTGAATTGAAGTTTGTTGTGGTAATTATTAAGTGTGTTGAGAATGGATTCAAGGTGAGCTGGTTTGACAATTGCAAAAATATCGTCGAAGTAAATATTTTGTGATGAATTTGATGGTGATGTTATCTTTTTTTAGTTGTTCTATTGTGTCATTTAGAAGTTCGTTTAGTATCACGTCTGCTATTGTGGGTGAAAGCGGGTTTCCCATTGGCATTTCAAACGTTTGATTGTAAATCATTTATATTTTTTTGTTTTAGATAAACAAGCTCTGAAAAATCGTGTCCACCGCATATTTAAGGTACTTTACTAAATAAACTACGGATTCCTGCTATATGGTGTAATATTTGCTATCCAAAAATTAAAAAACTAAAAACAAAAATATTTTATTAAGTTATATGTAGAAACTAGTTTTGTGTTCTTTTTTTTTTAACATATATTGTTAATAGCAATGGTCAAAACACGCGTTGAATACTTAATTTTAATTTTAAAATTAAATACTGTAAAATAAAATTACCAACAATGTAATAATAAGCTTTAAATGATTATTTTTTAAAAAGCATTCTAAACTGCGAAATGTGCAGGTCAATTTAAAAAATTTACTTTCGGGAGAGTGCCCGCACCACGGGCTGAGCCTAGGGGTTTTCAAATTTTAAATACGGCCCTGCCGCTTAATGTTAATAATAAAAAATTTCTTTAAGCCTCCTGCGAAGTTAAATTTTCACAGTGTAAGCCAAAGAGAGATTGTTTGCTCTCACTTGTGAGCACACTACTACAAAGCTGAAAAAACTGTGTATGTATTTTTGTGTATGTATTGGCTCGCTAGAGATTCGTAGAGACTCGTTAAAAAACTCTCTCTCGTGTTGGCTCACTAGAGATTCGTAGAGACTCGTTAAAAACTCTCTCTCGTGTCTCACATGTATAAACACCGACAGGAAGTTATTTCAATCGGTTAGCGCAAAGACTTCATCCTGTGTGGTCCACCTGCGTGGAGAGCATGATGCTTTGAACTTGATTGTTATGCACCGAAAAATATTCATAAAATAAAAATAAATAACTGGCCATTTCAGTCCTTGAAAGGACTTTGACTAAGCTTCATATGACCAATTGTGTTGTGCGTGTTATTAAGTTTGTACACAATTGACCGAGAACCGGACCTACAGGTTTAACGCCGACTCCGAACGGCGATGAACGGAATGTTCTTGTTCTCAAGAAGCTTTACATGGCATTTGACTACTCTCTGAGGTTTGCCATTGTCTGCAGAGAGGTGCTGGCCGTACAGAAAAATTATTTTAACTCAAACAATTTTCTGTCGCTGCTGGGGTTCGAACCCGGGTATCCAGGTTTTTTGACATAGAGGACACGCACTTTAACCAACTATACTACGGACGCCACGAAATCAATAGACAATTAATAGACGCCACTTACGACAAAAATTAATAGACAAATAAATGAGAATTAACTGAATAATGTCAACACTGAGTTCTATATTATATATCAGTATCGAAGACTTCTTTTATTTATGTTTTTGTTTTGTGTTCTTTGTTTTTGTTAGATTTGAATTTTAAATTAATTTGGTTTTTTATTAAAAAAATCGTTTTTTAATAATTTTAGTTAATTTATTATGATCTGAACTTAAAATAAAATACTTAACAAACGAGCCGAGTCGTCATATTTACTGATACCTGTACAATAATTTTTTTCAGTGCTGAGAGCGAGAATCCACTTCTACAAGCTCAAAATTACAGAAAATATAATAGTACTGGTGTGCCCATCACTGATGTAAAGCAAACGGTTATGGGTCGTTCTTACGGACGGATTTACGGAAAAAACCTTGACTTCTTCAAATGTAATACATTTTTTTTCCTGCATCTTTGAACAAATTAAGTTGACACGTATTTCAGAATTTTGGTCAAAAAATGTTTTTTGTTTAAAAAACAAGGTTTGCTAGATTTTCTCCGATCCTATTAAATGAAAATTAATTATCCCCACTTGTGCTAATCCGATTGATGGAATTTTTTTTTTTATTTGACACTTTATTGCAATAGGTTTTGGATTCTATTTAAAAAAATTCTTTTTTAAAAAAAAATTAAAAAATAATTACAATTTAGTTTGGTAGTTTTGAATAAGTTCCATTTTAAATTAATTTAACCCAGTCATGCCGACCGTAATACATTATGTACACCTGCTTTTTTCAGTGTGCTGCATTAAATAATTTTGAATTCTCTCTGTGGTTTGACATTGTCTGCAGAGAGGTGCCGGCCGTACAGAAAAATTTTTTTTAATTCAAAAAATTTTCTGTCGCTGCTGGGGTTCGAACCTGGGTCTCCAGGTTCGTTGACATAGCGGCCACGCACTTTAACCAACTACGCCACGGACGCCACGTGCTGCATTAACATTTCTTTAAAGTTGCTAACCAATTTGTTGTTGCGTTACAAAATATAGCGGTCAAGAAAACGTACATTGATAAGCTTTGTCTATTGTAATTCCTTGAGTGTTTTTTTTTTATCAAAGGTGTTAGTTTTATAAAATTATCAGTAGTGTGAAGATGTCACCTGAACTATGAGAAAAAGTTTTATAATTGTATTTTGTTGTTGCGTTTCTGTGTTTTTTTAAACACAGAAAAATTATATGTGATTTTAGTTGACATATTTGCTAGAGTCGGCATTAAAATCCAAGAAAAAAATATTTTTTTTTTTTGAAAACTGAAAATATTAATATTAAGAAATTTTTTTTTAATTTTCTTTATTTTTTTGTATCAGAATAAAGGAATTTAAGAAAAGTGCAAGGATCATTGCGCTAGGAAGCCCGATGGCATATCTGGGTTAAATATATATCATTTTGTCCTTAATTTGTTACCTACAAAAATCTTTTTACAAAACAATGGAGTCTCTCTTGGATCGAAAAATATTAAATATATACGAGCGAAAGTCACGCAGCGCGCTTTACGTCAAAAAGCGTATTAGCGCAAATTACCATGTGTCTGAACTTGCAGTCCACCACGCTGCAGAGTGAATTATAAATATTTCAGTGTGATTGTCGACATCGTAGCGTGCCATACCTCAGGATATCTGTATAAAACTCATTTATTGTAGCTTGAATTTGAAGCGTGAATCAGTTTTAATGCATTTTTGTCGCATTGCGATTGACTGTCGTTGAAGATTTTGTAAGCGACAACCAGTCATTTAGAGCTCAGTTCTAGAAAGACCATCAAAGAGGAAAGGTTGAACAATAAATGTTGGGTTTTTTTGAGCGCCGGCTTTTTTCCCGGAAGAAAAACTTATTGTGTTTCATTGCTTTTGAATTATTCATTTGGTCGGCTTCGAGCCAAATAAGGACAGCTCTATGGAAAGGAAAGGAAAGGAGGACAGAAAAGGTAAAAAAACAAACAAAAGAAACAACAATAAAAAAAACCGACTGCGGTGAGTACAGCATTACGCACGCAAGAACAAAGTTATTTAAACAAATTACAAAAATAAATCTAATATCAATGGTGAGTGAAAACTGAAATAATTTGTGATATTTTGAAAGTGGAAAGAATGTGTTCATTTTTTAAAGAAGAAAGAAAAGTAAAAGTGGACAGATTTTGGACAGAATTGGAAAGAAAAGTGGACAGATCTTAAATAAGAATTGTGAAAAAGAACAAAGTGAACAGATTTTGAAAGAAATTAATATTTTTCGTTTCTGTGCAATAAATTCTGCGCAAATTGATTGCATATACATTAGACCAAGTCAAATGCTACTTTGTATGGAATCCTCCCCCCCTGAAAAACACGATGGTTGCAAATGAAGTAATTAGAGCTATTAAAAGTCCAAGAATTGTCAAATATGGCCCGGTTCTGGTCGATAATCCGGTTTTCAAATAAAAAAAAAAAAAACAAAAGTACCTACTTCTATGTTTAACTAGCTGAAGAATCTGATTCTGGACTTAGATTTGACGTACAATGAAGTCTGGTCCTAATAAACGTATTTGAAGTCAACCTTTTAAAATTTTTTCATATAATTTTTTATTCGTATTTGTCCTTTGCATTGATCTAGGACTTTTTTTTAAAAATTAATTAATGCATTAATGCAGCCCATTTTATGGTCTTAATAATTAAAAAACAAAAAACAGGATCGACTCATTTTTGAATGAGATACGATATTTTTGATACATTGATTTTTAAAGGATTTAATTTTAATCATTGTGAATATGGATTTTCTTTTGCTACACGCGTTCAGAAATATTGGATTTTGTTGCACCGCATAGAAAGAGCTTACAATGGTCCTCTACCACGTGAAGGAAAGCCTGTTTTCCGCTTCCAATGACGTCACTTATCGTTTTCCGCTTCCAATGACGTCTCAGCAGCACCGTTAACGACACATATCGCAATAGTTTTCCCAAGACCATTTTCAATGGCCAGAATAGCCAGAAACTTAAAGTGATTTTGGAATGAAATCACCACAGCTAATCGGTATTATAAGAATCGATAATTTCGATACATCGAATACTGATCAATTTTTCAACTCATTGTTTGTAAATGATTCGAGTGAAAATGATATCTTGAGTTTTTGAAAATCGATCCAAGTTGTTGGATCCAAAATGAAAAATACTCACGCGCAGAAAAAGTGCTCAAAAACACTTCTGTCGTTAATGATGCTGCTGAGAGAGCAATAAATCTTATGTCGAGATACAACGATAAAGTGACGTCATTGAAAGCGGAAAAACAGGCTTTTCTTCACGTGGTAGAAGACCATTGTAAGCTCTTTCCATGCGGTACAACAAAATCCAATATTTTTGAATGCGTGCAGCAAAAGAAAATCCATATTCACAATGATTAAAATTAAATCCTTTAAAAATCAATGTACCAAAAATATCGTATCTCATTCAAAAATGGGTCGATCCTGTTCTTTGTTTCTTAATTATTAAGACCATAAAATGGTGTAGTGCACATCAGAGATCTGCATGAATGGATTCATTTGCTGTTTCAAGTTCCTTTAATTTTTCAACTCCCTGCAAGTCGAGGCAGGCAAACAACAAGTTTGCGCAAATCATAGGCAGCAAAAATCAAGTCGCCAAATGTAGAAAACTTGGTATGTAGAAACTTGATATGTAGAAAACTTGAAATGTAGAAACTTGAAATGTAGGGAAAAAGCAATTATTTTGCCTACAAATCGTTTCTTTTCAAGTCTGTTTACGAAGTTCATAGAATTAACTTCGTGTTGTCAGTGCAAACTTCGTTTCGCAAGTTCGTCTCTTGAGCTGAGAAAACAGTTTAACTTTAAAGCATTGGATTGAAGTGTTTGTTGTTTTTTTGTTTTTTTTTTGTTTTTGTTGTTGTTTTTTTGTTGTTTTTGTTGTTGTTTTTTTGTTTTTAGGTGTGTTTTGTTTTGAAACAGATTTCTTGGTTGTTGTTGTTATAAGACTTCAGGGCTACGAGTACAGTGGAGTATGTGAGTGCTGTGTTAAACGATGCGTTTTGAGTTGTGGTGGTGTGCACAGTGAAGTTTTTTTTTAAACGTTAAGGCACAATGCATGTGTCACAAGAAGAACGAGTTCTTGCAGGATATAAGTTAATGCCAGAAACATTAACGCTACCTAAATAAATGCTGACAACGCGTCTAGTGCACTTCCCGTGGGAACTAATTTCGACAACAACAGCTAGCGACGTCGGCGCGTGTTGAAAATAGCAAGCTAAGATATTTTTAGACTATAATAAGCTTAGTTTTGGTTTAAGAACTTTAGTCCTATTTTGAATAATAATAAAGGCGGTTGTGGTTAAATCCACAACCAATATTTTTTTATAACTTTTTAGCACAAAATAAGTTAATTTATATACATATTTGCATACATAGATATGTACGTATATATATATATATATATATATATGTATTAAAAAATTCATTAAAACTATATCTGACCAGGAAAAAATGTAAGTCGAATTATTTGTATTCGTAATTTATAAATAATAATTATTACATTGTTTTTATCATATAATTTACCTAAGGGGGCATATAGGTTACAAATTTTTTTTGAAACAAAATGTTTTTAGGGAATTTTTTTTCATAGAAGGAAAAAAGAAATCTTTTCAAATTTTGCACATTTATTAACAAACATTTAAAGAATAAAAAATATTTGTCTCAAAATTTTTTAAATGGTTTTTGACGTTATTTGATATTTTTTTTTTGAAAAAATGCAAAAAAATTGACGGTGTGCAGGATATCACCAGTCTGGAACATTCGAGAAAAAAAAAGAAAACCAAATTAATCCTTGTTCAAGTGGCTATCGCCTGAACTAGGATAATTTTATTCCACCAAAAAAAACAATATGGTGGCCATCTGAAGAAAAAGAGAGGCCAAATAAAAATTTAACAGCTTGAGAGTGAAATTTCTTGTCGAAACTATACTCAAAAAGCGAGCGCTCACAATCGGTCATTGAAAAGCCGAATAATCTTAAAAACGCTGAAGTAAAAAAACAACAGCTGTTTTTGACAGGAGATGTTTTCTTGTAGAAGAGAAAATAAGCAGTTGTCAATGCTACCTGGTATTATTATACCAGGGCTTACGCGCTTAAGCATAAGTCAACATGGCAAGCTCAAACGCCTTAGAAGGAGTTAAATTAAATAAGCTTCAATGTATCAATTATATGATTTTCTAAAATTTATGTTTAATATTAAAGCATTCTAAAAATATTTGAAGTTATTTTTTTACCATATGTAGTCTTAACATCTCTCATTCCCGTTTTTCGATTGCAGTCACATTTTCCTACACACCATTAAATTAAATTTGAAATATCCTATCCACACCACTGTGCTTTGTCCAATCGCAAGCACTTAATTTCATTGCTCCATTATTTATTTTAACCGAGATGCTGCATTTTTCACGATCAAAACAATGCCCCATACATAGCACAAGAGCACAACGCATTTACATAAACAGCAAAAAAAAAAAAAACAAACAAAAAACCACAACGCAATAACTGTTTACGATCCGCATCATAAATAAAACGAACGAAAAACAATCCAACGCTCGTCAGTGGCTTTCTGCGGCAGCGCAGTCGCATAGACTTGAAAACAGACTTGAAAAGTAGAAAGCTTGGTTTTTTCTACCAATTAATGTAGGGTAGAAAACAAATAGAATCAAGTCTGACTTATGATTCGTTTTTCAGAAGCAAGTCGAGGCTTGTAGGGTAGAAACATATCAAGTTTCTACAAGTCAAGTCGAAGCTTGATTATTTTCAAGTTACTTGATTTTCAATTGACTTGTTGCAGATCTCTGGTGCACGCTACAAACGCTCTGCGTTGGTCTCATTGCATACGTACAGCGAAACCAAAGCATGAAGCGGAAACGGTGACTATCTCAAGTACTACTAGCGGCATGATGCATGCTATGCATTGTGCAATCAGATCGCTAGGGTTTCAGATGTCACTAGGGTATGTAACCTGTAAGTGGGTTGTGATGGATATAATGTCAAACAGACATTAAGTAAAAATTAATAGTAAGCAATTGTGTAAGAATAGTATTTAGATTTCATTTATTTTTGTATATGTTAAGAATTTATTGAGTAAAAAAGTTACATTGAGTGAAAAGAAAATATTGTAACTTTTCACTCAAATATTTTGTTATAAAAACCAGAGTTGATTGTAAATAAAATTAATCTTAGAATCACAACTAAAAACACAAGTTCTATTATTCAAACCAAGCCTTGTGGCTTGATCAATATAAAACATATTGAAATACTGCCTTGTGGCAGATCAATGAATCAAAGCCTTGCGGCTGATTTTAACAGGCCTTGTGGCCAAATCCCTTAAGTCTTTAGAAGTAGGAAACACTTTCTTCCTCTTAAACAGCAAACATTATATGGCGATCCTGCGGACAAACCTGTTCTACTGATCCTGCGGAATAAAACTGGAATTCCCTAAATCCTTAAGATCCTGCGAATTGAATCCTGAAAACAATTTAAGATCCTGCGGACCGAAGTAACAAGAGCCTTATGTCAGATTTCGGCAAACTATTCGAGAAGTGTGTTGCAGCAGCACAAAAACATATAAAGGAGGAAAAGTACGTACCACAAGCGGTATCACCACAACAACAAGAGGTGGAACAATACAAAGCGACGCCAATTCCGGGTCCCAAAAAGATCACCATCGCAGAATACAGGGCCCGAGCGACAACAAAGAGGCAACAACAAGAACAGCAAATCCGAAAGAAAACAAGAGCTGGAAGACAAGCTCGGCAAAGGAGGGAGCTGAACAACATATACAGATTAATAACAATTTCTAAAGGAAAAAAAAGAGTAGAATTTTTTAGACAACTTGAAGACTTAAAATTTAAAATAAAAAACAATATTAATTAAAGATGACAGAATACAAACACTGTTTCATTTGTGAAGCAAAAATTAACTTAAAATACATACATGATCATTTAAAATTACATAAACAAATTTTTTTTTAAAATTAATAAGATCATGAACAAAATTAATAAAAATTAGGAAAAACAAAATTCAAGTTTTTATTTCTATTAGAAACAATTCAGTTCATGTCTAAAGATATCCCACACTTATATGTGAACATCACAAATTTAAAAGAAACAATGGTTGCTTTAGGACAGGAAACAAAAATTACAGAGAATATTTCTTTAAATGGAAATATTTCCAACAAACAAGAAATGTATTTAGACATTTTTGTAGTAATATTTCTAATTGCATTGCTCATCTATATTATTAAGAAAGTTAATGCATACTATTTATTTTTTTATTTATTTATTTTATTGAGATGCTAAGCCCTAAGGCTTTATAGCATTTTAAAAATTCAACAATTTGTTTGATTAACTTAAACACTATACAATTCATTATACATTTAATTATTAATTTAAAGGATTTCAGATATAATATACATAGTAAAAATGATGTAAGGTTGTATAAATTCCGGATCAACATCTTGATATTAATAGATCAATTGATTAGAGCAGTGCTCACATATGTGAGGCTGATAACCAAGTTCTATAATGTGTGTAGGAACAGGGATTAGAGCAAAGCTCACATATGCAAGGGTAGACGGACGGGGTCTACCTCCGGCATATGCCAGGCGAGACGGACATGGTCTCGCTCTGGATAATCATGTTTGAATTTAATCAGCTTGGTGGAAAATTCCCAGGTATGATGTGAAGTTGCATATTCCGGATTATATATTTAGAGCATCGATCCCATATGTGAGGCTGATAATCAAATACAATTCTGATGTATGTATGTAGATTCATGTAAACAGGGATTAGAGCAAAGCTCACATATGCAAGGGTAGACGGACGGGGTCTACCTCCGGCATATGCCAGGCGAGACGGACGTGGTCTCGCTCTGGATAATCATGTTTAAAATAAATCAGCTTGATAGTATTGCCAAACATAGCCAGGAAAATATAAAGTATTCTTTGGAGAGCATAATCCAAATCAACCTCGGTACTGGAGATAATCTAGAATTTTAAGTTTAATTGAGTATATGGATTCATTTAAAGAGATTACATCTGAAACAAAATTAAAGTCACCACAAGCACTTCTCAGCGGTTCATTTTGCAAGTAGTTTGTTCTACAAAAGTTCATGTAAAGTAATTCAAAAGATCTTCTAGGACGAATAGGAATATTAAAATAAATTTTACTTAATAAATATGGACTGTCAACATATCCATGCAGACGTTTAACAATCCAGCTTACATTAAGCATAGTTCTGCGATTTTTTAAAGTAGGAAGATTTAATAGCTGTAATCGATATTCATAAGGTGGAAGATGAAAGTCAGTTCTGCAGTATAAATTGCTTAAGCAGAACAGAAGAAATTTTTTCTGAACTGATTCAATGTCGTCAATGTAACAACAATATCGTGGACACCATATAATTGAGGCATATTCTAAGATAGGCCGCACTAGTGAAGTGAACAAAGATTTCGTAATAAGGGGATCATTAAACTCTTTTGCCCATCGTTTGATAATTCCTAGGGTACTATTTGCTCTATTTATTATTTTAGTTATATGAATATGAAAGCGAAGTTTAGGATCCATGGTAACTCCAAGATCATGGAAACTATCTAGAGATTCTAGTGTATAGTCGCAGATTTTGTACGTGCTTCTAAGCCATGGCTTACGCGAGAAGGTCATGTGCTTACATTTTTTCATATTGAGATTCATATGATTGATTTTGCACCAGTTATAAAGATTATTGATGTCAATTTGTAAGAATTTGGCATCATTTTCATTTTTGTAAGAAAGAAATAGTTTGACGTCGTCAGCGTACATCAAGACGTTAGAATGCAATATTATAGTTGGCAAATCATTTATGAAAAGTAGAACGAGAAGAGGCCCGATGTGACTCTCTTGGGGCACTCCTGAGGTAACCGGGAACTCGTAAGATTTCACGAGTTTAAATAAAACAGATTGAGTTCTATTACTGAGATACGATTCAATCCACCTCACCAGCTGTGTGGGAAATCCAATAAGAGATAATTTTAAAACTAAGAGTTTGTGATTTACAACATCAAAAGCTTTACTAAAATCCGTATAGATGACATCTGTCTGAAGACCTTTTCCAAAATTCTCTATGGTCTTAGATGTAAATTCAAGTAGGTTAGTGACAGTCGATTTTCCAGAAAGAAATCCATGTTGACATGGAGACATCAAAGACTTTACACTATGTGATAATTGTGATGTAACAATTGCCTCAAAAAGTTTGGGCAAAGTACTTAATTTAGCAATTCCACGATAATTATCAATTAAAGACCTGTTACCAGATTTATGCAACGGAATAATAAATGAAGATTTCCATGCAGCTGGAAAATAACAAGATATTAAAGATGAAGTAAGAAATAAAGTGATAGGCTTTACTAATTCTTCGCAACAGTATTTCAATATGCATGAGGGTATATTGTCGGGACCGCTTTTATAAGAAGATTTAAGATCTCTTAAGTAGGCTAGAACTGTACTAGTATCAACTATTGGGAGACAAAAATCACCAGATTGAACATAATGGGGATAGCTGCCATTATTAAAAGAAGATGATGAATAAGTCGACTTAAAAAAATCAGCAAAAAGGTTGCAGATACTATTGTCATTATCGGATTCTACATTATTGTATTTCATAAAAGAAGGATAGGAATCAATTTTCCGTTTTGTGTTAACAAAGCTCCAGAATAATTTTGCATCAGACTTAATGTTTAGTTTAACTTTTGTGAGGTAGATGTTATAGGATTGCTTGCACAACTGTTGGTAACTATATTTAGTCGAAGTATAACGTGCAATATCACATATGTTATGTGTTTTTTGATAGTTTTTATAATATTTAGTTTTCAAGTTTCTCAGTTTTCGTAATTCATTGGTATACCACACGGGGCCGCAAATTATAGAGGCTTTTCGTTGAGGAATAGATCTAAGAAAGCAATCCATGAGCGTTGAGTTAAACGCATAGACCGCGGCATCCAGCTTCTGTGATGATAAGAATTTTGTATTTAGATTCAGTATAGGTGACCAATTTATATTGGACAAAATATTTTTCAAAGTAACATAATTAGTTTTCTTAAAGTTGAATTCGGTGAGCGGTTGAATAGTTTGGTTCTGCACAGATGGTTTAGGAAAATTTAAACAGATTTCTATAGTCAGATGGTGAGAATCTTAGGAGTGACCAAGGGATCAGACCATGACACTGAAGCAGTATTGCTATCATCAAAAAATACCAGATCGAGCAAACGTTTATTCTTGTTCAAGTGACAGTTTTGTTGGAAAAGACCTTGGCTTGAGAGTTCGTTTAAAAAGCAATTGTCAGATGAGCTTTCCGAAGAAGGTAAAAATATTGTAGGGTTTTCGGAACAACAGTTCCAAGAAACGTTGGGCAGGTTAAAGTCACCAGTTATTAATATATGATCATTTGGATGAAGCTGTAGGCAAACTTTACTAATAGCGAGCAAATGTTTGCTATAAACTTCTAAGTTAGAAAATGGTGGGATATATGAGCATGTAATATAGATACTCAAGGGACCGAACTTTATATGAACACAACAAAATTCTATGTCTGCAGCTTCTTGTATGTCTATTTCTTGAGAGTAATGTGTTGATTTGACCGAAATCAACACACCTCCACCGTTAGAATAATTGCCAGGAATGGAGTTTCTATCTTTGCGATAAATGTTAAATTTGTTGCAAAGAATTTCAGAATTTAAAGTGTTGGGTTTTAGTCAAGTCTCACTGAAAGTAATTATATCATAATGAATGTTGTGACTCATAATGAATAAATTAATCAATTTAGTATTAATGCCACGAACGTTTTGATATAAGATTAGGAACTGAAGGCAGCAATCTAGTTTTTTTGGTTCATGTTGCGAACAGGTAAAGAAGCTAGTACAGTTCTAGGTTGTGATCTAGGGACGTATTCATGAACTAATGTATATTCAGGCCAAAAACTTTGACTGATTACTTTATTGTAGAGATCATCAGGTAGAGTGATTTTAAATGAAGACGTGACGCGTTCATGAGGTAACTTGAATTTATAAATCGAAATTCTTTTATTTAAAAGATTTAAATTTGATTGCAAATAGAAAAGAATGTCATCCTCAGTCGTATCAGCTGCAAAACGGGATACAAATATTGATCTTGCAGGCGGAATTATTACAAGATTTTTGTGAACCGGCTGATTCAAACTGCTTATCGATATTTGTTTTGGTATTGCGCCTGTGTTATTAGTTTTGAGTAATGCAGGAGAAGTGCCAGCACTTGATAAGGCACAAGCCTTAGCATAAGTTACCTTAGCATCAGAAGTAGAAGGAGAGTCAGTAATTAAATTTATTGTGTGTACAGCAGAGGCTTCTGTCAACAGTAAATTCTCACTGACTGATGCGGGAGCTCTAGAAAGGGCCGCAACATCAGTATTTCGAGCTGTAGTTACATTCTCAGTTGAAAATGCTTCACATGAAGTGTGTAAGTTTAAGTTTAAGGGTGAAGGCTCAGCATTAGTTTCAGGGTTAGCTTTAGGAGTAACACTTGTAGACGGAGTGGCTGATTTCGTAATAGATTTGGCAGAGCTTCGAAGGTTTTTGCTGTTCCGCTTTCGCTTAGGAGAGACAAAAGCCTCATCCATGCACTTAAACGATTTGAAAGACTTTTCGTACTCCGCTAATCTAATCTGAGCCGCCTCTAGGTCTTTAGAAACCTCCAAGAAGCCCTTTCTCGATTGCCTTATGAGTTTAAGTATTTCTAAATCGGTTGCTCTGCAATCTTCGCATGCCCAACGGAGACCCTTATTTTCACCCAGTGCGTCGGAGACACGCGCATTTAGTGCTACACACTTAGTGTGAAAAAAGGATTCACATAACCAACAATTTACAATTCGGTCAGATTCTCCCTTAATGGTACAGTTGCGGAAATTGCAAACCATATTTAAAAATCTTATATTCAGTTATAAATTTATAAGTTAAAAGTAAAAAAAATAAAGTTAAGCTTTGGCAACCCTATTTGAGAAAGTTTGAAAGAGACAGGCAAACTAGTTTAGAAGGCAACAGTTTGAAAGGCGTTCGAAAGTTGTTACTAATGACAACGGTTTGAGAAGCTTTAGAATTCAAGCTGACAAACGTCAGAAAACAATGGAAGAAAAACAAGAACAAATCCGCTTTCACAAAAAACAAACCAGCGTTTGTTGTTGCTGTAGCAGAAAAACAAATGAAAATATAAATTTATGATATATAAAAAAGGATTATTTCAGCGCTTTCTTGGCCCACAGTTGTATAAATCCAACGAAGGTCCCAAAGTAATGCACGGCAAGTCCAAAAAGAATTTAATTTTAATTGAATTACACGCGAAATTCGGTATTAAATTAAAATTTTACGCGACAAGAAACAAAGCACGTCTTTCGGCAAAACAGTTTGACATAACTATAAACAGTATGTTGTAAAAAGAATAGCAAATGCAAATGTTTAAAGCAAAAACTAATGGATGCGTTATTAGAATCTTTAAAAAAATTAAAAGACAGTATTACAAAAGCACCATCAAGAAAATTTAAGCAAAAAACCCTGCATGATAAGCAGACAGACTGCATTAATCTAGAAATAGAATTAAAAAAATATATAAATAGTCCGCATCCAAATTTTGAAACTATTGCAAAATGCAATAAACTTATAAAAATAATAAAAGAATTGTTACAAAATAGATTAACTGAATATTATGCAGAACAAGATAATAGTGACAGCGATAGAACTAGTGATAGCGAAAATAATAAAGATAATAAAAGTATAATAAATATGGCGAACTTTGAAATTTCAGTAGTATCGAAAATAGTTGATGAGTTTGATGGAGATGGTAGAAAATTAATGCAATTTCTAGGAACAATAGAATTCTACGCATCAACGCTCAAAGATGATATTCAGAGAACTCAATTGCTAAAATTCATTCTAGCAGCAAAAGTCAGTGAAAATGTAAAAAATAGATTGCTACCAACTGCAATTCTAAATTCAATTGAACAATTAAAACAAATACTTATAAAAAATTACAAATTAAATAAAAATCCTTTGATATTGCAGAATGAACTGCATCAAATAAAACAAGGAGCAATGAACGTCACTAATTTTGCTACTAGAATAGAAACAATAATAGCAGCTCTAAATAATATACAGATATCAACTCAAGGAGAAAATTATAAAGAAGTCATCATAAAATTAAATGACCAATTAGCGGTCAATGCATTTAAAACAGGTTTAAATGAGCCTTTTAGAAGCATAATTCTTGCAGCTCAGATAGCAACAGAAGTAGATAGTCATACAAATGCAAATTATAATGTAATGGCATTCAGAAATAGGAATGATTATAATAATAGAAATGGAAATTATAATAGGAATAGAAATATTCAAAATAATAACAATAATAACTTTAGGAATTATAATTATGGAAATAGTTACAATTCTAGAAATAACAATAGCAACCGGAATAGCAATAACGCTAATAGAAATAATAACAATGGTTAAAGGAATTACAATAATAATAGAGCTAGTAATAATAATAGCTTTAATAATAATAGAAACCGTCAAAATTCGGGAAACGTATCAATCCCCGGCAACCGGGGTTAACGCAGCCTAGAAAAACCAATAAATATAGAATAAGCTGTGTTAGTAATAATTTTAATACTAATGTCATTAAAGTAAAAATAGGAGATAGAAATAATTTAGTAACCTTACTTATTGATACAGGTGCGGACATATCAATAATAAAAAATGATAAAATTAATGAAAATGATATAAAGTCATCAAATCAAATCCAAATCACAGGTATTGCAAGCAGACCATTAACCATTCAACAACAAACAAATATAAAAATAAAGCTCAACGATGGAGAGATTTCACACAGATTTTATGTCATACAAGAAGATATTGACATAAATGCAGATGGAATACTTGGAAGAGATTTCTTAATGAAATATAATTGTAAAATAGATTACGAAACATGTGTTTTATCCATACACACCAAAGAAAATCAAGAAGATATTCCAATGTACGTGACCTTGCCAATAACAATATCAAACATTAATATACCAAGAAGAAGTGAACTAATATCAAATATAAATGTAGACCTGGAGGAAGACAGTATAGTACACGCATCAGAAATAAGAAAAGGAATATTTATAGCAAATGCAAGCATACCAGCAGATGGAATCAAGCACGTGAAAATACTGAATACAACCGATAATGATAAATATTTAGATAATTGCAATTTAAATATAGAGCCACTGAAAAATTTTAAAATACTGCAATACAATGCTTCAGAACAAAATGATGAGAATCTTGAAATTCAAATAGATGGAAAAGATGAAAAAGCCAAGCAAGAAGTAATTAACCTATGTTATAAATACAGAAACGTTTTTCATAATGAAGAAGATATACTAACAACAAACAATTTTTATAAACAGCAGATAGACTTAATTGACAACTCACCTGTTTATATAAAGAACTACAGACTTCCGCAAACACAGCTTCAAGAAATAGAAGATCAAGTCGAAAAGTTACTAGAAGAAGATATCATTGAACCATCATTCAGCCCATACAACTCTCCACTCTTAGTAGTACCAAAAAAATCTGCAGATGGAACAGCAAAATGGAGACTAGTAGACTTTAGGGCACTAAACAAAAAAAATAATTAATGATAAATTTCCACTAGCACGACTAGAAGATGTACTAGATAAGCTCGGAAATGCGAAATATTTTTCCACGTTGGATATGACAAGTTCTTTTCATCAGATACCACTCATAAAAAATTCAAGAAATATGACAGCATTCTCAACAAATTCAGGACACTATCATTTCAAACGCTTACCATTTGGATTAAAAATAGCAACAAATAGTTTTCAACGCATGCTTTCAATTGCATTAAGCGGACTTCAAGAATCAGCATTTCTCTATGTAGATGACATCATTGTTTTTGGATCAAACCTGAGACATCATAACAAAAACTTGGAAAAAGTATTACAAAAACTACAAAGGTACAATTTGAAACTAAATCTCCAGAAATGTGAATTTTTAAAGACAGAAGTTGTGTACTTAGGACATCTTATAACATCCAAAGGAATAACAACTGATCCAACTAAACATGAAACCATAAGAGATTACCCAAAACCAAACAGTGCTGATGATACCAGAAGATTTGTAGCATTCTGCAATTACTATAGAAAATTTATTCCAGATTTTGCAGAAATTGCAAGACCATTAAATCAATTGCTAAAGAAAGGACAGCTTTTCAATTGGACAGAAACATGTGAAGCAGCATTCCACAAGCTAAGAGAAAAACTTATATCTCCACAAGTATTAGCACATCCAGATTTTGATAAACCTTTTATACTGACAACAGATGCATCACAATTTGCCTTAGGAGCAGTACTATCTCAAGGTGAACCAGGACACGATGGACCAATTGCCTATGCCAGCAAAACATTAAATAAACATGAAGTAAATAAGGCAATAATAGAAAAAGATTTACTAGGAAATCACTGGGGAATCAACTACTTCAGACCATATCTCTATGGAAGAAAGTTCACGGTATACACAGACCATAGACCATTAGTAAGTCCATTCACACATAAGAATCCATCATCAAAACTAACACGAGTACGACTAGACTTGATGGATTATGATTTTGATATAATTTTTAAACAAGGCAAGATGAATACAAACGCGGATGCACTATCTAGAATAAAATTAGATAGCGAACAATTAAAAAAGATGATACCTACGGAAGCAAATATACAAGTAATAACACGGGCGGCACAAATAAAATTTAACAAGAGTACATGTACAAATAAGATAATAACCGGTGATAAAAATAATGCGCAAATGAGTAACCTGAATAATAATGATAACTCTCAGCAAGTGGAGTCTGATCCACTTTATATATGGGAAGCTACATCATTTTCAGAAGTAAGATGTCTAAGAAATTTGAAATTTATATATAATGAAAAGGCCAAAAATATAAATAAAAATGGAGCAAACAACGTTCTTGAGGTGCATAACGAAAAATCTTTACCAGAGTTAAAATTGGTTCAGAGGAAGTTTACATCAAAAACACAAGAACAATATATAATAATAGCTCAAAATAAAGTTCATGCGATACTTAACGAAAAATCTTTACCAGAGATAAAATTGGTTCTGAGGAAGTTAGTATCAAAAGCAAAAGAAAAAAATATAGAAATATTAGCGCTAGGAAAGAATGATATCATATTTAATTTAATAAAGGTGCACAAATTGAAAAGAATATTTAATGAGATACAGAGAGATACCAAGGAGAAATTAAAAATTATATTGTATCAGCCCCCGAAAGAAATAACAAATAAAGCTGAGCAGCTGCAGCTAGTTAAAGAAAATCACGACTCAACATTAGGAGGACATATAGATATTAAAAGATGCATCGCGAAATTAAAACAAAAATATATATGGAAAAATTTATCAAAAATGGTTAAAAACTACATAAACAATTGTAATTTATGTAATGAAGTAAAAATAACAAAATATATTAAAGAGAAAATGTGTGTGACGAATACACCAACAACATCATTTGAAACAGTAACAATGGATACAGTTGGACCAATGAGACCCTCTAATGGATACCGTTATATTCTAACAATACAATGTAAATTGATAAAATATTTAGTTGCAATTCCTTTAGAAGACAAAACAGCGATTTCTGTCGCAAAAGCTATTGTAGAAAAATTTATTCTCAAACATGGATGTTTCAAAATACTAAAAACAGACAAAGGAACAGAATTTACAAATGAATTGCTACAATGCATATGTAAAGAATTACACATAGAAAAAAGAACGTCAACACCATATCACCACGAAACTATCTGAACAGTTGAAAGAAATCATAGGGTATTGAATGAGTATTTAAGAGGAATGCAAGAAAATGATAACTGGTCAACTTTACTACCATACTACACATATTGTTACAATACAACTCCACACTCAACAACAACATATTCTACATTTGAATTAGTATATGGAAAAATTTGCACGCTACCTGGTGAGATTTGGAACAAAAATAAAAAATTATATGACTTAGCAGATTATTTGACAGAATTAAAAATTAAATTAAAGTACGCACATAACAAAGCCAAAGAATATTTAGAGAAATATAAAATAGATATATCAAATAAAGAAAATAAGGCAACAAAACACAAATTTAATGTAGGAGATCTAGTATATTTAAAAGTAGGAAATAAGAAAAGTTTGATAGGCCATTTAAGGGACCATATGAAATAGTTGAAAGAAAAGGTCCGAATAGTATAATAAAATTGGATAACAAAACATCAGAAGTTCATAATAATAATATAATATTATCAAGAACATTAAGTTAAAATAAATGTAAAACAAATATATAACCAATGTTTATATTAATAGAATTCAAATAAAATACTTACTATTTACATCTAGAAAGAAATAATTAAATTAAACTCACCTTCAAAATAATCTTTATTCATATTAAAGAATTATAAATAAACATTATTCATTTTCAAAAGGGGAAGGATGTAGTGCACATATGGCTAGCACTAACCTACCTCAACCATAAACATATCACACAACGCTACAAACGCTCTGCGTTGGTCTCATTGCATACGTACAGCGAAACCAAAGCATGAAGCGCAAACGGTGACAATCTCAAGTACTACTAGCGGCATGATTCATGTTATGCATTGTGCAATCAGATCGCTAGGGTTTCAGATGTCACTAGGGTTTGTAACCTGTAAGTGGGTTGTGATGGATATAATGTCAAACAGACATTAAGTAAAAATTAATAGTAAGCAATTGTGTAAAAATAGTATTTAGATTTCATTTATTTTTGTATATGTTAAGAATTTATTGAGTAAAAATGTTACATTGAGTGAAAAGAAAATATTGTAACTTTTCACTCAAATATTTTGTTATAAAAACCAGAGTTGATTGTAAATAAAATTAATCTTAGAATCACAATTAAAAACACAAGTTCTATTATTCAAACCAAGCCTTGTGGCTTGATCAATATAAAACATATTGAAATACTGCCTTGTGGCAAATCAATGAATCAGAGCCTTGCGGCTGATTTTAACAGGCCTTGTGGCCAAATCCCTTAAGTCTTTAGAAGTAGGAAACACTTTCTTCCTCTTAAACAGCAAACATTATATGGCGATCCTGCGGACAAACCTGTTCTACTGATCCTGCGGAATAAAACTGGAATTCCCTAAATCCTTAAGATCCTGCGAATTGAATCCTGAAAGCAATTTAAGATCCTGCGGACCGAAGTAACAAGAGCCTTATGTCAGATTTCGGCAAACTATTCGAGAAGTGTGTTGCAGCAGCACAAAAACATATAAAGGAGGAAAAGTACGTACCACAAGCGGTATCACCACAACAACAAGAGGTGGAACAATACAAAGCGACGCCAATTCCGGGTCCCAAAAAGATCACCATCGCAGAATACAGGGCCCGAGCGACAACAAAGAGGCAACAACAAGAACAGCAAATCCGAAAGAAAACAAGAGCTGGAAGACAAGCTTGGCAAAGGAGGGAGCTGAACAACATATACAGATTAATAACAATTTCTAAAGGAAAAGAAAGAGTAGAATTTTTTAGACAACTTGAAGACTTGAAATTTAAAATAAAAAACAATATTAATTAAAGATGACAGAATACAAACACTGTTTCATTTGTGAAGCAAAAATTAACTTAAAATACATACATGATCATTTAAAATTACATAAACAAATTTTTTTTTTAAATTAATAAGATCATGAACAAAATTAATAAAAATTAGGAAAAACAAAATTCAAGTTTTTATTTCTATTAGAAACAATTCAGTTCATGTCTAAAGATATCCCACACTTATATGTGAACATCACAAATTTAAAAGAAACAATGGTTGCTTTAGGACAGGAAACAAAAATTACAGAGAATATTTCTTTAAATGGAAATATTTCCAACAAACAAGAAATGTATTTAGACATTTTTGTAGTAATATTTCTAATTGCATTGCTCATCTATATTATTAAGAAAGTTAATGCATACTATAAACAGTATGTTGTAAAAAGAATAGCAAATGCAAATGTTTAAAGCAAAAACTAATGGATGCGTTATTAGGATCTTTAAAAAAATTAAAAGACAGTATTACAAAAGCACCATCAAGAAAATTTAAGCAAAAAACCCTGCATGATAAGCAGACAGACTGCATTAATCTAGAAATAGAATTAAAAAAATATATAAATAGTCCGCATCCAAATTTTGAAACTATTGCAAAATGCAATAAACTTATAAAAGAATTGTTACAAAATAGATTAACAGAATATTATGCAGAACAAGATAATAGTGACAGCGATAGAACTAGTGATAGCGAAAATAATAAAGATAATAAAAGTATAATAAATATGGCGAACTTTGAAATTTCAGTAGTATCGAAAATAGTTTATGAGTTTGATGGAGATGGTAGAAAATTAATGCAATTTCTAGGAACAATAGAATTCTACGCATCAACGCTCAAAGATGATATTAAGAGAACTCAATTGCTAAAATTCATTCTAGCAGCAAAAGTCAGTGAAAAAGTAAAAAATAGATTGCTACCAACTGCAATTCTAAATTCAATTGAACAATTAAAACAAATACTTATAAAAAATTACAAATTAAATAAAAATCCTTTGATATTGCAGAATGAACTGCATCAAATAAAACAAGGAGCAATGAACGTCACTAATTTTGCTACTAGAATAGAAACAATAATAGCAGCTCTAAATAATATACAGATATCAACTCAAGGAGAAAATTATAAAGAAGTCATCATAAAATTAAATGACCAATTAGCGGTCAATGCATTTAAAACAGGTTTAAATGAGCCTTTTAGAAGCATAATTCTTGCAGCTCAGATAGCAACAGAAGTAGATAGTCATACAAATGCAAATTATAATGTAATGGCATTCAGAAATAGGAATGATTATAATAATAGAAATGGAAATTATAATAGGAATAGAAATATTCAAAATAATAACAATAATAACTTTAGGAATTATAATTATGGAAATAGTTACAATTCTAGAAATAACAATAGCAACCGGAATAGCAATAACGCTAATAGAAATAATAACAATGGTTAAAGGAATTACAATAATAATAGAGCTAGTAATAATAATAGCTTTAATAATAATAGAAACCGTCAAAATTCGGGAAACGTATCAATCCCCGGCAACCGGGGTTAACGCAGCCTAGAAAAACCAATAAATATAGAATAAGCTGTGTTAGTAATAATTTTAATACTAATGTCATTAAAGTAAAAATAGGAGATAGAAATAATTTAGTAACCTTACTTATTGATACAGGTGCGGACATATCAATAATAAAAAATGATAAAATTAATGAAAATGATATAAAGTCATCAAATCAAATCCAAATCACAGGTATTGCAAGCAGACCATTAACCATTCAACAACAAACAAATATAAAAATAAAGCTCAACGATGGAGAGATTTCACACAGATTTTATGTCATACAAGAAGATATTGACATAAATGCAGATGGAATACTTGGAAGAGATTTCTTAATGAAATATAATTGTAAAATAGATTACGAAACATGTGTTTTATCCATACACACCAAAGAAAATCAAGACGATATTCCAATGTACGTGACCTTGCCAATAACAATATCAAACATTAATATACCAAGAAGAAGTGAACTAATATCAAATATAAATGTAGACCTGGAGGAAGACAGTATAGTACACGCATCAGAAATAAGAAAAGGAATATTTATAGCAAATGCAAGCATACCAGCAGATGGAATCAAGCACTTGAAAATACTGAATACAACCGATAATGATAAATATTTAGATAATTGCAATTTAAATATAGAGCCACTGAAAAATTTTAAAATACTGCAATACAATGCTTCAGAACAAAATGATGAGAATCTTGAAATTCAAATAGATGGAAAAGATGAAAAAGCCAAGCAAGAAGTAATTAACCTATGTTATAAATACAGAAACGTTTTTCATAATGAAGAAGATATACTAACAACAAACAATTTTTATAAACAGCAGATAGACTTAATTGACAACTCACCTGTTTATATAAAGAACTACAGACTTCCGCAAACACAGCTTCAAGAAATAGAAGATCAAGTCGAAAAGTTACTAGAAGAAGATATCATTGAACCATCATTCAGCCCATACAACTCTCCACTCTTAGTAGTACCAAAAAAATCTGCAGATGGAACAGCAAAATGGAGACTAGTAGACTTTAGGGCACTAAACAAAAAAAATAATTAATGATAAATTTCCACTAGCACGACTAGAAGATGTACTAGATAAGCTCGGAAATGCGAAATATTTTTCCACGTTGGATATGACAAGTTCTTTTCATCAGATACCACTCATAAAAAATTCAAGAAATATGACAGCATTCTCAACAAATTCAGGACACTATCATTTCAAACGCTTACCATTTGGATTAAAAATAGCAACAAATAGTTTTCAACGCATGCTTTCAATTGCATTAAGCGGACTTCAAGAATCAGCATTTCTCTATGTAGATGACATCATTGTTTTTGGATCAAACCTGAGACATCATAACAACAACTTGGAAAAAGTATTACAAAAACTACAAAGGTACAATTTGAAACTAAATCTCCAGAAATGTGAATTTTTAAAGACAGAAGTTGTGTACTTAGGACATCTTATAACATCCAAAGGAATAACAACTGATCCAACTAAACATGAAACCATAAGAGATTACCCAAAACCAAACAGTGCTGATGATACCAGAAGATTTATAGCATTCTGCAATTACTATAGAAAATTTATTCCAGATTTTGCAGAAATTGCAAGACCATTAAATCAATTGCTAAAGAAAGGACAGCTTTTCAATTGGACAGAAACATGTGAAGCAGCATTCCACAAGCTAAGAGAAAAACTTATATCTCCACAAGTATTAGCACATCCAGATTTTGATAAACCTTTTATACTGACAACAGATGCATCACAATTTGCCTTAGGAGCAGTACTATCTCAAGGTGAACCAGGACACGATGGACCAATTGCCTATGCCAGCAAAACATTAAATAAACATGAAGTAAATAAGGCAATAATAGAAAAAGATTTACTAGGAAATCACTGGGGAATCAACTACTTCAGACCATATCTCTATGGAAGAAAGTTCACGGTATACACAGACCATAGACCATTAGTAAGTCTATTCACACATAAGAATCCATCATCAAAACTAACACGAGTACGACTAGACTTGATGGATTATGATTTTGATATCATTTTTAAACAAGGCAAGATGAATACAAACGCGGATGCACTATCTAGAATAAAATTAGATAGTGAACAATTAAAAAAGATGATACCTACGGAAGCAAATATACAAGTAATAACACGGGCGGCACAAAAAAAATTTAACAAGAGTACATGTACAAATAAGATAATAACCGGTGATAAAAATAATGCGCAAATGAGTAACCTGAATAATAATGATAACTCTCAGCAAGTGGAGTCTGATCCACTTTATATATGGGAAGCTACATCATTTTCAGAAGTAAGACGTCTAAGAAATTTGAAATTTATATATAATGAAAAGGCCAAAAATATAAATAAAAATGGAGCAAACAACGTTCTTGAGGTGCATAACGAAAAATCTTTACCAGAGTTAAAATTGGTTCAGAGGAAGTTTACATCAAAAACACAAGAACAATATATAATAATAGCTCAAAATAAAGTTCATGCGATACTTAACGAAAAATCTTTACCAGAGATAAAATTGGTTCTGAGGAAGTTAGTATCAAAAGCAAAAGAAAAAAATATAGAAATATTATCGCTAGGAAAGAATGATATCATATTTAATTTAATAAAGGTGCACAAATTGAAAAGAATATTTAATGAGATACAGAGAGATACCAAGGAGAAATTAAAAATTATATTGTATCAGCCCCCGAAAGAAATAACAAATAAAGCTGAGCAGCTGCAGCTAATTAAAGAAAATCACGACTCAACATTAGGAGGACATATAGGTATTAAAAGATGCATCGCGAAATTAAAACAAAAATATATATGGAAAAATTTATCAAAAATGGTTAAAAACTACATAAACAATTGTAATTTATGTAATGAAGTAAAAATAACAAAATATATTAAAGAGAAAATGTGTGTGACGAATACACCAACAACATCATTTGAAACAGTAACAATGGATACAGTTGGACCAATGAGACCCTCTAATGGATACCGTTATATTCTAACAATACAATGTAAATTGACAAAATATTTAGTTGCAATTCCTTTAGAAGACAAAACAGCGATTTCTGTCGCAAAAGCTATTGTAGAAAAATTTATTCTCAAACATGGATGTTTCAAAATACTAAAAACAGACAAAGGAACAGAATTTACAAATGAATTGCTACAATGCATATGTAAAGAATTACACATAGAAAAAAGAACGTCAACACCATATCACCACGAAACTATCGGAACAGTTGAAAGAAATCATAGGGTATTGAATGAGTATTTAAGAGGAATGCAAGAAAATGATAACTGGTCAACTTTACTACCATACTACACATATTGTTACAATACAACTCCACACTCAACAACAACATATTCTACATTTGAATTAGTATATGGAAAAACTTGCACGCTACCTGGTGAGATTTGGAACAAAAATAAAAAATTATATGACTTAGAAGATTATTTGACAGAATTAAAAATTAAATTAAAGTACGCACATAACAAAGCCAAAGAATATTTAGAGAAATATAAAATAGATATATCAAATAAAGAAAATAAGGCAACAAAACACAAATTTAATGTAGGAGATCTAGTATATTTAAAAGTAGGAAATAAGAAAAAGTTTGATAGGCCATTTAAGGGACCATATGAAATAGTTGAAAGAAAAGGTCCGAATAGTATAATAAAATTGGATAACAAAACATCAGAAGTTCATAATAATAATATAATATTATCAAGAACATTAAGTTAAAATAAATGTAATACAAATATATAACCAATGTTTAAATTAAAAGAATTCAAATAAAATACTTACTATTTACATCTAGAAAGAAATAATTAAATTAAATTCACCTTCAAAATAATCTTTATTCATATTAAAGAATTATAAATAAACATTATTCATTTTCAAAAGGGGAAGGATGTAGTGCACATATGGCTAGCACTAACCTACCTCAACCATAAACATATCACACAACGCTACAAATGCTCTGCGTTGGTCTCATTGCATACGTACAGCGAAACCAAAGCATGAAGCGCAAACGGTGACAATCTCAAGTACTACTAGCGGCATGATTCATGTTATGCATTGTGCAATCAGATCGCTAGGGTTTCAGATGTCACTAGGGTTTGTAACCTGTAAGTGGGTTGTGATGGATATAATGTCAAACAGACATTAAGTAAAAATTAATAGTAAGCAATTGTGTAAAAATAGTATTTAGATTTCATTTATTTTTGTATATGTTAAGAATTTATTGAGTAAAAATGTTACATTGAGTGAAAAGAAAATATTGTAACTTTTCACTCAAATATTTTGTTATAAAAACCAGAGTTGATTGTAAATAAAATTAATCTTAGAATCACAACTAAAAACACAAGTTCTATTATTCAAACCAAGCCTTGTGGCTTGATCAATATAAAACATATTGAAATACTGCCTTGTGGCAAATCAATGAATCAAAGCCTTGCGGCTGATTTTAACAGGCCTTGTGGCCAAATCCCTTAAGTCTTTAGAAGTAGGAAACACTTTCTTCCTCTTAAACAGCAAACATTATATGGCGATCCTGCGGACAAACCTGTTCTACTGATCCTGCCACAAGCGGTATCACCACAACAACAAGAGGTGGAAAAATACAAAGCGACGCCAATTCCGGGTCCCAAAAAGATCACCATCGCAGAATACAGGGCCCGAGCGACAACAAAGAGGCAACAACAAGAACAGCAAATCCGAAAGAAAACAAGAGCTGGAAGACAAGCTCGGCAAAGGAGGGAGCTGAACAACATATACAGATTAATAACAATTTCTAAAGGAAAAGAAAGAGTAGAATTTTTTGGACAACTTGAAGACTTGAAATTTAAAATAAAAAACAATATTAATTAAAGATGACAGAATACAAACACTGTTTCATTTGTGAAGCAAAAATTAACTTAAAATACATACATGATCATTTAAAATTACATAAACAAATTTTTTTTTAAATTAATAAGATCATGAACAAAATTAATAAAAATTAGGAAAAACAAAATTCAAGTTTTTATTTCTATTAGAAACAATTCAGTTCATGTCTAAAGATATCCCACACTTATATGTGAACATCACAAATTTAAAAGAAACAATGGTTGCTTTAGGACAGGAAACAAAAATTACAGAGAATATTTCTTTCAATGGAAATATTTCCAACAAACAAGAAATGTATTTAGACATTTTTGTAGTAATATTTCTAATTGCATTGCTCATCTATATTATTAAGAAAGTTAATGCATACTATAAACAGTATGTTGTAAAAAGAATAGCAAATGCAAATGTTTAAAGCAAAAACTAATGGATGCGTTATTAGAATCTTTAAAAAAATTAAAAGACAGTATTACAAAAGCACCATCAAGAAAATTTAAGCAAAAAACCCTGCATGATAAGCAGACAGACTGCATTAATCTAGAAATAGAATTAAAAAAATATATAAATAGTCCGCATCCAAATTTTGAAACTATTGCAAAATGCAATAAACTTATAAAAGAATTGTTACAAAATAGATTAACAGAATATTATGCAGAACAAGATAATAGTGACAGCGATAGAACTAGTGATAGCGAAAATAATAGAGATAATAAAAGTATAATAAATATGGCGAACTTTGAAATTTCAGTAGTATCGAAAATAGTTGATGAGTTTGATGGAGATGGTAGAAAATTAATGCAATTTCTAGGAACAATAGAATTCTACGCATCAACGCTCAAAGATGATATTAAGAGAACTCAATTGCTAAAATTCATTCTAGCAGCAAAAGTCAGTGAAAAAGTAAAAAATAGATTGCTACCAACTGCAATTCTAAATTCAATTGAACAATTAAAACAAATACTTATAAAAAATTACAAATTAAATAAAAATCCTTTGATATTGCAGAATGAACTGCATCAAATAAAACAAGGAGCAATGAACGTCACTAATTTTGCTACTAGAATAGAAACAATAATAGCAGCTCTAAATAATATACAGATATCAACTCAAGGAGAAAATTATAAAGAAGTCATCATAAAATTAAATGACCAATTAGCGGTCAATGCATTTAAAACAGGTTTAAATGAGCCTTTTAGAAGCATAATTCTTGCAGCTCAGATAGCAACAGAAGTAGATAGTCATACAAATGCAAATTATAATGTAATGGCATTCAGAAATAGGAATGATTATAATAATAGAAATGGAAATTATAATAGGAATAGAAATATTCAAAATAATAACAATAATAACTTTAGGAATTATAATTATGGAAATAGTTACAATTCTAGAAATAACAATAGCAACCGGAATAGCAATAACGCTAATAGAAATAATAACAATGGTTATAGGAATTACAATAATAATAGAGCTAGTAATAATAATAGCTTTAATAATAATAGAAACCGTCAAAATTCGGGAAACGTATCAATCCCCGGCAACCGGGGTTAACGCAGCCTAGAAAAACCAATAAATATAGAATTAGCTGTGTTAGTAATAATTTTAATACTAATGTCATTAAAGTAAAAATAGGAGATAGAAATAATTTAGTAACCTTACTTATTGATATAGGTGCGGACATATCAATAATAAAAAATGATAAAATTAATGAAAATGATATAAAGTCATCAAATCAAATCCAAATCACAGGTATTGCAAGCAGACCATTAACCATTCAACAACAAACAAATATAAAAATAAAGCTCAACGATGGAGAGATTTCACACAGATTTTATGTCATACAAGAAGATATTGACATAAATGCAGATGGAATACTTGGAAGAGATTTCTTAATGAAATATAATTGTAAAATAGATTACGAAACATGTGTTTTATCCATACACACCAAAGAAAATCAAGACGATATTCCAATGTACGTGACCTTGCCAATAACAATATCAAACATTAATATACCAAGAAGAAGTGAACTAATATCAAATATAAATGTAGACCTGGAGGAAGACAGTATAGTACACGCATCAGAAATAAGAAAAGGAATATTTATAGCAAATGCAAGCATACCAGCAGATGGAATCAAGCACGTGAAAATACTGAATACAACCGATAATGATAAATATTTAGATAATTGCAATTTAAATATAGAGCCACTGAAAAATTTTAAAATACTGCAATACAATGCTTCAGAACAAAATGATGAGAATCTTGAAATTCAAATAGATGGAAAAGATGAAAAAGCCAAGCAAGAAGTAATTAACCTATGTTATAAATACAGAAACGTTTTTCATAATGAAGAAGATATACTAACAACAAACAATTTTTATAAACAGCAGATAGACTTAATTGACAACTCACCTGTTTATATAAAGAACTACAGACTTCCGCAAACACAGCTTCAAGAAATAGAAGATCAAGTCGAAAAGTTACTAGAAGAAGATATCATTGAACCATCATTCAGCCCATACAACTCTCCACTCTTAGTAGTACCAAAAAAATCTGCAGATGGAACAGCAAAATGGAGACTAGTAGACTTTAGGGCACTAAACAAAAAAATAATTAATGATAAATTTCCACTAGCACGACTAGAAGATGTACTAGATAAGCTCGGAAATGCGAAATATTTTTCCACGTTGGATATGACAAGTTCTTTTCATCAGATACCACTCATAAAAAATTCAAGAAATATGACAGCATTCTCAACAAATTCAGGACACAATCATTTCAAACGCTTACCATTTGGATTAAAAATAGCAACAAATAGTTTTCAACACATGCTTTCAATTGCATTAAGCGGACTTCAAGAATCAGCATTTCTCTATGTAGATGACATCATTGTTTTTGGATCAAACCTGAGACATCATAACAAAAACTTGGAAAAAGTATTACAAAAACTACAAAGGTACAATTTGAAACTAAATCTCCAGAAATGTGAATTTTTAAAGACAGAAGTTGTGTACTTAGGACATCTTATAACATCCAAAGGAATAACAACTGATCCAACTAAACATGAAACCATAAGAGATTACCCAAAACCAAACAGTGCTGATGATACCAGAAGATTTATAGCATTCTGCAATTACTATAGAAAATTTATTCCAGATTTTGCAGAAATTGCAAGACCATTAAATCAATTGCTAAAGAAAGGACAGCTTTTCAATTGGACAGAAACATGTGAAGCAGCATTCCACAAGCTAAGAGAAAAACTTATATCTCCACAAGTATTAGCACATCCAGATTTTGATAAACCTTTTATACTGACAACAGATGCATCACAATTTGCCTTAGGAGCAGTACTATCTCAAGGTGAACCAGGACACGATGGACCAATTGCCTATGCCAGCAAAACATTAAATAAACATGAAGTAAATAAGGCAATAATAGAAAAAGATTTACTAGGAAATCACTGGGGAATCAACTACTTCAGACCATATCTCTATGGAAGAAAGTTCACGGTATACACAGACCATAGACCATTAGTAAGTCTATTCACACATAAGAATCCATCATCAAAACTAACACGAGTACGACTAGACTTGATGGATTATGATTTTGATATCATTTTTAAACAAGGCAAGATGAATACAAACGCGGATGCACTATCTAGAATAAAATTAGATAGTGAACAATTAAAAAAGATGATACCTACGGAAGCAAATATACAAGTAATAACACGGGCGGCACAAAAAAAATTTAACAAGAGTACATGTACAAATAAGATAATAACCGGTGATAAAAATAATGCGCAAATGAGTAACCTGAATAATAATGATAACTCTCAGCAAGTGGAGTCTGATCCACTTTATATATGGGAAGCTACATCATTTTCAGAAGTAAGACGTCTAAGAAATTTGAAATTTATATATAATGAAAAGGCCAAAAATATAAATAAAAATGGAGCAAACAACGTTCTTGAGGTGCATAACGAAAAATCTTTACCAGAGTTAAAATTGGTTCAGAGGAAGTTTACATCAAAAACACAAGAACAATATATAATAATAGCTCAAAATAAAGTTCATGCGATACTTAACGAAAAATCTTTACCAGAGATAAAATTGGTTCTGAGGAAGTTAGTATCAAAAGCAAAAGAAAAAAATATAGAAATATTATCGCTAGGAAAGAATGATATCATATTTAATTTAATAAAGGTGCACAAATTGAAAAGAATATTTAATGAGATACAGAGAGATACCAAGGAGAAATTAAAAATTATATTGTATCAGCCCCCGAAAGAAATAACAAATAAAGCTGAGCAGCTGCAGCTAATTAAAGAAAATCACGACTCAACATTAGGAGGACATATAGGTATTAAAAGATGCATCGCGAAATTAAAACAAAAATATATATGGAAAAATTTATCAAAAATGGTTAAAAACTACATAAACAATTGTAATTTATGTAATGAAGTAAAAATAACAAAATATATTAAAGAGAAAATGTGTGTGACGAATACACCAACAACATCATTTGAAACAGTAACAATGGATACAGTTGGACCAATGAGACCCTCTAATGGATACCGTTATATTCTAACAATACAATGTAAATTGACAAAATATTTAGTTGCAATTCCTTTAGAAGACAAAACAGCGATTTCTGTCGCAAAAGCTATTGTAGAAAAATTTATTCTCAAACATGGATGTTTCAAAATACTAAAAACAGACAAAGGAACAGAATTTACAAATGAATTGCTACAATGCATATGTAAAGAATTACACATAGAAAAAAGAACGTCAACACCATATCACCACGAAACTATCGGAACAGTTGAAAGAAATCATAGGGTATTGAATGAGTATTTAAGAGGAATGCAAGAAAATGATAACTGATCAACGTTACTACCATACTACACATATTGTTACAATACAACTCCACACTCAACAACAACATATTCTCCATTTGAATTAGTATATGGAAAAACTTGCACGCTACCTGGTGAGATTTGGAACAAAAATAAAAAATTATATGACTTAGAAGATTATTTGACAGAATTAAAAATTAAATTAAAGTACGCACATAACAAAGCCAAAGAATATTTAGAGAAATATAAAATAGATATATCAAATAAAGAAAATAAGGCAACAAAACACAAATTTAATGTAGGAGATCTAGTATATTTAAAAGTAGGAAATACGAAAAAGTTTGATAGGCCATTTAAGGGACCATATGAAATAGTTGAAAGAAAAGGTCCGAATAGTATAATAAAATTGGATAACAAAACATCAGAAGTTCATAATAATAATATAATATTATCAAGAACATTAAGTTAAAATAAATGTAATACAAATATATAACCAATGTTTAAATTAAAAGAATTCAAATAAAATACTTACTATTTACATCTAGAAAGAAATAATTAAATTAAATTCACCTTCAAAATAATCTTTATTCATATTAAAGAATTATAAATAAACATTATTCATTTTCAAAAGGGGAAGGATGTAGTGCACATATGGCTAGCACTAACCTACCTCAACCATAAACATATCACACAACGCTACAAATGCTCTGCGTTGGTCTCATTGCATACGTACAGCGAAACCAAAGCATGAAGCGCAAACGGTGACAATCTCAAGTACTACTAGCGGCATGATTCATGTTATGCATTGTGCAATCAGATCGCTAGGGTTTCAGATGTCACTAGGGTTTGTAACCTGTAAGTGGGTTGTGATGGATATAATGTCAAACAGACATTAAGTAAAAATTAATAGTAAGCAATTGTGTAAAAATAGTATTTAGATTTCATTTATTTTTGTATATGTTAAGAATTTATTGAGTAAAAATGTTACATTGAGTGAAAAGAAAATATTGTAACTTTTCACTCAAATATTTTGTTATAAAAACCAGAGTTGATTGTAAATAAAATTAATCTTAGAATCACAACTAAAAACACAAGTTCTATTATTCAAACCAAGCCTTGTGGCTTGATCAATATAAAACATATTGAAATACTGCCTTGTGGCAAATCAATGAATCAAAGCCTTGCGGCTGATTTTAACAGGCCTTGTGGCCAAATCCCTTAAGTCTTTAGAAGTAGGAAACACTTTCTTCCTCTTAAACAGCAAACATTATATGGCGATCCTGCGGACAAACCTGTTCTACTGATCCTGCCACAAGCGGTATCACCACAACAACAAGAGGTGGAAAAATACAAAGCGACGCCAATTCCGGGTCCCAAAAAGATCACCATCGCAGAATACAGGGCCCGAGCGACAACAAAGAGGCAACAACAAGAACAGCAAATCCGAAAGAAAACAAGAGCTGGAAGACAAGCTCGGCAAAGGAGGGAGCTGAACAACATATACAGATTAATAACAATTTCTAAAGGAAAAGAAAGAGTAGAATTTTTTAGACAACTTGAAGACTTGAAATTTAAAATAAAAAACAATATTAATTAAAGATGACAGAATACAAACACTGTTTCATTTGTGAAGCAAAAATTAACTTAAAATACATACATGATCATTTAAAATTACATAAACAAATTTTTTTTTAAATTAATAAGATCATGAACAAAATTAATAAAAATTAGGAAAAACAAAATTCAAGTTTTTATTTCTATTAGAAACAATTCAGTTCATGTCTAAAGATATCCCACACTTATATGTGAACATCACAAATTTAAAAGAAACAATGGTTGCTTTAGGACAGGAAACAAAAATTACAGAGAATATTTCTTTCAATGGAAATATTTCCAACAAACAAGAAATGTATTTAGACATTTTTGTAGTAATATTTCTAATTGCATTGCTCATCTATATTATTAAGAAAGTTAATGCATACTATAAACAGTATGTTGTAAAAAGAATAGCAAATGCAAATGTTTAAAGCAAAAACTAATGGATGCGTTATTAGAATCTTTAAAAAAATTAAAAGACAGTATTACAAAAGCACCATCAAGAAAATTTAAGCAAAAAACCCTGCATGATAAGCAGACAGACTGCATTAATCTAGAAATAGAATTAAAAAAATATATAAATAGTCCGCATCCAAATTTTGAAACTATTGCAAAATGCAATAAACTTATAAAAGAATTGTTACAAAATAGATTAACAGAATATTATGCAGAACAAGATAATAGTGACAGCGATAGAACTAGTGATAGCGAAAATAATAAAGATAATAAAAGTATAATAAATATGGCGAACTTTGAAATTTCAGTAGTATCGAAAATAGTTGATGAGTTTGATGGAGATGGTAGAAAATTAATGCAATTTCTAGGAACAATAGAATTCTACGCATCAACGCTCAAAGATGATATTAAGAGAACTCAATTGCTAAAATTCATTCTAGCAGCAAAAGTCAGTGAAAAAGTAAAAAATAGATTGCTACCAACTGCAATTCTAAATTCAATTGAACAATTAAAACAAATACTTATAAAAAATTACAAATTAAATAAAAATCCTTTGATATTGCAGAATGAACTGCATCAAATAAAACAAGGAGCAATGAACGTCACTAATTTTGCTACTAGAATAGAAACAATAATAGCAGCTCTAAATAATATACAGATATCAACTCAAGGAGAAAATTATAAAGAAGTCATCATAAAATTAAATGACCAATTAGCGGTCAATGCATTTAAAACAGGTTTAAATGAGCCTTTTAGAAGCATAATTCTTGCAGCTCAGATAGCAACAGAAGTAGATAGTCATACAAATGCAAATTATAATGTAATGGCATTCAGAAATAGGAATGATTATAATAATAGAAATGGAAATTATAATAGGAATAGAAATATTCAAAATAATAACAATAATAACTTTAGGAATTATAATTATGGAAATAGTTACAATTCTAGAAATAACAATAGCAACCGGAATAGCAATAACGCTAATAGAAATAATAACAATGGTTATAGGAATTACAATAATAATAGAGCTAGTAATAATAATAGCTTTAATAATAATAGAAACCGTCAAAATTCGGGAAACGTATCAATCCCCGGCAACCGGGGTTAACGCAGCCTAGAAAAACCAATAAATATAGAATTAGCTGTGTTAGTAATAATTTTAATACTAATGTCATTAAAGTAAAAATAGGAGATAGAAATAATTTAGTAACCTTACTTATTGATATAGGTGCGGACATATCAATAATAAAAAATGATAAAATTAATGAAAATGATATAAAGTCATCAAATCAAATCCAAATCACAGGTATTGCAAGCAGACCATTAACCATTCAACAACAAACAAATATAAAAATAAAGCTCAACGATGGAGAGATTTCACACAGATTTTATGTCATACAAGAAGATATTGACATAAATGCAGATGTAATACTTGGAAGAGATTTCTTAATGAAATATAATTGTAAAATAGATTACGAAACATGTGTTTTATCCATACACACCAAAGAAAATTCCAATGTACGTGACGTTGCCAATAACAATATCAATAATATTAATATACCAAGAAGAAGTGAACTAATATCAAATATAAATGTAGACCTGGAGGAAGACAGTATAGTACACGCATCAGAAATAAGAAAAGGAATATTTATAGCAAATGCAAGCATACCAGCAGATGGAATCAAGCACTTGAAAATACTGAATACAACCGATAATGATAAATATTTAGATAATTGCAATTTAAATATAGAGCCACTGAAAAATTTTAAAATACTGCAATACAATGCTTCAGAACAAAATGATGAGAATCTTGAAATTCAAATAGATGGAAAAGATGAAAAAGCCAAGCAAGAAGTAATTAACCTATGTTATAAATACAGAAACGTTTTTCATAATGAAGAAGATATACTGACAACAAACAATTTTTATAAGCAGCAGATAGACTTAATTGACAACTCACCTGTTTATATAAAGAACTACAGACTTCCGCAAACACAGCTTCAAGAAATAGAAGATCAAGTACAAAAGTTACTAGAAGAAGATATCATTGAACCATCATTCAGCCCATACAACTCTCCACTCTTAGTAGTACCAAAAAAATCTGCAGATGGAACAGCAAAATGGAGACTAGTAGACTTTAGGGCACTAAACAAAAAAATAATTAATGATAAATTTCCACTAGCACGACTAGAAGATGTACTAGATAAGCTCGGAAATGCGAAATATTTTTCCACGTTGGATATGACAAGTTCTTTTCATCAGATACCACTCATAAAAAATTCAAGAAATATGACAGCATTCTCAACAAATTCAGGACACAATCATTTCAAACGCTTACCATTTGGATTAAAAATAGCAACAAATAGTTTTCAACGCATGCTTTCAATTGCATTAAGCGGACTTCAAGAATCAGCATTTCTCTATGTAGATGACATCATTGTTTTTGGATCAAACCTGAGACATCATAACAAAAACTTGGAAAAAGTATTACAAAAACTACAAAGGTACAATTTGAAACTAAATCTCCAGAAATGTGAATTTTTAAAGACAGAAGTTGTGTACTTAGGACATCTTATAACATCCAAAGGAATAACAACTGAGTATATGTCAAACTGTTCTGCCGAAAGACGTGCTTTGTTTCTTGTCGCGTAAAATTTTAATTTAATACCGAATTTCGCGTGTAATTCAATTAAAATTAAATTCTTTTTGGACTTGCCGTGCATTACTTTGGGACCTTCGTTGGATTTATACAACTGTGGGCCAAGAAAGCGCTGAAATAATCCTTTTTTATATATCATAAATTTATATTTTCATTTGTTTTTCTGCTACAGCAACAACAAACGCTGGTTTGTTTTTTGTGAAAGCGGATTTGTTCTTGTTTTTTTTCCATTGTTTTCTGACGTTTGTCAGCTTGAATTCTAAAGCTTCTCAAACCGTTGTCATTAGTAACAACTTTCGAACGCCTTTCAAACTGTTGCCTTCTAAACTAGTTTGCCTGTCTCTTTCAAACTTTCTCAAATAGGGTTGCCAAAGCTTAACTTTATTTTTTTTTACTTTTAACTTATAAATTTATAACTGAATATAAGATTTTTAAATATGGTTTGCAATTTCCGCAACTGTACCGTTAAGGGAGAATCTGACCGAATTGTAAATTGTTGGTTATGTGAATCCTTTTTTCACACTAAGTGTGTAGCACTAAATGCGCGTGTCTCCGACGCACTGGGTGAAAATAAGGGTCTCCGTTGGGCATGCGAAGATTGCAGAGCAACCGATTTGGAAATATTAAAACTTATAAGGCAATCGAGAAAGGGTTTCTTGGAGGTTTCTAAAGACCTAGAGGCGGCTCATTTGAAAAGTCTTTCAAATCGTTTAAGTGCATGGATGAGGCTTTTGTCTCTCCTAAGCGAAAGCGGAACAGCAAAAACCTTCGAAGCTCTGCCAAATCTATTACTAAATCAGCCACTCCGTCTACAAGTGTTACTCCTAAAGCTAACCCTGAAACTAGTGCTGAGCCTTCACCCTTAAACTTAAACTTACACACTTCATGTGAAGCATTTTCAACTGAGAATGTAACTACAGCTCGAAATACTGATGTTGCGGCCCTTTCTAGAGCTCCCGCATCAGTCAGTGAGAATTTACTGTTGACAGAAGCCTCTGCTGTACACACAATAAATTTAATTACTGACTCTCCTTCTACTTCTGATGCTGAGGTAACTTATGCTAAGGCTTGTGCCTTATCAAGTGCTGGCACTTCTCCTGCATTACTCAAAACTAATAACACAGGCGCAATACCAAAACAAATATCGATAAGCAGTTTGAATCAGCCGGTTCACAAAAATCTTGTGATAATTCCGCCTGCAAGATCAATATTTGTATCCCGTTTTGCAGCTGATACGACTGAGGATGACATTCTTTTCTATTTGCAATCAAATTTACATCTTTTAAATAAAAGAATTTCGATTTATAAATTCAAGTTACCTCATGAACGCGTCACGTCTTCATTTAAAATTACTCTACGTGATGATCCCTACAATAAAGTAATCAGTCAAAGTTTTTGGCCTGAATATACATTAGTTCATGAATACGTCCCTAGATCACAACCTAGAACTGTACTAGCTTCTTTACCTGTTCGCAACATGAACCAAAAAAACTAGATTGCTGCCTTCAGTTTCTAATCTTATATCAAAACGTTCGTGGCATTAATACTAAATTGATTAATTTATTCATTATGAGTCACAACATTCATTATGATATACTTACTTTCAGTGAGACTTGGCTAAAACCCAACACTTTAAATTCTGAAATTCTTTGCAACAAATTTAACATTTATCGCAAAGATAGAAACTCCATTCCTGGCAATTATTCTAACGGTGGAGGTGTGTTGATTTCGGTCAAATCAACACATTACTCTCAAGAAATAGACATACAAGAAGCTGCAGACATAGAATTTTGTTGTGTTCATATAAAGTTCGGTCCCTTGAGTATCTATATTACATGCTCATATATCCCACCATTTTCTAACTTAGAAGTTTATAGCAAACATTTGCTCGCTATTAGTAAAGTTTGCCTACAGCTTCATCCAAATGATCATATATTAATAACTGGTGACTTTCACCTGCCCAACGTTTCTTGGAACTGTTGTTCCGAAAACCCTACAATATTTTTACCTTCTTCGGAAAGCTCATCTGACAATTGCTTTTTAAACGAACTCTCAAGCCAAGGTCTTTTCCAACTAAACTGTCACTTGAACAAGAATAAACGTTTGCTCGATCTGATATTTTTTGATGATAGCAATATTGCTTCAGTGTCAAGGTCTGATCCCTTGGTCACTCCTGAAGATTCTCACCATCCGACTATAGAAATCTGTTTAAATATTCCTAAACCATCTGTGCAGAACCAAACTATTCAACCGCTCACCGAATTCAACTTTAAGAAAACTAATTATGTTACTTTGAAAAATATTTTGTCCAATATAAATTTGTCACCTATACTGAATCTAAATACAAAATTCTTATCATCACAGAATCTGGATGCCGCGGTCTATGCGTTTAACTCAACGCTCATGGATTGCTTTCTTAGATCTATTCCTCAACGAAAAGCCTCTATAATTTCAGGCCCCGTGTGGTATACCAATGAATTACGAAAACTGAGAAACTTGAAAACTAAATATTATAAAAAATATCAAAAAACACATAACATATGTGATATTGCACATTATACTTCGACTAAATATAGTTACCAACAATTGTGCAAGCAATCCTATAACATCTACCTCACAAAAGTTAAACTAAACATTAAGTCTGATGCAAAATCATTCTGGAGCTTTGTTAACACAAAACGCAAAATTGATTCCTATCCTTCTTTTATGAAGTACAATAATGTGGAATCCGATAATGACAATAGTATCTGCAACCTTTTTGCTGATTTTTTCAAGTCGACTTATTCATCATCTTCTTTTAATAATGGCAGCTATCCCCATTATGTTCAATCTGGTGATATTTGTCTCCCAATAGTTGATACTAGTACAGTTCTAGCCTACTTAAGAGATCTTAAATCTTCTTATAAAAGCGGTCCCGACAATATACCCTCATGCATATTGAAATACTGTTGCGAAGAATTAGTAAAGCCTATCACTTTACTTTTTACTTCATCTTTAAAATATTGTTATTTTCCAGCTGCATGGAAATCTTCATTTATTATTCCGTTGCATAAATCTGGTAACAGGTCTTTAATTGATAATTATCGTGGAATTGCTAAATTAAGTACTTTGCCCAAACTTTTTGAGGCAATTGTTACATCACAATTATCACATAGTGTAAAGTCTTTGATGTCTCCATGTCAACATGGATTTCTTTCTGGAAAATCGACTGTCACTAACCTACTTGAATTTACATCTAAGACCATAGAGAATTTTGGAAAAGGTCTTCAGACAGATGTCATCTATACGGATTTTAGTAAAGCTTTTGATGTTGTAAATCACAAACTCTTAGTTTTAAAATTATCTCTTATCGGATTTCCCATACAGCTGGTGAGGTGGATTGAATCGTATCTCAGTAATAGAACTCAATCTGTTTTATTTAAACTCGTGAAATCTTACGAGTTCCCGGTTACCTCAGGAGTGCCCCAAGGGAGTCACATCGGGCCTCTTCTCTTTCTACTTTTCATAAATGATTTGCCAACTATAATATTGCATTCTAACGTCTTGATGTACGCTGACGACGTCAAACTATTTCTTTCTTACAAAAATGAAAATGATGCCAAATTCTTACAAATTGACATCAATAATCTTTATAACTGGTGCAAAATAAATCATATGAATCTCAATATGAAAAAATGTAAGCACATGACCTTCTCGCGTAAGCCATGGCTTAGAAGCACGTACAAAATCTGCGACTATACACTAGAATCTCTAGATAGTTTCCATGATCTTGGAGTTACCATGGATCCTAAACTTCGCTTTCATATTCATATAACTAAAATAATAAATAGAGCAAATAGTACCCTAGGAATTATCAAACGATGGGCAAAAGAGTTTAATGATCCCCTTATTACGAAATCTTTGTTCACTTCACTAGTGCGGCCTATCTTAGAATATGCCTCAATTATATGGTGTCCACGATATTGTTGTTACATTGACGACATTGAATCAGTTCAGAAAAAATTTCTTCTGTTCTGCTTAAGCAATTTATACTGCAGAACTGACTTTCATCTTCCACCTTATGAATATCGATTACAGCTATTAAATCTTCCTACTTTAAAAAATCGCAGAACTATGCTTAATGTAAGCTGGATTGTTAAACTTCTGCATGGATATGTTGACAGTCCATATTTATTAAGTAAAATTTATTTTAATATTCCTATTCGTCCTAGAAGATCTTTTGAATTACTTTACTTGAACTTTTGTAGAACAAACTACTTGCAAAATGAACCGCTGAGAAGTGCTTGTGGTGACTTTAATTTTGTTTTCGATGTTATCTCATTAAATGAATCCATATACTCAATTAAACTTAAAATTCTAGATTATCTCCAGTACCGAGGTTGATTTGGATTATGCTCTCCAAAGAATACTTTATATTTTCCTGGCTATGTTTGGCAATACTATCAAGCTGATTTATTTTAAACATGATTATCCAGAGCGAGACCACGTCCGTCTCGCCTGGCATATGCCGGAGGTAGACCCCGTCCGTCTAACCTTGCATATGTGAGCTTTGCTCTAATCCCTGTTCCTACACACATTATAGAACTTGGTTATCAGCCTCACATATGTGAGCACTGCTCTAATCAATTGATCTATTAATATCAAGATGTTAATCCGAAATATATACAACCTTACATCATTTTTACTATGTATATTATATCTGAAATCCTTTAAATTAATAATTAAATGTATAATGAATTGTATAGTGTTTAAGTGAATCAAACAAATTGTTGAATTTTTAAAATGCTATAAAGCCTTAGGGCTTAGCATCTCAATAAAATAATAATAATAATAATAATAATAATAATAAAAGCAAAAGAAAAAAATATAGAAATATTAGCGCTAGGAAAGAATGATATCATATTTAATTTAATAAAGGTGCACAAATTGAAAAGAATATTTAATGAGATACAGAGAGATACCAAGGAGAAATTAAAAATTATATTGTATCAGCCCCCGAAAGAAATAACAAATAAAGCTGAGCAGCTGCAGCTAATTAAAGAAAATCACGACTCAACATTAGGAGGACATATAGGTATTTAAAGATGCATCGCGAAATTAAAACAAAAATATATATGGAAAAATTTATCAAAAATGGTTAAAAACTACATAAACAATTGTAATTTATGTAATGAAGTAAAAATAACAAAATATATTAAAGAGAAAATGTGTGTGACGAATACACCAACAACATCATTTGAAACAGTAACAATGGATACAGTTGGACCAATGAGACCCTCTAATGGATACCGTTATATTCTAACAATAAATACAATGTAAATTGACAAAATATTTAGTTGCAATTCCTTTAGAAGACAAAACAGCGATTTCTGTCGCAAAAGCTATTGTAGAAAAATTTATTCTCAAACATGGATGTTTCAAAATACTAAAAACAGACAAAGGAACAGAATTTACAAATGAATTGCTACAATGCATATGTAAAGAATTACACATAGAAAAAAGAACGTCAACACCATATCACCACGAAACTACCGGAACAGTTGAAAGAAATCATAGGGTATTGAATGAGTATTTAAGAGGAATGCAAGAAAATGATAACTGGTCAACTTTACTACCATACTACACATATTGTTACAATACAACTCCACACTCAACAACAACATATTCTCCATTTGAATTAGTATATGGAAAAATTTGCACGCTACCTGGTGAGATTTGGAACAAAAATAAAAAATTATATGACTTAGAAGATTATTTGACAGAATTAAAAATTAAATTAAAGTACGCACATAACAAAGCCAAAGAATATTTAGAGAAATATAAAATAGATATATCAAATAAAGAAAATAAGGCAACAAAACACAAATTTAATGTAGGAGATCTAGAATATTTAAAAGTAGGAAATACGAAAAAGTTTGATAGGCCATTTAAGGGACCATATGAAATAGTTGAAAGAAAAGGTCCGAATAGTATAATAAAATTGGATAACAAAACATCAGAAGTTGATAATAATAATATAATATTATCAAGAACATTAAGTTAAAATAAATGTAATACAAATATATAACCAATGTTTAAATTAAAAGAATTCAAATAAAATACTTACTATTTACATCTAGAAAGAAATAATTAAATTAAATTCACCTTCAAAATAATCTTTATTCATATTAAAGAATTATAAATAAACATTATTCATTTTCAAAAGGGGAAGGATGTAGTGCACATATGGCTTGCACTAACCTACCTCAACCATAAACATATCACACAACGCTACAAACGCTCTGCGTTGGTCTCATTGCATACGTACAGCGAAACCAAAGCATGAAGCGCAAACGGTGACAATCTCAAGTACTACTAGCGGCATGATTCATGTTATGCATTGTGCAATCAGATCGCTAGGGTTTCAGATGTCACTAGGGTTTGTAACCTGTAAGTGGGTTGTGATGGATATAATGTCAAACAGACATTAAGTAAAAATTAATAGTAAACAATTGTGTAAGAATAGTATTTAGATTTCATTTATTTTTGTATATGTTAAGAATTTATTGAGTAAAAATGTTACATTGAGTGAAAAGAAAATATTGTAACTTTTCACTCAAATATTTTGTTATAAAAACCAGAGTTGATTGTAAATAAAATTAATCTTAGAATCACAATTAAAAACACAAGTTCTATTATTCAAACCAAGCCTTGTGGCTTGATCAATATAAAACATATTGAAATACTGCCTTGTTGCAGATCAATGAATCAAAGCCTTGCGGCTGATTAACAGGCCTTGTGGCCAAATCCCTTAGGTCTTTAGAAGTAGGAAACACTTTCTTCCTCTTAAACAGCAAACATTTTAATGGGCTGCATTAATGCATTAATTCATTTTAAAAAAATGTCCTAGATCAATGCAAAGGACAAACATGATTAAAAAATTATATGAAAAAATTTTAAAATGTTGACTTCAAATGCGTTTATTGGGACCAGACTTCATTGTACGTCAAATCTTAGTGCAGAATCAGATTTTTCAGTTAGTTAAACATAGAAGTAGGTACTTTTGTTTTTTTAAAAAAAATTTTAAATCCATTAGAAAAATGTAAATACATTTCATCTAAAATTACTCTCCGAAAACCGGATTTTCGACCAGAACCGGGCCACTTTTGACAATTCTTGGACTTTTAAGAGCTCTAATTACTTCATTTGCAACCATCATCTTTTTCAGTGGGGGGCACGGAGGATCCGAGATACTTTAACAAAATCCATACAAATGTGACTTGCTCTAATATACATAAGCGAAATATTCAAGGGCACATTAGCGAGATATTCAATGCGCTGCTTCGCTATAACGGTGCTACGCAGTTCCAGCGAGCATACTTGGAAAAAAGTATTTACATATATACACATTAAATGTCGTGTTGTGTTTGTTGTTGTAGCATGCAGCAGCGGCGAACAGACGCAATTCGTTTTTTATGTGTAGATGTGTAATTGGACAGAAAAAGAAAGAGCAAAGGTATGACTTTAGCACAAAAATGCGAGTATAAGCGTACACCGATAGCAATCATAGTAAAGACACAAAGAGAAAGAGAAAGGGTATGTCTTTAGCACAAAGATGCAAGAATAAGCGTACACCGAAAGCAATAGTGGAAAGAGTAAAGCATGCTTTGGACAGAGGACAGAGGAAAGAAATGTTTTGCGAGAAAGAGAAAGAAAACAGAAAGAACTGCAACTTTAGCATCAAAATATGCAGATAATTGCGCATAATAAAACAATGAACGGAAAGATTGGGGTATTTATTATTTGAGCACATGAATACAAAGAAAAACAATGAAAAAAAAGATAAGAAAGAAAGAAGCACAAATAGTATCAAAGTATGCGTGTGCATTAAAAAAAGGTTTAGGTAGCTATTTTTATAACGAAAATAAAGATGCTGGTGGACAGGGAGAAAAAAACATACACACTAAAAAAAACAAAAACAAACACTATAAAAAAGTTTGCACTAAAAAACAAAGAACAGATTCAATTATAATAAGCAAACGTTGCTAGAAAATTTGAATGTACAGAAGAGAGGACAGATTGAATGTCGAAAGGCTGTTAGAAAAATTTGAATGTAAGTTAGCAGGTGTCAGCTAACATTGCACGCGAATCCGTTAGAGCCAGAGTATAAATTCGTACGTGACAATATCGCGATCTAAATAAACTACAGCGTCAGAAAAAACAGCCACAACAGTAGCAGCAACAACAACAATAATAACAACATAGCACCAGCAAGCAGTGCCCACTACAACAATAGCAGGAATAACCAACTACAGCGTCAGCAAAAACAGCCACAACAATAGCAGCAACAACAACAACAACGACAGCAGCAGCAACTCAAGGCGTAGGGATAGATTATTTTTTGAATGTTAGTTTAGTTTTAAGATACGCTCCAATAAATAAAGTGGTGTATTTTAACACTGGCACATAGTGCCAAAAATAAATAAAGCGTTTTAACTCGAATTAACTGGCGCCCAACGTGGGGCCACGCGAAAAAAGTTATAGTGCGTGGCAAGGGTTCGGACCCTGAACGAAAATAAAAAGAAAAAATTTAAATTCCACATAGCGGAAAGAAACATAAAGCAGTCAAAATAAGATAAAAAATTGAAAATTCAAGTTGAACATTTTAAATAAAGAGTTGTAAAAAATTGAAAAAAAACGTACGCATATCTGGGATAAACTGACCCGAAAAAAAGAGAAAAAAAAACAATTTATTTCGAAAGAAAAAAATCGATAATATTAAAAATACAATAACTTCAATTAAATCTAAAAAAAAACTTCATATAAAATTGAATTAATTTAATTAAAATAAAAAATAAGAATAAATTAAAGGAACTAATAAGAAACAAGAAACTTACCAGTAACTGTAAGAACACTTATTGAACAAAAAGAACTAGGGGGAATAACTGGACAACATGGATGCTGTTAAGTTTATGTAAGTAAAGTGTTCAGCAAGCATAGGCAGAAATTTTAATTGAAACTTATGTAAATTGGATCTTTAAACTTATTCTATTATATTTTCCTGTAATTTAGTTGAAGCTTAAAGCGTAAAAGCAAATAATTCTTTCATTCAAGAAATAAAAATTACATTAATAAATAATTGTTAAACTGAAGTTTATAATAAAGTGTTCAATCGAAACAAAATTTGTTTACCCTTTTTAAAAAAAAAAAACAGTGAATAAAAATTATTTTGAATCTATTTAATTAATTGAGTTGCGATAATTGAAAATGGATGCTCAAACATTGCAAGGTCTTTTAAATGCTACTATCAAAGCAACCACGGATCAGACTAAACGTGAGTTTCAGGGGAAGCTAGATGAATTAACGAACAGACTCACACAAATAGAGACACCTTCGCAAGTTGAGGACTTTAAAGAAGTGACAATAGAGCCAGGCAGAAACTGTAACGAATCACTTGACCTTGTAAAGTCCATGCCTGAATTTTCTGGAGACCAGGCACAATACGTGTCCTGGAGGCATGCGGCTCACACCGCCTACAAAATGTATGCAAATTATGATGGTAGTTCAAAACACTACCAAGCTGTTGCGATAGTCAGGAACAAAAAAGTAGGTTCCGCCGACATGGTCCTAACATCCTTTAAATCCACGCTTAATTTCCATGCAATTATTGCAAGACTCGATTTTACATACGCAGATAAAAGACCTATCTACCTTATAGAACAAGAAATGTCGACAATGCGACAAGGTTGATTAACAATTGTCGAATTTTATGAGGAAGTGGAGAAGAAACTAACGCTTCTAGTGAACAAAACAATAATGACACACAGCGGACAGACTGAACTTATTGAGTCTCTTAACAACAAATACAGACAGGATTGAACAGACCGCTATGCGACGTTCTATTCTCGTCCAGGCGAAGCGATATGCCTACGGCCTTAGCCCTAGCTCAGGAGCTAGAGGCGAACCATGCAAGATCACTTTTTGCAAACTCATTCAACAATCGACCGGCACTCATGCCACAAAGAGACAGTTTGCCGCAATTTCGTAGACTCCCCATGAGGCCCCAATGGGAACGACCCGTTCCAATGGAGATTGATCCTTCTTTATCACATTTTCGACAAAACAGACCATCACAGGAACAAGAAAGACCACTGTTAACTCAAAATAGGCCAATGCAAAATAGACAACCCTTTCCTCGAAACCAAGGACCACGAGGCCCATTTCCCATTAGACCATCAAACAACTTCAACACAGAAAGGACTCAAACAGCTTACCATGAAGAGAGACCACCTAAAAGACAATATGAAAGCGACAGACAACATGTTACCAAGCTACAACGTATTAACCAATTGAAACAGCATGAACACAATGACAGACACATACCTGGAATTTATGTTGGCAGTATTCCTTACCTTCCCAGTGAGGACGAGGACGAAGATCAAATCGTACATGGCAACACCCCAGTGGATGATGACATAGAGTATGAGGCAACTGACGAAATCAATTTTTTAGACTAAAATCCCTCCTGCCATACGGTAGCAGGAAGTTCGCGGGCAAAGAATTAAAATTCTTGGTCGACACCGGTGCCTCGAAGAATTACGTTAAGAATCTTAGTTTTTTAACGGGTATAAGGAGTTAAGAAATTCCTTTCACAGTAAAATCGATACACGGAACCGATAAAATTCTGCGAAAATGCATTATCAATATTTTTAATAAAAACGCAATTTTCTATATTTTACCAACTCTCCACACTTTTGATGGAATAATAGGTTTCGATCTCCTTAGAGGTATAAATGCTCTTTTTGATATGATGAAGGGGATTATAAATTACAATGACGGGAATGAGAAGTTGCTGTACTTTTATTGTGAAAATGTTAATAATATAGTCTTAGGGCCCACCGAAAGTAGGCAGTTATCGCAATTAATTAGAGAAAAATCAGGGATATTTGCTGACCCAAATGAGGCGTTACTATACAATACCAGCGTCATAGCGACTATAAGGACAACTGACAGTGAACCGGTTTATTCAAAAACGTACCCGTATCCAATAGCAGCTGCTGCTTTTGTATACAAAGAGATAGAGGACCTCTTAGCTAATGGAATAATTAGGCCTTCACGCTCACCATTTAATAACCCGATATGGATACTAGACAAGAAAGGATTCGATGCAGATTGCAGGCGTAAGATGCGTCTAGTAATCGAGTTCAGAAAGTTAAACGAGAAAACTGTCTGTGACAAATATCCTATTCCGGATACCTCTGTAATTCTATCTAACCTAGGGAAATCCAAATATTTCACGACACTAGATCTAAAGTCGGGATTTCACCAAATTTACTTGGCGTGAAAACTACATTCTCCGTCAATAATGGCAAGTACGAATTTTTCCGCTTACCATTTAGGCTGAAAAATTCCTCAGGCATATTTCAACGAGCCATAGATGATGTAATGAGGGATCACATAGGGAAATGATGCCACGTCTACATAGATGATGTTATCATCTTCTCTGAGACAGAGGAAAAATACTTGGAGGATATTGGTACAATTTTGTCGAAACTATTCGAAGCAGGAATGCGTGTTTCAATTGAGAAATCGAAATTTTTTAGAACAGAAGTAGAGTTTTTGGGTTTTATGGTGTCAGGCAATGGAATTAAAACTTGTCCTGAAAAAATCAAAGACATCATAAATTACGAAGTGCCGAAAACTCTCAGAGCACTGCGATCATTTTTAGGATTAGCGGGATACTACAGGCGTTTCATAAGAGACTACGCGAAAATTGTAAAACCGTTAACAAAATTCCTTGGAAAATGGACATATAGGGTCCAACCGCTCTAAGAATGTCAAAATAGAATTCGATAACGAGGCACTATCGGTTTTTGATAAAGTAAACAAATCCTTGCATCCGAGGATGTTCTCCTTCTCTACCCTGATTTTGAGAAACAATTCGACTTAACAACGGACGATTTTTCTCACGCAATTGGTGCTGTTTTATCGCAGAATGGCCAACCAATTACGTTGATATCGAGAACCCTGTCGGGTACGGAGGAAAATTACGCTACGAATGAACGTGAGTTATTAGCTATTGTGTGGTCACTACAGAAATTGCGTAATTATTTGTACGGGACCAGACAACTAAATATTTTCACAGACCATCAGCCTCTTACATTTGCAATATCTGATAAGAATGCAAATGCGAAGATTAAGAGGTGGAGAGCTTTTGTAGAGGAATTTTCACCCAAATTCTTCTATAAACCAGGGAAAGAAAATTATGTTGCAGATACATTATCTAGGCAACATTCGAATTTGTTATAAGAATCCTCCGACTCAGAGACTGCTACCCTGCATAGTGAAATTTCTCTGACAAAAACCATATCTACCGTTCAGAACCAAATAGTCCTCTGCAACGGAAGGGAAACCGAAAAAAGAAGAAAATAGTTTTTAGATCAAGAATAAGACACACAATCACATTCGTGAATTTAGATGATCTTTTGGTAATACTTAAATAGGTGGTTAACCCCGATGTTTTAAACGCATTATACTGCGATTTACCGATTCTAGCTCAATTCCAGGATAAATTAATAGCAGCATTCCCCTCAGTCAAATTCCGCCATACAAACCGAATCGTAATAGATGTCCTGAATCGGGATGACCAAACAGAAATCGCGGTAGACGAGCACAATCGAGCTCACCGAAATGCACGAGAAAATGTGCAACAAATTCTAAGGGACTACTTCTTCCCAGAACTTAGACAAAAACTGAAAGAAGTTATATCGATGTGCAAAATCTGTCGCGAGGCAAAATACCAAAGGCACCCCAATAGAGTCGAAATCAAACACCCATACCATCCCATCCATGAGAGATATTGCATATCGATATCTAAAAAAAAAAAAAATAAATAAATAACTGGCCATTTCAGTCCTTGAAAGGACTTTGACCTAACTTCTTATGATCAATTGTGTTGTGCGCAAGGGCGTCCACAGTGCCCCCTGCCCCCCCCCCCCCCCCCCTCAACTGAAAAATTTTATATATTTTTATTCCCTATGTGTATATGTAACATTTTTGTATATATGTTACAAAGTTTTAAACTGTTAAGTTCTGATTTCTTATACTATGTTTACATTACCTCGAAACTACACAGTTAACTTTGAAATTGGATACTTAACTGCTTAGTTTCCCATACAAAATCTTAACTATCTCGCAAAGCAGTTAAGTTGAAACTGCGACCTAAACCATCTCATTTTGCCATGCAACACTGTGTTTTCATCAAGAACAAGAGGAAATTAAAAAAAATGACAAGGAAATTTCACATCAAAAACGCAAAAAAATATTTTAAAACAATTCCTTTTCTTTTGATGATTCGGTTAAAGACCACCAGCTTAGAAAACACTTCCTGCTGATGATGAACAAAAACTCCTACAAGGCTTTTGTTATATATATTGTAATATTTTTAATTTTGTTTTTTGCATGAAAATTAAATTTTCAATATGTCTCAAAATTTTGTGATTCAACGAAAAATTAACGTCAAATAATGACAAAGTTAACTACGCTACTGGCAGTGTAAACACCAGAAACAGTTACCAAACTATTGTAGTCAAACTGCATAGTTAAATGTGTAATGTAAACATGATATTAGGTGGTACCAAACTTAGTTTTATCTGACTTTTTTGTAATGCACATGTCGCTTAACTGACCAATGTCAATTGTCACATCGTAACATACAAAGCTAAAAACGATTTGTTTTGGTTTCACTGCATGCTTGTGGTAAAACCAATGCAAACGTAAACAGAACAAATTTAAGTGCTACCAGCGGCGTGATTCATGTTATACATTGTGTAAGCAGATCGCTGCCAAAAGTAGTACACTTGAGTTTGTGACCTGTTAGTGGGTTATGATGGGTACGATTACAGATGTGCAAGCAGAATATTTATGACACACAGATGTGTAATAATTGTAAGCAGATTTAGTTTAAGTTATTTTTGTATATGTTAAATGTATTGAGTAAGAATTATTAATTTGAGTGAAAGTAAAATGTTGTCACTTTTCACTCAATAGTTTTATTATAAAAACCCTTGCTGGGAATTAAATAAAGGCAGTTTTTTGAATTACATCTTAACAACAAGTTCTTTAAATTCAAACCAAGCCTTGTGGCTTGAATGATAAAAAATACTGCCTCGAGGCAGATCAAATGAAAAGAAGCCTTGCGGCTGATCATCAAAAGGCCTTGTGGCCCAAACAATTTCCCTGCCTGAACTTAGAACTAAATAAAATATAGAAATCATAACATGGCGATCCTGCCGACCAAACCTGCGATCGTGCTACAAAAAAAAAAAAGTGCTAAAGATCCTGCGTAAAAATTATTTAAAAATCCTGCAACTCAGATGTCGGAAGAATTCGACAGAATTTTCCAAAAGTGTACTACACTAGCAGCAAAACATATGATTGAAAAATACGTACCCCTGCCTGTGACTAAATACCAGGGACAGCAACAAGAGGTTCCAGAGTACACAGCAACGCCGATTCCTGGGCCAAAGAAGTTAACAATAGAAGAACATAAATTGAGGCAAGAATTTAAGAAACAACAAAAGCAGACAAAAAAAATAAAAAAAAACTCGTGCCGGGAGGCAAGTGAAGCAACGCAAGGAGCTGAATGAAATATATACACTAATTACAATTACAAAAGGGCCGGAAAAATATAAGTATATACAGCAACTTAAAGATATTTGTGGTGCTCTCACAATCACACACATATAAAATACACTTACACTTTATACACTTGTTTTTAAAATTTAATTAGAAATAAGTTATCAAAAAATTGTTATCAAAAAACTATCAAAAAAATATTTTCAGTAGTTATAAAAATACGATTCGAATTGTTGCCTAAAAATGTTATCTTAGAAATATAAAATTTTGTTCTTTTAAATTTGAAAATAAAAATATATTGTTACGAAATATAAAAATGATCTGTGAACCACTGCAACTAAATTGGTGAACCACCACAACTGTGAACCACCACAACTAAATACGTGAATAACAACATATTAAATTCAAAATTAAAAATAAAATAGAATAAAATTGTAAACAATATGTCAGAATATAAATGTTGCTTTATTTGTGAAGCTAGAATAAACATAAAATTTTTTTTAGACCATTGTAAAAATCATAAAAATATTTTTAAGAATATAAATTGCATTATAAGCAAAATAGATAAACAATAAACAACATTTAAATTACTAATAGAAATTATCGTTCAAAATACTCACCTCATGAGTAAAGAAGTTCCAAAATTATTTGTTAATATTACTAATCTAAAAGAAACAATGGTTGCGATAGGGCAGGAAACGAAGATAACGGAGAATATTGCCATAAATGGAAATATTTCTACCAAACAAGAAATGTATATAGATATGTTTGTGGTAATAACCTTAATTGCATAGCTAATTTTCATTTTCAAAAAAGTAAATCAATACTATAAGCAATATGTTGTAAAAAGAATAGCAAGTGCAAATATTTAAAAATAATTTCATGGATACATTAAAACTATCATTAAATAAACTTAAACATAGTAAATATAACAAAAGTACCATCAAGGAAATTTAGAAAAAGCACATTGCTCGAAAAACAAAATTTTTGTAATATCTTAGAATTGAAGGAATGAGAAGTTGCTGTACTTTTATTGTGAAAATGTTAATAATATAGTCTTAGGGCCCACCGAAAGTAGGCAGTTATCGCAATTAATTAGAGAAAAATCAGGGATATTTGCTGACCCAAATGAGGCGTTACTATACAATACCAGCGTCATAGCGACTATAAGGACAACTGACAGTGAACCGGTTTATTCAAAAACGTACCCGTATCCAATAGCAGCTGCTGCTTTTGTATACAAAGAGATAGAGGACCTCTTAGCTAATGGAATAATTAGGCCTTCACGCTCACCATTTAATAACCCGATATGGATACTAGACAAGAAAGGATTCGATGCAGATTGCAGGCGTAAGATGCGTCTAGTAATCGAGTTCAGAAAGTTAAACGAGAAAACTGTCTGTGACAAATATCCTATTCCGGATACCTCTGTAATTCTATCTAACCTAGGGAAATCCAAATATTTCACGACACTAGATCTAAAGTCGGGATTTCACCAAATTTACTTGGCGTGAAAACTACATTCTCCGTCAATAATGGCAAGTACGAATTTTTCCGCTTACCATTTAGGCTGAAAAATTCCTCAGGCATATTTCAACGAGCCATAGATGATGTAATGAGGGATCACATAGGGAAATGATGCCACGTCTACATAGATGATGTTATCATCTTCTCTGAGACAGAGGAAAAATACTTGGAGGATATTGGTACAATTTTGTCGAAACTATTCGAAGCAGGAATGCGTGTTTCAATTGAGAAATCGAAATTTTTTAGAACAGAAGTAGAGTTTTTGGGTTTTATGGTGTCAGGCAATGGAATTAAAACTTGTCCTGAAAAAATCAAAGACATCATAAATTACGAAGTGCCGAAAACTCTCAGAGCACTGCGATCATTTTTAGGATTAGCGGGATACTACAGGCGTTTCATAAGAGACTACGCGAAAATTGTAAAACCGTTAACAAAATTCCTTGGAAAATGGACATATAGGGTCCAACCGCTCTAAGAATGTCAAAATAGAATTCGATAACGAGGCACTATCGGTTTTTGATAAAGTAAACAAATCCTTGCATCCGAGGATGTTCTCCTTCTCTACCCTGATTTTGAGAAACAATTCGACTTAACAACGGACGATTTTTCTCACGCAATTGGTGCTGTTTTATCGCAGAATGGCCAACCAATTACGTTGATATCGAGAACCCTGTCGGGTACGGAGGAAAATTACGCTACGAATGAACGTGAGTTATTAGCTATTGTGTGGTCACTACAGAAATTGCGTAATTATTTGTACGGGACCAGACAACTAAATATTTTCACAGACCATCAGCCTCTTACATTTGCAATATCTGATAAGAATGCAAATGCGAAGATTAAGAGGTGGAGAGCTTTTGTAGAGGAATTTTCACCCAAATTCTTCTATAAACCAGGGAAAGAAAATTATGTTGCAGATACATTATCTAGGCAACATTCGAATTTGTTATAAGAATCCTCCGACTCAGAGACTGCTACCCTGCATAGTGAAATTTCTCTGACAAAAACCATATCTACCGTTCAGAACCAAATAGTCCTCTGCAACGGAAGGGAAACCGAAAAAAGAAGAAAATAGTTTTTAGATCAAGAATAAGACACACAATCACATTCGTGAATTTAGATGATCTTTTGGTAATACTTAAATAGGTGGTTAACCCCGATGTTTTAAACGCATTATACTGCGATTTACCGATTCTAGCTCAATTCCAGGATAAATTAATAGCAGCATTCCCCTCAGTCAAATTCCGCCATACAAACCGAATCGTAATAGATGTCCTGAATCGGGATGACCAAACAGAAATCGCGGTAGACGAGCACAATCGAGCTCACCGAAATGCACGAGAAAATGTGCAACAAATTCTAAGGGACTACTTCTTCCCAGAACTTAGACAAAAACTGAAAGAAGTTATATCGATGTGCAAAATCTGTCGCGAGGCAAAATACCAAAGGCACCCCAATAGAGTCGAAATCAAACACCCATACCATCCCATCCAGGAGAGATATTGCATATCGATATCTACAAAAAAAAAAAATAAATAAATAACTGGCCATTTCAGCCCTTGAAAGGACTTTGACCTAACTTCTTATGATCAATTGTGTTGTGCGCAAGGGCGTCCACAGTGCCCCCTGCCCCCCCCCCCCCTCAACTGAAAAATTTTATATATTTTTATTCCCTATGTGTATATGTAACATTTTTGTATATATGTTACAAAGTTTTAAACTGTTAAGTTCTGATTTCTTATACTATGTTTACATTACCTCGAAACTACACAGTTAACTTTGAAATTGGATACTTAACTGCTTAGTTTCCCATACAAAATCTTAACTATCTCGCAAAGCAGTTAAGTTGAAACTGCGACCTAAACCATCTCATTTTGCCATGCAACACTGTGTTTTCATCAAGAACAAGAGGAAATTAAAAAAAATGACAAGGAAATTTCACATCAAAAACGCAAAAAAATATTTTAAAACAATTCCTTTTCTTTTGATGATTCGGTTAAAGACCACCAGCTTAGAAAACACTTCCTGCTGATGATGAACAAAAACTCCTACAAGGCTTTTGTTATATATATTGTAATATTTTTAATTTTGTTTTTTGCATGAAAATTAAATTTTCAATATGTCTCAAAATTTTGTGATTCAACGAAAAATTAACGTCAAATAATGACAAAGTTAACTACGCTACTGGCAGTGTAAACACCAGAAACAGTTACCAAACTATTGTAGTCAAACTGCATAGTTAAATGTGTAATGTAAACATGATATTAGGTGGTACCAAACTTAGTTTTATCTGACTTTTTTGTAATGCACATGTCGCTTAACTGACCAATGTCAATTGTCACATCGTAACATACAAAGCTAAAAACGATTTGTTTTGGTTTCACTGCATGCTTGTGGTAAAACCAATGCAAACGTAAACAGAACAAATTTAAGTGCTACCAGCGGCGTGATTCATGTTATACATTGTGTAAGCAGATCGCTGCCAAAAGTAGTACACTTGAGTTTGTGACCTGTTAGTGGGTTATGATGGGTACGATTACAGATGTGCAAGCAGAATATTTATGACACACAGATGTGTAATAATTGTAAGCAGATTTAGTTTAAGTTATTTTTGTATATGTTAAATGTATTGAGTAAGAATTATTAATTTGAGTGAAAGTAAAATGTTGTCACTTTTCACTCAATAGTTTTATTATAAAAACCCTTGCTGGGAATTAAATAAAGGCAGTTTTTTGAATTACATCTTAACAACAAGTTCTTTAAATTCAAACCAAGCCTTGTGGCTTGAATGATAAAAAATACTGCCTCGAGGCAGATCAAATGAAAAGAAGCCTTGCGGCTGATCATCAAAAGGCCTTGTGGCCCAAACAATTTCCCTGCCTGAACTTAGAACTAAATAAAATATAGAAATCATAACATGGCGATCCTGCCGACCAAACCTGCGATCGTGCTACAAAAAAAAAAAAGTGCTAAAGATCCTGCGTAAAAATTATTTAAAAATCCTGCAACTCAGATGTCGGAAGAATTCGACAGAATTTTCCAAAAGTGTACTACACTAGCAGCAAAACATATGATTGAAAAATACGTACCCCTGCCTGTGACTAAATACCAGGGACAGCAACAAGAGGTTCCAGAGTACACAGCAACGCCGATTCCTGGGCCAAAGAAGTTAACAATAGAAGAACATAAATTGAGGCAAGAATTTAAGAAACAACAAAAGCAGACAAAAAAAATAAAAAAAAACTCGTGCCGGGAGGCAAGTGAAGCAACGCAAGGAGCTGAATGAAATATATACACTAATTACAATTACAAAAGGGCCGGAAAAATATAAGTATATACAGCAACTTAAAGATATTTGTGGTGCTCTCACAATCACACACATATAAAATACACTTACACTTTATACACTTGTTTTTAAAATTTAATTAGAAATAAGTTATCAAAAAATTGTTATCAAAAAACTATCAAAAAAATATTTTCAGTAGTTATAAAAATACGATTCGAATTGTTGCCTAAAAATGTTATCTTAGAAATATAAAATTTTGTTCTTTTAAATTTGAAAATAAAAATATATTGTTACGAAATATAAAAATGATCTGTGAACCACTGCAACTAAATTGGTGAACCACCACAACTGTGAACCACCACAACTAAATACGTGAATAACCACATATTAAATTCAAAATTAAAAATAAAATAGAATAAAATTGTAAACAATATGTCAGAATATAAATGTTGCTTTATTTGTGAAGCTAGAATAAACATAAAATTTTTTTTAGACCATTGTAAAAATCATAAAAATATTTTTAAGAATATAAATTGCATTATAAGCAAAATAGATAAACAATAAACAACATTTAAATTACTAATAGAAATTATCGTTCAAAATACTCACCTCATGAGTAAAGAAGTTCCAAAATTATTTGTTAATATTACTAATCTAAAAGAAACAATGGTTGCGATAGGGCAGGAAACGAAGATAACGGAGAATATTGCCATAAATGGAAATATTTCTACCAAACAAGAAATGTATATAGATATGTTTGTGGTAATAACCTTAATTGCATAGCTAATTTTCATTTTCAAAAAAGTAAATCAATACTATAAGCAATATGTTGTAAAAAGAATAGCAAGTGCAAATATTTAAAAATAATTTCATGGATACATTAAAACTATCATTAAATAAACTTAAACATAGTAAATATAACAAAAGTACCATCAAGGAAATTTAGAAAAAGCACATTGCTCGAAAAACAAAATTTTTGTAATATCTTAGAATTGAAGGAATGAGAAGTTGCTGTACTTTTATTGTGAAAATGTTAATAATATAGTCTTAGGGCCCACCGAAAGTAGGCAGTTATCGCAATTAATTAGAGAAAAATCAGGGATATTTGCTGACCCAAATGAGGCGTTACTATACAATACCAGCGTCATAGCGACTATAAGGACAACTGACAGTGAACCGGTTTATTCAAAAACGTACCCGTATCCAATAGCAGCTGCTGCTTTTGTATACAAAGAGATAGAGGACCTCTTAGCTAATGGAATAATTAGGCCTTCACGCTCACCATTTAATAACCCGATATGGATACTAGACAAGAAAGGATTCGATGCAGATTGCAGGCGTAAGATGCGTCTAGTAATCGAGTTCAGAAAGTTAAACGAGAAAACTGTCTGTGACAAATATCCTATTCCGGATACCTCTGTAATTCTATCTAACCTAGGGAAATCCAAATATTTCACGACACTAGATCTAAAGTCGGGATTTCACCAAATTTACTTGGCGTGAAAACTACATTCTCCGTCAATAATGGCAAGTACGAATTTTTCCGCTTACCATTTAGGCTGAAAAATTCCTCAGGCATATTTCAACGAGCCATAGATGATGTAATGAGGGATCACATAGGGAAATGATGCCACGTCTACATAGATGATGTTATCATCTTCTCTGAGACAGAGGAAAAATACTTGGAGGATATTGGTACAATTTTGTCGAAACTATTCGAAGCAGGAATGCGTGTTTCAATTGAGAAATCGAAATTTTTTAGAACAGAAGTAGAGTTTTTGGGTTTTATGGTGTCAGGCAATGGAATTAAAACTTGTCCTGAAAAAATCAAAGACATCATAAATTACGAAGTGCCGAAAACTCTCAGAGCACTGCGATCATTTTTAGGATTAGCGGGATACTACAGGCGTTTCATAAGAGACTACGCGAAAATTGTAAAACCGTTAACAAAATTCCTTGGAAAATGGACATATAGGGTCCAACCGCTCTAAGAATGTCAAAATAGAATTCGATAACGAGGCACTATCGGTTTTTGATAAAGTAAACAAATCCTTGCATCCGAGGATGTTCTCCTTCTCTACCCTGATTTTGAGAAACAATTCGACTTAACAACGGACGATTTTTCTCACGCAATTGGTGCTGTTTTATCGCAGAATGGCCAACCAATTACGTTGATATCGAGAACCCTGTCGGGTACGGAGGAAAATTACGCTACGAATGAACGTGAGTTATTAGCTATTGTGTGGTCACTACAGAAATTGCGTAATTATTTGTACGGGACCAGACAACTAAATATTTTCACAGACCATCAGCCTCTTACATTTGCAATATCTGATAAGAATGCAAATGCGAAGATTAAGAGGTGGAGAGCTTTTGTAGAGGAATTTTCACCCAAATTCTTCTATAAACCAGGGAAAGAAAATTATGTTGCAGATACATTATCTAGGCAACATTCGAATTTGTTATAAGAATCCTCCGACTCAGAGACTGCTACCCTGCATAGTGAAATTTCTCTGACAAAAACCATATCTACCGTTCAGAACCAAATAGTCCTCTGCAACGGAAGGGAAACCGAAAAAAGAAGAAAATAGTTTTTAGATCAAGAATAAGACACACAATCACATTCGTGAATTTAGATGATCTTTTGGTAATACTTAAATAGGTGGTTAACCCCGATGTTTTAAACGCATTATACTGCGATTTACCGATTCTAGCTCAATTCCAGGATAAATTAATAGCAGCATTCCCCTCAGTCAAATTCCGCCATACAAACCGAATCGTAATAGATGTCCTGAATCGGGATGACCAAACAGAAATCGCGGCAGACGAGCACAATCGAGCTCACCGAAATGCACGAGAAAATGTGCAACAAATTCTAAGGGACTACTTCTTCCCAGAACTTAGACAAAAACTGAAAGAAGTTATATCGATGTGCAAAATCTGTCGCGAGGCAAAATACCAAAGGCACCCCAATAGAGTCGAAATCAAACACCCATACCATCCCATCCAGGAGAGATATTGCATATCGATATCTACAAAAAAAAAAAATAAATAAATAACTGGCCATTTCAGCCCTTGAAAGGACTTTGACCTAACTTCTTATGATCAATTGTGTTGTGCGCAAGGGCGTCCACAGTGCCCCCTGCCCCCCCCCCCCTCAACTGAAAAATTTTATATATTTTTATTCCCTATGTGTATATGTAACATTTTTGTATATATGTTACAAAGTTTTAAACTGTTAAGTTCTGATTTCTTATACTATGTTTACATTACCTCGAAACTACACAGTTAACTTTGAAATTGGATACTTAACTGCTTAGTTTCCCATACAAAATCTTAACTATCTCGCAAAGCAGTTAAGTTGAAACTGCGACCTAAACCATCTCATTTTGCCATGCAACACTGTGTTTTCATCAAGAACAAGAGGAAATTAAAAAAAATGACAAGGAAATTTCACATCAAAAACGCAAAAAAATATTTTAAAACAATTCCTTTTCTTTTGATGATTCGGTTACCACCAGCTTAGAAAACACTTCCTGCTGATGATGAACAAAAACTCCTACAAGGCTTTTGTTATATATATTGTAATATTTTTAATTTTGTTTTTTGCATGAAAATTAAATTTTCAATATGTCTCAAAATTTTGTGATTCAACGAAAAATTAACGTCAAATAATGACAAAGTTAACTACGCTACTGGCAGTGTAAACACCAGAAACAGTTACCAAACTATTGTAGTCAAACTGCATAGTTAAATGTGTAATGTAAACATGATATTAGGTGGTACCAAACTTAGTTTTATCTGACTTTTTTGTAATGCACATGTCGCTTAACTGACCAATGTCAATTGTCACATCGTAACATACAAAGCTAAAAACGATTTGTTTTGGTTTCACTGCATGCTTGTGGTAAAACCAATGCAAACGTAAACAGAACAAATTTAAGTGCTACCAGCGGCGTGATTCATGTTATACATTGTGTAAGCAGATCGCTGCCAAAAGTAGTACACTTGAGTTTGTGACCTGTTAGTGGGTTATGATGGGTACGATTACAGATGTGCAAGCAGAATATTTATGACACACAGATGTGTAATAATTGTAAGCAGATTTAGTTTAAGTTATTTTTGTATATGTTAAATGTATTGAGTAAGAATTATTAATTTGAGTGAAAGTAAAATGTTGTCACTTTTCACTCAATAGTTTTATTATAAAAACCCTTGCTGGGAATTAAATAAAGGCAGTTTTTTGAATTACATCTTAACAACAAGTTCTTTAAATTCAAACCAAGCCTTGTGGCTTGAATGATAAAAAATACTGCCTCGAGGCAGATCAAATGAAAAGAAGCCTTGCGGCTGATCATCAAAAGGCCTTGTGGCCCAAACAATTTCCCTGCCTGAACTTAGAACTAAATAAAATATAGAAATCATAACATGGCAATCCTGCCGACCAAACCTGCGATCGTGCTACAAAAAAAAAAAGTGCTAAAGATCCTGCGTAAAAATTATTTAAAAATCCTGCAACTCAGATGTCGGAAGAATTCGACAGAATTTTCCAAAAGTGTACTACACTAGCAGCAAAACATATGATTGAAAAATACGTACCCCTGCCTGTGACTAAATACCAGGGACAGCAACAAGAGGTTCCAGAGTACACAGCAACGCCGATTCCTGGGCCAAAGAAGTTAACAATAGAAGAACATAAATTGAGGCAAGAATTTAAGAAACAACAAAAGCAGACAAAAAAAAATAAAAAAAAACTCGTGCCGGGAGGCAAGTGAAGCAACGCAAGGAGCTGAATGAAATATATAAACTAATTACAATTACAAAAGGGCCGGAAAAATATAAGTATATACAGCAACTTAAAGATATTTGTGGTGCTCTCACAATCACACACATATAAAATACACTTACACTTTATACACTTGTTTTTAAAATTTAATTAGAAATAAGTTATCAAAAAATTGTTATCAAAAAACTATCAAAAAAATATTTTCAGTAGTTATAAAAATACGATTCGAATTGTTGCCTAAAAATGTTATCTTAGAAATATAAAATTTTGTTCTTTTAAATTTGAAAATAAAAATATATGGTTACGAAATATAAAAATGATCTGTGAACCACTGCAACTAAATTGGTGAACCACCACAACTGTGAACCACCACAACTAAATACGTGAATAACCACATATTAAATTCAAAATTAAAAATAAAATAGAATAAAATTGTAAACAATATGTCAGAATATAAATGTTGCTTTATTTGTGAAGCTAGAATAAACATAAAATTTTTTTTAGACCATTGTAAAAATCATAAAAATATTTTTAAGAATATAAATTGCATTATAAGAAAAATAGATAAACAATAAACAACATTTAAATTACTAATATAAATTATCGTTCAAAATACTCACCTCATGAGTAAAGAAGTTCCAAAATTATTTGTTGATATTACTAATCTAAAAGAAACAATGGTTGCGATAGGGCAGGAAACGAAGATAACGGAGAATATTGCCATAAATGGAAATATTTCTACCAAACAAGAAATGTATATAGATATGTTTGTGGTAATAACCTTAATTGCATTGCTAATTTTCATTTTCAAAAAAGTAAATCAATACTAATATGTTGTAAAAAGAATAGCAAGTGCAAATATTTAAAAATAATTTCATGGATACATTAAAACTATCATTAAATAAACTTAAACATAGTATAACAAAAGTACCATCAAGGAAATTTAGAAAAAGCACATTGCTCGAAAAACAAAATTTTTGTAATATCTTAGAAAATAAATTAAAAACATTTGTAAACTCTCCGCAACCAGATTATAAAAATATATTAGAATGTCAGAAATTATTAAAAATCGTAAAAGAATTAATACAAAACCGACTAACTTCATGTGACACAGAAGAATTAAGCAGTGAAGAAGATAATAACTATAGTGATAGCAATAGCGATAGCAGCACAGATATAAAGAACATGGCTAACTTTGAACTTACTGTAGCATCAAAAATCATTGATGAATTCGATGGAGACAATAGAAAATGATCAACATTTATAGGCACAATTGAATTTTATGCGTCAACATTAAAAGATGAAGCGCAAAAGACTCAATTATTAAAATTTATTCTAGCAGCAAAGGTAACAGAAAAAGTAAAAAATAGATTACAACCAACTGCAATTCCAGATTCAATTGCACAATTAAAAGATATATTAATAAAAAATTACAAACTAAATAAGAATCCTCTAAAATTGCAGAATGAACTGCATCAAACAAAACAAGGATCACTAAATGTTACAACCTTTGCTACTAAAATAGAAACAATAATAGCAGCTCTGAATGATATTCAGATATCAACTCAAGGAGAAAATAATAAAGAAATAATCATAAAATTAAATGACCAATTAGCGGTCAATGCGTTTAAAACAGGTTTAAATGAGCCTTTCAGAAGTATAGTTCTTGCAGCTCAACCTAATACGTTTTCTAAAGCATTAGAAATAGCGTCAGAGGTAGATGTTCATCAGAATAACCAAGTAAATACAAATTATAATGTAATGTCTTTAAGAAATAAGAGCAATTATAATAGAAATTATAATAGGGATAGAAATAATCAAAATAATGCCCATAGAAATAATAACAATAATTTTAGAAATAACAATAGATACAGAAATAATAAATATGACAATAGAAATAATAACAATAATTTTAGAAATGACAATAGATACAGAAATAATAACTATAACAATAGAAATAATAGCAATAATAACTTTAGAAATAATAATAGAGCTAATTCGGGAAACGTAACAGCCCCCGGAAACCGGGGTTAACGCAATTGAGCATAAGAAAATATAAAATAAGTTGTATTAATAGTACATTTAATACAAATATTATAAAAATAAGAATAGGTAATAGGAATACTATACTAACATTACTTATTGATACTGGTGCTGATATATCGATAATAAAAAATGAAAAAATAAATGAAAATGATATAATTTCGTCAAATAAAATCCAAATCACAGGTATAGCAAGCAAACCGTTAACCATTCAGCAACAAACGGATATAAAAATAAAACTAAATAGCGGAGAAGTCTCACACAAATTTTATGTCATAGAAAATGATATTGATATAAATACAGATGGAATTCTTGGGAAAGATTTCTTAATGAAATATAATTGCAAAATAGACTACGAAACATGTGTTTTATCTGTAGATACTGCAGAAACCAAAGAAGATATTCCAATATACATTACAATGCCTACTACGATATCAAACATTAATGTACCGAGAAGAAGTGAACTAATAACAAATATAAAAGTAGACCTGAAGGAAGACAGTGTAATACATGCATCGGAGATAAGAAAAGGGATATTTATAGCAAATGCAATAATACCAGCATATGGAGCAAAGCACGTGAAAATTTTGAATACAACAGAAAATGATATATTTTTAGATAAATGCGATATAAATATAGAGCCACTAAATAATTTTAAAGTTTTAAATTACATTGGTTCAGACCAAAATGATGAGAATTAGGAAATACATATAGATGGAAAAGATAAACAAGCCAAGCGACAAGTAATCAACTTATGTAACAGATACAAAAACGTTTTCCACAATGAAGGAGATAGATTAACAACAAACAATTTTTATAAGCAACAGATAGACTTAATTGACAACTCGCCTGTTTATATAAAGAATTACAGACTTCCGCAAACACAGCTTCAAGAAATAGAAGACCAAGTGCAAAAATTACTAGAAGAAGATATTATTGAACCATCATTTAGCCCATACAACTCACCACTCTTAGTAGTACCAAAAAAATCAACAGATGGAGCAGCAAAATGGAGACTGGTAGTAGATTTTAGGGCACTAAACAAGAAAATAATTAATGATAAATTTCCGCTAACAAGGTTAGAAGATGTACTAGATAAACTTGGAAATGCGAAATATTTTTCTACGTTGGATATGACAAGTTCTTTTCATCAAATACCACTCATCAAAAATTCAAGAAATTTAACAGCATTCTCAACAAATTCAGGGCACTATCATTTCAAACGCTTACCATTTGGGTTAAAAATAGCAACAAATAGTTTTCAACGCATGCTTTCAATTGCATTAAGTGGACTACAGGAGTCAGCATTTCTTTATGTAGATAACATCATCGTTTTTGGATCAAACCTTAGACATCATAACACAAATTTGGAAAAAGTGTTGCAAAAACTACAGAAATATAATTTAAAATTAAACCCCAAAAAATGTGAGTTTTTAAAGACAGAAGTTGTTTATTTAGGACATCTCATAACATCCAAAGGAATAACAACTGATCCAGCTAAACATAAAACCATACGAGATTACCCAAAACCAAACAATGCTGATGATACCAGAAGATTTGTAGCATTCTGCAATTACTATAGAAAATTTATTCCAGATTTTGCAGAAATTGCAAGACCACTAAACCAATTGCTAAAAAAAGGACAACTTTTCAATTGGACAGAAACATGTGAAACAGCATTCAACACGTTAAGAAAAAAACTAATATCTCCACAAGTACTAGCATATCCAGATTTTGATAAACCGTTTATACTGACAACAGATGCATCACAATTTGCTTTAGGAGCAGTACTATCTCAAGGTGAACCAGGACAAGATAGACCAATTGCTTATGCAAGTAAAACATTAAACAAGCATGAAATAAACAAGGCAATAATAGAAAAAGAGTTATTAGGAATTCACTGGGGAATCAACTACTTCAGACCATACCTATATGGAAGGAAATTCACAGTATACACAGACCATAGACCATTAGTAAGTCTGTTTACACATAAAAATCCATCATCAAAATTGACACGAGTACGACTGGACTTAATGGATTATGATTTTGAAATAATTTTTAAACAAGGAAAGATGAATACGAATGCGGATGCACTATCTAGAATACAATTAGATAGCAAACAATTAATAGAAATGATACCTAAAGAAGCAAATATACAAGTAATAACAAGGGCGGCAAATAAGAAAATAAATACCGGTAAAAATAATAAGAATAATGATAAAAAGGAAGAAAATGCGCATAAGAATAACCTGAATAGTAATGATAGATCTCAGCGAGTGGAGCCTGATCAACTTCATATATGGGAAGCTACATCATTTTCAGAAGTAAGACGTCTAAAGAAATTAAAATTTATATATAATGAAAAGGCCAAAAATATAAATAAAAATGGAGCAAACAACGTTCTTAAGATGCACAACGAAAAATCTTTACCAGAGTTAAAATTGGTTCAGAGGAAGTTTACATCAAAAACACAAGAACACAAAGATAAAATAATAATAGCTCAGAATAAAGTTCATGCGATACTTAACGAAAAATCTTTACCAGAGGTAAAATTGGTTCTGAGGAAGTTAGTATTAGAAGCAAAAGAACGGAATATAGAAATGTTAGCGCTAGGAGAAGATGATATCATATTTAATATAATGAAGGTCGACCAAATGAAAAGAATATTTAATGAGATACAAAACAATGCAAAAGAGAAATTAAAAATCGTATTGTATCAGCCCCCGAAACAAATAACAAATAAAGCTGAGCAGCTGCAGCTAGTTAAAGAATATCACGACTCAATATTAGGAGGACATATAGGTATCAAAAGATGTATCGCGAAATTGAAACAGAAATATATATGGAAAAATTTATCAAAAATGGTTAAAAAATACATAAATAATTGTAAACTATGTAATGAAGTAAAAATAACAAAATATACTAAAGAGAAAATGTGTGTGACAAATATACCAACAACATCATTTGAAACAGTAACAATGGACACAGTTGGACCAATGAGACCCTCTAATGGATACCGTTATATTCTAACAATACAGTGTGAATTAACTAAATATTTAGAAGCAATACCTTTAGAAGACAAAACAGCAATTACAGTATCTAAAGCTATTGTAGAACAATTTATTCTAAAACATGGATGTTTTAAAATACTAAAAACAGACAAAGGAACAGAATTTACAAATGAATTACTACAAAATATTTGTAAAGAATTACACATAGAAAAAATAACCTCTACGCCGTATCACCATGAAACTGTTGGGACAGTTGAACGAAATCATAGGGTATTGAATGAGTATTTGAGAGGAATGCAAGAAAATGATAATTGGTCAGTTTTACTACCATACTACACATATTGTTACAATACAACTCCACACTCAACAACAACATATTCTCCATTTGAATTAGTATATGGAAAAATTTGCACGCTACCTGGTGAGATTTGGAATAATGATATTAAATTATATAATATAGATGACTATTTGACAGAATTAAAAATGAAACTAAGATATGCACACGATAAGGTGAATCAATATTTAATAGAACATAAGACAGCTTTGACAAATAAAGAGTATAAGATAACAAAACATAATTTTAATATAGGAGATTTAGTATACTTAAAAGTAGGAAGTAAAAGAAAATTTGATAGACCATTTAAGGGACCATATGAAATAATTGAAAGAAAAGGACCAAATAGTATAATAAAGTTAGAAAACAAAACCTTTGAAGTTCATAATAATAATATAGTATTATCAAGAGCATGAAATATGAATATAAGAAATCTACAAAAAAAAAAAAAAAAAAAAAATAAATATATTCTTACTGTTAACGTCAAACCAAAAGAAATAAAGAATCCATTTCAACATAATCTTTATTCATATTCAAGAATTATAAATAAACATTATTCATTTTCAAAAGGGGAAGGATGTAATGCACATGTCGCTTAACTGACCAATGTCAATTGTCACATCGTAACATACAAAGCTAAAAACGATTTGTTTTGGTTTCACTGCATGCTTGTGGTAAAACCAATGCAAACGTAAACAGAACAAATTTAAGTGCTACCAGCGGCGTGATTCATGTTATACATTGTGTAAGCAGATCGCTGCCAAAAGTAGTACACTTGAGTTTGTGACCTGTTAGTGGGTTATGATGGGTACGATTACAGATGTGCAAGCAGAATATTTATGACACACAGATGTGTAATAATTGTAAGCAGATTTAGTTTAAGTTATTTTTGTATATGTTAAATGTATTGAGTAAGAATTATTAATTTGAGTGAAAGTAAAATGTTGTCACTTTTCACTCAATAGTTTTATTATAAAAACCCTTGCTGGGAATTAAATAAAGGCAGTTTTTTGAATTACATCTTAACAACAAATTCTTTAAATTCAAACCAAGCCTTGTGGCTTGAATGATAAAAAATACTGCCTCGAGGCAGATCAAATGAAAAGAAGCCTTGCGGCTGATCATCAAAAGGCCTTGTGGCCCAAACAATTTCCCTGCCTGAACTTATAACTAAATAAAATATAGAAATCATAACATTTTGTTAAGATTTCATTAACTACTTATGGGCATTGTTCATATAGCAAATTTGAGTAGCGCTATGACACGCTCCGTTACGTTCGCATAACCAGCCCTGAGTAACGATCAACAACCGATTTTGTTCTCTAATTATCGTTTGTTGTGCAACTTTTGTTTTTATTAATTGTGTTGTATATGTAGAGTCTAAATATTATTTGAGAAATCAACGCGAAGTTCTTTGATGTGTGAATGGCAAAGTGTATCAATACTTTGTTCCTCCCAAAAGTTTCGAGGCGGCTCGCAACCTTTGTTAAAAACAATATTTATAATTTTAAACAAAGTGTCAACGCACTTTGTCAAAGGGAGCTAGAAACGTGTTGGTTTCAAAAAAGCCACTAAGTCCTATCTGAGTCCGTTATCTAGTCGTCTGAGTCTAACGATGTCTGAGTCCTTATCTAACTACACTCAAAGTGAGAGCAAAAATAACTTATTCTCACCGAGTATTAGTTTACTTGAAATGAGAATTAAATCATTCTCATCGCAAGTCTAGCTACTGTCAATTATTTTTACTAATCAAAATCTAGTCTGTTCTTATATATAATTCTGTATATAATTTTATATATAATTCTGTTCTTATATATAATTGTAATAAAATGTATAATAAAAAAAAATATATAATAAAATAAAAGATACCAAAAATAGACATAAGTAATACACAAAATAATTTTTAATAAATAACTGTATGATAAAAAATAAGTAGCGATTAAAAATATATAAAGAAGAAACTTCGAGAAATAATAAATAATATTCTATAAATAGTAAAAAATGTATAATTAATAATAATAATGAATAAAAATAAAAATTAAACAGATAATTTACTGTCTCAAATAAAAAAATTGTTTGAATAAATATTAACAAAAACCTAGCTCATCTAAAAAAGAGAATGAGGTTTAATGAATAAAAAGTTGGATATTAGGATGGGATTTTCCTATTGCTAAGTGGGAGCTTAACAATAGGAACGAAGGAAGCCAAAAAAATATAAAAAGATATTCAACCCGATGAAAAAAGTGGAAAACGACCTATTACCTAATGCCTGGTTAAAGCCGTGTAGGCGCGTGTGTTTCCTTTCCTTAACTCGATAAAAATGCGTGTAAAGTTTTTTTTACACCTTCGAGCCGAGAGCGCGGTTCAATTGAGTCGTTATATCTCGGCACTGGCTTCGAATTTCGATTTAATATTTTGGACAGTTATTAGTGAAGGTATTTATAAAGAATCTAAAAATGTAAATAAACAAAAATTAATTCTTTGAAATTTTCTAGACGGTAATAGTACCTTAAAAAAACATTAAGCATGTTGCTCTGTTCATAACTGAACGAGCATTCAAGAAAAACGAATATAAAAAAATTTAAAAAATTTTTAAAACACAAAATAATCATGCACTCTTTTTATAAATTATACACACGCACACACACACACATTCATACGAACAAAAGAAAAAATCAAAAAAGCTATTTTAAATGATAATAAAATAAAATAAATACCTTGAAAATATCTTTTTCAGTCTGCACGGATCTTTAACTATATTTAAAAACGAACGACAGTTATTTTAAATATATTTAAATGCATTTTAAATGCAGTGGCGTCCGTGGCGTAGTTGGTTAAAGTGCGTGGCCGCTATGTCATAGAACCTGGAGACCCAGGTTCGAACCCCAGCAGCGACAGAAAATTATTTGAATTAAAATAATTTTTCTGTACGGCCGCCACCTCTCTGCAGACAATGGCAAACCTCAGAGAGTAATCAAATGCCATGTAAAGCTTCTTGAGAATAAGAACATTCCGTTCATCGCCGTTCGGAGTCGGCGTTAAGCCTGTAGGTCCATTTCTCGGTCAATTGTGTACAAACTTAATAACACGCACAACACAATTGATCATAAGAAGCTAGGTCAAAGTCCTTTCAAGGGCTGAAATGGCCAGTTATTTGTTTTTTTTTTTTTTAAATGCATTTAATAAACGTAAATATGATTGTGTAAACTAAAAGTTCGTTATACTGGAAGTTAAATTGAAAAATATGAATTTTTATATAATAACAATGTTTACAAAGTTTGCACAGAAAATCTCAGGCAATAAAATTTTATAGGTAACATTCCAGGCTCATTTTCATAAACGTGCACACCAATGCATACCTTTGCCCGCCCCCCTCGACAAATTCCTGCGGACGCCCATGGTTGTGCGTGTTATTAAGTTTGTACACAATTGACCGAGAACCGGACCTACATGCTTAACGCCGACTCCGAACGGCGATGAACGGAATGTTCTCGTTCTCAAGAAGCTTTACATGGCATTTTGATTTCTCTCTGAGGTTTGCCATTGTCTGCAGAGAGGTGGCGGCCGTACAGAAAAATTATTTGAATTCAAATAACTTTCTGTCACTGCTAGGGTTCGAACCTGGGTCTCCAAAGTTCGTTGACATAGCGGCCACGCACTTTAACCAACTACGCCACGGACGCCACGCATATCAATTGTAAACCCTATTCAGTCAAGAGCAATTGTTGATATAAGGCAGCCACTCATATATATGATTGGTTTTTTAAAAGATACCAAAACCATTGCATGTGATAATGAACGTTTATTTAATTCTGAAACTATAAAAACAATTCTTAAAAATACCTTTAACATTTCTATTTGCACTACACCCCCATTCCATAGCGTCAGCAATGGGCAAGTAGAAAGATTCCATAGCACCCTTGCAGAAATAGCTAGGTGTATAAAACTGGAAGAAGGCATTTCTGATACACCTGAGCTAATATCACTGGCAGTCACAAAATACAACAGAACAATCCATTCGATTACAAGTTATAGACCCATAGATATAATTCACTCGGCATTCCATACATTAATAGAAGAGATAAGCCAAAAACTTGCTAAAACTCAGGAAAGAAACTTAAAATACCACAGTAAGAATCGCCATATATGAAACTTCAAACCCGGTGACAAAGTTCACGTAAAACCAAATAAGCGAGTAGGCAATAAATTCACTCTATTGACTCTATATTGAGAAAAGTATTCAAGCAGATCTGGGAACAAAAGTTCTCATTGATGGAAGGGAAGTCCATAAAGACAATCTAAAATAATTTTTTTATCTTCTCTCCTCTCTCTCTTTACTATTTCAGACTTATCCTACTAACAATAACCCGGTGGACTCACGCGAAAATACTTAACTACACCAGCTCCTATTATATCCCAGTAACTGAAGGAATGGTGGCCACTTACGACCATTATGAGTTTTTATTACACATAACAAACCTAACAGACTACGGAAACATAGCCCAAGACACCGAGAACATACTTAATCATTTTCCACAGTCCCATATGAGGAAACTGCTAAAAGCTGATGTCGACCAAATCATTACCCTACTGAATGCAGTAAGGATTCACCACCGACACTCCAGAAGTATTCATTTTTTGGGAACAGCATTAAAATACATAGCTGGCACCCCGGACTTTAGTGACTTCAACCAAGTGGTAACTAAAGAGGAGGCCTTAGTAGAAGCCAACGATCGACAGATTATCATTAACACCGAACTGCAAATTAAAATAAATCAATTGACAGAAACAGTTAACAAACTACTAATTGCATCGAAACAAACGCAAATAGATACAGGACATTTATTTGACCTAGCCATTGCTAGAAACAAGACCGTAATATCTAGTATTGAGAATGCCATTTACTCGATTACTCTAGCAAAACTAAACATTGTAAATCCAATAATTCTAGATAGCAAAGAAATTGAAAATGTATTAACCCTTTCAGACCGTGATGCATCGTTTGTGCGGGTGGGTTCTATCTTTAATATTTCCACTTTTATTTAACGAATGTTATAAAGAACGAAATGAATCGATTGTGCTTGTTATTGTTTACTTTTGTTTCTCACACTGTTCCGCGATTCGCTTTACCGTTACTTGAACACGCGTGGAATTCTTGATAAACTTTTTAGTTTTTTCAAAATGAGTTGCAGAGGTTAGTTGTGTCTTCAATTACAAAAAATATAAACAGTGTAAGACTAGTGAAGTTAACGCATTTGAACTAAAAAAATAATAAATTTTAAAGTTTCAAATAAATTTGAATCATTCGTTGCTTAAAAAAATGGGTTTCACATAAAGTTTTAAACGAGTGCATCAAAATTGTGTGTGTCCTGAAAATCCTTGAAGGATATGTAAATTGTGAAACCTAGACATTGAGAATATTTTCATACCATATAACGACCATACATTCCAAAAATCATAAAAAAATGTTCAGCAGATAAGCGTCGGGTCTGAAAGGGTTAACTGCTGAGCATTTTGCCAACGTTAACATTAGCGATATCCTAAGCGTATCAAAAATAAAAGTTTTCCAAAATAATGATAATATCTATTTTATAATTAAAAACCCGAAAATTTCCAAAATATGTAATAAAATTACATAAATGACATTACTGCCAGTAATACATAAACACAGAATATAAAATTTAGAATCCGGCACTGTAGCCGAGTGTAATTAACTACACCAACCGCTAGATAACTGCGAAGATGCGACTGCAATAACATTTTGCCAACATCTGAAAGGAAGTTCCTGCATACAACAATTACTAAATAATCACAAGGTGGATTGCAAAACAACCTCATCTTTTCACATTTCTTCGATCGAGGAGGTCAAGGACGGTGTAGTTGTCATAAACGACCAATCAGTGGAATTGCGTGAAGAGAATAACTCAACAATTATAGTAAATGGCACATTTTTGGTTATTTTCGAAAGTGAAGTTACTTTAAACAGGACGACGTTCACCAACTGGAAGAAAATCAGTCATTCACATCCCGAAGCTACACCGGCCCAGTTTGTTAATATCACAGAACATATTTCACTACTGGCACTTCCGTATTTACATAAGGCTTACATTAAAAATATTGGTCACATCGCCAATCTAAAGGAGTTAATTCACCTGCGCTCCAGACAGTGGATGATCATTTTCATATTCATCACAGCACATTTTGTAGTAATTTTTGTGGGCCAACTGATCGACAAAAAGCGTAGGAAAAACAACAATATCATGGTATTCGATAGAGTTGTAAAGGAAGCCGGGGACGACTTCACTCCAAGGGGGGAGTAGTTAGCAGGTGTCAGCTAACATTGCACGCGTATCCGTTAGAGCCAGAGTATAAATTCGTACGTGACAATATCGCGATCGAAATAAACTGCAGCGTCAGCAAAAACAGCCACAACAGTAGCAGCAACAACAACAATAATAACAACATAGCACCAGCAAGCAGTGCCCACTACAACAATAGCAGGAATAACCAACTACAGCGTCAGCAAAAACAGCCACAACAGTAGCAGCAACAACAACAACAACGACAGCAGCAGCAACTCAAGGCGTAGGGATAGATTATTTTTTGAATGTTAGTTTAGTTTTATACTACGTTTACATTGAGCTAAATGACTCATTTCAGCTCATTCAGCCAAATGAGAACCGAAATCATCTCATTTCTCATACGAATTCTCATTTGCAAATCATCTCATTTGAAATAAATGAATGAGATTGGATACGTTCTTAAAACTAATTACAAACTTTTTCGAACGCATTCAATGCAGAATAGACAAAAATACACCGAACGCACTAAAAAGAAAGGAAAATGTCAAACATATTAGGTCTGCTGCCGTCAAAGAACTAAGATATTTTAGTTATTTGGTTTCCGTACGCACACTGTGTAACTTGTGGGACACTATTTTCTGTTTCCGTACTTTCTGTGCTTAAAATGGGAGAAGAAGAACAAGCATAAAATCGCTCTCTCGTGCACACAAAGTGCACAGAGACATGGTATAATAATACAAGGTAGCATTGACAACTGCTTATTTTCTCTTCTACAGGAAAACATCTCCTGTCAAAAACAGCTTTTTGTGGAAATACTTCTGCAGCTCATGGTGTAATTAACAAGGTGATCGTGACGTTTACTAATTTCCCTACGGTTGTCAAAAAATGTTGAGAAAGTAAGAAAAAAAGAGACGAGCTGCGGAAAAGTGTCAAATCGCTTGCACTCAATAAAAAATTGTAATAGATTGTTTGCAACTTTTGCTTGGAATTTACGAACAGCTGTTTTTGACAAGAGAGGGTAAAATTTTTTTGAGATAAGCTAAAAATTCACGATCACCTTGTTAATTACACCATGCTGCAGCTGCTGTGGTTGTTGTTTTTTTTCACTTCAACGCTTTCAACATTGTTTGTGTTTTCAATGGCGGATTGCGAGCGCTCTCTTTTTGAGAATATTTTTTGACAGCAGATGTTTTCCACAGCAGCTGTCAATGCTACCTTGTATTATTATACCATGCACAGAGAGTGCTAGAACTCGAGACTTCGAGTAAAGTAAGAACAAGCATCAAGAAGAATAAGCATCAATAAGAAGAAGCAAATGTCAAATTACATTTCATAATTGTTTATGTTTTGCGTTAAATAAATGCACAAATTGTGTGCCTAAAAAGAAATTTACGTACAATAAATAAATAATAATAAATAAAAATTAAGTAATTGTTCAGTTTTGCATTAAAAATGGCTTTTAATAATTCGAGTGAAAGTGTTTTAAATTTTGTGCTGCCGTCTGCAGTCAAAATCAGCTGTTTTGTGCTCGAAACTTACTAGAAGCTGTTTCCGTACTTTTGCAACTATTCTCACATTTCGTTTTTACTCTCTAGCACACATTTTACACAGTGTAAAGTACGGAAACAGACCTATTGTGAAGTGAATTCGAAAACAAAGAACAAGCTGTCAAACTAAATGCGATACGTTCTCAAAAAAAATCAGTGTAAACACATTTGAATGACTCATTTGAAATGGCTCATTTGCTGTAATGTAAACGTAGTATTAAGATACGCTCCAATAAATAAAGTGGTGTTATTTTAACACTGGCACATAGTGCCAAAAATAAATAAAGCGTTTTAACTCGAATTAACTTGTACAGAGGAGAGGACAGATTGAAAGTCGAAAGTTTGTAAGAAAAATTTGAATGTACAGAGGGGAGGACAGATTGAAAGTTGAAAGTTTGTTAGAAAAATTTTATAGCATCATTTTATAAATCCCTGCACAAAACTTCACGCTGCGTTGTTGAAATTCGCAATTTATAAAACGCAACGCTTCACGCTGTGATTTTCAGCGTTGAGTAACGCAATAGCGTAGTGGAAACAGTACAAAGTTCGCATTTTATAAAACGCTGCACTTGAAATCGTTCACTTGAACTGTCACTTTCATCACTTGCTCATGAGCTGCCGTTAGAACGAATAAGTTGGCATTGAAAGGGTCATAATTGTTTGTTTCACTCATATATTCATAAATTTTTACATATATCGTTTGAATATAGGTTAAAGACAGCAACAACGAACCAACAGTTCGAAATGTTCCTAAAGAAATAAAAAAAGCGAACATTTGAAAGTCGAAAGTATGTTAGAAAAATTCGAATGTACAGAGGAGAAGACAGATTGAAAGTCGAAAGGCTGTTAGAAAAATTTGAATGTACAGAGGAGAGGACAGATTGAAAGTCGAAAGTTTGTTAGAAAATTTGAATGTACAGAGGAGAGGACAAATTGAAAGTCGAAAGTTTATAAAAAAAAATGTTTGAGTGTGCAAAAAGAGGACAGATTAAAAGCAACATTTTTGAAATTATATAAATGCACAGAAAGAGTGAAAATTGATATATGGATTCAATTTACAAACCAATGGAAAGATTGAAGCACAATTTTAATTAGCAAGGAAAGATGGAAGGATTAAAAGATAATTTTAATGGAAAAATAGAAAGATAATTTTTAGTTAGCAAAGAAAAGTAGAAATTGAAAGAAGAATTTAAAAAAAAGAGAACTAAACGAACATTCAAATGAGCACAAACGCAGAGATAGATTGGAAAATAGATTGGACAGAATTTCATTTGGAAAAGTATGAAGTAGTTTAAAGAAAATTAAAACGAAATACAAAAATGTTGGACAGAATATTTATCGATTTTATCTTTTGTTATTGATACAGCGCGAAATGACTGAGCAGAATCAATACGAAGATAATGCAGAGGCTATTTCTAGATTCGCAGCATTAGCCGAAGAAGGGAAGTTTGCGGAAGCCACCATAGAGCATGTAGAATTTTTGGACAGACAGGCGGCAGCTCTCGTAAACGCGCCTAGATCGCGACAAGATTTAAAAAATACAGTCCACACGGAGAAAGATGGTCGGGATCGAGGATCTCGTGAGCGACCGTCAAGTAGGGTTCGCGCTTCAAAGACTACGCCGAAGGAATTTCCATGCTAGGCATGCCAGAGCGATCAACAGACATGGATGTGACAAGAATTTTTATCAATAAATTTGCGTGACAGGAAAGAATTTGTAGAAAGACGTAGTTTATGCCAAACTGCCTTAAAAGAGGCGCAAACGTCTGCTTCTTGAGTGGATGCGTTTGTTGTCCAGGCAAGCCTCGCCACAACAGCTTGCTGTGGCCGCTGAAAGATGGAAAGGAAGAGACAGTCTTGGTAGTGCAGTCCAAAGATAAAGAAAATAGCTATTTGGAAAGTTTTTCAAAGAATAGAATTGCCAGCAGCCATATATGGACAGACACAGAAGAAACAGCTAAAGAGGACAGCAAAATAATGACTAGCCGAACCAAAAAAGAAAAAGAAGGACAGACAACAAGAAAACGGCTAATAAACTTATTAAATTTGTTAAGGACAGATAAGTTTTTTGCAAGAAAGGAGATAAAAATAAAAGGAACAGGCCGGAAGAAGCCTTCTTACAGCATTAAGAGGCTTTTAACATAAAAATAGAGGAAAGGGTGGCCTTGATGCCAACAGCTATGGTACCTAAGGGTAGAGATATTTGAAGGATTTTTCGGTTTAGTTAGAGCTTTGTTGGATACAGTTGCACAACCAAATCTCATTAGCTATTCCTTATATCACGAATTGAAGATACCAGCTTTACCTTTGGCTAAGAAAATGGTTGGCATAGAGGGGAAGCCATTTGCGATAGAAAAGAGAGTCAGACTTAAAATTTTTCCATGGTATGAATCAAATGATGGTATTCTTGGAGACTTTTGGGTGTGACCCAGAGAAAGCCAAATGGCCGTTAATATCTCCATCAAGAATGTTGATACCACAAATTAGCGACGAACAGTATGCTATCAAACTTGCCGATCCAAAATATTGGAAACCGGATGTGGTGCACATACTTTTTGGGGTAAGTTTTGTGACAAAAATCGTTGAATCGGTTATTACAAGCCCGATGGATGATACTATATTTTTGCAAACGAAACTGTGTGCAGTTGCTTTTGGTGGACAGTCAGAGAAAATAGATAAAGATACTGGACAGGTTCTGCCATTAATAATGTGACGACTAAAATATCGCTGGCGATTTTTTAGCCGCACAACGGCCAAGGTGCGAGAAAGACACTTGGTGAACACCAGTGTTGCTTATTTTTATGCTTCTCTTTATTTTTTTCACACACACACATAAACACTGAACTAATATAATGAATACAAAAATAACACCCATACACTTTTATATTAGAAAAGAGAGAGAGAAAAGGAAAGCATGTAAAAAAAGGTTGGAAACATGCAAAACGTGCGCAAATACATGCGCAAAGCTGGCGTGATCTTGCTCAGAGTCAAGTAGCGGATCACATAAGGAAATAACAGAAGGCAAATTGCTGGGCAAATGTGGAAACAAATTCTGATGAAAGACAACAACAAGGCTGCACCGTACGGGACTTCGGTTACGGGAAAAACAGCCCAGAACTTTCGATTGCGGTACCTTGTTTACCACAAACAACAAGAAGACGATGGTATAAATAGGCCGCAATCGAAAACAAGAGAACAGAATGTGTTATACATTAAAATTGTGCAGAGTGCAAGTGATCGAAATTATATAAACAGTGACGCAGAAAGAACAGATTCGTTGGCTTATAGGCCCACCTGCAAAGACAATAGATAGACATTTCGGTGGCTTGTAGGCCCACTTGTCTATCCAACGGAGAAAGCAGAGTCGTTGGCTTGTAGGCCCACCTGCAAAAGTAATAGATAAACATTTCGGTAGCTTGTAGGCCCACTTGTTTATCCAACGGCAAGAGCAGCGTCGGTGGCTTCTAGGCCCGCCTTTTAAGCCGAGACGCAGACGTGAAGACCTGGAGGAATAAGGCCCATTAAATCAACAATACAAAAATATAAATTCAGATATTTTACAGTGTATTAAAGATAAAGGCCAAACATTTAATAAAGATCAATTGTTAAAGAAAACCAAAGTGTAATTTCTTGTAAGAACCCTGGAAACCCGCTGAACTTACCCCAGCAAACAAAAGAACCAGCGGAGTTTCGTTACAAGTGGCGCCCGAGCAGGGACTATTGTTCACAGGAATAGACACGGAAAACGACAGGAAAACCAACTAACGAAAGAATCATGGTACGAACAGCCTGGATACACGCACTGCGAAGAGACGACTTGTTGGCCTACTCGAGAGAGTTTAACTTCAGCGGCGAAGGTACTGTTGAAGAACTCAGGAAAAGATTTGCTGCGTTTGCGCAAAAGCCAGACCAAAAACCGGAGGTGCAACAACGCCTCATTGAACTGGAAGCAAAGCATGCAAGATGTCCTTCCCCTGGTCAGCTTGTCGTTCCTCAACCAATACCGATGCCCAGTGTAGAACCAACAGGATCGGCGTATACCTATATAACTATGCTGACGTATAACGGAGTTATGCCCGAAGTACAACCACAGGTGGCGCAGTACAACCACAATCCGTACTCTACTGTGATTGACCAACTGAGAAAGTGGTCTGTGAAGTACGACGGTGGCCGAGACCCTCTTGCTTTCATTGAGCATGTAGAAGAACTGGCAGAAGTGTATGGCCTCGGAAAAGACCATCTTCCCCGAACGATGCCCGAATTATTAAGAGACCGAGCTTTGACGTGGTTTCGAAATAATAATCGGATGTGGCGCGAATGGAGAAGCATCAAGGAAGACTTCTTGCATTTCTTTCTACCCGCGAGATATTTCGAAAGATTGGACGACGACATAAGGCAGAGGCATCAGCACCCTGGCGAATCTTTTAAGGATTACGTCCTGGCGCTACAGAGCTTGATGCGACATTCAAGTTACAGCGAACAGCAAAAACTCGAAAGAACATTCAGGAACAGTCGGCAAGAGTATCAGCTCTATATAAAAAGGAAAGATTTTGTTAGTCTGGAAGAGCTCATGGCGTTGGCCGAAGACTTCGAATGAATACATGCAGACGCGGCACCCATTCGAGCACCCGTTCAAAGACCCAGAGAGGAACGTCATCGCATGGTTACTCAAGCTCCGGAGGCACCTATCAATCCACGAACAGCGTGCAGACGATGTGGCAAAGATGGCCACCTGCGCCACGAATGCCGGAATCCATGGGTAATATTCTGTTGGGAGTGTGGGAAACGAGGCGTAAAAGCGATGGAATGTTGTCGTCGGCAGTCGGGAAACGGACGGAACACCCGATAGACGCGAGGCCTATCGGGGATAGCACACACGGTCCCTCGCATTCCGTAGAAAGCCTACAACACGACGCAGCCCACATTTTTGCATTTGTTACCCTCGGAAAGGAAGTTCGAGAGGCCACTATTGATACAGGAGCCACCAGGAGTTTTGTGAGTCAGCAGTTAGCTGAAAGATTAGCCAACACAGGAGAGAAGAGAAAGGAAGACATCATCGTACGAATGGCCGACAACTCTGTGCGATCCGTGAGCGAATCATTGGTCATAGACGTAAGAATGGGAAATGATGCTTGCCGGATCCCGTTACTTGTGCTACCCGACATAGTGGACGATGTAATTTTGGGAATGGACTTTCTTATAAGAATCCAGGCGACGCTTACATGCGGCGGCCACACCATAACGTTAAAAAGTAGCGAGGTGACAACGAGTGCTAACGTTTCCCCACTATGCACAGTAGTGCGAGAAGAGACAGTGATGGAGAAGGAGATGATAGATACTTTCTTAAAGGCGGAATTATCGGAGTTTGAGAAACTGGAGGGTCTATCCAATATTACTACACACAAAATAATTATGCAGAATGATAGACCGATAAAGCAGAGGTACTTCCCGAAAAACCCGGCAATGCAAGCGATCATTAATGAGGAGATCGACGATTTAATTGAAAAAGGGTGTATTGAGCCCTCACATAGCCCCCACAGTGCCCCAATAGTGCTTGTGAAAAAGAAGACAGGAAAATGGCGGCTCTGCGTAGATTATCGGCAATTGAATGCGAAATCCATACCAGACGCCTACCCAATACCACGAATTCATCATATTTTGGACCGCCTGCGTGACGCAAAATATATAAGCAGTTTAGATTTGAAAAATGGTTATTGGCAAATTCCTATGGACGAAAATAGTAAGCAATTCACAGCATTCACGGTATCAGGTCGAGGTCTTTTCCAATGGAGAGTAATGCCGTTTGGATTACATTCAGCTCCAGCGACGTTTCAGAGAGCATTAGATCAAGTGATTGGTCCTGAGATGGAACCACATGCCTTTGCGTATTTAGACGACATAATTGTCACCGGGAATTCGTTCCAACAGCACATGACCAACCTGAAAGAGGTGTTCCGTAGACTCCGGGCGGCTAACCTTAAAATAAATGTTGAAAAGTGTGAATTCTTCCAAGAAGAGATAAAATACTTAGGCCATGTCGTAAGCAACCAGGGGATACATACAGATCCCGAGAAAATATCTGCGATCAAACTTTTTCAGCGACCCACAAGCACGAAGGAGCTACGACGAGTGCTGGGAATAGCATCATGGTATCGACGTTTCGTCCCGGAGTTCTCAAAGATTGTCCACCCACTAACAACGCTACTGGGAAAAGGAAAGCATTGTAAATGGAGTGAGAGTCAGGAAGAGGCATTCGAAACTCTTAAGGCCAAGTTAACTGAGGCACCAATCTTAGCGTGTCCGAACTTCAATGAAAAGTTCACGCTACAAACCGACGCCAGTGACTACGGCCTTGGAGCAGTCTTAACACAAGGTCAGGGAGACGAGGAGAGAGTAATTGCTTACGCAAGTCGACACCTCAATAAGGCGGAGTGTAACTACTCTCCTACCGAGAAAGAATGCCTAGCGATAGTTTGGGTAATCCGGAAAATGCGACCATATCTCGAGGGGTATAGGTTCACAGTGGTCACAGACCATTTGTCACTAAAATGGCTCAACTCAATAGAAAGTCCATCTGGTCGCATCGCGAGGTGGGCATTGGAGCTTCAACAGCACACATTTGACATACAATACCGCAGAGGAAAACTCAACGTAGTAGCTGACGCGTTGTCTCGACAGCCTCAAGAGATGCTGCGTAAAGCAACCACGGGAGATGCACAAGAAAATACGTGCAACTGGTTGCGTAAAAAGATGCAAGAGGTCTTGGAGAACCCAGAGAAGTTCCCAGACTACGTTATGGAAGAGGGGCAGATGTACAGACACATCGCAAGCCAAGCGAACGACGAAGATTGCGTTCCTTGGAAACTTTGTGTGCCCAGTTATTCGAGAGACAAGGTTCTGAAAGAGAACCATGATAGCCCGTGCGCCGGCCACTTAGGAATACGGAAAACAATTGCAAGAATAGCCAATAAATACTATTGGCCAGGCATGTTCCGCGATATTGGCCGTTATGTTCGTCGTTGCGAATCATGCCAGCGCTACAAGCCAAGCCAACAAAGTCCCGCTGGTAAGATGCTTACCCAAATTGCGGAAGAGACTTGGTCAATTGTATGCGCTGATTTCGTTAGACCCCTCCCTAGGTCCAAACATGGGAACACAATGCTCCTGGTATTTTTCGACAAATTCTCGAAATGGACTGAAGTGATGCCGCTGCGCAAGGCGACCAGCGATCACATCCAACGCGCATTTCGAGAGCGCATCCTAGCGCGATTTGGCGTCCCAAAGGTCCTCGTCACGGATAACGGCGCCCAATTCACGAGTCGATCATTTAAAAAGTTCTTAAACGAACTAGGAGTGAAACACCAATTCACTGCCCCATATACATCCCAGGAGAACCCAACAGAGCGCGCAAATCGGACTATCAAGACGATGATAGCACAGTTCACAGGTGAGCAACAACGGGTCTGGGACGAACTGCTCCCAGAAGTCTCACTAGCCATGAACACCAGTGTCTCCGAAACTACCGGATATAGCCCAGCCTTTCTGATTCAAGGACGTGAACCACGGCTGCCAAAAACTCTGTATGACGAACAAACATTTGGCACAGGAGAAGAACCACAGACAGCACCAGAAAGAGAAATAAAAATGAAAGAGATTTTCGAGATTGTGCGGCGCAACCTAGAAAGAGCTGCCCAGGACCAAGCTCGGCACTACAATCTACGAAGACGAAACTGGACCCCAAAAATCGGAGAAATGGTCCTTATCAAACAGCATCACTTATCGAAGGCGATAGATAGTTTTGCAGCAAAGCTGGCTCCGAAGTTCGATGGCCCATATAAAATCATCGATTTTATATCCCCAGTGATAGTACGCGTTAAGCGCGAAAGAGAAACCCGAACGAGGACAGCCCATATCAGTCAGCTGAAACTATTTCAGTCTGACCAAGAATCGTAGCTAAAATCGCGCTGGAAGCGCAGCACCACCTGCGTCAACAACTGGAAGCGCAGCACCAACTGTGTCAACAACTGGAATCGCAGCGACACCTGCGTCAACAACTGGTATCGCAGCGACACCTGCGTCAACAACTGAGATCGCAGCGACACCTGCGTCAACAACTGAGATCGCAGCGACACCTGCGTCAACAACTGAGATCGCAGCGACACCTGCGTCAACAACTGGCATCGCAGCGACACCTGCGTCAACAACTGGTATCGCAGTGACACCTGCGTCAACAACTGAGATCGCAGCGACACATGCGTCAACAACTGGCATCGCAGCGACACCTGCGTCAACTGGCATCGCAGCGACACCTGCGTCAACAACTGAGATCGCAGCGACACCTGCGTCAACAACTGGTATCGCAGCGACACCTGCGTCAACAACTGGTATCGCAGCGACACCTGCGTCAACAACTGAGATCGCAGCGACACATGCGTCAACAACTGGCATCGCAGCGACACCTGCGTCAACTGGCATCGCAGCGACACCTGCGTCAACAACTGAGATCGCAGCGACACCTGCGTCAACAACTGGTATCGCAGCGACACCTGCGTCAACAACTGGCATCGCAGCGACACCTGCGTCAACAACTGAGATCGCAGTGACACCTGCGTCAACAACTGGTATCGCAGCGACACCTGCGTCAACAACTGACATCGCAGCGACACCTGCGTCAACAACTGGCATCGCATCGAGACCTGTTAACCAAAATCGCAGTGTTAACACAGTCTATCGCATGGTATCGGCCGCGCACACAATTGCACACGCTGCCGCGCACGACTGCATACGCTGCCGCGCACACAACTGCATACGCTGACGCGTACACGAATGCATACGCTGCCACGCACACAACTGCATACGCGCACACAATTGCATACGCTGCCGCGCACACAACTGCATACGCTGACGCGCACACAACTGCATACGCTGCCGCGTAGGTGCGTACGCTACCACGCACGAAGCCACACCACTGCGTGCAAGGCTGCACATCTGCAGCTGCAGTATATACTTCAAAAAAAGTAAGTTTCTTACCTGAATAAAACAACCTGGAAAACACAAGACAGCGCTGGCGATTTTTTAGCCGCACAACGGCCAAGGTGCGAGAAAGACACTTGGTGAACACCGCCAGTGTTGCTTATTTTTATGCTTCACTTTATTTTTTTCACACACACACATAAACACTGAACTAATATAATGAATACAAAAATAACACCCATACACTTTTATATTAGAAAAGAGAGAGAGAAAAGGAAAGCATGTAAAAAAAGGTTGGAAACATGCAAAACGTGCGCAAATACATGCGCAAAGCTGGCGTGATCTTGCTCAGAGTCAAGTAGCGGATCACATAAGGAAATAACAGAAGGCAAATTGCTGGGCAAATGTGGAAACAAATTCTGATGAAAGACAACAACAAGGCTGCACCGTACGGGACTTCGGTTACGGGAAAAACAGCCCAGAACTTTCGATTGCGGTACCTTGTTTACCACAAACAACAAGAAGACGATGGTATAAATAGGCCGCAATCGAAAACAAGAGGACAGAATGTGTTATACATTAAAAGTGTGCAGAGTGCAAGTGATCGAAATTATATAAACAGTGAATCAGAGAGTGCAATTGGACCGAAAAAGTATTTGAGTAAAATACGCCGACCGAAGAAAAGAGTGGAAAGTGGCAAAGACAGAGGAGGTGAGAAATTGTGAGAAGTGAAATATTTTTTTATTAAGAGCAGAGTCGTTGGCTTGTAGGCCCACCTGCAAAGACAATAGATAGACATTTCGGTGGCTTGTAGGCCCACTTGTCTATCCAACGGAGAAAGCAGAGTCGTTGGCTTGTAGGCCCACCTGCAAAGACAATAGATAGACATTTCGGTGGCTTGAAGGCCCACTTGTCTATCCAACGGAGAAAGCAGAGTCGTTGGCTTGTAGGCCCACCTGCAAAAGTAATAGATAAATATTTCGGTGGCTTGTAGGCCCACTTGTTTATCCAACGGCAAGAGCAGCGTCGGTGGCTTGTAGGCCCCCCTGCAGTAGCAGTAGACAGAGTCGGTGGCTTGTAGGCCCACCTGTCTTCACATTTTTGTTAGCAGCGTCCGTGGCTTGTATGCCCGCCTGCTCAAACCAGAACATTTTCCGTGGCTTGTAAGCCCGCGTGTTCGCATTTTTTTCATCGAGTAACAGTGCTGCGGCTTGTAAGCCCGCCTTTTAAGCCGAGACGCAGACGTGAAGACCTGGAAGAATAAGGCCCATTAAATCAACAATACAAAAATATAAATTCAGATATTTTACAGTGTATTAAAGATAAAGGCCAAACATTTAATAAAGATCAATTGTTAAAGAAAACCAAAGTGTAATTTCTTGTAAGAACCCTGGAAACCCGCTGAACTTACCCCAGCAAACAAAAGAACCAGCGGAGGTTCGTTACAAGTGGCGCCCGAGCAGGGACTATTGTTCACAGGAATAGACACGGAAAACGACAGGAAAACCAACTAACGAAAGAATCATGGTACGAACAGCCTGGATACACGCACTGCGAAGAGACGACTTGTTGGCCTACTCGAGAGAGTTTAACTTCAGCGGCGAAGGTACTGTTGAAGAACTCAGGAAAAGATTTGCTGCGTTTGCGCAAAAGCCAGACCAAAAACCGGAGGTGCAACAACGCCTCATCGAACTGGAAGCAAAGCATGCAAGATGTCCTTCCCCTGGTCAGCTTGTCGTTCCTCAACCAATACCGATGCCCAGTGTAGAACCAACAGGATCGGCGTATACCTATATAACTATGCTGACGTATAACGGAGTTATGCCCGAAGTACAACCACAGGTGGCGCAGTACAACCACAATCCGTACTCTACTGTGATTGACCAAGTGAGAAAGTGGTCTGTGAAGTACGACGGTGGCCGAGACCCTCTTGCGTTCATTGAGCATGTAGAAGAACTGGCAGAAGTGTATGGCCTCGGAAAAGACCATCTTCCCCGAACGATGCCCGAATTATTAAGAGACCGAGCTTTGACGTGGTTTCGAAATAATAATCGGATGTGGCGCGAATGGAGAAGCTTCAAGGAAGACTTCTTGCATTTCTTTCTACCCGCGAGATATTTCGAAAGATTGGACGACGACATAAGGCAGAGGCATCAGCACCCTGGCGAATCTTTTAAGGATTACGTCCTGGCGCTACAGAGCTTGATGCGACATTCAAGTTACAGCGAACAGCAAAAACTCGAAAGAACATTCAGGAACAGTCGGCAAGAGTACCAGCTCTATATAAAAAGGAAAGATTTTGTTAGTCTGGAAGAGCTCATGGCGTTGGCCGAAGACTTCGAATGAATACATGCAGACGCGGCACCCATTCGAGCACCCGTTCAAAGACCCAGAGAGGAACGTCATCGCATGGTTACTCAAGCTCCGGAGGCACCTATCAATCCACGAACAGCGTGCAGACGATGTGGCAAAGATGGCCACCTGCGCCACGAATGCCGGAATCCATGGGTAATATTCTGTTGGGAGTGTGGGAAACGAGGCGTAAAAGCGATGGAATGTTGTCGTCGGCAGTCGGGAAACGGACGGAACACCCGATAGACGCGAGGCCTATCGGGGATAGCACACACGGTCCCTCGCATTCCGTAGAAAGCCTACAACACGACGCAGCCCACATTTTTGCATTTGTTACCCTCGGAAAGGAAGTTCGAGAGGCCACTATTGATACAGGAGCCACCAGGAGTTTTGTGAGTCAGCAGTTAGCTGAAAGATTAGCCAACACAGGAGAGAAGAGAAAGGAAGACATCATCGTACGAATGGCCGACAACTCTGTGCGATCCGTGAGCGAATCATTGGTCATAGAGGTAAGAATGGGAAATGATGCTTGCCGGATCCCGTTACTTGTGCTACCCGACATAGTGGACGATGTAATTTTGGGAATGGACTTTCTTATAAGAATCCAGGCGACGCTTACATGCGGCGGCCACACCATAACGTTAAAAAGTAGCGAGGAGACAACGAGTGCTAACGTTTCCCCACTATGCACAGTAGTGCGAGAAGAGACAGTGACGGAGAAGGAGATGATAGATAATTTCTTAAAGGCGGAATTATCGGAGTTTGAGAAACTGGAGGGTCTATCCAATATTACTACACACAAAATAATTATGCAGAATGATAGACCGATAAAGCAGAGGTACTTCCCGAAAAACCCGGCAATGCAAGCGATCATTAATGAGGAGATCGACGATTTAATTGAAAAAGGGTGTATTGAGCCCTCACATAGCCCCCACAGTGCCCCCACAGTGCCCCCCTTGTAGGCCCGCCTTTTAAGCCGAGACGCAGACGTGAAGACCTGGATGAATAAGGCCCATTAAATCAACAATACAAAAATATAAATTCAGATATTTTACAGTGTATTAAAGATTAAGGCCAAACATTTAATAAAGATCAATTGTTAAAGAAAACCAAAGTGTTATTTCTTGTAAGAACCCTGGAAACCCGCTGAGCTTACCTCAGCAAACAAAAGAACCAGCGGAGAACAATAAAATATAATCAGAATGAACAGTTGGACAGATTACTTAAACGGTTATGGACACTGGATCAAATTGGTCCACATACATTCCAAAGAAAAAGAAATGGTCGAGCAGCATTTTTTGCACACTAACAGGCGAGACAAAAATGGTCGTTTTGTCGTGCTCATGCCATTGAAAGATAACATGGAAGATATTCGCAGTTCAAGGCGAATTGCATTTAAGCTATTTATATATTAAGAGAAAAGATTAGGTAAAGATGAAAGATAAAAAATGAAAGATGAAATATGAAAGATGGAAGATGGAAAATCAAAGATAGACGAAGATCGAATAAAGAAAATGGAAGATAGAAGATGAAAGATTAAAGAAGAAAGATTGAATATGGTAAATGGAAGATTCAGAGGAAAGCTCTTTCTCAGCAGTGTTTTGGCCGGGGGAAGGGTCAAGCATTTTAGGCTTGAAGTGGTGAATTGCAACAGACCAATTTGCGTTTTTGGTAAGAACCCCGCAATTGGAGAAAGAATTCATAAAGAGAAAGATTGTGAGCGTAGCCCAGCTTTATGATTCAAACGGTTATATTTCACCTGTTGTAACAGTCGGAAAGATTTTAATTCAAGACTTATGGAGGTCAGAGATAGGTTGGGATGAGATGGTCCCAGTTGAGATAAAAATGAGGTGGACAGAATTTTGGAGAGAAATTATGTTATTGGAAAAATTTAGAATTGACAGAATTTAGAATTGACTGAAGATATTAGTGTACAGATACAGGATTTTTCAAATGGAAAGGTGACAGCAATGTTGTTAGTGTTAAAGACAAGAGTAGCTCCTTTACATACGCTTACTGTGCCAAGGTTGGAATTGACGGTAGCTTAGGAAAGAAGCATGGCTATGAAATTTATTTTAAGAGAGACGCAATACTATATTGCTAAAGTGACGGCGTTGGAAAGAGGACAGAACATAGCGGAAAGAAGTTAGATAGAATAGTTGGAGCAATCATGAGGCTCTTAGACATTTAGCTAATAAGGGGACAGAATGCAAATTTATGATTCCAGCTGCACCACATCAAGGTGGTATCTATGAAGTAGCAGTTAAGTTGATGAAATATCATCTTGTCAGAGTAGTCGGACAGAAAATTTTATTATATGAACATTTATTAACCCTTCTTTCACAGATAGAAGCAATATTGAATTCGCGTCCAATACATCCAATTAACGATGATCCGAAAGACAGACAGGCTTTGACTTTTTGGTAGGTGAGCCATTGGTTCTGCCTTTACCTTTTGACAAGTTGGACAGTTGGTACTACTTAAGAGTCAGAATTTTCCACCTGCACACTGGGTGGAATTGAACAATTGATTTTGAGCGATGATGGAAAGGTCCGATCGGTCTTGGTGCGCACGCCCACGAACATACTTAGAAGAACAGTACAGTACAAAACATACACAGAAGATCTGCATTGTACCGGTTGAAGCAGAGAGAATGTAGAAATATATATGCATCATTTATCATATCATGTTTTTATGTATGTATTTATTTATGTGATTGTTAATTTATATTATATATAGGAAAACAGATGTTTTCGGCAGCAGTGTATAAAACTCATTTATTGTAGCTTGAATTTGAAGCGTGAATGAGTTTTAATGCAGTTTTGTCGCATTGCGATTGACTGTCATTGAAGTCTTTGTAAGCGACAGCCAGTCATTTAGAGTTCAGTCAAAGATCATATAATATAAAGATGAGTTACGTAGAACATTAAAATGTAACAAATAATTTTCAGACCAACACGATAGCTTTTGTGAGTGCGATATGAAAAAGCTTTTAATTCTTGCTTGAGAGAAAAGTTTTCCGTTTCTCCATGCCCTTCCTCTCCGCATGATCTACTCAACATCAATTGTTTGCATTCTCTTCATTATGATTTTGATAGCGAACTAGAGGTGGGTAATAGCACAATTTTTGGTGTGCTGACTCACTAGCACATGTGCACCCTTAGGAGTCAGCACACTGTGCTAGCACAATTGTGTCACAGTCGAAAAAAGCACTTCGCAGTCGAATATTCCATAAGAAATACATGCAAATCAGCTGCGACCACAGCAACCGCATTTGTCTCATTTACTCTTTCGTGTTTACGTAAAAAGACGAAGGTTGCTTCACACGCGTGTGTAGTACGGGGTTAACACTGATGTAAATTAAAACTGACAGTTGGCGCTCGGTTCTTGTTGCACTCAATGCGGATAGGCTATAAAACAAATTGCATATTGTCAATTATAGCAAGTGAGCCAAAGTGAAACAAAAACCAACTTTACTGGGTGTGCCACTATCGATTGGAGATATTGTTTTAAAAAATTTCCCCTTTTAAATCAATGTGTAAAATTTTTGAAAAAATGTTGGAACAAAATGGGTTATTGTATAATCAAATACTACAAAATGTTTTTTAAATTTTAAAATGTTGATTTAATATCGTTAAGCTTTTTGAAATAAAATGTTACAAATGTTAAAACAAAATTGTTCAGATTTAAGCAAGCGCCATACTTTCAACACAATAATTCGTAGATTTCTTGCAAGTCCCATTCCAGCAGCAAAACTTGCAGTGACTCCATCATTAATTTTTTTTTATTGTCCACTTTACTTTTGCTCTAACTGTTTTTCTAGAAAACACACGAACGAACGAATCGAAGAAATACGTAAATATGCAACAAAACCAATGCTTGCTTATAATTTTAAAAGTTTTAACTTTTGAATGACGTACATATTTACATTTCATCTTTATATGCATTGAAGAATTTATCGATAAAATTAAAAATCTGTGAAACATAAAGGAGCTACATTCAATTCAATGTATTTTTTTTTTTCATTTAAGACATTAAAAGCTTGTTTTCAAAGGTTTTATTTTAACAATTGTTAACATTTTGAATCAACATTACAGTTTTTGAGAAACATTTTTATTTGTTATTTCAAAATTTTTATTTTTTGAAACAAAAGTTTTACTTCAATTTAAAAATTTTTAAAATGTTGATTTCAAATGCGGATTTTTTACTGCGTGCGCCTAAAACTTAAAAACCGCTCATGCGATTCAAATGAAAATTGGAATATAGTGTTTTTCAAGTACGATGAGTGTTTTGGCGCTATCTTCTTTGATCCACCTTGGACACCAAAAGCGCTGTAGTACAAATTTTTGCCCAATTGCTTAAAACTACATTATGTCTACAATAAGCATATTTATACCCCCACGTTTAAAAAACGTAAATGGGGGTATATTAATTTTGTCACTCCGTTTGTAACGCCCATAAGGAGGCGTGGTAGGTATAGAAAAGTATATATATTCTTCATCAGCATCACCACCCGAGTTGATTTAGCCATGTCCGTCTGTCTGTCCGTCTGTCTGTGATCACGATTACAGCCGTAATTTTAAAGCTATCATCACGAAATTCAATATTTAAGCTTTTATCCAAAAAATGAAGGTCAAGTTCGTAAATGAGCCAAATCGGATGAAAACCACGCCTACCTCCCATACAAAGGGACTTTATCAAAACGGTAAAATCTCTTAGAATTCAACAAAAATGAATATATGGACTTTCAATTTTGTATATGACTTTTGATGTTAAAAATACACTCTAAGTATGAAATTCAACCAAATCGGATGAAAACCACGCCTACCTCCCATACAAAGTGACTTTATCAAAAAGGTAAAATTTCTCTAAAATCCACAAAAATTAATGTATGGACTTGAAATTTTGCATGTGAACTTTGATATATAATGTGTACTATGTGTATGTAATTCAACCAAATTGAGTGAAAACCACGCCCACCTCCCATACAAAGCGACTTTATCGAAAAACAAAAGCGAATATTTTCTGTTTAAAATATAACGAAAACGTTTTTAAAGATAAACATTTTATTGATTGCTTAAGACTTTGAATATACTTTGGTTCGGCCGTGGGGGTATTTTAACTTCGGCCCAGTCGAAGATCATTTCTTACTAGTTTTTTGTTTTTTTAGGTTACATACCTTATGCAAATTATTTACAATATATATAAAATTTTTCTTAAATTTCGTAAAATTAAGAAAATTTTCGTTATTTTGATACCAAAAGCACTTACATTTCTTTAATACTGCGAAAATTTTGATTACAATGAAATTTTAGAAGCGAGATCTTTCCCTTAGCAAAACCAGTGAACCAAGATTTGTTAAATAAAGATTTTTCGTTTAACTAACATAAAAACAAATTTCGTCAATTTGACACCAAAAACATGAACATATCTTGAAAACAATGAAAAATTTTAGTGCAACGATATATTTAATACAACATCGTTGCTCAGAAATGAGAAAAAACCAACAGAAATTAAATTGTGTGACTTTCGATTCAAATATCTGATTTTTATACTTTTTGTAGAATTTTTTTTTTTGTCTTGAAAAACCTTACAAAAAACCTACCTTATTGCAATAATACCTTTAGTTGAGTATATATGTATATTTTAAATATTTTTTCAAAAAGGTCAGATATATTGGAGTTTTCCTAAAATAAGGGACAAACATTGTTTTTATTGTAAAAATAATTTAAATTCAAATTTGTAAATTTTCAACTCTTTTTCAAAAGCAATAACCAGTGAATGTAACTGTTATGACTTTTTTCAAAGAATTCAATAAATAAAAGTTATTTTTTGACCGATTTCTTTTTGGTCAAAAATAAAAGTTAAAGTTTGACTTTTATTTTTTTGGTCAAAAATAACAGTTAAAATATTACTTTTATTTTTTCGGTCAAAATATAAGTTAAAATTTGACTTTTATTTTTGAGTAAAAAAAAAAAAAATTGTAGTGATAAGCAAAACATAGGTAGAGATGAGTAGAATAGTAGTAGTAGTTCTAAGTACTAGAAATAATTTGTTTTTTTTTTTTTTTATTTTTTCATATAGATTTAAAATGTTGATACGTTATTTTGCTTCAGAAAATAACAATTCAAAATAACGTAAGATACATAGCATAAAGGGCACTTGAAAGTACAGATTTTTTCTTATCTAAAATATTTTTATAGTTTAATGTTAATCCAGATTTGAAAATTTTGTTTCAATATCTCAAGTTGTTTGAATTTTAAATCGTTTTTTCTTCTCTTGTAAACTTTTCAAAAGTGATGTTACGTTATTTTGCATTTTAGGTGACGATATGTAATATGTATATTACCTATTTATAATGTGCGTAGGGTATTTAAATACAAATCATGCCTACATTTTTGTTTTTTTACGCAAGACAATTAAGCTACAATTCGTTTGCAGACACATCGTTTGTTGAGATCTTTCGTAAATTAAACAATTTCAAGTGCTCTCTATGCTTCTAAATATTATACTCACAATAGTCGCTTGCTTGTTCTCCCGCTCTCATAAGCTTTAAGTCGTTCGCTCACTGACTCTCACAAAGCTTTAAAGTGGATTTATGATAAATCCACATTCGATTTTGACTGTGTCGCTGATTTGTATGGCCGTGGCGCATCTTTATATTATATGATCTTTGGTTCAGTTCTAGAAAGACCATCAAAGAGGAAAGGTTGAACAATAAATGTCGGGTTTTTTGAGCGTCGGCTTTTTTCCCGAAAGAAAAACTTGGCGTGTTTTTATTTCCTTTAATTAATACAATATCATTTTTATAACCCTACGTTTAAAAAACGTAAACGGAGTATATTAATTTTGTCACTCCGTTTATAACGCCCATAAGGAGGCATGGCAGGTACAGTTTATATATTCTTGATCAGCATCACCACCCGAGTCGATTTAGCCATGTCCGTCTGTCTGTCCGTCTGTCTGTCCGTCTGCCTTTGATCACGATTAAAGCCATAATATTCAACCTATCATCACGAAATTCGATATTTAAGCTTTTATATAAAAAACAAAGGTCAATTTCGAAAATGAAAAAAATCGGATTAAAACCACGCTTACCTCCCATACAAAGTGACTTTGTCAAAACGGTAAAATCTCTTAGAATTCTACAAAAATTAATATATGGACTTCAAATTTTGCATATGAGCTGTGCTATTTAATATACACCCTGAGTAATTTTATGAAATTTTATGAAATTCAACAAAATCGAATAAAAACCATGCCTATCTCCCATACAAAGTGACTATCAAAACAGTAAAATCACTTAGAATTCCACAAAAATGAATATATGGACTTGATTGCATATGAATTTTGCATATGATCTTTGATATATAACATGTACTCTGTGTATGAAATTCAACACAATCAAGTGAAAACCACACCCACCTCCATACAAAGTGACTTCATTAAAAAACAAAAGCGAATATTTTCTGTTAAAACTATGACGAAAATGGTTTTACAAATAAACATTTTATTGACTGCTTAAGACTTTGAATACACTTCGGTTCGGACGTGGGAGTATTTTAACTTCGGCCCAGTCGAAGATCATTTCTTACTAGTTTTAAGTTAAAGTTTGTAAAAAAAGTGAAGTATTGGTAAGATTCAAAAATCATCCAAGATTTCGAGCGCTTCGAAAATTCAAAGAGACCGATATTTTAATCCTTTTGATCTTTCTTACCATCGAAAGCGGAAGAACCTTCGGCGAGTTTTGAATTAATATTTAGTAGCTCTCAATTTGTCAGTATCGGATGAGTCTCTTCAACAAAAAATCTGCAGTAATTGCAATTTAAAAATTGTTAAATTAAACAAGGATTCCTAAAAAAAGGTAAATTTAAATGTAAAAATAATAGTTTTAGTGCTGAATAATACGAGTGCTGCAATATTAACTTAAGTACAGTATTTTTCTAATATTGACACGCCCCTTTGTCAAATACCGCCCACTTTTTTAAAAAAGGACCTCAGCGTTCTTGGTATCTATCGGTTGACAAAAAATTACGGAAATCGGGCAAGTACTTGAGAAGTTATCGATGTAGGTACATACATTTACAAAAAAAAAAAAAAAAAACAAAAGCGGACAAACCAACGAACTTGAGAACCTCCTCCTTTTTGAAGTCGGTTAAAAATCACCGTAAAACAATAATTACCAATGCAACTGATTTGGAAATTTTTCAATACATTGCAACCTTCTTTAATGAAGATATTGGCCTGATGTTCAAAACATTTGACGTTAGTTGAATTCACTGTAAAAAAAAAGGAAATATTTTATGTTTGTTTCGTTTATTTGTTAGACGGTGATCTCAAGCTGTACTTGATCTTTTTAATTTGGTTTTTTCTTTTTTATAATTTTTTGGAATTGGAAACTTTTGAATTAAAAAAAATAATGCTTTTAAATCGCTTTTAAAGTCAGCTATTGTTTACTAGATTAACCAGACCCCCCAAAATTCTAAAAGAACCTGTATTTAAATGTGATATACTGATGTTTATTATGAGGGCTAAGAGTACCAAAAAGAAAAACATTGGTATTTTATAATTTACTTTAAATATTCACACCCCTATGCTGTAAACTTTTATAGCTGTTTCTACACGTATTGCTAAAATACTGAATTCTGTTCCAGTTTTTGTTTGTTTTTGCGATATCGCGCCTATAGCTGTAAACAGTCACACATACAATCTTAACCTGAAATCACAAAAACACCGCATTTTTTGGATAAAATATATCCAAACACTGCACAGTTTTAATTTAAAATCCCACAGTTTCGATAGTATCGGAAGTGTAGACGTAAAATTCCTTTTTATACAGTAATGGAGAAAAATTCCGGTTTTTGTTTTATGTTGGCCTTTTAGATTTGTATTCGGGTCAAATAAACAGAGAAATAACTTTTATTATTATAATTGTCTTCACCCGAGCGTCAGCTTGTGGTATTTAACACAAAAGAATAATCCTGAGCACCACACAATCATATGGAGTGAATATGGAGTGAAAGGTGGATGGCTATTTTTTTCGTAGCAAAGATTTTTCCAATAAGTGGAATAATTTTTTTCACATATTGCAGCAAAACACAAATTATAACCTTCTTTTGAAAAACCAGAGGCTCGAAATAGCTTTTAGACTAACGGTTTCTTGAGCAAAGTTGAATTTGCTCCGTAGAACGCCTACGATTTTTTGAAAAAAAAATTAACCCGCTCTAATGTATATAAAGGGTAGTTAAATTTTAAGGGCCGATGTTGAATATAAACCACACCTAAATGTCAAGTTTTTTTCTGCATTTCATATGACATTTCTCAATTTCAGACTAATTCAATTTGAACCGTTAAAGTCATTCAGGCTTATTATGAAAATGGGCTTTCAAATCAAAATGCATATCGAGCACTTCATGATTTTTTCGGTCAATTTAATCGTCCAAATGTGCGTACAATCGGAAAAATCGTGCAAAAATTTGAACAAACCAGGTCTGTAGGAGATGTGAAAACACCAGTGCATGCTCGTACAGCTCGTACCGCAGAAAATATTACTGCTCTTCGCGATAGTGTGGCTGAAGAGCTGTCCACCTCAACTCGTCGTCGTGCCCAACAATTGCACTTCTCACGCTCGTCGTTGATGAACATTATGCATAAAGACTTGCATTTACACGGTCAGAATGGTGGCAAGAAATGGCAACAGTGGATGATCAATTTTCGAAGAAAATCATCTTCAGTGATGAGGCACATTTTCACCTCAGTGGATTCGTCAATAAGCAGAATTGCCGCATTTGGGCGAATGATAATCCAAGAGTGATTATCGAAAAACCAATGCACCCACAAAGAGTGACTGTTTGGTGCGGTTTATGGGCTGGCAGCATCATTGGGCCGTATTTTTTCCAAAATGAGGCCGGTCGGACAGTAACTGTGAATGGTGTTCGCTATCGTGAGATGATAACGAACTTTTTATGGTCCGAATTGGAATATATGGATGTGGACGATATGTGGTTTCAACAGGACGGAGCCACTTGACACACAGCTAACGAAACAATGGCTCTTTTGGGCGACAAATTCAATGGCCGTGTTATCTCACGTGGTGGCGATGTCAATTGGCCGCCAATCATGTGATTTGACACCGTTGGACTTCTTTCTTTTTGGTTATTTGAAAGAAAAGGTGTACGTCGATAAGCCAGCAACAATTCAAAAGCTAAAGGATGAGATAATTCGGCACATTAACTCCATAGAGCCTCGGCGTCATCGAAAATTTGGATCATCGGATGGAGGCATGCCGCCGAGGTTGCGGTGGCCATTTAGCCGATATTTTGTTCCATGCATAATTGAACCATGCCAATATTATCATAATAAATAGAAATGACAATAATTTCCTTAATAATTTGTGTTTTATTCAAAATCAACATCGGCCTTTAAAATTTAACTACACTAACAGATCGATTCTGTGCGTTATCGCTAACAGCAATATTGTTACCAAAACTCGTTACTGGTCTTATAAATCAGTATTCTGTGCACTTGGTAAAGCTGTCAAATGTCGTAAACTCACCTTATAGAATTAAAGCTCGCTCTTTTGTGTGTTTTTTTTTTTTTTTTTTTTTAACGAGGAGTAAAAGCATCGAAAGCCTTAGTCAGTGCGAGACTTTAACCCGGTAAATATCTCCTCAGTCGAACAGTTGGATCCTCCAGGAACCACCGTTAGGTATTTCGTCTGGAGGCCGTCAGAGCATTACTTACTCAATCGTCAGTTATTGATCATCAGATCGTCGGTCCGGTTGTCCGTCATCAGTAAAACAGGGGACTGCCGTTGCGCCTGCGTTGCGTAGGGTCGTGCGCTCGTTGTGTCGTACCCGTTCAATTCGGCGAAGCTCAATCATAATTTTTGCAGCTGCTGCCTGAAACGCTTCCCATTTCTGCAGTGTGTCGCACATGTGATCCACAATATTCTCTGAGGTAGGAACCGCACCAAAAGCTTCCGCTATTTCAGCTCGTTCTACGATGAAGCGCGGACAACTGAATAAAATATGCCCAGCATCTTCAATCTCCTCAGGACAGTTTGTGCAGAACGGGTCGTCTTCATGTTTAAAACGGTGAAGGTACTGCTTGAAGCAGCCATGTCCGCTAATAAGCTGTGTGACGTAGTAGTCCACTTCACCATGTTTGCGGCTAGCCCATTTGTCCATCTCCCCTTTTGTGATTGCTCCCAGCGACGTTGCCAAGTCTCGATAGTGCGCCGTCTCTCGTCAGCCTTTGATGAGTTTGCTCCAGCTTGAAAGGAGCGCTGAAGTTCGCACGCCAGTATGTCTATCGGCGGCATTGCCGCTATCACTCCGATTGCTTCGTCTGATACCGTGCGAAATGCGCTAGCAACCCTCAATGCACTAAAGCGATATGTGGCCCGAATACCCGATATGTACGACGCTTTGTGTGTGGCATCCGCCCACACTGGTGCTGCGTAGAGAATGATGGAACTTGTGACTCTAGCTAGGAGTTTCCGTCTGCTGGATCTTGGTCCACCGATGTTCGCCATGATGCGCGATAGTGCACCGTTCACCTTCGACGCCTTTTCGCTAATTCCCAGTAGGTGGTCCTTAAAGGACATTCGAGTGTCAATGAGCACACCGAGATAGCGCAAGTATGGTAGTGAGGTTATGATATGCTCTTCTGCTATAAGGGTAATGCTTTCGCGTACTTTACGAGAGCTAAGAAGAACCACCTCAGTTTTTTGCGCTGCCAACTGCCAACTTCGCAGCCACGTTGTTACTTTGGATATCGCTTCGCTGCATGATGCTTCAAGCGTATCAAGGTGTTTTGCCACAGATACCAAAGCAATGTCATCCGCGTAGCCGATTAAAGTGGTATTCGCAGGGAGATCAATTCCAAAAACGTCATCATACATGACGTTCCATAAAGTTGGCCCCAGCACTGAGCCTTGTGGAACACCTCTAGAGACTTTGTAACGTTTTACACCATCGTCAGTGTCGTAAAGCAGCCATCTGTCTTGGAGATAATTGGCGATAATTCTCTGTAGATACCCTGGTGTACCGAACCTGCCTAGAGCTTGCAGTATTCGCGTCCAGCTCGCTGAGTTGAAAGGATTTTTGACGTCGAGAGTTACCACTGCGCAGTACTGCTTATCGCCACCCTTCCATCTTACACCATTTGTTGCGTCGCGGGCAATTGTCATCACTGCTTGGATAGCATGGACGGTTGATTTTCCTCGACGAAAGCCGAATTGCTTCGCGGATAGGCCACCTGGTCCTTCCAGGGTCTCTTGGAGTCTTCTTACGATGATGTTCTCGAATACTTTTCCCAGTGAGTCGAGCATACATAGGGGTCTGTATGCCGAGGGCTGATCGGGCAGTTTTCCTGGTTTGAGAAGCAATACCAACCTTTGGTATTTCCAGCAAGACGGAAAAATTCCTTCCTGAAAACAGGCGGTGTACATTTTGGCAAAAAGGCTGGGATCTGCTCGTATGGCAGTTTTCATTGCCACGTTTGGGATACCGTCCAACCCAGGTGTCTTGATGTCGGAGAATTTTCCCAACGTCATCAGTACTTCATCAGCCGTCACTGAAGGGATGTCACCTATGTCACTTGATATGCTATATGGATGCATTTGGTATCCCTGTGGAGGAAAAAGTGTAGACACCACGTTGTTCATCAGAGCGGGATCCGAAGGCTGTGGGGCTCTAGGTCCTCGCAGTCTGGCTATAACTATCTTATACGCCTTGCCCCAGGGGTCAAAATCCGCGGTGTCCCGTAGGTTTTTGAAGCATGACTCTTTGCTGGCTCGGATCGTCTTCTTAAGCTGCAGACGGCACGCTTTAAGGTCATCATGTAGCGATTGCCAATTCGGGCGATTTCGCGCACGATGTGCTCTTCTGCGAGTTTCGATGCAGCGTCTTCTACACTCGGCAATCCCTTCGTTCCACCAGTATGCTGGCTTCCTGGATGGTGCTCGTCTCCTTCTTGGCATTGCTGCGTCGCATGCAGTGCTCAGTCGCTGTTTGATGTTTGCCACCATGATTGAAGCTCTGTTGTCCATCGTTTCTCCTTCATCCCATAAAAGCCGAAGCACTTCAGCATCGAAGGCATGTTGTTTCCAGCCCTGTGTTTGTGCAAAGACAATTTTTTGTGGACGACTTATGTTTTGCAGTTCGATGACGATTGCACGGTGATCACTGTGTGTATAAAGATCATCGACGCTCCATGCTGTGTTACACGCAAGGGAATTGTGTGCAAAGGTAAGATCTACTGCCGACCGCCTCGTACCCGCCTCAAATGTGTGGTGACCATTATTAAGAAGCTCAACGTCTAGTGTTGCAAGACATTCCATCAACACTGTGCCCCTGCGATTTGTGCTCCTACTGCCCCATCTTGTTGACCATGCATTAAAATCACCAGCAATCATTATGGGAGACTTTCCCCGAGCCACCGCAACAAGTTCATTCAACATCAGCTCAAACTGGTTTATGTCCATATGAGGAGGCGCATAGCATGAAAAGAAAAAGATTCCCTCGAACTTCACCCAGGTGAAACCCGTATAGGCCATTGGAGCTTTGCTTTGGTATGCCCTTCCACTAGGTGTCCATATTGCCGCTTTGCCTGTTGCGTCTGTCATCCACTTAGAGCCAATCATATTATGATGCTGCTCACTCAATAGGGCGAGATCGAAGTGTCTCTCGAAGACCGTCTGTTTCAGCAAGTCCTGTGCTGCGATACAGTGATTTAAGTTGAGTTGGATGATTCTCATAGTTGCCTTTTCTTTACCGCCTTCTGATGTTCTGGGCAACGAGTGCTGCCAGCGGCATGGTCACCTTGGCAGAGTGCGCATTTTTGTTTATTGGTGCACGTTGCCGCCACATGTCCACCTTCTCCGCACTTTCTGCAAAGTGCACTTCGGTCTACATCTTCCGTGCAGGCCTTAGCAACATGGTTGTATTTCCAACACTTGAAACATCTTTTCGGCGAAATGCTTTCTCGTACTCTGCAGGATACCCAGCCAATACGTATCCGCTGCACTTTTAGCACCTTAACTGCATATTCGACCGGTAGACTGATATACGCTGTTTGTGTGCCTCGACGTTCTCTTTGGAGATTTCGTATCGATCACTCTTCCGGGCGCCGTATTTCGCACTGCGTATGAAGTGCGTCGCATACCTCGGTTTTGGTTATAACCTCATCCAGGTCCCTCAACTGTATAACGATGGAGTGGGTTTTCATCGAAACTTTGGCAGAGTCACCTAGTACGTTCTCTACTGCTGATTTGTACGATCCGGTGTTTTGCTCCGGTGCACGCTTGAGTTCCAACAGAAGCTCATTCCTCGCGGTGCGTCGGATTGAACTTACATTCTCTCCTAGAGACTTAAGCGCATCGTCTTCCTTTAACTTGCGCAGAATGCCAGCGCACGTCTGGTTTTCATTCGCCGATATGATCAGGGCGTTAGGCTTGGCTTTAACCCTCTTCAGGTGCCTCTCCTTTCTTTTTGGGTGAACTTTTGACCACTCCTGTTTCTGCTTAGGCAACGCTGGTAGTGTTACGTTGTTGCCTTTTGTTCGTGCCTCGGGATCTTTTACCTTTGACTTGGCTTTATCTGTTTCTCCAGTATTGGAAGGCACCTTAGCTTCTTGCGCTTGCATCTCCTTTCTGTTTGCAGACAGTATCGCAGCATATGAGCGCTTTTTCTGGGAAGTTTCTATCTCAGAGTCTGGTTTCCTCTTCTGAGAAGCCCCTGTTTGCAGCCACGGTGAAGTTTGTGAGGCGTTATTCCACCTGATCACCTCTTTAGCAACTTCGTCATGCTGTTCTATGGCAGTTAACTCATAGAGCGCCTTGATGCTCTCAATTGTGTCTTGCATTGGCTGATGGATTGAGCGCCTTTTCCCATCTTCCAACATTTCCACAAGTGTTCTTATATGTTCTCCGAGTTTATAGAAAGACGTGGAGTTCCGACTTTTGCTGCTTTCAGCCACTGTTGGTGTTGTGGTGTGACGGTTTGAGTCTGCATTTCCTAGTCTTTGTTGAGGTTTTACTGGGGATCTCGCAACTTTTGACCTTATTTCGAAAGGATTACTTGAACCCGGGCCGCCTCTCTCCGTGTTGACAGGTAGATTTCTTGTAGCTATATCTGCTGCAGCGGCCAAGTTAGCCACCGCCACAGCATTGCGGTCATTGGATGACGACGACTGGGAGCCCGCTTGTTCACTCCCTAAAGCCGCCGGTACTGGGGATCCGACTCCCTGCACCGTATGGTTTTTCCTTACACAACCTATCATTTTGGTTTTATTTTTCAGGGTCTTCTTCCCATAGCATTTTATACCTTCTGCCAGGTTGGTTTTTTTTGTCTAAGGGTGTCCTTCCCTTTATAAACTGCCGCCCCTCTGGAGTCAGACGCAGACCAAGGAGCCGCCCAATCTGGGACAGACGCTCTTGGATTTGATGGTTCTGTTTGGTCCGCGGGTAGTCTTTTATTTCCCACCTACCCTGCATGACTGCCGAGCTTTCCCCTATCCGCCACCTGGGGACGCGCACTGTAGGGATGCAGAACCCTCCTAGTGCTCTTTTGTGTGGTGAAATATAAACAATGGAAAGTGAGAAGTAAATACATAGAATTAATTGCATTATGTTAAATTACGGTGGCGTCCGTGGCGTAGTTGGTTAAAGTGCGTGGCCGCTATGTCAAAGAAATTGGAGACCCAGGTTCGAACCACAGCAGCGACACAAAATTATTTGAATCAAAATAATTTTTCTGTACGGCCGCCACCTCTCTGCAGACAATGGCAAACCTCAGAGAGTAATCAAATGCCATGTAAAGCTTCTTGAGAATAAGAACATTCCGTTCATCGCCGTTCGGAGTCGGCGTTAAGACTGAAGGTCCATTTCTCGGTCAATTGTGTACAAACTTAATAACACGCACAACACAATTGATCATAAGAAGCTAGGTCAAAGTCCTTTCAAGGGCTGAAATGGCCAGTTATTTTTTTTTTTTTTTTATTTATGTTAAATTTTTATATAATATTTGTTTTTCTTGGCAGGAAATATGCACGCACTACGCCGGCGCAGCTGCGGTGTTATCTATATATAATTTATATATTAATTTTATGTAAATTAATAAATATTACACAGTGAATTGCTATAAATTTTTATCATTGAAAAGTGCTGAAGAAACAGCAACAATGAATTTAACATCGTTTTTTATTTTAATTTGCTCCGATTTCAATTTGAGGATTTTAAAATTAGATTAATTACTCAAAATGCGAGCTATTTTTTGTAATGCAAGCTAAAAAATGTCTTCTGTTTTGCTTGTTACCACCTAAAGAGATGGTAACAATATTCACCGGTAACGCTTGGTCGCAGAATACCAACAGAGTGTTCAAGTTACTAAAAGGTGAATTTCTACGGTAACAAGATTAATGTTACTGCGACAGAATTGTTCTGTAAGGGAAAAAATAATATTAAATTTATCCAAAAACTTTTTAATTTATCCAAAAAGCGAGTCATTTTTGCACCAATAACGCATTTGCATAAATCGACTACGGAAATATTTAAAATTTATTTGAATACTTTTTTAATTAAATTAAATATATAAATATTTAAACAGAATTAATAAAAAATATATTAAAATTATACACGAATTTTTTCAAAATATCTCTCAAATATTTACTATTTGAAAATAAACTATCGCATTTAAAGAAAATTTATATAAAAATATTGAATTTAAAAAACAACATATTTAAATTCAATATGTTATTAATGGTTGTATGGTATTATTTTCTTCATATTGCGTTCATCAAATGCCATTGCCTGTATAATTGATTCTCGCTTCACTTTCTTCGTTCTCTAATTTATACTATTTTTGACAGTTGGTGCCCTTATACTGCGCCAACTGTTAAATATAGTATTACATATATAAAGAAAAAGTAATGTACAAAAAATATGTAGGTAAGTGAAAACCGGTGTAAGATATTTCAGAGGAAATATCAAGTTGTCACTCCACCCTACATCATTTCTATTCTTTGCCAAACTTGCAAGCTATATTATCCTTGCAACAAAAATTAAATGAGAACTATAAAGCTGCAAATACAAGAAATAAACTGCAGGAACAGTGCGATGCTGTTGCTGCTTGTCGGAATATGTGTGTACGTGTGCGATGCTGCTGCTGCTGCTTGCTTGTGTGGAATATGTGTATACGTGTGTGGTATAAATAGAATTCAAATACGAGAACAAAACGAGTTGTACAAAGTAAACTCAACTTGTACTGGAAACTCCAACTAAACTCTCTGTGTGAACATAGCATAACACAACAAAAAATATATATTTGCTTACAGATAACACAGTCGCTAGATGCTATTTCGAGCAGCAACAAAAAAAAAAACACACCATGGTTGGCAGTTATATGTAAGTTTAATTAGATTTTGTTAATATACATATGTATATACATTTGTAGGTACCTTCGAAACTATTTTGATTTAAGACTTATCCTCCACAAATTTATTTACAAACAAAAGTCATTTTCTCAGCATCAATCCACATTGTTTAATTTACTTTATCGAGTTATATCTCATTAAAAATTTAAAGTAATTTTCGCTGTGCATTTCGTGCAATTTTTGAGATTATTAGCATCTTGCTGTAAAACGAACGAAACGTGTATTTCACGAAGACTTCGTTCAAAAGCCAATAATCAGCTGTTTTTGCTTGATGTAAAACGTATATTGTACACAAACGAGAACAGCTGATTCAGCTACGAACGAAGACGTAACAGCAGTACAAATTTGGCTTGCTGTAAGAAAATTACCCGAAGCGGAACGTCAAAAACGACGCTAAACAAATTGCCATCGTCCACAAAATTTTAATGATGGAAGTTGCTGTGAAGAAAATGTAAATACATTTTCATAAGCATATTTAACAAATAATAATAATATAAACATATATTAACAATATTTTATATCTTTTCAGAACAAAGAAAACTACAAGCGAGCAATTTTGGGTTGTTCTTGTGCAGGAAATGCACTGCTCATTACTATCACTTTCACTTCCACTTTCGTTGTTTAAACTATAAAATGCTATCACAGAAAATACTATTTTACTCAAATTTAACAAAACATATGAAAACAAATTGCAGATTGCTGCAAAAGTCAGACATTATTTCTAAGCAAAAATAAATGAAACAGCTGATGTAAAAAAAGCATTGCCAACGTAAATAGATGTAATGATTTAACATTAAAATTTTTCAGGATTTTAGAAAATTTACGAAGAATATTGAAATTTTCTTATCTGGTAATTCTTCTTTTGACAAATATTCACGTCGAGAGTATTTGAGTAGCGTAAGCGACGTAGTAGTGCACGATGACGCAAAGAATAAATACAGCAAGCCAATTTTATCCGACATCGTTTGCAAACGAACGAGGCTTTAGCCGAAGTCTTCGTTTTACAGCAAGATGCCATATGTTGTTTTTACTATTAAAATGACTTCGTAAATAAATTAAAAATAACAACTTCGTTTTAAACATTCTCAATTTTTGTTTTTGTTCACAGATACCGACGATAATGACATTAATGTAAGCTGTATCTACTGCATTATTGAGCAAACATTAGTTAATTGGCTGAACAATGTTAGTACCGTGGATGCAATTGTTTTAATATTTGTATATTATTAACTTGTGTGAAGTTAGCATCCGGCGAAATGCAGCATCCGGCGAAAAAAACTTAACAGAGCTCTGTTAAAAATTTAACATTATGTTAACATTATGTAAACAGAGAAAAATGTAATAACTCTGTTAATAACTTTTTTTTTCTAACAGGAAAGCTTAAAAAAAGCTCTTTTTATGTTACTTCATATAGAGAGTGGAGATAACTATAAACAAAATGGAATATTTAACGTAAAACCCTAAATCCTAAGTAACTAAATAAAGTAACTTGTGTCAAATTGCAAAACATTACCACAAATTCTATAAAGTTTAATAACTTTTGATCAAAGTTACATTACCACAAATTCTATAAAGTTTAATAACTTTTGATTAACGAAAAAAAATGGTTCAGTTTTTTTTTATTTGAACTGGAAAAATTCAACTTTTCTGTTATAATTTGCAAAAAATTTACCAAACTGTCAGTACCACAAATTCTACAAAGTTTAATAACTTTTGTTCAAATTCTATAGATATGCTTTAATGCAGTGTCAACTTTGACCTTAGAGAGTTTAACGAAAAAAAATGGTTCAGGTTTTTTTATTTGAGCTGGAAAAATTCAACTTTTCTGTTAAATTTTGCAAAAAATTTACCAAACTGTCAGTACCACAAATTCTACAAAGTTTAATAACTTTTGATCAAATTCTATAGATATACTTTAATGCAGTGCCAACTTTGGGCTTAGAGAGTTTAACGAAAAAAAAATGGTTCAGTTTTTTTTTTATTTGAGGTGGATAAATTCAACTTTTCTGTCATATTTTGCAAAAAATTTACCAAACTGTTAATACCACAATTTGAGATTATAACAACATAAAAGCTAAAATTTTTCAACTTTCAAGTTGTTAAAACTAAAAATTTCTTCGTAATGGAAAAAAGCAGATACGCCACCTTGATTTTTTGTTAAACTGAAACTTATTGTTAAAAATTTTGTTAAACTAAAACTTATGTAATTTTTGCATTTTCAATGTTGTTATACACGAAATTAAGACGTGATGGAAAAAACCCTAGTACGCCGTTTGCTTAGCATCTTCGATTTATATATATGTAAGTAGCAACGGCTATCAAACCTCTGAACTTTTTTTACCTTTGTACCGTGTTATATATGTTATGTTATCTTCTTCTTCTTATATATAAAAATGAAATACGTGTGCGTTAGTCTTGCTAAGGCTCAGAAACGGCTTGGCCGATTTTAATAATTCTTTTTTTGTATTATTTGCCTTAATACAGATGTGGTTTAGAAAAAAAGAAAATTACAAAAAACTCGAAGGAACAGCGGAAAAATCGAAATTGGTAATTTTGTATGGGAATTGCCACATCAGACTACTTTAAATAGCCAACAAATCTTAACGGCTGAACGGATTTAACTCAAATTTTGCACACACATTACTTGAATCCTAGATAAGGTTACAGCATACTTTGTTTTGACCACGCCCCTTCTTCCGCCCCTTTACAAAAATCGCAAATTGTCCTACTGGCGTACTTTTATTAGCGAAACTGTTCGTCTAAATAATCAAAAGAAAATTCTCTTATTGTAACACCAAAAGCATTCACATATCTTCAAAATTGCACAACATTTTAGCACAGCGTCTTTTTCTAATAACATCGTTTCCTTAGAATAACAAAAAACTATCAGAAATTCGTATTTCCTACTTTCGATGAAAATAACTCCGTTTTTATATGCCTTAGTAAGTAATAAATAAATAAATAATAAATAACTCCGTTGTTTTTTAATATATTTCATTCAATTTCTTTTCGTTGATAAATTTAATTTAAGCATTTAATAAACCCCTATTTGAAGAAAGCTCCAACATATTCACTTTTAACTCCAAAAAGAACACAAAAGCTGTCATTTAAATAAATAAAAAAAATTAAAAAAAAATATATTATTTGTTTGCCCTTTGTGAGGATCGAGCCTTAAACCAAAACTGACGGTTGAGCTGACTTTTTTTATTCAAATTGAAATGTACTACAAAAATTTCCTAATAGAATTTGCAATAAAATGATATGACAGCACAATCTTCTGAAATCGAATTATAGCAGCCTATTATATTTTTCTAAGACAAAAACCAATCGTGTTTTTATCTTCTATTCTCTGAATATTTAATTATCAATTGCCGTGCGTTGGTCTTGCTAAAACTCGGAAATGGCTCGGCCGATTTTAATAATTATTTTGTATTTGTTCGCCACAATACTGATGTGGTATAGGCAAAAAGAAAATAAGGAAGGAAGGAAAAGAATCAAAAGAATTGAAATTGGTAATTTTTCGTGTCGTACAGTGTTCATTACAACTCCAAGGAGGGGACGAGCCTGACATAGGTCTACGAAATCAGTCAAATGCTCGGCGAGCTAATACACGTGTAAGCCACACAACAGCGAGTGACGTATAACGAAAACAATTAGATTGTCATGTCCGAATAAGTGTCATATATAAAAAAAACAGAGTGGCATACATAAGAACCCTTTTTTTGTTTTTTTTTTTTGTTCGTTTCCGCACAAGGTAGCTTTTAACAGCAAAAAATTGGAATTTTCTCGGAAAAATCGATGTTCCATACATTTTGTATGGAAAAATAAAAAATAAAAAAAAAACTCGATTTTAATTTCATAATTCAAAATGCAATTTCTGCACAATTACATTCGTTCAAATCAGTTGTTTGCGTCCAGACGAAGCAACCAATTATCGAATAGTGTTGCTGAATTCATTGGTTTGCAAGGATTACCACCACATAATGTACCACTGAAGGTTGGATCTGTTATTATCATGCTTCGGAGCCTGAATCAATCCAAATTCTGCAAGGGTAAAAAATCGGTCGTGAAGCAACTCAAGAATAATGTTTTTCAAGCAAAGATGAACGCATTTGAGTAGGCCAATTCAAGGGCGAGGAAGTGCACATTCCAAGAATTCAATCAATGAATCACAACGCCAATCTTTTGAATTAATTATGTCACTGTGTGCTGGATTAAATCAAATATAAACTTATTTTATACCTTAAGAATAAAAAGAACATACGAGTAATAATAATATATAGTATATAAAGATAATGGAGCGCAAAGCAGTACGATCATATAAAGAGAGAGAGCAAGTAGACTATGCAAATGCAGCTTATTTTACACCTGTAGCATGGAGGTGCATTCAGTTTTTTAGATATAAATAAGCGGACGGAAGTTCCACTCACAAATTTATATGGAAACAATATAAATGTTGCTCAAATAAATGTTAGTGCAAAACAATGTGTCTTAAATTATTTGTAAAAAATGCATGTATAATATGTCTATAACTATTAATCTTGAGTTCCTAAGCTTCTTGCATGGCTTACAATATATGACATGTTCGCGTGTTGGAAAGCCTTAATCTTTGTTTACTTTTGCTAATGTTGTCTATCAAAAAGCATTGAATTGATCTGACATGTGATTCCCTCAACCTCCTTACATTCCGTGTAAATAAGGGATATTAGAGTGTTTCATTCAATCAATAATTGAAATTCGATTGGCACCATTTGTTATCGATCGTGAATGTTCGATAAAAAATTAATTTCGGGTGGGATCGTGATTGCTCGGAATTATTTCAATAAAAAAATTAATTCAGGGCGGGACGAAGTTTGCCGGGTCCTCTAGTTTATAATAAATTTTATTTATTATATATATTATTTATTATATATATTATTTATGAAATATATTTATTAAATATATTATTTATTATATATATTTTTAATTATGTATGTACAGTGTTGCGCAAAACAATAGCAACAAAATAATTGCGCTGCTACAAAATCGTGTATATTTCTTAATGTTGGGGACACACCAAAATTATTATAGGAACCAAAGTATATATTCAAACATCATATAAAAAAGAAATCATATTAAAATTTGGTTTTGTATTTTTTATTAAATTTAAAATTAATGTGACTGCATTCAATTTGTCTTAGTGCCAAACAAAAGCAACATAATTAATATTTGGTGTAAGACCCATTATTCTTTTTTACTGCTGCACATCTGCGCGGCATCGACTCTATTAAATTAGATATAGTTAGGCTTGTCATACGTCAGGATTTAGTCCGGATTGTCCGGACTTTTCAACCATGTGCGGACTTTGTCCGGACTTGGACCCAACAAATTGAAAAAATAATTATAATATCTCTTTCCTAGAAAAAAGTTCTAATGTGAACACAAAGTGATCTTTAAGAAAGTAGCTGAAACACCCTGTGTAAGAAACTGCCCAGCAAAAAAGGCTACTGGTAGTTAACCGGTTAATTACCAGTAAATCTTTCCGGATTTTACCAGTTAATTTTGTAAGAGCATCGTGAAAAAATTAACAGAAAGTTCCCCGTCGATGTGAATATATATGAGACTTTGTATGTCCCTCTAACAAGAGCTTGAAATATACATTCGTCTCTTTCGCACACGTAAAAAGGGTGGTGAATATCGTTTTCCCCATCATTGCCAAAGTAAAGAAATCAAAACTCAAAAAAATACTGCCAGGTAAATAATATCTTTATTTTTATTGCCGATTTCAAATTTGTTTGTTTTTTTTCAATTTAACATAATCAAAAAAGCAATATTGGCATGATTACGATTTCCGTGGCCCCAAGATCTGAATATGCAGTTTTAAAAAGCTCATTGAGAAAATAAGATTCACCGAAGGATTTATCGATATATCGATTAGTTATTGAGTTATTGATTTTTTTACTAAAATTTTTACTAAAAGAAGTCTTAATGTAAATTCAACTATATTTATGCTAATATTTGACCGATCAGGATAATTTGGGTATCATTCGATAACAAACTTAAATATCTTCGAAATAATTTATAAAACAAAACTTTGGTACTTAATCTAATAACACTACAGATGGTTTTTCGGCATGATATATATTTTTCATAAAACCGTTATTTTCTTCAAAAAGTACGTAATAAAAGTATGTAGAACATAACATATAGTAATAGCTGAAACATTAACCTTTCGTTTGGTGTATAATATGTTATACTTGTTTCCCTTATTGCTGCCATTGTTCTCATTTTTATATTGTTACTATATTAAACAGAACAATCATACGGTTTTTATTTTGCTTTTTAAACGTACAATTTTGATGTACTGTTGATAAACATCAACAACTTTCATCTTCATCACGAAGCACAGAAGAATTGCAAGCACATCGCACACCTATGTAAAATAAAAAAGAATATTCGAATCATATTATTTATGTTCTTTTTAAATAAGATACACGGATTCTTATTTTATTTCACAAAAAAAAAAAAAAAAAAAAAAAACAGAATAATTGTGCAATATGTTAAAGGCAGAGCCACTTTTTTATAAAAATTAGTAAAAATATCAATATGTACTTCAGAATACAACGAACAATCTTTGATAAAAGTCTATCTGGCTCCTTTTACAAAAAAAGTACATTTTGTAAACGGCAGAACCACAAAAAAAAAATTCGTATTTTTTTGTATTATTCAATAACTCAAAATACATCGAAAATTTAAGAAGATCTTTCTTGCACCATTTACAGTATAAATGCACAATTTATAAAGCAAATCAAATATATTCAGCTCAATTATGAAGCATTTTCCTATGCTATATGATTGTACTGATCAACCTAAAATATAACATAACAGCAAAAATCGGTCAAAATAAAAGAAAAAGTATAACATGTTGCATACCAAACAAAAGGTTAATATTTCAGCTTTCAATTAATTACATCTTTATTTAATCTTTATAACGCATTTTTAAGAGAAAATCACGGTTTTATGCAAAAATAAAACATATTATGCAGAAAGACACTCTGTAGCGTGGCCGCTTTACAAAAACATATTTTTTTTTCATTTCATATTAAAAACATTTTAAATATCTTTAGAATGACACCTAAATCATTTAGATCGGACAAATATTAGCAAAGATATAACCGAATTTATGTATTGGTTCCGTTGAGTAAACATTTTTTTGAAAAATCGATATCTCGATAACTAATCAAGATATCGATAAATCCTTCGGCGAATCTTGTTTTCTCAAAGAGTACTTCAAAACTGCATGCTCAAATCGAGGGGCCACGGAAATCGTAATCTCCCCGCAATATTTTTCAAGAAATGTAAGAAATCAAAATTACATTTAAATAAAAGCACGAATGTGTGTCGTCCGTAGCGTAGTTGGTTAAAGTGCGTGGCCGCTATGTCAAAGAACCTGGATACCCAGGTTCGAACCCCAGCAGCGACAGAAAATTATTTGAATTAAAATAATTTTTCTGTACGGCCGCCACCTCTCTGCAGACAATGGCAAACCTCAGAGAGTAATCAAAATGCCATGTAAAGCTTCTTGAGAACGAGAACATTCCGTTCATCGCCGTTCGGAGTCGGCGTTAAGCATGTAGGTCCGGTTCTCGGTCAATTGTGTACAAACTTAATAACACGCACAACACAATTGATCATAAGAAGCTAGGTCAAAGTCCTTTCAAGGGCTGAAATGGCCAGTTATTTATTTTTTTTTTTTTTAAAAATAAATAAATAAATAAATAAATAACTGGCCATTTCAGCCCTTGAAAGGACTTTGACCTTTTTTTTTTTAAAAAAAAAATAAATAACTGGCCATTTCAGCCCTTGAAAGGACTTTGACCTAGCTTCTTTTTTTTTTTACGAATGTATTTATTGTTCTGCTATGCTGTTCAATGTTTTGGTCGGAATCGTATGAAATGGCACTTTCCAACGAACTTGCTGTGCATGAGTCGAAGTTTTTACTATTTGTTTTCATTTGTTTTTTTAGCACTGAAACTTTCCAAATTTTAAGAATACTTTTCGTTGCTAATTTTTTTTTCATTTTCTTTTTTCTTTTTTAAATTTTCACAAATTTCACAAAATTTTTTATCACCTTTTTCAAAACAGCAAAAAATTGTCTAACAAAAGACTGAAAGACTACTTTATCAAAAATAAAAAATATGTAGTTGTCTTATTCAAATGAAGTGAGGTGAAAATTTTATTTCAATTGGTTGGTGAAAAGCTGACATTTTTTGTAAGTGTTGGTAAAATCGGTTAGCGATTTTTTGCTGGGTGTTAATCATATCGTTGTTATATTTACGATTGTTGTTTGCAGTTAGTATTAATTTGTTTTGACCCTTCTTGATTTGCGAAATGTTGCGATTTGTTTTTGTAGGTGTTTTAGTACTACTTTGTACTAAGTAGCCCCACATTTGATACATATTTAGTGCAAAATTCATTTTAGTTTTTATTTTTTTTTTATTTTATTGATTACTAGCTGACCCGGCAAACGTTGTTTTGCCCAAACTTAATATTCGATGTTTCCACTTTTTCAATAGATGACGGTGTAGTTTTGAAAGACAAACACAATTTCCAAATTTTAGTCAATTATGACCAAACCGTTTGAAATATAGCATTTTCATATATTTGTGGGTGGCAAAACATATTTTTAATACAGTTTCCGACAGCAAGCAAGCAAAATAAATTAGTATAATTTAGAAATTTATTTATAATACCAAATTTTAGTATAATACCAGCAAAATCTTCTGATATAGAGTTTTTATTTGTAGGCGGCAAAAAGGGGGTGTGGTAACCCAGTTTTAGTACAGTTGCCGACAGTGAGCATAAAAACTAAACCCCCAAATTGTAGCCTAATACGCCGAAACCATCGTAAATATAGCATTTATATTGATTTGTGGGCGATAAAAGGGGGTGTGGCAACCCATTTTTAGTACAGTTTAGCCGACAGTGAGCATACAAACTAAATTACCAAATTGTAGTCTAATACGACCAAAACCGTCGGAAATATAGCATTTTTATTGATTTGTGGGCGGTAAAATAGGGTGTGGCAAATTTTTTCTACAAAGTGTCCTTCCTTGGGCCAATACGAATCCATCAAGTTCAAAATTGTAAAAATTGAACGACCCCTTCTTGAGTTATGCGCGTACACACGGACGTCAGTCTTTTTTATATAAGACAAAAATAAAATAAACTCAAACCAAACATAACATCACTGCAGCATGGTAATGTTTGGCTATATTTGTTTTTGCTTGCCTCTGTCTTTTTTTTACGTCACCACGCATAGCGTACGACAAAAAAAAACAAAAACAAAATACATTGCCATTCTCTGTTGCTATCCATAGCACACACACGCTCGGGCATATGTAGGCAAAACAAAAACAAATCACATTGCTATTCTCAGCAAAGCAATACTCACTGTAGGATGGGAGAGTAAAATATTGGAACACTCGCATCGTGTCGATGTGCCGCACACTGCTTTATTTTTCACTACAACAACAACAATTTTTATACGCTATGAGTCGTTCATGTCCGTTTGTGCTTGCAGGTGAATTTTACTTAGGATTTTGAAAGCCATGAATCTCCTTTTCTAATAAACTTTTTAATAATTTTTTTGGCCTAAAACCTTCACCAGGTCGAGAGCTTTTTATTATAAAAAATTTCATGAAAAACGTCCGGGCCTTTCTCAAGATTGTTCCGAACATAAAAAAGGCACTTCAAAATATAATATTAGTATAGATTAATTATTAATATGATTATTTATTGTGGAGTTATTGTTACGTTTTTATATTCATTCAAGTTTATTATTTTTTAAAGAACTTGTTTATTTTTAAATATTTCGTTAAATATAAATGAATTACATACTTCCTAATTGTTTTATATTCCTACTAATTTGAAAGCATCAAAGGTATCAAAGAAGATAAGAAAAAATCAACAGCTTCTTACATAATTAAGTTAAGGCTTAATAATTAAGTTTCAAGGTTTCATGCAGTGCAGTCTTATTGGAAAACCTTCGATCAGAAACTTTTTGCTTCAAAATCACAAAAAGATTTTATATGGGATTCAAGCCTTGTGATTGTGCCGGCCAATCAAGGACTTGAATCCCATTGTCTCTAATGTAATCTTTGCTAAGCTTTCATGTGTGCTTCGGGTCGTTGACGTGCTGAAACGTCAACTGAAGCGGCATATTCCACTTTGCATGTGGTAGCATCTTGCTTTCTAAAATGTCTTTATATACAAATTGATCCATAATACCATCGATTTTATGAAATGATCCGACTCCATCAGAGGAAAAACATGTCCAGATCATAATACCACCGCCTCCGTGCTTAAAACTTATTTTGCAGTTTCGGGCTTCAAGTCGTGTACGTGGGCGCCGCAGTACCGTGGACATCCCATCTGAACTAATCAAGTTGAACTTTGATTCATCGCTAAACAAAACGGTTTTCCATTTGTGAACGGTCCAATTTAGGTTCTCTTTTGTAAAATTGAGTCTAAAAAACAATAAATTGCAACTCGTCAAAATTTCAGACAAAATTGTTTAAATTATAACACCTCAACTTTTTTGTTTAAGTTTAGCTGTAAGCAAAGGTTTCTTTGCCGGTCTGTAACTTCTTAAATCGTCCTCAACAGCTCTTCTGCGAATAGTGCTGTGATGGATATCTAAATCAAGTATCCGATCACCACGAAGATAACCGCCAATACAGTAAAAATGCAAGAACAATGAAGAAACGTTTCATTAAATTAGAATTCAGTGCCTATTGGCGCTTTGGTAAATGTTATCGAACGACCGTAATGCTGAGGTTTTCGGTCACATGATGAAAATAAAAAAAAAATTATTGGCTTCATATATAATTCCTCTGTAGATAATAATCAACACTATAATAATCAACATGACGTTTGCTGGGTCAGCTAGTATATTATAATTTTCGAACGAGAAATGGAATCCTAAGACATTATCCGATTGAAGCCCTAACCAAAATAGACGAAACGAAACGATTGCAACTTGCCGAACGTTTGCAATTGTTACGTCTGTTTTGACATTTAACCCAAAATGAAACGAGTTCCTCCAATCGTCTGAAAAAAGAAGAAGACGAACTTTTAGAAGACGCTAAAAGTTCGGTTGTTACGGAACAGAACGTCTTCGTTTAGTTTCGATAAGTTTATATTTGTTCATTTTGGGTTACAACATTGAAATGCATTTAAGCAAACATTTTCGTCTTCACTCATTACGGAGCAAATCGTCTATTTTGGTTAGGCCTTCTCTTGAAACTTTACAAGAATACTTTCTGGATCCACTAACATCTTTTGAGCCATTGTGTAATAATAATAAAGTGTTAGTGAATTTGACACTACTCTCTCAAAATGATAAATTTTTTCGCCCCGCTCCTGTCAAAAACAGCTGATGGTGAATTGTAATGAAAATAAATCAGCTAACGTGCAGTCGGTTGAAGCTCAATGCCATGTCCACTTCTTCTGATGGCTATTATCAGTTGAGGTATTAAATATTCTTTTGACTTTTTGTCAACACAACACTGCACAATTAATTTAATTAAATATTTATTTTAACTTTATTCGCACAATAACCTATAAAAACTATAACACATCATCATCTAGCAACTCAAACAAATAACACAATTTGACAACTATAAACGGCTCCTTTCTATCGCTCTCAAATTTTTGACAGAAAGAAAGCTATTCTTGGTGTTGTCAAAAATTCACCAACACCTTATTATTATTACACCATGCTTTTGAGCACTAATCGTTGTCATAATTAAAAAAAAGTAAACGCTCACAATGTTAAAAGTAAACAAATAATCGTACAATGTTAAAAAGCTTATTTATTATAAAGCTTATAAGCTCCATCTATTGGTGAGAAGCAGAACCTTCATGGTGTAAATATTAACTTATTAATTGACACAATATCCAAGTGGTGAAAAAGAAAACCGCCACCACAACAAAAAACAACTACCATTTTTTCTTTTACACTTATTTAATAACTTCTTTCACTTAATATTATAAAAATACAGTCACTTATATATCAAAATTACTTGCGTTATAAATTTTTAATGAAATATTCCTTGATTATATTGTTTTTTGGGTTTTTTTTTAATCCAACTTGTTTTAAATATTCTTCACGCTTTTCACAACTCAAAGAAAATCTTGAAGTCAATGACACATGCAGCGATGACACTTCAAGTTTTAAAAACAACATGAAAAGGTGCCACTAATATATTATTGTAATTGAACATATACCTGCAACATACGCACACAAATCCAAAAATAATTATATGCATCTAATAACACTACTCAACAAGGTTTTCCACAATGAATTACGATAACATTTTCTATTATATAATTAATAATAAATATAATTAAATAATAAGATATATAATTCTGACAACGGATTCGGATTCAGTGACCCATTTTTACCTAGTGTTCGCCCCAGCACCAAATTCGAAAAAAAGAATAGGTGGCAACGCTATTAACCATCTCAAATTTAAAAGTTCTGACATCAGATTCGAAATCAGTGACCCCCTAAAAATGTTGGATAATGTTTAAAAAAAAAAAAAAAAAAAAATATATTGTTAGGTGGCAACCCAATTGTTAAAATATCATAATTTTGAAATTCTGACTTCAGATTCGGATCAGCGACCCATTTTTAAAAAAAATAAATAAATAACTGGCTATTTCAGCCCTTGAAAGGACTTTGACCTAGCTTCTTATGATCAATTGTGTTGTGCGTGTTATTAAGTTTGTACACAATTGACCGAGAAATGGACCTACATGCTTAACGCCGACTCCGAACGGCGATGAACGGAATGTTCTTATTCTCAAGAAGCTTTACATGGCATTTTGATTACTCTCTGAGGTTTGCCATTGTCTGCAGAGAGGTGGCGGCCGTACAGAAAAATTATTTTAATTCAAATAATTTTCTGTCGCTGCTGGGTTTCGAACCTGGGTTTCCAAAGTTCTTTGACATAGCGGCCACGCACTTTAACCAACTACGCCACGGACGCCACGGACGCGACCCATTTTTACCTAGTGATAAAGAACAAACCATTGTGATGTACAGTCATTTTAGTTTTTCCACAAAAACGTCACACAATATTTTTGTAAGAAAATAAAACCAAAAAATAAAAATTGTTAAACAACCAAGAAAACAAATTCTTAAAATATTGTTTTCTATATTTATGACACACATAAATATTATGACTCATATGGTAACATTTCATACCAAATACCTACAGCGAAGTGAAACATGAGTATTTTTACTTGCTGCACATGCAGTTCATTGCTTGGGTACTTGACCGTACTTAAGGGGTAAACATTAGCAAGTCAAATTACTTTTATTTCTTTCTATATGTCAAATATCATAAATAGGGGAAATGCAATTTGTATAAAATTGATGACTATGCTGATTAGTCAATCGATCAGTAAATGCATTTGTAACATGAAAAAAAAAGTTGAACACCATGTTACATAGGGCATTTTGGACATATGAATGAAATGCAAGATGTGTCAGATAATTTCTAGATAATTTGTAAGTTAGTATATAAGTTGGAAAATTTAAAATAAAAATCAGTTACAGTTTGATACTTGAACTCTCTTGTCATTTCACTGAACTCAATAAGGGCATCAATTGCTCGTCTGCCGAGTTTTAAAGCCTCCCTCTACAAACCAAGGCTTCTATTGCATTAGTCGCGTTTTAATACTAATGCAATAGTTATAAAATTTTTATAATCCATTTAAACTTATTATATGGCGATCCTGCCATACTTAGCTTGAATCCTTCTGTTTTTAAAGTAAACATTTTTTTAATGGACGAAGAATTTTATAGGCTTTTTGACGATTTGGTTAACAGACTGGCAGTGGAGGAGTACAATCCCACTGAAGGCGTGGAAATTCAAGCACCACCTTACGTCCCTATCCCAAAATATTGTGGACCTCAGCCATTAACAATAGAAAAGTATCTAGAGAGAAACAAGCCCAAAAAACAGCGTTCAGTACAACCGATAACACCAATCAAAAAGAAGGTGAAGGGCGGTAAGAAGAAGCGGCTAAATAGAGAAAAGGCAGAATTAAGGCGGTTAATAGGCCTTAGCAGTGGACCGGAAAAGAAATTATTTTATAACAAATTAAAAGAATTAGCAAAAAACAAGCATATATATAAATAAAATATTATAATGGGTTGGTGGAGTAAAATTAGTAACGCAATTTTAGTCGCAATTGCGGGTTATGAAATAGGCAACAATACTCAAAAACCCAAAGAAAGTAACGATAAAGAACATTGGATTTTGGTATCAGCTATAATTTTCATGTTAATTTTGATTATATGTATTTCAAAATTAAATAGTTATTATAAAAGTTATGTTAATAAGAAAGTAAACAACAATATTGTTTAAATAGTGTCACGTAAATTAAATATTAAATCAAATTATAAAAAAAAATAATAAAATGTTTTGTAAATGGACCAATCAATAGATAGTTTGACTAAAATCATCACTAATTTGAGAAAACAGGTAGCAAAGGATATACTTACAAAACATTAATTTTAAAATTAGAAGAGGTAGAGCTAATTAAAAAACAATTTATAGAATTTAAAGAATTCATAGAATGTAGCACTAGTAAGGAAATAAAAAAAGAATTCATAGAGAAATTTTACAAATATTATGAAAAATCAAAGACATTATTAGAACAAAAATTAGACACAGATTCAACTCACAGCATGTCAGATTCAGAAAAAGGGACTGAAAACTCAAACTTAACTCCTGAAAATTCAAGTTCAAATTCAAATTCTACAGTTAAAATGGCATCATTCAATTTAGAACTATCATTAAAAAGTATACCAGAATTTTCTGGAAATTTCAAAGATTTAACATCATTTTTAAAAATAGTTTAAATAACTTACAATTCTTTAACAACTGACGCGAAAATACAGCTCATAGATTTTGTCATTAATGTGAAATTAACACCAAGTGTTAGAACTGCTATAACTGCTAGCGAAATTAATGATTTCAATAGTCTTAAAAATTCACTTCAATCAAGATATAAGTCTACAAAAACAATAGCACAAATACAGCTAACTTTGAGTAAATTCATGCAAAAAAACATGAAAATACAAACACATAATGAAAAGCTTTTAGAAATGATTGCAGAACTGAATGAACTGCAAATAAACGAAATACCACAATGCAATGCTACACAGAAAAACACGATTATTTCTCTTAATAACACTTGTGCATTGAATATATTTAAAAATGGTCTTAATGCAGATATTAAGCCAACAATTTTTGCTTCTAAACCAAAAGACTTGAATGAAGCGGTACAACTAGCAATAGAACTAGAAAAAGACTTTGCTAGTAATGAAAATCAAGTATTATATTTTTCTAATAGAAACAATTCAAATAAGTGGAATAATAATTACAATAATAGAAATATTAATAATGACAGAAACAACACCAATCATAGAAATAATAATAATAGAAATAATAATAATAGAAATAATAATAATAATAACGGGAATAATAATTACCATAATAATAATCGTTCCAACAATGGAAAAAACAACAATTACAATGGTAGACGAAACCAAAATAACAATAGTAATAACAACAATTATAATAACAATAATAATTATAATAATAATAGAAATAACGTACATGTAGTTCAGGAAAACTTCGAAGGCCCGGAGATGAACAATCAAAATTTAATCATTCATCCTCCGGAGCAGAATTAAATAAAATTTTTTCTATTTCTAAAAACACTACTAATTATATACAATTAGACATAGGAACAAAAACTAGTTTAACATTTTTAATAGATACAGGGGCTGATATTTCATTATGTAAATTAGGTAAATTAAATGAAGACCTTTTTATTGATAAAGTACAATCATGTTCATTTTCTGGTATAACAAATGAAAAGATAAAATCGATTGGAACCACAGAATTAAATTTTAATTTATATGATAACCAATCAAAGCACAATTTCCACATAGTCGATGATAATTTTCCAATACCAACGGACGGAATCTTAGGAAGAGATTTTTTCACAACATTTTTATGCAAAATTGATTATGAAACATTCACGATTTCATTAGCTTTACAAGAGACAGAAATTACAATTCCCATGAAATCTAGAATAAATAGAGATTACTACATTAAAATAGAAAAACGATCTGAATTAATGTATCCAATACAATTAAATTTAACAGAAGATAGTATTATTTTAAGTAAAGAATTAGAGTCAGGAATTTTTGTAGGAAATACAATAGTTCCAGGAAAAGGCATTAGTCATGTTCAATTTCTAAATACAACAGATGAAGATGTAGTATTAAAAAATATTAATTTTGAAATAGAACCATTAAATAAATACGTTTTTCTCACTAAATCACAAAATCACAATAAACAAAACAATAAAGACAGATTTAGCAAACTATTACAAACGTTGAAAATTGACAATAATGACAGTAAAGCACGGATGAGTTGATAAAAATTTTTAAAGACTATCAAGACATATTCCACTTAGAAGGCGACGTTTTAACAGCAAATAACTTTTATACACAACATCTTAATTTAACCGATAAAACACCAGTTAACATTAAAACTTCCACTATTAAGACTTCCACAAACTCAAATAGAAGAAATCGATCAACAAGTTCAAAAATTACTTGATGACGATATTATTGAACATTCAACCAGTCCAAATGTACCAAAGAAAAGCGATGGATACAAAGAGAAATGGCGACTTGTAGTAGATTTTAGACAATTAAATGAGAAAATAGTTAATGATAAATTTCCACTTACAAGAATTGAAGATGTATTAGATAAATTGGGAAGAGCAAAATATTTTTCAACTCTAGATATGACAAGCTCGTTCCATCAAATTAACTTAGATAAAGAATCAAGAAAACCAACTGCATTTTCTACATCAAACGGTCACTATCAGTTTAAACGATTACCTTTTTCATCAAATTAAACGATTAAATTTCATCAAATAGCTTCCAACGTATGCTAACAATAGCACTTTCGGGTCTCGATAGTAAAGCATTTTTATATGTAGACGACATCATAATTTTTGGATGTAGTTTGAAACATCACAATGACAATCTGAGACAGGTATTTGAACGTTTATCAAAATACAGTTTAAAATTAAACGCTAAAAAATGTGTATTTTTAAAGTCAGAAGTTGTTTATTTAGGTCATCTAATAACAAAAGAAGGTATTAAAACAGACCCAGCAAAACACAAAGCAATTCAAAATTATCCAATACAAAAGATGCTGACGAGGTAAAACGATTTATAGCTTTCTGTAATTACTATAGACGTTTCATAAAATATTTCGCTAAATTAACAAAATGTCTGAATGATCAAACAATGAAAGGAAAAAAATTTGAATGGACAGACGAATGTCAACAAACTTTTGACATATTAAGACAAAAATTAGTTTGTTCACCAATATTACAATATCCAGATTTTGAAAAACCTTTCATTTTAACGACAGATGCTTCAAATTATGCTTTAGGTGCAATCTCATCACAGGGAGAAATAGGAACAGATTTGCCAATAACCTATGCTAGCATAACTTTGAATAAACACGAAATTAATAAACCCGTGATAGAAAAAGAATTACTTGCTATACATTGGGGCATTGAATTCTTTAGACCATATTTACATGGTAGAAGATTTATAGTAGTAACTGACCACAGACCTCTTGTTTCACTTTTTACACATAAAAACCCTTCTTCTAAATTAACTAGAGTACGGATTGAATTATCAGACTATGACTTTGAAATTGTTTACAAAAAAGGAAAAATTAATACAAATGCTGATGCATTATCTAGAATTAAGATAGATTCTGATATGCTTAAAAACATGATTCCAATAGAAGAGGATTATACCAAACCAACAAAAATCTTAGCAATTACGCGTGGAATGAACGCAAAGGGTAAAACAACTGAAAACAACTCAGATGAGAAAGACATATCCCAACAACAAAAATATACGAACATATGGGAATGTACTTCATTACAAGATATTAAAAATGTGCACAAATTGAAATTTAAAATTAATACCGGTATAAATATAAAATTCAATAATGATAAATTAAATGGTACCATTGAATGTGTAAATAATAGCTATCATATGAATATTAGTGATGATCTTCCAAAATACGTTTTGTTTCTAGAGAAGCTGATAATCTATATGCATAAGCAGAATATTAAAGATCTCGCATTAGCTAGCGACGATGAAATTTTTTAACTGATATCAGTAGAATATATGAAAAGAATTTATGATGAGGTATACCAAAGATTAATAAAATCTAAAAACTATAAAAACCTTAACTTGAATATGATCTTGTATAGACCCTTGTAGTACATTAAAAGTAAAAAATTACAAAATAAATTGATTGAAGAATTCCACAACTCACCATTATCAGGACACTTAGGCATTCGAAAGACTGTACTAAGACTCAAACAAAGATATGTTTGGAAAAATATGAGAAAAATGGTTACAGATTACGTTGTAAATTGCGATAAAGGTTCAAGAAACAAGCAAACGAAACATATTAATGAAGAAATGAATATCACCAAAACCCCAAGTACTAGTTTTGAAATAATAGAAATAAATACAGTAGGACCATTAAGAATTTCTAATAGTTATTGATATATATTAACAATGCAATGCATATTAACAAAATATGTTGTAGCATACCATATAGAAACAAAATAAGCGAAAAATATTTTTTTTCATGCAATAACAATCGAGTTTAGCTACTACAGCTTTTTCGCACATTCTCATCATTAACGTATTAAAAGTCACAATCCAAAAATCTTTGAAATTCAATGAAATTGATACTAGTGGCTCGTAATAAGTTAATGTGAGAAAAATTTACCCACCAAAATATGGTTGGGCTCAAGGACAACACAAGACGACACGACTAACCATGCAATTACACAATAGTTTTTAATCTACTCTTGAGTTGACCTTTAGACAAGTTAACATCAAAAAAGCTACAATTGTTAACTAATTTACTCATACGGTTTAAAGGAGCAGTTAACATATAATTTGTTCTACTAAATGGCAAGTAAATTAAATTGTTAGAATTTCTACTACTTCTACGATTAGAGTTAAAATTAATAAGAGAAAGAAGTTCTGGAGAATCGAATACACCGGTTATGAGTTGGTGCAAATAGACGATATCAGCAGACTTCCTTCGCTCACTCAATGATTGCATTTTTTAAAGTTTTAAGCGATCCTCATATGGAGGAAGGTTTAAAATGTCAAATCCATTTAAGCCCCTTAGGGCAAACCTAACAAAGCATTTTTGGATTCTCTCTATTCGATCAACATTCACATTGTAACTTGGAGACTAAACTTGACTTGCGTACTCCAAGTGAGGACGCACTATTGCATAATACAACGTTGTAGTCGTAATCATGCTATTGAATTCCTTGGCCCAGCGTTTAATAAATCCAAGCATAGAAGATGCTTTTTTACAAATGTTATCAATATGAATGTTAAAGAAAAGCTTAGAATCCATACATATTCCCAGATCTTTAACGACATCTACACGACATAAAGCAGTATCTTTTATCTTATAATCAAAAACTAAATTATTTCTTTTTCGCGAAAAGGTCATAGTTTGGCATTTATCTGGATTAAAAAACATATTATTTTTAGAACACCAAACTTCAAAAGATTTCAGATCGGACTGGAGTAGGGCTGAATTGTCTTGAGAATTTATTTTTCTGTATATTTTCATGTCATCCGCATAAATAAGCAGATGAGAGTTTTTAATGATATGGGTCACATCATTAATGGCTCAAATAAACAGAAGTGGACCTAGGTGACTTCCTTGAGGAACACCTGATAATGCAATAAACTCAGTAGACAAAACCCCTCAGAATCGTATTTGATAAGAACGGTTTGTCAAATACGATTTAATCCAGTTTACAAAATATTGTGGAAATTCAATGGACTTAAGTTTAAATAGAATTAAATTGTGTGGTAACTTATCAAAAGCCTTGCTAAAATCAGTGTAGATGCAGTCGACCTGGCAACCAGATTCAATGGTCTTTAAGCAAAACGTTGTAAAATCGAGCAGATTAGATACCGTAGATCTGCCATTAACAAAACCATACTGACGAGTTGTTATGACTTCACGACAGTGAACTTTTACCCGATCATACACGATTCGCTCAAAAAGTTTTGGAATCGATGACAGTTTAGCAATGGGCCTGTAATTAATAACATCATTCCTGCAACCTTTTTTAAAAATAGGACTAATAAATGATTTTTTCCAAAACAGTGGAAAATAACTTTCGTTTATAGATTTATTAAATAACAAAGAGAGTGGTTGACACAAAATTGAACCGCATTGAGTTAACACTGCGGCAGGAATTCCATCAGGTCCAGCGCTAAAATCTTCATCGATAGAACTAATATATTTTAAAATATCCTCTGAGGTAAAGGATAAGGTCCAAAGAAACTCTGGGAGTAGAATTCATATATTCAAAATACCCCTCATAAGGATCAAAAGAATCCGAACAAAATGACTCTTTAAAAAAATTTGCAAATAAACTACAAATAATGACGGGATCGTCAGTAATTCCATCAACAGTTTTGAATGATGAAGGGAATCCATCGGATTTCTTCTTTGTATTTATGAATCCCCAAAACTTTTTTGGATCAGACAGTATTCTCAGCTTTATATTGTCTAAATATTCATTAAATAATGCAGCTGAGCTATTTTCAAATTCCAGAAATGGAATTGTAGGTTTCCAGGTCATTTGAGTCTAAACTACAGACATATTTCTTCCAAGCCCTATTCCTGTTGTTGCGAAGAGTTTTTAAATCCTTTGTGTACCAAGGGTACGCACAGTTTTTCGCAAATTTGAGGCTATATGGTACGGATTGAGAGAACACAATAAAGAGCTCCGTATAAAAAAAACTTATGGAATCATCAAGGTTATTTCCATTTAAGTACTCTAAAATAACATTTAGTTTGTTATGAAGTAAATGATTCAACTTCAAAAAGTCAGCTTTTTTAAAATTGAATTCATAAACCTTATCGATTGAACTCGAATTAACTATGCTCTCTCTGTCTGATTTATACCAAATGCTCAATGGTGAATGGTATTCATCTACAATAGTCAGAGCATGGAAGGCCCTCTTAACAATCACATTGTTGCTGTCTGTAGTTAAGACCAGGTCAAGAAGTCTTTCAAGACTATTATAAATAAAACTAACTTGTTGTAAGTCAGAACATATATTGTCAACAAATATATGCTCTTGGCGGGTCTTCGAATTTGATGCACAGAAATATGTATCATCATCGGAAGAATGCCATTTTAAGTCAGGCAGATTGAAATCGCCCAACAGTAAAATGTCGTCATTAACGTCAAGTAGATTTATTATATATTCTATGCAATCCGCAAGGCTTGCATAGACTTCTGCACTGCTCTTTGGGGGAACATACGCATTTATAACATATACATTGGAATTACAATGTATAACCTTAACGCATAAGAGTTCGATATTAGAAGAGCAGGGAATATCAATTAAGGAACTGACAAAGGAATTCCTTACAGCTAAAAGGACACCACCACCAACAGCAGAAATATTGTCAGTGTGTCGGTCCCTTCTAAAAACTTGAAAACTATTGTCAAACAGTGTCAAGTCAATAATGCTTCCGTTCAGCCATGTTTCTGTTGACGCGATAATATCCTCAGAGAAATTCTGAGACGCCAAAAATATGTCTCGTGTTTTAGAACGTAATCCCCTTACATTTTGATAGTAAAGAGATAATCTATTTAGTTTTTTTGGGTCTGATGGGCGATTTTATTCGTCCTTCTAGACTTATTTTTAGGCGTAAACTCAGAAACGAGGATATTATCGGCCCACATTTTAGAGTTAAGAACAGATGCAAACTCTTCAGCTGCAACCGTTAGAATAAAGGAGGCGTGGGAAGGCTTGTTGCCAATTTTTTTGCATGAACAGAATGCATTTTGACTAAATAAAATGTTTTGTTTGACAAACGTCAATACATTTTCAGAGGTTGTGTCGGGCTGAAGACGCGAAATGAATAAGAGTTTTCGCCTCGACGCTGCCCTTAAATTAATTATTGGGTTATTGGGCTCGGTTGAAATCACATTTGGGTTATAAGCCAATGGAGGAGTATAAGAAGGAGGTGAAGAAATAATAGTAGTATCGTTTATTGAAGGCATAGCTGAGGGCTGCTTAGCCTGAGGAAGGTTTGAAGACGTCATATGACGCGTATTATTTTAATTTTTATTTTTATTTTTCCTCTTCTTTTTAGAAATATTCTGGTCTTCTTCAGACTGAATGTTTGTTTGCGTCCCGGAAGAGATTGTCTGAGACAAAGAAGGCGAAATTTTTTCCGGTGAAGTACATTCATCGTAGACGCTGATACTGGGTGCGGCACTAACTTCGCTAAAAAATGTAACAATATCCCTAAAATGGTTATTTAGCAAGTTGAGACTTTCACCAAAAAGCTTGATTTTAGAATAAAGCTCATCTGGGGAAAGGGCCCTGCACGAAACACTGTACCAGCGAAGACCAGACCAGACAGAAATTAAATCGTCTAAGCACGATTTAGAGATACCCGCACAATTAGCATGAAACATTTGCTCACATGGGCCAGAACAGCTGAACATGGGGTTCAGAATATTCTGGCTTCTGCAAAGCTCGTTAAGGGAACAAGCAGCAATATTTTCTGCAGAAAAATAGTCCATGATTATTCTGTACAGAATTGAGCAATTGAGCAATATATGTATAGAAACAAAAAAAAATGTGCTTATAGGGTTTAATTTATACACTTTACCAAGTAGTGAGCGCAACAGTTAAAAAACAATAACAACACTACTTAGCTTAGAAAAAAAACAAAACGCCGCACAAAGAGGAATGAAAAAATAAAAACAACACTGCAAGCAAGCTAACATGCAAGCAAGCGCTTCAACCTTAACAAAAAACTTTTTACAAAAACAATAGACAATTTAACATTAATATAAAGAGATATAAATATTACAATTTAAGAGTTAAATATTACACAATATATATCTCAAACACAGGTAGTACTCTTAATAATGAAAACACTCACTATTTAAAATACGTACCAAATATTTAAACACAAGACAAATAATTTAAACAAAAAGCACGCAATTTTGTTAAGCACAAAGCAAAAACACTACCGACACCGACTAATAGACGAGATCAACTGAAAAACTCTGGTAGAACAGTTTATTTTGAAATATGGTTGCTTTAAAGTACATATTAAAATCTGATAGAGGCACTGAATTCAAGAACGAATTAATGAATGAAGTATGCAAACTATTAAATATAGATCAAAAATTCTCAGCACCATATCACCATCAATCTATAGGAACGCTAGAAAGAAATCACAGAGTATTAAATTAATATATGTTAAACTTTGTTGAAGATTTAGAATGGGACAAGTGGATACCTTACTATACATTTGCGTATAATACCACACCTCATGTAAATAACAATTATTCTCCATACCAGTTGATTTTTGGCAAATTACCAACTCTGCCCACAGACGCATTATGCACTAATACTAAAGTTTATGATTTAGAAAATTATGCTAAAGAACTTAGGACTAGGATTAAGAGAGCATAAGATAACGCTAAAAATTTAATAAATATAGCAAAAGAAAAATCAAAATTAGAATATGGTAAGAAAATTATAAAAAGTTTTTTTGATGTAGGAGACTTAGTACTAGTAAAACTAGAAAGTAGAAAGAAAAATCAGAGTCCCTACATTGGTCCATATAGAATACTGGAAAGACAAAATTGTAATTCAATATTAGAAATAAAAAATAAAGAAAGAGTATTCCATAATAACTCATTAAAATTGTATAAAAAGAATAAACATAATAATTTAAAAAAAAAAAAAAAAATATAAAAATAAAATACATATATATTCTTAATTATTGAATTGTAAGTAATTTTTGAACTTGTTGATCGATTTCTTCTATTTGAGTTTGTGGAAGTCTATATTTTTTAATGTTAACTGGTGTTTTATCGGTTAAATTAAGATGTTGTGTATAAAAGTTATTTGCTGTTAAAACGTCGCCTTCTAAGTGGAATATGTCTTGATAGTCTTTAAAAATTTTTATCAACTCATCCGTGCTTTACTGTCATTATTGTCAATTTTCAACGTTTGTAATAGTTTGCTAAATCTGTCTTTATTGTTTTGTTTATTGTGATTTTGTGATTTAGTGAGAAAAACGTATTTATTTAATGGTTCTATTTCAAAATTAATATTTTTTAATACTACATCTTCATCTGTTGTATTTAGAAATTGAACATGACTAATGCCTTTTCCTGGAACTATTGTATTTCCTACAAAAATTCCTGACTCTAATTCTTTACTTAAAATAATACTATCTTCTGTTAAATTTAATTGTATTGGATACATTAATTCAGATCGTTTTTCTATTTTAATGTAGTAATCTCTATTTATTCTAGATTTCATGGGAATTGTAATTTCTGTCTCTTGTAAAGCTAATGAAATCGTGAATGTTTCATAATCAATTTTGCATAAAAATGTTGTGAAAAAATCTCTTCCTAAGATTCCGTCCGTTGGTATTGGAAAATTATCATCGACTATGTGGAAATTGTGCTTTGATTGGTTATCATATAAATTAAAATTTAATTCTGTGGTTCCAATCGATTTTATCTTTTCATTTGTTATACCAGAAAATGAACATGATTGTACTTTATCAATAAAAAGGTCTTCATTTAATTTACCTAATTTACATAATGAAATATCAGCCCCTGTATCTATTAAAAATGTTAAACTAGTTTTTGTTCCTATGTCTAATTGTATATAATTAGTAGTGTTTTTAGAAATAGAAAAAATTTTATTTAATTCTGCTCCGGAGGATGAATGATTAAATTTTGATTGTTCATCTCCGGGCCTTCGGAGTTTTCCTGAACTACATGTACGTTATTTCTATAATTATTATAATTATTATTGTTATTATAATTGTTGTTATTACCATTGTTATTTTGGTTTCGTCTACCATTGTAATTGTTGTTTTTTCCATTGTTGGAACGATTATTATTATGGTAATTATTATTCCCGTTATTATTATTATTATTTCTATTATTATTATTTCTATTATTATTATTTCTATGATTGGTGTTGTTTCTGTCATTATTAATATTTCTATTATTGTAATTATTATTCCACTTATTTGAATTGTTTCTATTAGAAAAATATAATACTTGATTTTCATTACTAGCAAAGTCTTTTTCTAGTTCTATTGCTAGTTGTACCGCTTCATTCAAGTCTTTTGGTTTAGAAGCAAAAATTGTTGGCTTAATATCTGCATTAAGACCATTTTTAAATATATTCAATGCATAAGTGTTATTAAGAGAAATAATCGTGTTTTTCTGTGTAGCATTGCATTGTGGTATTTCGTTTATTTGCAGTTCATTCAGTTCTGCAATCATTTCTAAAAGCTTTTCATTGTGTGTTTGTATTTTCATGTTTTTTTGCATGAATTTACTCAAAGTTAGCTGTATTTGTGCTATTGTTTTTGTAGACTTATATCTTGATTGAAGTGAATTTTTAAGACTATTGAAATCATTAATTTCGCTAGCAGTTTTAGCAGTTCTAACACTTGGTGTTAATTTCACATTAATGACAAAATCTATGAGCTGTATTTTCGCGTCAGTTGTTAAAGAATTGTAAGTTATTTAAACTATTTTTAAAAACGATGTTAAATCTTTGAAATTTCCAGAAAATTCTGGTATACTTTTTAATGATAGTTCTAAATTGAATGATGCCATTTTAACTGTAGAATTTGAATTTGAACTTGAATTTTCAGGAGTTAAGTTTGAGTTTTCAGTCCCTTTTTCTGAATCTGACATGCTGTGAGTTGAATCTGTGTCTAATTTTTGTTCTAATAATGTCTTTGATTTTTCATAATATATGTAAAATTTCTCTATGAATTCTTTTTTTATTTCCTTACTAGTGCTACATTCTATGAATTCTTTAAATTCTATAAATTGTTTTTTAATTAGCTCTACCTCTTCTAATTTTAAAATTAATGTTTTGTAAGTATATCCTTTGCTACCTGTTTTCTCAAATTAGTGATGATTTTAGTCAAACTATCTATTGATTGGTCCATTTACAAAACATTTTATTATTTTTTTTTATAATTTGATTTAATATTTAATTTACGTGACACTATTTAAACAATATTGTTGTTTACTTTCTTATTAACATAACTTTTATAATAACTATTTAATTTTGAAATACATATAATCAAAATTAACATGAAAATTATAGCTGATACCAAAATCCAATGTTCTTTATCGTTACTTTCTTTGGGTTTTTGAGTATTGTTGCCTATTTCATAACCCGCAATTGCGACTAAAATTGCGTTACTAATTTTACTCCACCAACCCATTATAATATTTTATTTATATATATGCTTGTTTTTTGCTAATTCTTTTAATTTGTTATAAAATAATTTCTTTTCCGGTCCACTGCTAAGGCCTATTAACCGCCTTAATTCTGCCTTTTCTCTATTTAGCCGCTTCTTCTTACCGCCCTTCACCTTCTTTTTGATTGGTGTTATCGGTTGTACTGAACGCTGTTTTTTGGGCTTGTTTCTCTCTAGATACTTTTCTATTGTTAATGGCTGAGGTCCACAATATTTTGGGATAGGGACGTAAGGTGGTGCTTGAATTTCCACGCCTTTAGTGGGATTGTACTCCTCCACTGCCAGTCTGTTAACCAAATCGTCAAAAAGCCTATAAAATTCTTCGTCCATTAAAAAAATGTTTACTTTAAAAACAGAAGGATTCAAGCTAAGTATGGCAGGATCGCCATATAATAAGTTTAAATGGATTATAAAAATTTTATAACTATTGCATTAGTATTAAAACGCGACTAATGCAATAGAAGCCTTGGTTTGTAGAGCGAGGCTTTAAAACTCGGCAGACGAGCAATTGATGCCCTTATTGAGTTCAGTGAAATGACAAGAGAGTTCAAGTATCAAACTGTAACTGATTTTTATTTTAAATTTTCCAACTTATATACTAACTTACAAATTATCTAGAAATTATCTGACAAATCTTGCATTTCATTCATATGTCCAAAATGCCCTATGTAACATGGTGTTCAACTTTTTTTTTCATGTTACAAATGCATTTACTGATCGATTGACTAATCAGCATAGTCATCAATTTTATACAAATTGCATTTCCCCTATTTATGATATTTGACATATAGAAAGAAATAAAAGTAATTTGACTTGCTATTGTTTACCCCTTAAGTACGGTCAAGTACCCAAGCAATGAACTGCATGTGCAGCAAGTAAAAATACTCATGTTTCACTTCGCTGTAGGTATTTGGTATGAAATGTTACCATATGAGTCATAATATTTATGTGTGTCATAAATATAGAAAACAATATTTTAAGAATTTGTTTTCTTGGTTGTTTAACAATTTTTATTTTTTGGTTTTATTTTCTTACAAAAATATTGTGTGACGTTTTTGTGGAAAAACTAAAATGACTGTACATCACAATGGTTTGTTCTTTATCACTAGGTAAAAATGGGTCGCGTCCGTGGCGTCCGTGGCGTAGTTGGTTAAAGTGCGTGGCCGCTATGTCAAAGAACTTTGGAAACCCAGGTTCGAAACCCAGCAGCGACAGAAAATTATTTGAATTAAAATAATTTTTCTGTACGGCCGCCACCTCTCTGCAGACAATGGCAAACCTCAGAGAGTAATCAAAATGCCATGTAAAGCTTCTTGAGAATAAGAACATTCCGTTCATCGCCGTTCGGAGTCGGCGTTAAGCATGTAGGTCCATTTCTCGGTCAATTGTGTACAAACTTAATAACACGCACAACACAATTGATCATAAGAAGCTAGGTCAAAGTCCTTTCAAGGGCTGAAATGGCCAGTTATTTATTTATTGTTTTTAAAAATGGGTCGCTGATCCGAATCTGAAGTCAGAATTTCAAAATTATGATATTTTAACAATTGGGTTGCCACCTAACAATATATTTTTTTTTTTTTTTTTTAAACATTATCCAACATTTTTAGGGGGTCACTGATTTCGAATCTGATGTCAGAACTTTTAAATTTGAGATGGTTAATAACGTTGCCACCTATTCTTTTTTTCGAATTTGGTGCTGGGGCGAACACTAGGTAAAAATGGGTCACTGAATCCGAATCCGTTGTCAGAATTATATATCTTATTATTTAATTATATTTAATTTTAATTATTATTAATTATATAATAGAAAATGTTATCGTAATTCATTGTGGAAAACCTTGTTGAGTAGTGTTATTAGATGCATATAATTATTTTTGGATTTGTGTGCGTATGTTGCAGGTATATGTTCAATTACAATAATATATTAGTGGCACCTTTTCATGTTGTTTTTAAAACTTGAAGTGTCATCGCTGCATGTGTCATTGACTTCAAGATTTTCTTTGAGTTGTGAAAAGCGTGAAGAATATTTAAAACAAGTTGGATTAAAAAAAAACCCAAAAAACAATATAATCAAGGAATATTTCATTAAAAATTTATAACGCAAGTAATTTTGATATATAAGTGACTGTATTTTTATAATATTAAGTGAAAGAAGTTATTAAATAAGTGTAAAAGAAAAAATGGTAGTTGTTTTTTGTTGTGGTGGCGGTTTTCTTTTTCACCACTTGGATATTGTGTCAATTAATAAGTTAATATATACACCATGAAGGTTCTGCTTCTCACCAATAGATGGAGCTTATAAGCTTTATAATAAATAAGCTTTTTAACATTGTACGATTATTTGTTTACTTTTAACATTGTGAGCGTTTACTTTTTTTTTAATTATGACAACGATTAGTGCTCAAAAGCATGGTGTAATAATAATAAGGTGTTGGTGAATTTTTGACAACACCAAGAATAGCTTTCTTTCTGTCAAAAATTTGAGAGCGATAGAAAGGAGCCGTTTATAGTTGTCAAATTGTGTTATTTGTTTGAGTTGCTAGATGATAATGTGTTATAGTTTTTATAGGTTATTGTGCGAATAAAGTTAAAATAAATATTTAATTAAATTAATTGTGCAGTGTTGTGTTGACAAAAAGTCAAAAGAATATTTAATACCTCAACTGATAATAGCCATCAGAAGAAGTGGACATGGCATTGAGCTTCAACCGACTGCACGTTAGCTGATTTATTTTCATTACAATTCACCATCAGCTGTTTTTGACAGGAGCGGGGCGAAAAAATTTATCATTTTGAGAGAGAAGTGTCAAATTCACTAACACTTTATTATTATTACACGATGGCTCAAAAGATGTTAGTGGATCCAGAAAGTATTCTTGTAAAGTTTCAAGAGAAGGCCTAACCAAAATTGACGATTTGCTCCGTAATGAGTGAAGACGAAAATGTTTGCTTAAATGCATTTCAATGTTGTAACCCAAAATGAACAAATATAAACTTATCGAAACTAAACGGAACGGTTTGACGAGACGTTCTGTTCCGTAACAACCGAACTTTTAGCGTCTTCTAAAAGTTCGTCTTCTTCTTTTTTCAGACGATTGGAGGAACTCGTTTCATTTTGGGTTAAATGTCAAAACAGACGTAACAATTGCAAACGTTCGGCAAGTTGCAATCGTTTCGTTTCGTCTATTTTGGTTAGGGCTTCAATCGGATAATGTCTTAGGATTCCATTTCTCGTTCGAAAATTATAATAAACTAGCTGACCCAGCAAACGTCATGTTGATTATTATAGTGTTGATTATTATATACAGAGGAATTATATATGAAGCCCATAATTTTTTTTTTATTTTCATCATGTGACCGAAAACCTCAGCATTACGGTCGTTCGATAACATTTACCAAAGCGCCAATAGGCACTGAATTCTAATTTAATGAAACGTTTCTTCATTGTTCTTGCATTTTTACTGTATTGGCGGTTATCTTCGTGGTGATCGGATACTTGATTTAGATATCCATCACAGCACTATTCGCAGAAGAGCCGTTGAGGACGATTTAAGAAGTTACAGACCGGCAAAGAAACCTTTGCTTACAGCTAAACTTAAACAAAAAAGTTGAGGTGTTATAATTTAAACAATTTTGTCTGAAATTTTGACGAGTTGCAATACTCATGTTTCACTTCGCTGTAGGTATTTGGTATGAAATGTTACCATATGAGTCATAATATTTATGTGTGTCATAAATATAGAAAACAATATTTTAAGAATTTGTATGTATGCATTTCTTAATTTAACTGCAATAAAATATTTTTTTAACAAAAAATGGTGAATTATGACTTTTCCTTAGTCGTGTGTATACTTGAAATTTTTGTAATAAAATTCTCTATCACATAATAGGGCTAACTTTTTCTCTCCGATATAATTATTTTGATATATAGGGCTTCAAACATAATATATGTTTATAAAAAAACGAAAAAAGTGATTTTTTTTACCTGTTTGAGATCATAACAGCCATATCACTGATGCTATTGGCACATATTATACCTTAAAATTTTCTGAATCTCCTCTACTACATGCAATTAAATTAAAATTCATTGACTGAACATGTAAGTTTTTATAAGCATTTATGTGAAGTATGTGTTTCCAATAATGGATTTTTTTAATTTTACCATTATAAAAAAAAATTGGGGCCAATCGAAAAAAATCATTATGATATTCGGATTCTATGAAAAATTTTGCTATAGAAAATGTTATCGTATTTCGTATTCGGATTCTATGGAAAATTTTACTATAGAAAATGTTATCGCAATTCGTTGTGGTGAAAGTTTTCGTAAATTTGTGGAGTAGTGTAATTTACTTTTCATGCAAATTATTTCTCCCAGGAGTGGATTTATATAGTCAACAAAATGATTATGATTTTTTGTCTTTATTCCCTACACCTGAACAGGAGGGCTTTAAGGAAGGGCCGGAGAGAATTCATATGTATGACCGACCCCCAATCCTTTTGCAAAAGGAAAATTTTTCCCCTTGAGCACCTGTCTTCTCCGACCACTCCTTAAGGGGGCTCCCAGACAAATTATATGATTTTATGAAAAATTCATGCAGCAGCAGACACTCGAGTTTTAAGCCAAGCATCCGAATGTCTGCATTGTTTATAATATAGGAATATAAAGGTAAGAACCGTTAAAATACCTATACTGAGAAAATATTTTTCTGCATAAAAATCTGGAGTCTACTATACATACTAACAACTACTAGAAGTTATATTCCCGTTAACTTTTGGACTCTATAGATGAGAACGATTGTTAAAATATTTTTTTTACAAAATACCCATTAATTGTAAGAAAATAGTAATGTTTTAATTTATTGAATAACTCAAAAACTAGAGCATATTAAATAAATGAATTCAGGATTTCGTTATAATCATTAAAATAAAATAATTTTACCAGATTTTCAACAAACCTGTTAATAATTTGATTGTGAATGAATGTATTAATAGAAAGTTGGTTTGATAAAAGCAATATTAAATTAGTTGCAAGCTCTATCTGAACCTGAAATTGTTATGGTGCAATTTATAAAACCATTATTTTATTACCAATTTTTTTATTGAACCAAAATAACATAAACTTATTATGAATGCCCCAATTGCGAACGTTTTTGCACACGCTTAATAATTGGTGGAAGAAAAAATATAATCAACAGAGTATGACCTAAGACAACTGAGATAAAATTATGAGTAAAATTATTTTTTTTAGAGCTCACGATTGAATTGATAAAATTTAGTAGAATGTTGCTATAAATACCTTACAGTAATATTTAAACATAATTCCGATGCATTTATCAACCAAATACTACACCCTTTAGTATCCATAACATACATATATGTTATTAGACATGTGCATGTGTGTATAATAAACCTGGTTCAAGACACTCACTCTTCTTTAGAATACTTACTGTCAACTCTAATAGCAAATACGTGTAGTGAAAAAGAAAAGAGAGTACAAGAGAACATAAGCAAATATTGAAACAAAACGTTGTTGCAGTGTACCTATGAAAAAAGTGTGCAAAATAGTTCAAGCATATAAAATATAGTGTTCAATGCACTAGGTGCATGAAGTATTTTTGAGTTTGTGCAAGCAAACGAATTTATTTTCATATTAAGGTATTAAGCTGCGTATCAAGAGTTTAATTTGAATAATTAAAAATTATATGATCTTCATTGATGCGTTATTTATAAAATTAAAACTATCAAATAAATAGTTGTTAATAGTAATTCCATTTTGATATGTCATAATCGTTAAAAATAAAATTAAATTTTTTATAGTATATATTATTATATATTATTATATGTATATTATTATATATTATTAAATAGTATTATATATTATTATATATGTTTATGTATTATGATATACTAATAAAAAAATTATATATTATTATTGTATTAGAAAAGGTATTCGATATGAAAACTATGGCTTGTATGGGTGGAGACACACCCCCTTGATTAATGGTCGTTCCAGTTTTCTAGTAGAAGGATATCACCAAGTGGAACTCCATTGTGAGTTTCAATGTTATGCGACTTTAATTTCCATAGCTATTCGATATCATAACTTTGGCATGTATGAGCGGAGCCACACCCCCTTGTACAATGCCCGTCTCGGTTTTGTAGTGGACATTATCAAGTGGACATTATCAAGTGGCAACTCCGAGTTTCATTATTATGCGGCATTTAGTTCCAAAGCTATTTGATACCATAAGTTTATATGGGCGGTGCCATGACTACTTGTCCAATGCTCACTCAATTTTTCCAGTCAAAGGACAAGACTAAATAGTACATTCTTACCGAGTTTCATTGATGTGTGACTAATCGTTCGAAAGTTATACCAACAATTCGGGCAGCTGAAAAAGTGCCACGCCCTTTGTCCAACGCCCATAAGATTTTACCAGTGGAACGGTACATGTAAATCGAGGCCGAACAGCTAATCCCAATGTTGTGCGACCTATAATTCTAAAGTTATTAGATATTGCAGATTCGAGCTGCAACGCCCCCTTGTACAATGCTCGCTATATCATTGTAATTAGTGAGTACTTGGATACAACTTTACAAAAACAAAATGTACGGCATTTCCCAATCTACCTTACTACCCAAGTCAGTGTGAATATCCCTATTGACTTCATTCATTTTACTCGTGCACTCACTGTATTTTGTATATTTACAGCCCGATTCTGCGTACTTGATAAATTCACCTTATTGAATATTTATCAAGTATTGACTATTTATAAAGATTTGGTATTCTGCAATAGAAAAAAAGCTCTTTAATTGATAAATTTGTCAATATCTCATTTGCTATTGATAAATTTATCAAGAGAGTTGTGGTTGCTCGTAGCAGGCAATATCAAGGTTAATATTAACATAATAACATTAATAATAATAATTATTTTCTAAAAATTAATACACTTTTGTGGAACATAAGGAAAATGAAAGCAGAAATCGTTTTAAATCAATGTCGGGCATTCTGTCGCTCGCGGGCAAAGAGCTTTCTCTGCCGCCACACGTACGCTTCACACGTACGCTGTTAAAGCTTTTTACACACTGCTTAACATTGGAAAGCTTTTGAATGCACAAATACACATAAACGCCAAGATTGCGGCTGTGTAAGAATGCCCACCAATGTTTTAATTATTGCTGCTGTTGTTGTTCGTATATCGAGTGTTGCTGCTTTTCACACTCCTCTCTTTGCTTTTCATACACCTCAAGCTGCTTCTCACGCTCTGCTCTCTGTGTTATGCTATTAGTGAGAACAATTAGCTGTTAACAGGAATTCACCTCCTCTGGTGAGTTACGAAAACTTTTTATTTTTCAAGGTAGTAGTACAAGGTGGCGCAAAAGTAATCCTCCTATCAGAAAATGCTATAAATTTTGCGATTGGGCCCTGATGTCAGTTCTGTTTTGACATTTGTGTAGTAAACACATGCGAAATGTTAGCTGCTGACCGCCAATCGCGTCTAACATACGCTCAAGCCATCCCTTAATCACCACCAAGAGGAAGATGATTTTTCATCAAAAAAAATCATGAGTGATGAGGCCCATTTCCATCTTAGCGGGTACGTAAATAAGCAAAATTTACACTTCTGGGGCTCTGAAAATCCGCGTGTTACCCACGAAGAGCTATTACACCCGCTCAAAGTCACTCTATGGTGTGCTGTTTTCGCTGGAGGAGTCATCGGACCTTTTTTCTTCGAAGACGTCGCGGACCAAACGGTTACTGTGAATGGTGAGCGCTATAGAGCAATGATCAACGAGCAACTTGATGAATTGGGATTGGAAAACATGTGGTTCCAACAGGATGGTGCAACGGCACACACTGCACGTGCCACAACCGGTATGCTGAAGGATGCATTTCCCGGGCGCCTAATCTCCCGATTTGGCGATTTGCACTGGCCAGCAAGATCGCCTGATTTGACCGCTCCAGACTTCTTTTTGTGGGGCTTTTTGAAGTCGCAGGTTTATGTCAACAAGCCTCAGACTCTTGCAGCTCTTAAAGACAATATCCGTCAAGAATGTGAGGACCTATCGCCGGAAGTTTTGGCCGAAGTGATGGAAAATGCCATAAAAAGGGCTCAAATGACAATCAACTGTGGCGGCGGCCATTTACATGACATCATATTCTCGACTTGATGTAAAAAAAATTAAAAGACCAAATAAAAATAATCCACAAGAAGAATCAAAGTTTTTCATTTTTTGTTTAAATTACAGCCAAAAAACATCGGTTATTTTTGCGCCACCTTGTAGAATACTAAAAAAGATTTCGCTTGATAAAATTCTTTACAAATTTTATTGATAAATTACTCATCAAGAAAACGCAGAATAGGGCGGTTAATTAGTGTGATCGTTTTAGAAAATGTAAACCATGCACACCATTTGAAGAAAAGCAACTTAATACTGCAATTTTTCTTAATCTCTTGAGAGAGTTCTTTATTATACTGCGCAATGATTTGGATTTTGAATAAAACCGGCTCAGTGCACAAGTGTTCACAGTTGAAAAATGTTTTCAAACACATGCAAGTTAACACATCTAACACGTGCAGCCGCCTTTATAAAATGCTAACGATTGGTCCGCTCCCACGCTGACGATCAGTTTAGCAAAACGAACGTGACAATATCAAAATTACAATTTGACAACAGCAGCAACGATCTGTTCTTTCAATAGTAATAAGACGCCCATGATTCGACAACGGCAACAACAACAATAGCACCAGCAACAAGAATTGCAATAGCAGCAACTGTAACAACAACAAAAACAATAGCACCAGCAACAAGAATTGCAATAGCAGCAACTGTAACAACTACAACAACACGCAATGCAATTCCTTTTAGAATTATAAGCAGATTAATTATATTGAAGTTAGTTTTAAGTCAGTTCTTAATCTTTGTTCCTAGTGGTAAGATAGCTTCCACATAGTGGATTCTTTTAAATAAAAATAAATATATTAAAATAACAAAGAGTGTTATTAATTTGCATACATTGGTCCCACGATGCGACGCACAATGGTTCCAAATCGAAAAAAGACGGCCAAAACCTCATTTTTAAAGAAATTTGAAAAAATTGTTTACTTCAGATATATATTTGTGATGGACAAAGGAAAAAAACTGCGTGTTCAATTTTTTTTTTAAAATGTTTTTAAGGACTTTTGAGGCGTTCAAAGTCTGACAAAAATTCTGCAAAAAAATAAAGTATTATTTTAAGCCAATTTCTAACTCTTGTTGTTGTATTTGTATAAGTTATTAATAATTTTTGAAGTGAAACTTCTTAGGCGGCGCTTCGAAATTTGAATGAGAATATTGAGGAGTGAAATTTCAAGGTCAATTTACTTCATTTCGTTACACGATAGAGAAGAACGATATGTTTTACAGTAGAGAGAATGAGAGAGATATACACTGCGTAAAAGACTGAAAAAAATTCCTTCGTCAGCGCTGAGTATCGTACCTGCGATCTCAGTATTATAAAGCCAACGTGCTATATGCTGGGCTAGAGTCTTCATGTATAAATATAGTCTACATACCAATTGATCAAACTACGTTTGCTGTAGATGCCTAGCGGGAAAATAAACAGCGCTCCTAGCGGGAAAATATAACAGCCTTATTCATAAACACATTTTAGAGGCAGTGTAACTTTAAACGGGCTTTTAACAAGAAAACGCTATTCATAAACATTTTCGCAACCATGTTTTTGAAGTGAAACTTCTTAGGCGGCGCTTCGAAATTTGAATGAGAATATTGAGGAGTGAAATTTCAAGGTCAATTTACTTCATTTCGTTACACGATAGAGAAGAAAAATATGTTGTACAGTAGATAGAATGAGAGAGATATACATTGTATAAAAGACTGAAAAAAATTTCTTTGTCAGCGCTGAGTATCGAACCTGCAATCTCAGTTTTATAAAGCCAACGCGCTATATGCGTGGCTAAGATCCTAATAATTAAATTATGTCTACATATCAATTAATCAAAGTACTTTTGCTGTAGATGCCTAGCGGGAAAATAAACAGCGCTCCTAGCGGGAAAACATAACAGCCTTATTCATAAACACGTTTTAGAGGCAGTGTAACTTTAAACAAGAAAACGCTATTCATAAACATTTTCGCAACCATGTTTTTTGTTTGTCTTTTCGTTTAATATCAAAGACATGCTCCATATGCGCCCTTTGCAGCATTTTTTTTATGTGGCGGCCATTGCAAATCCAATGGAATTCTTAATTTTTGTAGAGATTTTCTTTAGTTCAGACACAAACCTTACAAACTTGAGCAGCGAATGAAAAAATGTTTATGAATAAAGCCCAAGAATGATAGAAAAATAGATTGCGCAGATAGTAAAAATAATTTTCTACGATCTGCGCATCTACGTTACGATAGACTTACGATATGAGCTTACGATATGGCTTTCTGTCAAGTCTTGTTAAAAATGTGAACAAATATGAAACAATGGCAAAAGATTCAAGAAACAAACTTGGTCTACCGTGACGTCATGATCGTAAAAAATACTTTGTTCGTAGCTAGAAATGTCAAAATGAAAAGTAAACAACATAACGGACCTGCGCAATGCGTAATCTATTTTTCTATCATTCTTGAATAAAGCGTAGTATGCTGTAGAAACGAAAATTTCTTAGCATTTAATTCTACGCCCGAACTATTAGTGTAGAGTCAAAAATGTTTGTATGGAGAAAAAAGTAACTACAGTACGACCTTGCTCAATGCAACTAATAGAAATTCGGGCAATTGACATAGTTAACGTTGAAGAAACGCAATTAAACTTCTAAACATAAAGCTTTATGTCTGTGAATCTTAGATATTGTGGGTTAATGCACTTTGTATCCTTAAATATTGTTTGAATAGATTTTTCATTAAAAATGTATTTTACAAGCAAAGAAGAACTGAAAGAATATAAGATAAAATTTTATGCAAGTTTACGCAAATGCAAGTTGCGATAATTGTGCAATTCCATGACGTCAACTTGACACTGTGCGCAAGAAAAGTTGGAATAAGTTCTTTCAATAGATAACTATTTTATACATATCTTAGTTATATAATTTTATATCGAACTATTTACTATTAATAATAGTAAGTATAATGTGTGTGTGAAAGTTTTAGTTATCTTTTCACATTTAAAGTTTTGAACAAAAAGTATTTATAAGGCTTAATTTTTTTAAAGCAAAAATAATAACTAAAATTTGTCCCATAGTTTTTGAGTACAAAATAACCGGTAATTTTTGATTTTTAGTTTTTAAGGCAGAAATAAAAATGAAAGTTATGATCAAGTTTACAGTTGAGGTAGATTTATTGTTGTGACATTGTTCTGTGAAACTCCTTATTAATGTGCCAAAAAAAATTTTTGAAAAACAAATTTATAAATGCACCTGAAGCTCCCATTGGCAAAAAAATCACTCATTGTAGTTATGTAAAATAAAAAAATCCCTTTTTAAGAAATTATTCTCTTAATATGCGGAATATGCAACACTTGATTTTCTCACGATCGTACTCTCGCTCTCAAACTTTCAATAAAGCTACGCTCTGAGTTTTCTCCCTAGTGCAGCGATGGGTTCTATTCCAGATGGAACTCTACGCCACGTTAAGTTGCGTAGCTTTACGATTGCATAATCGAGCCTTTACACTAAAATCGTTCTTATTCTAGAAAAGAAAGAGTGTATACAAAGAAGAAGTTTCACTTCTTTACTGTATACACGGTATACTGTATATTTTTTTAATATTTTCATGTATTGGGGCAAAACTTATGTAATCAGAAAAAAAGTAAAACTTTAAAAAATATGCATACCTTTTTTTTAAAAAAATACAAAGAAAATGTACATTTTTTTATATATTTGATTCAGTAAAAATGGAAAAAACGAAAGTGTTTTCCCCTTTTTTCCCCTTTAGAAAGTTATTAGTTCCTATGTGGGATATCTTATTATACTAACAAAAAAAAATTTTTTTTTTGACACAAAGTACCACTGTAGGAAAATTTTAAGAAAAACGAAAATGGTGTCGGAAACTAAAAAAAAATTTTTTAAAGCATTATTTTTGTCTCTCTTTTTTTTGTATTAGTATTAAACATACTTAGTTAATGAGTTTAACTTTGTGTTTATATTATTATTAAAACATTGTGCAAAAAACTGTGACATATGTAAAAATAACATTCTTATTGATTTATATAAAAAATATTTTTTAATAAATATTTTGAGAGGTGCAACAAAAGCAAAAGAACAAACATTCGTTTTGTGGAACAGAATAAAGAATGCCTAAATTTTTAGGCTGCCATTTTGAATTTAAAATTTTTGACTTCAGATTCGTATTCAGGGACCACGAAAACTTTCGGGGCAGCAAAATTGTACTGCATAATAAAGTTATTATAAAAATAAGCATGTTCATGGCCGCCATTTCTTAGCCACCATTTTGAATTTAAAATTTTTGGCACCGAATTTGAAATGCATAATATAGTTCTTGTAAAACTTAGCTTGTTCACGGCCGCCATTTTGAATTTTAAATTTTTGACTTCAGATTATGTTGAAATGGCGGCATTTTCTGGCCGCCATTTCGAATTTTTAACTTCAGATTCGTGATCAGCGACCCCAAAAACCTATACATCATCATTTTCATGCAGATTAGACAACTCCTTGAGGTTTTGGCCATCTTCTTTCGACTTGGAACCATTGTGCGACGGAAGCTATCCAGATGCTGACTCAGCTTGAATTGCATGCGCGTGCAGTGAATTATGCTGCACCAACATAGAACGGTAGTTTGGACTGTGTTTACTCCTTCCCCCTCAAAAATCTACGGCCCGTAGATCTGAACAGTATTGGAGGTATGAGATCCTTGTGGTTGTGGGCTTACAGCAGGATTGTAAATCATACCATAGATTTTTCTTCCCAGGGCAGCTATCGCCACAAGGAGTATCATGCAGTCGTACATTGTAGAGAAATTGATTTTTTGATTTAGGTTACTAAGCTTCCGTATGTTTTCCATGCTGATGTTATGAACGTAGCTGACGTCGACCTTGTGTTTTTGATTGGTGATATCCGTCAATACCGGTGGTAGAGGTTGAAGCTTTGAAGTGCTGGTACTCGAGAATGTTCTGTTATTGAGGTGAATTGTCTCGTTTTCAAACTGGATGACATATGTCCCTTTTGAAACCTTTGACGTATTGTTAGCGAGTAGATGGCCCTCGAAGTTGGTAACGAAAATTGTGTCATCCTTGACAAGTTCAAAAACTTGTTCATTATTGATGCGGTATTTACAGTTTGCGCTGCCACCCTTAAATAGCTTTGGTATGCAATCTGACTCTTGAAGCCTTCTCAACGCGTCTGTGGTGCAAACGGCAGTACCACTTAGTGAGAGTCAATCCCCGGTCATTCCAAACGTTTCCTTCTGGTTTACCAACATCTTAATAAATTCAAAGTCAATTTGTTGTCCCCTTATGATCGACGCTCTTGTGAGTAGTAAATTTGTAACGACTCCCTGTTTACCAGGGTCTATAGCTGCGATAGATATAGTGGCTGTCCAGGGTCGTTCACAAAAATTTATTAATTTTGGACACTAAACCAATCAATCAATCCTTTTAAATTTTTCGTTATAATTTTATTCCCTCTTCAAACTAATTCACAACAGAATAATACATAAGTAATAAATGTAAAATAAATGTAAATAGAAATTAAAAATAATTTAATATAGCATTTGTATGGATAAGAATTATTGAATATATAACATGTTTTTTTTAATATAACTTCACCATGTCCTTAAGATACTAATCCTGGGCTATCGACTGTGAGATCCGTCGTTCCAGCGGTGGTGGTGTGGCGCGAGCGTTTCTGGTGCCGTGTTCTGGTTGACCTAATATTGAAATCATATGCCTTACAAATACTGGTGAAGATTCTTAAAGAGGCACGAACAGGGTAAAACCTACGCTATCGTGATATAATTACAACTTAAATGTATTATAGTTACTTTATAAAGGTCCTTAAAGAGGCACGAACAGGGTAAAAACCACACTATCGTGATATAACTAGTAATAGACGACGGCGTAGACAGGGTAAAAACCACGCCACTACTATAGACGTAAAGAGTAGCACTGTAAGTAAGTGGTACTACTGATACCTTACCGACAAAGTCCTTAAAGAGGCACGAACAGGGTAAAAACCACGCTATCGTGATATAACTAATGATAATCGACGGAGTAGACAGGGTTAAAACCACGCCACTACTATAGACGTAAAATAATGCTGATACGGATAGTTATAAAATATGAAATGGAAATAATAGTTGGATAGGACAGATAATAAGAGATCAAAGAATTTATAATAAAGAACTTTCTTTAGTAAATATAGTAAAATAGGTATTTACAGGATTTTCTACTGAGTACTGGGATTTAGGGTGAGCGCTGGCAGAGTAGTCTGAGTAAAAACCACGCAACTACTTCCACCGGAGTTAGTATGTTGGATAGGAATTCTAAATAGGAGTGGTGGACAGAGTAACCTGAGTCAAAGCCACGCAGTTACTATGTCCGGTTATTTATGGAATGTTTATGAGTGGCAGAGATGATGAGGTAAGATGAGTGGCAGAGATAATTTGAGTCAAAACCACGCGGCTAACTCTGCCGGAAAGTTATTAGATAGGAAAGATTTAAAGTTTAATTAAAGTAACTAAATAGATAAGATACCAGACAATATTTATAAAAGAAAAAGGAAAATCCCGCATACCACCTTAGAACACGCACGCCTCACCACTTCGGCTCGTCGTCTCACAGGGAACCCTTAGTCCCTGGCTTCGCTGCTGACGTGAATGTTATTGGCTATTGTATGCGGCTGAACGCTATCGGTGTTTCCTTGATGCCGCTGCCTGCTGTCGAAGTTCAGTCCTCACTTGCTGTTGCTGCTGCTGTCGACCGTGGTCCTTCCGTTGCTGTTGCTGCACTTTTCGATGTGGCTTCTTATATTCCACTATTGATTTAGGCCTATGTCGCTACTGCGCGCTGTTGACGTTCACTAAGTACTTATTTATTTGCTTTGTTAACTTGCCATCATCGTGGCTCTTCACTGACTGACTGGTTTTTCAATCTGCACTTGAGCTTCGACCTATCGTTCCTTGTCTCGCTCTGGTTTGTTCTGTTTCCGATTTTAGGCGAACGAGTGGCGTGATCGAACTCTAGCGTTCTCTTCTCACACTCGCCTGTTTGTTCCGTTCCTAGCATCAGGCATACGACCCAGTGGTAAAACGACCCATGACAAGATATGTCATCTCTCCCATACAATGTATGTCGGATACATCCTAATTCTGTATCGAAATTCTATTTACATTTACAAAGGCTTGTCATAGTCACACAGATAGATCCTACATGGAAACATTGTAAGTGAGGGTACGATCGGTCCTTTTTCCTATACGTGTGACCGTGCATCCCTGTCTGCCACGCATGTTTTATCAATTAAAAAAAGCTATAGGTGCTCTGCTCACACTTATTACGAATTCCGTAAAGAATTTAATAACAAACTCAGCTGTTTACTGAACTACGAAGTTAGCGTGCGCCAAAAACCTCCCACCATAGTGTAGTGGTTAGAGCGCTGGCCTTTAAGGCAAACACGCTCGGGTTCAAACCCTTGACCAAATAAAGCCAATTTTTTTTTTTTTTTTGTAATTTTGTTAAGAAATGTTGTTTTTCTATTTTTATTAATGGGTAGTATGAACAAAAGATAAATTTAAGCAAAACATTTAAAGAAACTAAAAAAATAAAACATAAAATAATGTTATTATTTTTTACTGTAGCAAGGAGAACATACTTTTCTTTAGAAAGAAGGTTATTATTACATATGTCTATTTTTAATCATTTTCACTATCGAACATTATATTATTAATTAAACACAATTGTAAAACTTTCTGTCGGGTGATATTTGAACCTCGGTCATCGGTCATATAAGACGCATATTCTACCCTCTGCGCCACGGCCACTATTATTAAAGTTCTATATTTTAGGCTATTATTTTCTTGCGTGACTTGTTTAACATGACATCAAAATGTAAGAGTGTGTTAGTGAACACCAAATTTTGTTTCATTGTGTTTGCAACTACGTTAGAGCTGTCTAGCTGGGTGCTCTTCAGTTTATGCTTTGCTTGAATTCTTTGCTCATCCTGACTCACATACATGACCGCTAACAATTAGATGTTCGACAAAATAAAAATAATTGTGTGAAGGCAATTATAGGAAACATTCGGATCAGTTGCAAAATTCGAATGCATTTTACCGCTGGGGAGTGGCGTGATTTTCTTCTCCCTTCTCTTCTCACACTCGTCTGTCTGTGGGTATCGCATCACGCGAGTTTACCGGTTCCCTTGGAACACGCGCATACATGAAAATAAAAATAAAACTAACTGAAATACTGTCGACTCTATGCTGGCAAAAAAATGCTTTGTCGTGGAGTTTGAGACCTAAGGGGGCCCTACCCTATTATTTTAAAATAAAAGTATTTTCCTTAATATTTCTTGCATTATTTTAAATGTTGAATTATTCTTTTATTTTTCAGTTATGTTTAAAAAATCTTGCGTTAAAATTTCTAATAAATGTTTTCTATGAATCCGTACAGGACTAGTGTGGTCTCAATATAATTTAGTGTATAGAAAAATCGTCAAAGTTGAAAAAAGTCAAAAAAATTGAAAAAAAAATGTATTTGCAGGGTAAATTCATACAGTTTTCTGAAATTATCCCAAATAGTATATAAATCGTTAGAAAGGTTCAAGTATCTTCTTTCAAGATCCGGTTAAATTTTTAAAATCGGTTGTGGTCTAGTGTGGTCTCAATATAATTTAGTGTATAGAAAAATCGTCAAAGTTGAAAAAAGTCAAAAAAATTGAAAAAAAAATGTATTTGCAGGGTAAATTCATACAGTTTTCTGAAATTATCCCAAATAGTATATAAATCGTTAGAAAGGTTCAAGTATCTTCTTTCAAGATCCGGTTAAATTTTTAAAATCGGTTGGCAATCAGGTAAGTTATACACCAATAAGTGGACAAAGGTAGGTAAAATCGGTTTTTTGACCATAAGTCCAGATTTTGGGGGTGTCCGGCGAATTTCAAGTATAGAACATTCTTTAACTCAACAAGACCTACCAGAAAAATAGCATTATCTCCCAGGTATTTCAACTTCGTTCCATTTTGTCGCACTGTGTTATTGCAGTCAGTTCTTTGTTTTATTAAATTTTGATTAAGAACTATCTCGAAATAATTATAATCATAACACTATGAAAAGCAATGTATATGTTATTTGTTTAATTACTATAATTTAGAAATATAATTACAAAAAATTAAATATAGTTACAATATAGTTATATAATATTTTTTTCCTATACAATTCATATTTATGTATTTTTTTATTATTTTTTTCTAAGTTTTGTTTACAAATTAAAATATGCTATATTTTATAAGCTACTTCACCCACACGGAGGCTTGACAAAATTTCTGTGGTGGTGACAAGATGCGTTTTTGTTTTACTTAAGTTTAAAAATAGTTTCTTTATTTTTTATATTGCTAAAGTTCAACTGCAAACTATTCTTTGTATCTTTGGTGGGAGTCGAACCCTGACATCTTGTAAAGATTACAAGTGTCCACCATTTTCCCAAACGATATTTTTCGGAAGTTGGAGTTTCTTTTTTTTATTTTGTTTTTATTTCTTTTTATATGTTTTTTTATGTGGCTTTAATGAAACTTTTTACCAGTAGTGGTTGTAATCGTGACCTTTTGATCATTGCCAATTGTTTCCTTTTTAAATAGAGGCTTCTGCTTGCCTTTAATTTGTTTATTGGTAACAAAAACAGTGTCACCATCATGAATTTCCTTGGTTTCGTTCTCTTTTTATTGGCTCTTAGATTTCTAAGCTCTTGGTTGCGCTCAATTTGCGCCCTTATGTCCTCATGCACCCTGTCACGAAAGTCTGTTCGATTTTGGTAGTTGATGCGCTCAGTTCTCTTGAAGAACACATAACTTGGTTTTTTCTTCGTGACAGAGTGAAATGAATTATTATATCGGTCAACTACTATATAAAGAAGTTCTCTTGGTTGCCGAGCCCTTATCTCTTTTTCGGGGCAACGATATAATTTTATTAATGTTGAATGGAGTCTTTCAACCTGGCCGTTGACCTCACTTTTTTGGGTCGGAGTTTGGTACAGTTCAACGCCCAGTGATCTTATATAATTCATTATTGTGGGGCTTAAGAAACTTCTCTCATTGTCTGTGACAATAAGTCTTGGTATGGTAAAATAGTGTAAGACCTTAGTTAGTTTTGTCCGTAGGTGTGTAGCTGATTTGTTTTGAGTAAGAAATAGCTTGGAAAACTTCGAGAACTTGTCTATACAGCTCAGAAATTTTTCGCCCTTTAATTTGAAAATGTCGATATGGTGGATCTCGCAAGGGTAAGTAGGAGTGGGGGATGAATGAAGTTCAGGTTTGGTGGGGTGTTTGTCGTATTTATTGAGTTTACAAATCTCGCTGTTAGTAGTGTACTCCTTTATCAAGCTATTCATACGAGGAAAATAGAATTTCTCGAGGATTTGTTCTTTATTCTCTCTCGGATAACGGTGAGCCCTTATGTGCTCGCTTTCAATGATTTGAAAAATACGCTCCTGATGAGCAACGTCTTTAATTAATCTCTGTGTTATGTGAATTTTATAATGGCTAAAGTGTTCCAAATAAATGTTTTGAAGCAATTGTAGGCAACATTCAGGAATTTTGATGCCATTAATCAATGCAGGATTTAAAAGCTCGATTAAAATCTGCGTAAGATTTCCCTATTTACTTCTTCCAAAGAAATGAAATGCCGGTTGAACCCGGGATGCGGTTGCTCGAGGCAACGCATGGGGTTCCCCAACCTTATCACTATCTGGTTTCTAAACACATTCAACGGCACTTTGACATGTGGAATTAAATCCGTGCTGTCTTGCTCAGCACTATGTATAGTGCCTTCACTTGCTGTGTTTGTCCCTGAATTACCCTCACTAGCACTGTCGGTGCCAGAGTTACCTTCACTTGCAGTATCAGTTTCGCAGTCGCCTCGTTCACTATGAGTCGGCTCAACGCGCGTGGAGCCAGTCAAGTGGTTGACCTCAGTTTTAAGACGAGAGAGGGCGTCTGCGACAAAGTTTGACCTGCCTGGCTTATAAATGAGCCGGCAATTATATTCTTCTATACGCGCTTTCCAGCGTTTCAACTTTGCGTTAAAATTCCAACTGCCCAGCGCGGAAGTGAGTGGCTGGTGATCGATATATACCCGAATTTCTTTTGCGCCATACAGATAGGAGCGTAAGTTGTCTAATGCGAACGCCAGCATTTCTTTTTCGTTTGTGGCATAAGCTTCTTGGGTTTTATTTAATGATCGAGAAATGTATGAAATTGACCTATCTTTTCCAGGTTCGCCCTGCGAAAGGACTGCACCGATGGCAAAATTCGAGGCATCCGTCGTTAAGTTAAAATGTTTATCGAATTCTGCAAAAGCCAGAACTTCTGATGAGGACAACAGATTTTTTAATTCATTAAATGCCTTTAGTGCCTTTTCATCAAGTTTTACAGGGACCTGTTTCGAATGACTTGATTTTACCTGCGAATTCTCACCTCTGGTGAGGATAGTGAGTGGTTTTGCGACCTAAGCATACTCCCGAATGAACCTATAGAAAGTCATTCCTAAAAAACTTTTAAGTTCCTTTAAGGTTTCGGGTGGTGAAAATTTCTGCATGGCAGGAACTTTCTTTGTGCCAGCTCGTATGCCACCAGGAGTTATTACGTAGCCGAGAAACTCCACTACGGACTTCATGAAGTGCGTTTTTTCTATGTTGACTTTGAAATTCGCAGTTTGGAGTCTTTATCTACAAAAGATTGTATCAATATTTTTCAGGTGATCGTTTACATCATTCCCGATGACAATGATGTCGTCGATATGTAGCAGATCTTGCCAATGAATTCCTTATGGAACTCATATTTTCCGTTCATTGTGGAAAAGGCAGTCTTTCGAAGATCGGAAGGCTTCATAGGGATTTCATGAAAGCCAGAAGTTAAGTCGATGGTTGTAAAATACCTTGCCTTGCCTAAACTTGTGAGTATTGAATTTATGTCAGGGATCGGTTCTGTATCAGGGATGGCGACAGAATTGAGACGCTTGAAATCAATTACCATTCGGTATTGTTTGTCACCGTTTGGGTTCGCTTTTTTCGGCACCACCCACACAGGGGAGTTCTATGGGCTTTTTGATGGGCGAATAATGCCCTCATCCAGCAACTCATTCGCCTGTTTTTCGACTTCTTCGCGCATGCAGACAGGGTAAGGGTAGCTCTTTGTATATATTGGTTCGTCAGCCGTGGTCTTTATTTCGGCCCTAATGTTGGTTATCACCATCTGATCATTGGAAATTGGTCCCAACAGGTACTTATATTTTCCAATAATTCGTTCAAGGCTACTCTTTGCATTTTCAGGAAAATCACCGTCCAAGACGTGATTGATTTCTATTGATAATTTTTCTTTAAGAGGGATCTTAATATTCGGTTTTAATATTAAAATATTATTTTTTTCTATCAATTATGGCTTCCAACATTTTTAAAATGTCATCCCCAATAATACCGTCAAAAGTTACAAGGCCTGGCAACACATAGATCGTTATTACTGAGTCATTGCCAGCCTTTTCAAAAAACTTCCCTCTGACTTCGTGTCAAATTTTAATATGGCCGCTAGCTGATTGTGGCCTATACATATAATTTACCTGTCGTGTCTGGACGGATTGGTTCACGTCCATTTTTTTCTTGCGGCTTTGGGGGCTTTGCAGGTGTGAATTGTACACTCGGGTTAAATGAAGTATTCTGAGGTCTAAACCCGTTGTTAAACCTCCTTGGAGGCATCGTACGCCTATTTTCGTTATTAAGAACTGGATTAATGAGGACTGTGATAGTATTCGGGGCAGCCAAATTATGCACAGGATGTTTACGGAAGTTAAGATTCTGAATATCGAGGCATGCTGAATATGCCTCTGGGAGTGTTCGTGGTTTTTGTACAATTAACATTCTAGACAGATCTCCGTCTAAGCCACGAATGAACACATCCAATGCTCTACTCATATATGTTTCGATCAGCGCGTCTACTGTTTCCTGCGAGTACGCAGGTCTTTTCACCTTATTAATTATAAGGGAAAATTGGTGTTTTGCAACCGCATAAAATTCGTCGAGTTTCGAACCCTCTTGAGTCAGCTGGCTTAGCTAATGCTCAAGGGGTCTAATGTCCTTTTTATCGGCGTAATGCAAGGACAAGCAGGATTTAATTGATTGCCAGTCGTCATCGAAAATATTGTATGGATAAAGGCAGTGTCAGCACTGCCTCTGATCTTACCCCTAATGCTCTGCAGAATTGCCCTGAATATGGGCTTACCCCGGACTATTTCATAGTCTTTTAAAGTACTTTCAACACAATGCACCCATGAGGCATACTGTGGAGGATTTCCTTCGAAAATCTGCAACTCCTTTACGGAGTCCGGGAGTTTGCAAATTTCTCTCAATTCTGCCTCTGTTTGAGGTGCGCAGATTGGAACAAGTGCTGGTTCGACATTACCCTGATTCCCTTGCTCTAAAGAGACAATACGCCGCTCGACTAAATCAAGTTGAGTGGCATGGCGATCTGTAAGTTCGAGTATAGTTAGGTGCCATTAAACCTTCTTAACCTGTTCAGTTGATAGCCCCACTCATTTTGGTCATCGAATTTATCATGTCTTCCATTATATTGAATTTTTTATTAAAATTAAAAAAAGAATCTCTACCAGGATTAAAATTCTCAGTAATATTTTCAATGTAATTCTAAATTTTTTCTTTTCATAGGATTTTTCTTATTTAAACAACACAACCTTGTCGCCAAAGAATTATCTTAAATTTTATAAGTTCAATATTAGATTACAAATTAAAGTTACATTAGTATCATTGGCTTCGCGTGGGTGAATTTTTGTTGCTTGTTGAATGCTGATTCTCTTGTTGCTTCTTTTATTATTTTATCTTATTTTTTTCGCTTGCAACGGTATGATAGTTTTTTGTGGGGTTTTTTTTTTCTTTTTTGTTTTGTTTTTTTTTCCTTTTTTCAGTTCGACAGTGTTCTTTTTGGGTATTTTCTTTCTCACGCTGATGTGGTAATTTTTACTTCTTTATATTTATCTGTGTGAAGTATATGTTTTTATTTTACTTTTATATGTAGTTGTTTACAAAATTCGGCTGTTTAGGCATACGAATTTTGAAGGTAATCGGTGGAGGAAGGATCGTGTTGTCCGGTTTAGTCGTTTGTTTTTATGATCACAAACAACCTACTGAGGCACGATTGGCTTAACTTTTGATCAGTTTCACCCAATTGTGATCTTTAATATGGTCTTATGGAAATATTAAAAGGAAGGTTTCATGTTGTGATGAGTTAAATGTGGTCTTGTGGAAACATTAACGTTCACTCGATTGAGCGTACACACTTTATCACCCAATCACTGAAGTAGAAATTAATTCAAGTTGCCACCGATCCCTGGATTTTTTTGGAGGCCTGTGGTGGTTGCTTAGCTGTTCGTTGATTGGTGTGGCAGCAAAAAATTTCTTTTCACGAGTGTTGGCTTGATTTATTTTTGCCTTGCATGTTTTGCGAACTTTTATTCTTACTCAAATGGAGGGTCCGGGATTCGGAATCGCAGCTGGCGTGTTTAGTTGTAAAAATATTTTTTTGATTCGACTGGAGGGTCCCCCTTATGTTGGTGAATAGCAGTCGGTGTGTTTTGTTTAAGTTATTATATTTTTTGTTTTAAATTTGATTTCTTTTATATTACTGCCACACACTTATATCATTTTTACTTTGCACTTCACCACAGGACCTCACAAGGATATCCGCTACATTTAAAGCGGGTCCCTGCTCGGGCGCCAGTTAACACGATTCACCGCGCTTATGATAAAAAAAAGGCCGGCATCGACGAGCTTGTGCTAGCCGATGCCCCACGGGCCAATCATACAAACTCACAATTCGATATTAAGTTATTTTTATTATTTTTTATTAGTTTACAATGTTTTAGGACTTATTCATTTGGGCCTGTCAAACTGTTCTGCCGAAAGACGTGCTTTGTTTCTTGTCGCGTAAAATTTTAATTTAATACCGAATTTCGCGTGTAATTCAATTAAAATTAAATTCTTTTTGGACTTGCCGTGCATTACTTTGGGACCTTCGTTGGATTTATACAACTGTGGGCCAAGAAAGCGCTGAAATAATCCTTTTTTATATATCATAAATTTATATTTTCATTTGTTTTTCTGCTACAGCAACAACAAACGCTGGTTTGTTTTTTGTGAAAGCGGATTTGTTCTTGTTTTTTTTCCATTGTTTTCTGACGTTTGTCAGCTTGAATTCTAAAGCTTCTCAAACCGTTGTCATTAGTAACAACTTTCGAACGCCTTTCAAACTGTTGCCTTCTAAACTAGTTTGCCTGTCTCTTTAAAACTTTCTCAAATAGGGTTGCCAAAGCTTAACTTTATTTTTTTTACTTTTAACTTATAAATTTTTAACTGAATATAAGATTTTTAAATATGGTTTGCAATTTCCGCAACTGTACCATTAAGGGAGAATCTGACCGAATTGTAAATTGTTGGTTATGTGAATCCTTTTTTCACACTAAGTGTGTAGCACTAAATGCGCGTGTCTCCGACGCACTGGGTGAAAATAAGGGTCTCCGTTGGGCATGCGAAGATTGCAGAGCAACCGATTTGGAAATATTAAAACTTATAAGGCAATCGAGAAAGGGTTTCTTGGAGGTTTCTAAAGACCTAGAGGCGGCTCAGATTAGATTGGCGGAGTACGAAAAGTCTTTCAAATCGTTTAAGTGCATGGATGAGGCTTTTGTCTCTCCTAAGCGAAAGCGGAACAGCAAAAACCTTCGAAGCTCTGCCAAATCTATTACTAAATCAGCAACTCCGTCTACAAGTGTTACTCCTAAAGCTAACCCTGAAACTAATGCTGAGCCTTCACCCTTAAACTTAAACTTACACACTTCATGTGATGCATTTTCAACTGAGAATGTAACTACAGCTCGAAATACTGATGTTGCGGCCCTTTCTAGAGCTCCCGCATCAGTCAGTGAGAATTTACTGTTGACAGAAGCCTCTGCTGTACACACAATAAATTTAATTACTGACTCTCCTTCTACTTCTGATGCTGAGGTAACTTATGCTAAGGCTTGTGCCTTATCAAGTGCTGGCACTTCTCCTGCATTACTCAAAACTAATAACACAGGCGCAATACCAAAACAAATATCGATAAGCAGTTTGAATCAGCCGGTTCACAAAAATCTTGTGATAATTCCGCCTGCAAGATCAATATTTGTATCCCGTTTTGCAGCTGATACGACTGAGGATGACATTCTTTTCTATTTGCAATCAAATTTAAATCTTTTAAATAAAAGAATTTCGATTTATAAATTCAAGTTACCTCATGAACGCGTCACGTCTTCATTTAAAATTACTCTACGTGATGATCTCTACAATAAACTAATCAGTCAAAGTTTTTGGCCTGAATATACATTAGTTCATGAATACGTCCCTAGATCACAAAATAGAACTGTACTAGCTTCTTTACCTGTTCGCAACATGAACCAAAAAAACTAGATTGCTGCCTTCAATTCCTAATCTTATATCAAAACGTTCGTGGCATTAATACTAAATTGATTAATTTATTCATTATGAGTCACAACATTCATTATGATATAATTACTTTCAGTGAGACTTGGCTAAAACCCAACACTTTAAATTCTGAAATTCTTTGCAACAAATTTAACATTTATCGCAAAGATAGAAACTCCATTCCTGGCAATTATTCTAACGGTGGAGGTGTGTTGATTGCGGTCAAATCAACGCATTACTCTCAAGAAATAGACATACAAGAAGCTGCAGACATAGAATTTTGTTGTGTTCATGTAAAGTTCGGTCCCTTGAGTATCTACATTACATGCTCATATATCCCACCATTTTCTAACTTAGAAGTTTATAGCAAACATTTGCTCGCTATTAGTAAAGTTTGCCTACAGCTTCATCCAAATGATCATATATTAATAACTGGTGACTTTAACCTGCCCAACGTTTCTTGGAACTGTTGTTCCGAAAACCCTACAATATTTTTACCTTCTTCGGAAAGCTCATCTGACAATTGCTTTTTAAACGAACTCTCAAGCCAAGGTCTTTTCCAACTAAACTGTCACTTGAACAAGAATAAACGTTTGCTCGATCTGGTATTTTTTGATGATAGCAATATTGCTTCAGTGTCAAGGTCTGATCCCTTGGTCACTCCTGAAGATTCTCACCATCCGACTATAGAAATCTGTTTAAATTTTCCTAAACCATCTGTGCAGAACCAAACTATTCAACCGCTCACCGAATTCAACTTTAAGAAAACTAATTATGTTACTTTGAAAAATATTTTGTCCAATATAAATTGGTCACCTATACTGAATCTAAATACAAAATTCTTATCATCACAGAAGCTGGATGCCGCGGTCTATGCGTTTAACTCAACGCTCATGGATTGCTTTCTTAGATCTATTCCTCAACGAAAAGCCTCTATAATTTGCGGCCCCGTGTGGTATACCAATGAATTACGAAAACTGAGAAACTTGAAAACTAAATATTATAAAAACTATCAAAAAACACATAACATATGTGATATTGCACGTTATACTTTGACTAAATATAGTTACCAACAGTTGTGCAAGCAATCCTATAACATCTACCTCACAAAAGTTAAACTAAACATTAAGTCTGATGCAAAATCATTCTGGAGCTTTGTTAACACAAAACGGAAAATTGATTCCTATCCTTCTTTTATGAAATACAATAATGTAGAATCCGATAATGACAATAGTATCTGCAACCTTTTTGCTGATTTTTTTAAGTCGACTTATTCATCATCTTCTTTTAATAATGGCAGCTATCCCCATTATGTTCAATCTGGTGATATTTGTCTCCCAATAGTTGATACTAGTACAGTTCTAGCCTACTTAAGAGATCTTAAATCTTCTTATAAAAGCGGTCCCGACAATATACCCTCATGCATATTGAAATACTGTTGCGAAGAATTAGTAAAGCCTATCACTTTATTTTTTACTTCATCTTTAAAATCTTGTTATTTTCCAGCTGCATGGAAATCTTCATTTATTATTCCGTTGCATAAATCTGGTAACAGGTCTTTAATTGATAATTATCGTGGAATTGCTAAATTAAGTACTTTGCCCAAACTTTTTGAGGCAATTGTTACATCACAATTATCACATAGTGTAAAGTCTTTGATGTCTCCATGTCAACATGGATTTCTTTCTGGAAAATCGACTGTCACTAACCTACTTGAATTTACATCTAAGACCATAGAGAATTTTGGAAAAGGTCTTCAGACAGATGTCATCTATACGGATTTTAGTAAAGCTTTTGATGTTGTAAATCACAAACTCTTAGTTTTAAAATTATCTCTTATCGGATTTCCCATACAGCTGGTGAGGTGGATTGAATCGTATCTCAGTAATAGAACTCAATCTGTTTTATTTAAACTCGTGAAATCTTACGAGTTCCCGGTTACCTCAGGAGTGCCCCAAGGGAGTCACATCGGGCCTCTTCTCTTTCTACTTTTCATAAATAATTTACCAACTATAATATTGCATTCTAACGTCTTGATGTACGCTGACGACGTCAAACTATTTCTTTCTTACAAAAATGAAAATGATGCCAAATTCTTACAAATTGACATCAATAATCTTTATAACTGGTGCAAAATAAATCATATGAATCTCAATATGAAAAAATGTAAGCACATGACCTTCTCGCGTAAGCCATGGCTTAGAAGCACGTACAAAATCTGCGACTATACACTAGAATCTCTAGATAGTTTCCATGATCTTGGAGTTACCATGGATCCTAAACTTCGCTTTCATATTCATATAACTAAAATAATAAATAGAGCAAATAGTACCCTAGGATTTATCAAACGATGGGCAAAAGAGTTTAATGATCCCCTTATTACGAAATCTTTGTTCACTTCACTAGTGCGGCCTATCTTAGAATATGCCTCAATTATATGGTGTCCACGATATTGTTGTTACATTGACGACATTGAATCAGTTCAGAAAAAATTTCTTCTGTTCTGCTTAAGCAATTTATACTGCAGAACTGACTTTCATCTTCCACCTTATGAATATCGATTACAGCTATTAAATCTTCCTACTTTAAAAAATCGCAGAACTATGCTTAATGTAAGCTGGATTGTTAAACTTCTGCATGGATATGTTGACAGTCCATATTTATTAAGTAAAATTTATTTTAATATTCCTATTCGTCCTAGAAGATCTTTTGAATTACTTTACATGAACTTTTGTAGAACAAACTACTTGCAAAATGAACCGCTGAGAAGTGCTTGTGGTGACTTTAATTTTGTTTCAGATGTAATCTCTTTAAATGAATCCATATACTCAATTAAACTTAAAATTCTAGATTATCTCCAGTACCGAGGTTGATTTGGATTATGCTCTCCAAAGAATACTTTATATTTTCCTGGCTATGTTTGGCAATACTATCAAGCTGATTTATTTTAAACATGATTATCCAGAGCGAGACCACGTCCGTCTCGCCTGGCATATGCCGGAGGTAGACCCCGTCCGTCTAACCTTGCATATGTGAGCTTTGCTCTAATCCCTGTTTACATGAATCTACATACATACATCAGAATAGTATTTTATTATCAGCCTCACATATGGGATCGATGCTCTAAATATATGATCCGGAATATTCAACTTCACATCATACCTGGGAATTTTACACCAAGCTGATTAAATTCAAACATGATTATCCAGAGCGAGACCATGTCCGTCTCGCCTGGCATATGTCGGAGGTAGACCCCGTCCGTCTACCCTTGCATATGTGAGCTTTGCTCTAATCCCTGTTCCTACACACATTATAGAACTAGGTTATCAGCCTCACATATGTGAGCACTGCTCTAATCAATTGATCTATTAATATCAAGATGTTGACCCGGAATATATACAACCTTACATCATTTTTACTATGTATATTATATCTGAAATCCTTTAAATTAATAATTAAATGTATAATGAATTGTATAGTGTTTAAGTTAATCAAACAAATTGTTGAATTTTTAAAATGCTATAAAGCCTTAGGGCTTAGCATCTCAATAAAAAATAATAAAATAAATAATAATAATTCCTTAAGTTGCCAAAATAGAACTGAACTGCTAAAATCTAAATTACCCTAAAGAAAACATAATCTACCAATACAAGCTTACAAACTACCTGCGCATGCATAAATTGGTCCCAGCTTGGGAGACAAATAGCTTGGAAGACATTGGAGGACAGGTTTCACAATAAACGCATTATTGTAGACACGCTTCTCCAAAAGCTCTTCGCAATTCCTAAGTGTAGTAAGCCTTCGCACTCAGCGATCAAAACTTTATTAGATACTACCAAGGAATGTCTATCTTCACTTGCTAATCTGAATATCCCTACTGATAATTGGGACCCAATGATTGTACACCTTACGGTACAAAAGTTTGATACAGAAACTAGAAAAGATTGGGAGCACACTCTCAGAGCTTCAAATGAACTTCCAGAACTTGAAAATCTGTTTCAATTCTTGGAAAGTACCTTCCGAACGTTAGAAACCTTGGGCACAGCTGAAGCTGCCTTTAAACCGAAATCTATGAATGGGCCACCGCGCTCTCAGCTTAAGACATTCAGTCTTAACAAATCATCACTTTGCCTATGCTGCAAAAAATCTCATTCCCTCTATTCGTGTTGGGCATTCAAATCTTACTCATTGGAAGATAAGATTAAGTTCGTGAAAAGCCAATCAATTTGCATGAATTGCTTAAGTAGCGGACATAAGGCTTGTGATTGCAAATCAAGCTACACTTGCCAAGTGTGTAATCAGAAGCATCACACTCTCCTACATAATACTTCTCCAAGTGAGACAGCTAAAAATATCATAGTCAAGCAATGCTCAAGTAGTCTACAAAACCATCACGTTTCCACTCTCGATGCGCATCAGCCGCAATACTTAACTAATATTGCAATACTTGCAACACTTTTGCTGAAAATTGAAACCCCAAATGGTAGAGTTTGGACAAGAGCTCTTCTAGACCAAGGATCTCAAGGATCATTTATCACTGTACAGTTTGTGCAAACATACAAACTTCGCTGTCATTCTAATCACCTCAAAATTCATGAGGTAAATCCTAATCAAGTCAACTATGCACGGAAGTCCACTTATATGCGACTATATTCAAATCATGACACATTCTCTGTGGCTGTTGAAGCTTTTATTTTGCCAAATTTATCAACATATTTACCAAATCGAAGCATTTCGCCTTTAAAAATAACATCAAGTTTACCATTCAATCTTGCTGACCCTCAATATTTCGAATCACGTCCAATTGATATTATATTAGGCGCTGATGTATATGGTTTAATCTTAAAAGAGGGCCAACATAAAAATGAAAATGGACTACTTTTCCAAGAAACTTATTTCGGTTGGATACTCTCTGGACCAATTAGTACTTTGAATCAAGAGTTCACTATTAGCACTCATTTTTGCAAAATAGATGATCAATTAAGGCGCTTTTGGGAACAAGAAGAATTAACCCAAGCACGGGTAGCTACATTAGAAGAAGTTGCATGTGAGAATCATTTTATTTCGAACTATAAAAGAGACGACAAAGGTCGGTATATAGTATCATTGCCATTCAAAGCTGAAATTGAAGGGAAATCAATTCAAGACTTTGAAGATTCTCATATTGGTGCTAGCATCAGGCTACGTAATATGGAGAAAACTTTTGAGAGAAAACCTGAGTTGTATAAAGAATACAGCAAATTCATGGATGAATATCTTCATCTTGGACACATGCTACTAGTGGGCGAGTACCCACATGACGTAAAGGAAAATGCGTATTATCTTCCTCATCACGGAGTTGAAAAACAAAGTAGTACGACAACAAAGCTTCGTGTAGTTTTTGACGGATCTAGCAAATATCGTAATCAACGGTCGTTGAATGAAGAGTTAGCACCAGGCCCTGCTCTTCAGTGCGATTTGTCTCAGATAATTCTACGATGGCGCAGACACAAAATTGCGTTGAGCTCTGACATTGAGAAAATGTTCAGACAAATACTTATAAAACCAGAACACCAATGGTATCAGCAAATATTGTGGAGAAAATTTAAAAATGAACCAGTTCAAATATATAAATTAAACACTGTAACTTACGGAACTACTTCCGCACCGTTCTTATCAATTCGAACTCTTCAACAACTAGCTAGAGATGAATATGATCGATATCCCAATGCAGCGGATAAGCTCTTGACTGATATTTATGTGGATGACATCATGACTGGAACTGATGATGTTCCAGAAGCCCTCGCTTTACAACAAGAACTGTGCAAATTACTGAATGCTGGTGGATTCAATTTGCGGAAATGGGCCTCAAATTCAATGGATTTACTTCAATTAATACCACATGAGCTAAGGGAATCATCAGATTCTGTTGAACTTAATCAAGATAATTTTATAAAAGCATTAGGTTTATATTGGAAACCATATACTGATTGTTTTTCATTTATAGTTAACTTTGATACATCTTCGACTCCAACTAAGAGAAGCCTGTTATCTGATGCTTCGAAACTCTTTGATCCACTAGGATGGCTGGCACCGACAACAATTATTGCTAAACTGTTATTCCAAAAATTATGGCTCGCTGGCATCAAATGGGACGATTTGCTCCCCGACAATATACGAATAGAGTGGATGGAGTATCGAAACTCACTTAAGTACTTGGAAGAGGTACAAATTCATAGATATATTGGTATTTCTAAACAAAGAAAATGTTCATTACACGGATTTGGTGATGCTTCACAAGTTGCATTTGCCGCAGTCGTTTATTCAAGGACTATAATTGAAAATGGAGACATTATAATACAATTATTACAAGCAAAAACAAAGGTTGCACCCCTCAAAACATTATCAATACCAAAGCTTGAATTATGTGCAGCACAGTTATTGGCAAAATTAATAAACAACGTATCAGAATCACTCGAAGGATCCATAGATGAAGTAATTTTATGGAGTGACAGCACAACTGTGTTAGCCTGGATAAGAGCACAACCAATTCGCTGGACTGTTTACGTAGCAAATCGTGTTGCTGAAATTCAACGATTGACTTCAATAAGTCAGTGGCGTTACGTACCTACGAAGGATAACCCAGCTGACTGCGCAACAAAAGGTGTTATGCCGCGAGACCTAGTTAACCATGATCTATGGTGGCATGGTCCACTTTGGCTGAGAGATGTTCCTGCCTCTTGGCCGTCCGATATTGATCCAGCAGTAAACACAAACTTAGAGGAACGTAAATCCGTTCAAGTATCGAATCTTGTTTCAAAGTCATATCCAGATATATTAGTAAAATATTCTACATTGAGAAAAACACTTATCATTACCAGTTACCTGCTTCGATTTCATCATAACTGTCTCAACAAGGAAGATCGCCGTATAGGGCTTATATCATTTCAAGAAATACAAATGGCAACTAATCATCTTATTCGAATAGCTCAACGGATAGATTTTTCTAGAGAAATCGAAGAGATATCCAATAGTTGCCTACAAAAGGGGCATGCTATTGCAAACCTGTGTCCTTTCTTGGACAAAACTGGAATTTTACGAGTTGGTGGCAGACTTAAACTTGCAGACATTCCGGCATCTATGAAACATCCAATTCTTTTATCAAATAAAAATCCACTTACATTTCTAATCTTTTCAGATGCTCATGTTAGAACATTACATGGTGGCATTCAATTGATGTTGAACTTCGTTCGTTGTAAATACTGGGTACCAAATGCTCGACATATCGCACAGAACATCTTGAAACGCTGTTTAGTATGTTTTAAGTATACCGCCAAAACTGCTGAGCAACTTATGGGAAATTTGCCATCAATTCGACTTAAGCCAGCTCGACCATTTCTACATAGCGGTGTGGACTATGCGGGACCCATCGATGTTCGACAGTCTTCACTTCGAAATTCGAAAATTTCAAAGGGATATATATGTATATTCTTGTGTATGGTAACTAAAGCCATCCACTTAGAAGCCGTATCGAGCCTTTCCACTGAGGCTTTCATTGCTGCCTTCCGAAGATTTGTCTCAAGAAGAGGTAAATGTAGTCAAATATATTCAGATTGCGGCACAAACTTTGTAGGTGCTGATACTGCTTTACAAAAAATGCATTCAAAACATACTTCTGCGTTAACGAAGGATCTGAGAGAACTTTTGGTTGAAGAAGGTACTACCTGGAATTTTATTCCTCCTGCATCTCCCCATTTTGGTGGTTTATGGGAGGCAGGCGTGAAATCTACCAAGCATCATTTGAAAAGAATCATGCAGGACCATGTTTTAAACTATGAAGAACTAGCTACGCTTCTAGCTGAAATTGAAGCCTGTCTAAACTCACGACCACTAAGTCCACTTAACGAAGATGTTGAAAACTGCGATGCGCTCACACCCGCTCATTTTCTTATTGGTGAGCCTACAATCAACATACCAAATGAGGATCTCCTCGATCTTAAAACAACCGGCAACAATCGCTGGCGATTGCTAGAACAGATGAAACAACATTTTTGGTCAAGATGGCGCGCAGAATACCTGAGTCGAATGCAATCGAGACCAAAATGGGCAACTACACGCACGAATGCAAGAATCGGAGATCTGGTTTTACTATACGATGAGAGATGTCCACCTGGAAAATGGCCTTTAGCACGCATTACCGAAGTTCATCCAGGCAAAGATAGCTTGGTCCGCGTAGTAACCTTAAAATGCAATGGTAAATTTTTTAAACGACCAATTAGAAAAATTTGTTTTCTTCCGAATATAGATTCCCACGATTCCACTCGAGAAAGCGATGAAAGTAATGGCACATCGGCTGCGAGTCGAGGCGCAGGCAGTCAACCAGGCGACTCATCAATAACCTCCATCGGCCTTACTCCTCATCCTTGAGGTCTACTTACTTAAGCATATCTTTCTGGCTACGCACATACCTGAAGAACTATCGTCCTTGGGGGGCGGAATGTTCAACGCGAACTATTATAATTAAGTTATAATTAAGTTAAATTCTTTCATGACTATCCAGTCACTTGAAACAAAGGTTTCGGATGGCTGTCCAGTCAATAATCTAAATAACTTCGAAGCACGTCATACCAAAAATGCAAACTTGCATTTTTTTGTTATATTTATAACATTCAACAGTGCTCTTAGCAGCACACAATTTATTTGTTTATACAACTACAATGTATATAAAACTGTTCATCGCGTTATTTTTGTTGTTGTCTTTGTACTGTATGTACAAGACATTTTGGGCTGAAGCAGTTGACGCTGCTCCGCTATTTAGTTTGTCGCTTTTCAACCGTTTACTGTAACGGACGTGTGATCGTGCCTTGAAGTTAATATATTCCTTTTAATATCTTTTTGTTTAATAAAAATATTGTAACTCCTTTTAAAATAAATATTTTTAAGTAAAAGTTAAAACAAAGTGGTTATTAAATTATTTGATTGTTATTAATTTGAATGGATTGTTGAGCGAACACACTTTCACTTCTATCTGCTCCTTCTATCCAATCTGTTTATTTAATTTCCAAATTCCTTAAGATAACTAATCTTTACCATAGCATATAAGTCTCTTAATCACCCCTTTTTTAAATAATTATTATAATAAATATATTATAATAAAATAAAATATTAATAAATATAAAGTATTAAGCTTAAGGCTCTAGGCTATAGCTTCATCTATAATTAGTTTATATAAAATTGTTATAAGCTAATTCGTTAAATAAATAAATAAATAAATTTTAAGAAATATACTGGTAGATTTTATTTATAAACGAAACATTTTGAAAATAAAATTCAGATTATTTTGATCATAACGAAAAGCGGCATCACTGCCTTAGTTGTCATTTTAATCTCGATTCAAACAGTTAAACAGTTCGGCATTCTTGCCATCATTCACAGCAGCGTGGTGCGCTACAATACACAAAAGTTGATTTCGATGCAGTCATCGAAATAACTTAAGAAATATAATAAACAAAAAGAAATAGAACATTAGTCAGATTTAAAAATAAACACCACATGGCGATCCTGCTAACACTTCACATGGCGATCCTACAAATTCGATCCTGCAAATTCGATCCTGCTAATTTTGAAGTCTGCATACTATATCCTGCCCAACGATCCTGCGGACTTACGATCCTGCCTTAACCGACCTAGAAATTCATCCTAAAATTCATCTTCGATTAAAATAAATACCGAAACTTCATAAATACTGAAACTTCATAAATAATCATGTCTAACTTTAATATTGAATTAATTTTAAGAACCGTTCCGATTTTTAACGGAAATTATAAAGATCTCAATGCATTCTTAACAATAGAAGAATTAATAGACGGAACTTACACCACAACGGATAACAAGAAGAAACTTATAAATATTGTAGCGAACGTTAAACTAAGTTCTAACGTAAAAACAACATTAGGCTACATAACAAACATAGATATTTTCAGTAAACTTAAAGAAGCACTTACAAATTCATACGAAAGCAGCTTGACTACTACACAAATACACACACAACTTTCAGCTTTGACACAACGGAATAACACAGTAACAAATTTTAAAGACAAACTATTAAATTTAACGTCTGAATTGAATAATTTACAAATCAGCAACTTGAGAACAGAAGCTAATGACGAACAAAGAAAATTTATAATAAAAATTAATGAATCTTATGCACTTACAATTTTTAAGAACGGACTAAAAGACGACCTTAAAAATACAATATTTGCAGCACAAGCAAAGACATTAACTGAAGCAACAAATTTAGCTTAAGAACTCGAAAAAATATAAAAACGAACAACCCCCTGATGTATTTCAGAACAAACAACAGACAAGGAAATACAAATTTAAACAATTCATACAGGGAACAACAAAATAATAGAACAAACAACTATAACACCAGACCACAGTATTACAGAACTAATAACAACAACTACAACGCTCGAAAACATAATATGCATTTCATGCAACGCACAGCTCAGAATAATAACCAGAACAATGATTACAACCACAATAATAACAGAAATAACAATGACAATAATAGAAGAAATAATAACTTCAATAGAAACACAGACAAAATTTTAACAATAACAATACATATAAAAATCGCAGCCATAGGAATACTAACAGAATGTATGTTTTTAGCAATAATGATCAGGGAAACGACGATCGCTCGGAGACCACCAGAGAAGATCATCCAGGACAGCGAAATTAAAAATATACAACATATCGGATAATAATACAAACTACATAATTGTCAAATTTAGAAACCCGAATAAAAATATAAAATTTTTGATCGATACAGGTGCAGATATTTCAATCTGTAAGCTCGAAAACATACATGACACAGAATTGATGATGGAACACAAATGCAAATTAACAGGAATAACAAACGAGGAAACTTTAACATTAGGATCCATACAACTAAAATAGATTTTTAACCCGCTACTATAGAACACTTTGTCCACGCAGTCGAAAATGATTTTCCAATTGATACAGACGGAATAATAGGAAGAGACTTTTTATCTAGGTATATGTGTAAAATAGACTACGAAACACAGACATTAACTGTAGTAATAGGAAGCACAGACGTAGTAACACCTTTATACTTCAAAAAGGATGCATATGACACAATACGAATACCGCCAAGAACAGAAGTAATTCACCCAATCAACTTGAAGTTAAAACAAGATAGTGTTGTACTAAATGAGGAACTTCTAACAGGTGTATTTTTAGCAAATTCTATAATTCCAGCAAATGGAAAATGTTACATAAAAATCTTGAATACAACTGACTCAGAAGTAAAACTCCATAAAATAACTCCAAAATGAAAACCACTATCAAACTATTTATACTACAAACAGAATAAACGACAAGATGAAGTTAGATTTAATAAAGTAATGAAAGAATTACAGATAGAACCAAATCACCCACTCACAAACATATTTAGAAAATTTCAAAACATATTTCACTTAAAAGATGAACAGTTAACAGTAAATAACTTTTATACACAAAAAATATCTACAATAGATAACACACCAACATATGAATGGCTCAAATGCCAAATCGATTAACTCCATAAAACAAATAGTTGAGAAAAATGAGAAAATAGTATATATTATAATTCAAAATTCCAGTTAAGTTCTAAATTCGAATTGATGATGTAGACTGTATTACTGCAGATGTATCTTGAATCCCACGCCATTTTGAAAGTATAAGATGGATAACATGGAATATATCGTTATTTTTATTACAATTTCCATATGATTAAAGGAGTTAATCGATTTTGTTAAATTTGTTTTTAATAACAAAAAAGTAAAATATATACTACGATATATATACGATATAAAAAAAAAAAAACATCGATCCCAACAAAAAGTTGAGAAAAATTAAAAAGTCGTAGGTTTATATTGCTTTGGAACGTTTTTAAGGACATATTTATACTTAATATATCAATATTTGTATTACAATTTTATGGGATTAATGGATTAAATCGATTTAGCATGTGAAAAAAACTATTTTATACACATTTTTTTTAAGATTTTAGAAAATATAAATAATAACTGGTGTATTACATATATTTTTTAAATTGATTCATCAGCAACGTAAATGATGTCTTCTTCGTAAGCTGTATTTGAGCTCCCGACATTTCGATTTGTTCTAAAATTTTTATAAAAGTCATGTTTAATTGGAGGAATGAAGTTCAACAAGTCCATCATATCTTTTCTCTCGTCACAGTTCTGCCGGTTGGATACAATAAAGGCTGCCTACATTTTTCAGACAAAGTGGTCTACCTGCTACAGATTTTCTTATATCAATGGCATTAAATTCTGAATTTTCGTTAAAGTCATACTTGAATTGTATAAGATGTGGTTACGACTTTTCTATTTTTATCCAGTGCATTTTTAACCAATTTACTGGCATCTTCGTAACAGTTGCCTTTCTGTTAATGATAGAATTTTTTAAAAAACTTGTAGGTAAAAAGTCCTGATGTGTCATTTGAACCATATGAAACGGTACTTTCTTTTTACTAGTTTTTATTATACTGTACCAATCATCTGGTGAAAAAAATGTTCTGAATTTTTTTCGCTTGTGATTCGATAATAGCGAACTGTGTATCGTTAGGCAAATAACTATGTCCACTTACCAGAAATTTCATTTCTATTGACTCAGCACGTATTTCTGTACTTAGAAGCAATTTCAATAAACTTTAGACAGTTTTTATATTTCTGTTTTGACCAGTACATGAATCTGAATAAGTTATAATAGTCTTACAATTTTTAACGCAAATCTTTATGTACTTTACTAGACATGAAGAGATTTCCTGAAATCAGAAATAGAATAACTTATAGAAGAAACAGTCAATTGGATTGTAGAAAGTGATTTAACTCACATTTTATTACGATTTACATTTCAGTATGGAGTTAATCAGATTGGCTTCTGAAATAAATTATTTATTATTCAGTGGCTAAAAACATTTTGTCATTTAGTGGTATTAATTTTTATTTTTACTGATTTTTATTATGAAGAGTAACAATTTGGCATCTATCAAGTACTTTGACTTTAAAACTTCGAAAAATTCAAAAAGTTGAGTTAACCGATTTGGCATCTGAGCCATTCATATGTAAAGAATTACAGACTTCCACATGCACACGACACAGAAATTCAAGAACAAGTAAACAAACTACTAGACAATGACATTATCGAACCGTCAGTAAGCCCATACAATTCTCCTTTACTTCTTGTACCAAAGAAGTGTAGTGACGACACTAAAAAATGGCGTTTAGTAGTCGATTTCAGAAAATTAAACAATAAAATAGTTAACGATAAATTTCGTTTGACAAGAATAGAAGACGTTTTAGACAAACTAGGTAGGGCAAAATACTTTTCTACTCTCGACATGACAAACTCTTTTCACCAAATTCCACTAGACAAAAATTCAAAATACAACCTCAAATTAAATGCAAGCAAATGCAAATTTTTAAGACCAGAAGTAGTTCTTTTAAGACATTTAATAACACAAAATGGCATTAAAACTGATCCAGAAAATATGATACTATTAAAAATTACCCTATCTCCACAAATGCAGGCGAAGTGCGTAGGTTCGTCGCGTTTTGCAATTATTATAGACGATTTATAAAAGATTTTGCAACTATAGCACAATGTCTAAATAATTTACTGAAAAAGAATCAAACTTTCGATTGGACAGAACAATGTCAAACAGCATTCGAAACTCTAAAGCAAGAACTAATATAACCACCTATCCTACAATATCCTGACTTTTCAAAACCTTTTATCTTAACGACAGACGCTTCAAATTTTGCGTTGGGAGCAATATTATCACAAGGCGAAATAGGACAAGACCTTCCCATATCATATGCAAGCAAGACCTTACAAAAAAACGATATTAATAAACCAATAATAGAGAAAGAACTGATAGACATCCATTGGGGAATCAACTTTTTCAAACCTTACCTATATGGACAAAAATTTATTGTAGTCACAGACCATAGACCACTAATTTCATTGTTTAGTCACAAAAATATATCATCAAAAATGACAAGAATCAGACTAGATTTATTTGATTACAATTTTGAAAAATTTTTAAACAAGGCAATATCAATACCAATGCTGACTCGCTATCGAGAATAAAAATAGACTCGGACATATTGAATAAAATAATACCAACAGACGCAACGAGCGATAAAAAACAACCCATGGTAATAACACGGGGAAATATTAAAAAGCAAAAAGAACTTGCAAAGGAGAAATGCACATCTAAACAGGAGCCTCGCGAACTCTTTATTTGGTATTGCACATCCATTAGTGATATAAAAAACTTACGTAAATTAAAATTTGAAATAATCGATAAAAATATATGCGATACTCGTATTGAATTTATAAATGATATTGTGCACGTGCAATGTAGCGATAAATCGGCGAATCCAGATTCGACCCCGATGGAGCTATCATCAAGAATAATTAAAGATAATAGAAATATGCATGCAAGATCTAATTCAGCGACTCTAGAGCCGATCCTGAAGAAATTAGAATCGAAAATGAACAAATTAAATATTAAAGAACTAGCGCTAGATGAGGAAGATAAAATATTTGAAATAATGCATAAAGAATAATTAAAGAATATATATAACATTCGGCAGCAGAAAATAAATAGAAATTATAAAGAATCACTAAAATTATGATATTCAAACCACCTAAAAGAATAATAAGCATAACCATGCAACAAAAACTAATAAAAGAATTCCATGACTCACCACAAGGCGGACATTTAGGAATCAGAAAAATGATAATAAAATTAAAGCAACGCTAAATTTGGAAAAATATGTGACAAATGGTAAAAAACTATGTAAACAAATATGAACATTGCGCTCGAAATACCGAGCGTTTACACTGCCTGAACGAACGAAGAAATCTTGGTTTGGTCCGAACCAAGGTTCGGAACATTGGTTTTTTACAAAATGCTCGCGAGCGCTATTCGCGTAGCGTAAACACTTTCCTAGCACGAACGAACGAAGATTTCTTTGTTCGCTCTGATCGGCCTACGCTCGATCTTTTTGGGCGAATCCAGTGTTTATTTGTGTAGAGTAGTAGATTTGTTGAAATGGTAGTTAATAACGTAGGAACAACAAAAAAGAAAGAAAATATATTGAAAACTTAATGCAAAAGAATTTTGTTTTACTTTGTTATTTTATTAGCACTTTATATAATCAAATTATTTGTATAATATTCTTCATATAATAAATTCTTTATAAAAATACTTATATAAATCTTTAATTAAAAGGCATAAAAGTAGTCAAAATTAATCCGATTTAGTACGTTTGCATAAACAAAAATTGATCAACGCTGATGCTCGCAAGCATTGAATTTAAGTGTTTCCACTGCACGAACGAACAAGATGGCGACTTACCAATGTTCGCAACTTGTGTTCGTGCAGTGGAAACGGTTGGACCGAACGAAGAATTCATCGCTACGATTTGTTCGCGATGATTACTTCGTTCGTTCGGGCAGTGGAAACGCTCGGATAAACAAACAAAACATATAAAAGATAAAATAACCATAACAGACACTCCAACAACTAGTTTCGGAACAATTGCGGTAGACACAGTGGGGCCGCTTAGAATTTCAAACGGCTACCGATACATACTAACAATGCAATGTGATCTGAGTAAATTTGTCATTGCTCACCCAATTGAAACAAAAGACTCAAAGTCAATTGCGACGACATTGGTCGAACAATTAATTTTAAAGTACGGTTGTTTTAAAATTTTGAAATCTGATAGAGGAACGGAGTTCACTAACGAACTATTAAGAAATGTATGCAACTTGTTAAAAATAGAACAAATTTTTTCAGCACCTTATCATCACGAAACAATAGGAGCACTTGAGAGTAGGCTTGGGCATTTTAGTTCACAACGAAGATCGCTCTTTTTAGTTCAATCGTATGTTATGAACTAGTTCGTTCATTTAGTTCTTTTAGTTCGTTCGTTCTTTTTGTTCGTTGCATGTTTTACTTCGTTTGTTCTCTTAGTTCGTTAGTTCTTTTAGTTCGTTCGTTCTTTTAGTTCGTTAGGTCATTGAATAATTACAAATAGAAGGTGACACTGCCGACGTTGAAGCGACATTACAGCTATGTGGCAGATATTTGCACTACACATAATTATCCAATTCTTTAACCCAAATTAATTGTCTTCGCTTAGATGTTGAAAATTTCCCTCAGTATTTGTTTCACTTGTTTTGTTAAATGGAAAAGTCCTTTTCTAATTAAACAGTTACTTTCTAAGGATATTTTTTTCCATTATATCAGCAATTGCTAAATTGTTGCTCATTTTGTTTACTTTTTTATATGCATCGGTAGCGTGTAGAAGTTTTTTATTTTAAAAAATTATTTGAAAGATATATCTTTAATATTAATACGCAAACATCGAATGTTGTCGTACAATTTTTCAATATTTATTTTAGAATAAGGACAATGAAACGTATATCATTCGAAAGGTACTGCATCATAGATGTGCCGAATTATGTTAGATTTTAAATTGATGACTTTTGACCCGAAATATTAACGTTGAAAGTTTATATTAATTTTAGTTAGGGATCTCAGAACTGGGAAGAGGTAGAATGAAGAATGAGGTATCGGATGAAAGGCCGGCTGCACAATATGATTACATATTAGTTTGGTGACCTTTGACCTCAAATATGAGCGGAAAAAGAGCATTAATTAAATAAAAGCTAAGCTGTAAGCGATGGAAAAACATGATATAAGAGAGAAATTTAGACATTCATAAGATGTGCAAAAAATACTTTGATATTTTTCACCATCGTTTACGGTTACCCTACAATAAGCACTTTTTCATGTAACAAGTGTCAATATATATTGTGATGGTAAAATTGCTTACAAATAGTAAATTTCCAAAAATTTCCGTTATTTTGACATCAAAATTATTGTGATATCTCGAAAACTTAACCTTAGTGCTACAAATGCTATAGCAAAAGAAAAAATAAGCAAAACAAGGAAAAGCATCGAGGATAGGATTTGTTTAAGCATTAGGGCGATAAATAGACAAGGGATAAGACCAAGGATTTAGACAAAGATTGGGAACAGGAATACGATTATAGATAAGATAACGAGTATGACAAAAATTTTAACACAGATTAAGTAGGGAATTGGACAAGGATTAGAACAAGAATTGGAAATATGACTTCGACAAGGACTAAGACAACGGTAAGGGCAAAGATAGAGACATACCTAAAACAATATTTGGGACAAGATTGGGAAAAGTATAAGGACAAAAAAGGAATAGAACAAGGATTTCAGCACATTGATTCACATTGTTTCAAAGAAAATATTTTAAGAATTTTGAATATTTATACGCGCCAAAATCAAAATAATTCTAAAGTAAAATCTGCAAAAAGAAAACTAAAAAAATTTGACAATTTAAATCATATATAAAGTTACTTACTTTATATAAAAAAGTTTGCTAAAAATTTGAGTATACATTTGGTAAAACTTTATTAATTTAAACAAATCGCTTATTTACCAACGGTGTGCTGACATTTTAATTATTGTTTTTTTATTCTGTAGAAACGTTGTTACTCTTTATAAGAGTAATTTACAGCAAAGTTATGTTTTGTTGGCATTTCAATAAGAAAAGTTTAAAATAAAATAATAAACTACAGTTATAAAAATATATTTTAAGATATATTTAAAGTTAAGTATGTTTTTTTTTAATTTGATGCCAATAACTATATATTAAGGCTATGCCAATAACTATACTTTGCTGTCAATTCATTCTATATATTTGTCTTATTTATTACTACTTTTATATACATGCATAAATATTATAAATAAGCATGATAATATTAATTATTAATGCATTTTTAATAAACTGCAGCATTATTTGTAGCCTAAAAACTCAATTCTATTAAATTATTATTCTACACAATTTGACAATTTCCATAAAAATCAAATAACACAAACGAAAACACTTGTCAGCGAAGCAGAAGCAACTGACCTTGAACAAGGTGGGATTTTATTTCTGTTTGTTTTGGGATTAATTTCTGTTTGTTTTGGGATTTTCTTAGCTATGTGCACAAACCAGGTGAAGAGCTTTGGTGATATCCAAAACGATTGCAGCGACATGTGGATAGCGTAGTGGCGAATGTTGGCGGTGTCCATTCTATATTATAATTATTCAATGGTTAGGTCTTTTAGTTCGATTGGTCTTTTAGTTCGTTTTGTTTCCTTGTTCATGTCCAGGTATATGAAATGAAACAAACTTGGTATGAATATGTGATAGCCATCAAATCCAACATTTATATTAGTGCAGACACAAAATGTCTCAAACCAAGTACTCAAACCATAGCTTGGTGAATTTAGTTATTTTTGCTCTCGTTCGTTTTGCTGCTACTCGCTGCAATATCAATTGAACTAAAATGAACTAAAAGAACTAAAAGAACGAGAAACACTGAACTAGTTCACATAGTTCATGAGTGGGAATCGTTCAATTGAACTAGTTCGTTCATGAACTACCCAAGCCTACTTGAGAGAAATCACAGAGTTCTCAATGAGTATCTTCTTTCTTTCGCAGATGATGGGGAATGGGATAAATGAATTTCGTACTACACATTTGCATATAACACGACTCCACATATAGACACTGGTTACTCACCTTTTGAATAAGGTTTTGGTAAATTACCAACTCTGTCGTGCATTTTAACAAAAGATAACAGTAAAGTCTACAACATAGATGACTATGCGCACAAATTAAAAGTTAGATTGAAAGTCTCTAGTAACACAGCAAAGAATATTATTAAAATGGTAAAAGAAAAATCAATTATGGCAAGAATGTAAATATATCCAGTTTCCAAGAAGGAGATTTAGTATTAGTAAAGCTTGAAAGTAGAAAGAAAAATCAAAGTCCATATCACGGACCGTATAAAATAATTTGTAGAGAAGGAGTTAATTCCATCATAGAAATAAATAACAAACATAAGAAATTCCATAATAACATGATAAAGAAGTTTATAAACACATAATTGACTATAAACATGTAAATATTTTAATTATTTAACAATACAAACTTTAAAATATACAGAACTTTTAGAAATCTATATTAATAAAAATCATTTTCTATTTGTTTGACTACAATACAAATCTTAACGGCTGAACGGATTTAACTCAAATTCGGCTCGCATATTACTTGAATTCTAACTTAGGTTATGGCATACTAAGTTTTTACCACGCCTCTTCCGACCCTTTACAAGTAACGCAAATCTAACTACTAGCGTATTTTTTCAAGCGAAAATGCTCGACTTATTAATTATAAGGAAATCCTGTTCTTTTGACACCAAAAACATTCACATATCTTCAAAATTGCACAAAACTTTAGTACGAAAACTTTTTCTAAGAACATCGTTTCCTTAGAATAACAAAAAAACATCAGAAATTCGTATGTTTTACTTTCGATGCAAATAACTCCGTTGTTTTTTAATATATTTCATTCAATTCTTTTTCTTTGATAAATTCCATTAAAGTGGTTATTAAAAACCAATTGAAGAATACCGTTAGCTAAGCATATATATTTTTAATCTTTTTTTAAGAAACGGTCCAAAATATTCAAATTTCACTCAAAAAAAAAGCACAAACCCTGTTTTTGTTGTTAAAATATAAAAACTCAAAATTACATTTTTGCCTACCTTTAACATGACATGGCGTTTAATAGCAAACGTGTTAGACGAGGACCAAATGGAATTCACCCGAGTAAAACTGGGTATATATTAGTATGTAAATAAATATTAAGAACAAAGATAAGAATTCTAATATATAAACAATAGAATATTTAAAATGGCGTCCGTGGCGTAGTTGGTTAAAGTGCGTGGCCTCTATCACAACGAACCTAGAGACCCGGGCTCGAACCCCAGCAGTGACAGAAAATTATTTGAATTAAAATAATTTTTCTGTACGGCCGCCACCTCTCTGCAGACAATGGCAAACCTCAGAGAGTAATCAAAATGCCATGTAAAGCTTCTTGAGAACGAGAACATATTCTGTTCATCGCCGTTCGGAGTCGGCGTTAAACCTGTAGGTCCGGTTCTCGGTCTCAATTGTGTATGAACTTAATAACACGCACAACACAATTGATCATAAGAAGCTAAGTCAAAGTCCTTTCAAGGGCTGAAATGGCCAGTTATTTATTTTTTTTATTTTTATGAATATTTAAAATATTTATCACTAAGCATATGGTATACCATTAATATAAGTTATTATTAATCAGATAAACATTATCGTATATTAAGAAATAATTCTGTAACAGTGTACGCTTTTTCCATCTCCAATATCTTTAAAATTTATCTTTACAAGTAAATTTTCGCTTAAGGGTGAGGGTGTAGCGTAGGGTAGAAGGGGGACCATTCGCCACTTTTTTTTAAAAAAGCTCTTCAAAACAAACCAGCACTATTTATTTAAAAATTTCCTCAAATATAGAAAGTTGTATTTATTATATTTAATTTATCATTCTTATATCTTAACTATCTTAATAATTTATATTATTTCTTGATGTTTTCAAAAGTTCTCTGAAGTGGTGAAAGTACCCCACCTATGGGGTATATTAGCCAATGGGGTGGGGCTGAACCGTCAAGAAAGAAAATTCACGGTTTTGGAGGAATGAATATTTTTTAAAAGTTTTATTATCGTATTTTTATTTAATATCACTGCACTGCGGCGAATGTGCCCCACGAGCAGCCAGTATGACAAAATTGCTTTTTTTTGTAAACTTTTGACCAATTTAACATGTAAGCTATTGCCAACTCATTAGTTAAATAATTCCGGAATTGCATAAAAATACAACTCTGTTTACACTTGATACCTAAGAAAGTTATAACACAATATTCTTACATATAAATATTTTTTCAGTCAAACAAAAAACGCAAAAACACGTCTGCTCGTGAATACACGCAAAGTACAACTGTCAAAGTTGAGTGGATAAAAGATAGTCGATAAATACACAAATTATCGAATGTTTCAATTAGAAAGCTTCTTTCAGTTCTGAGATAAGGTGGGGTGGCAAATGTGCCCCAGTGGCGAATCCTCCCCCTTCTACCCTACCCTTAAAAATCACTATTACCACCAAATAAAACAAGTCCTTCTTAAACTACATTCTTTCTTTTAAATAAACAAAATACTAAATTTTATACTATATACTAAATATTCGTAATAGCCAAGAATCTCAAATTCATGTTCAATGCACTTGGCACCCCTTTACGTTTTCTTCCGCTAGCCGCTGCACAAGCATGAACGCGACTGCGAGCATTAAGTTACACACTTATTGCACGAAAACATAATGTAACAACAAGTGCCAAATTGAACTAATGTCGTTGACACGTCAAAGTCAAGGCTATGAATTTTGTCCATCAGTCATATCGGCTATTTTAAAATTAATATTTTGAGGGGAAGAAAGAATGCGACTATTCAAAGTAACATATGATTGGTTATTTTTACTATGTAAAGAAACAAAATTAAAATTTAAGGAGGAGTTATGGAAATAGTGGTAAAATAATTTTAAGAAATATACTGGTAGATTTTATTTATAAACCAAACATTTTGAAAATAAAATTCAGATTATTTTGATCATAACTAAAAGCGGCATCACTGCCTTAGTTTTCATTTTAATCTCAAAACAGTTCGGCATTCTTGGTGCGTGGTGCGCTACATACACCAAAGTTGATTTCGATGAAGTCATCGAAATAACTTAAAAAAATAATAAACAAAAAGAAATAGAACATTAGTCAGATTTAAAAATAAACAGCACATGGCGATCCTGCTAAAACTCCACACTTTATTGTGCTTGATTGTATGAACAAGATGATCAAGATCAGATTTCTGATTCATATTCGCTTTTTTATGCGTTTTGAAAACTACTGGTGTTTTTTTGAAAATACAGCAAAGTAAAAATTTCGGCTTTTACATGGAAAGCTTCATGAGTTTTAATAGTCAGCATTAATTTTACTTTTATCTACGTTGTTTATGTTATTTGTTAAAATAAACTTCATATATTTTTTTTATTTTCAGGTGCCTCATAATTATAAACCACCAGAGTAGCAATATGCTAAGGATAAACGCAGAACCTGGCTATTTTACTGAACTCTTTACAGACTTAAAGTCTTGCGGAAATTATGCAAGTAACACAAATAAGTTTTGTGGAGGCGCTTGACGTTTGAAAGATCGTGAAATTGTTATTCGACTATCGTTATCAGAAAATCAGCTAGATCGCTAGCACTAAAGCCATTAAAAAAAACATGCAAAGGCGATAACTATTATCAATAAAATTTCATTAATTCTTTGGTCGTAATAATAAAGTTTTCCTTGCACGCACATTTAATATTATATAAATTTTAAAGAAAGGAATCAAACGGATAACTAAAGTTTACATTAATTTATGATAAAAAAACTGTTAATCGTGTTATTGTTCCACAAAGTCATCCACAAAATTATTTTAAATAAACTTGAGATTAACATATGCATTTAAAAAATGTTAAATTTATTTTCATATTATATACAAAAAAAAAAGAAAGAAACTTGATGAATCGAATATTTAAAATAAAAACACCAGCCTAGTTTTTCAGTGACACAATATAGTGACACCATATAAAATAGAATACAAATCTAATATATAACATAAAAAGAATAAAAACTGTAAAAAAAAGTATAAAATGGTAGAACTATTTGAAAAACGCATTAAAATTTAATTAACCCTTCGTTGCATGGGATTTCACATATGCAATGTTGACTTTTAAGGGATATAGCATACACACCCTGTAAATATTCCTAACGGGATTTTATTGAAAAATAAATTTAGATATATTATTAGTTTTTGTCTTCTTTTGTCAAATTGGTGATTTCATTTGTCCAAAATATTGATTCGAACAAGGTCTGGCTTATACGTAGAAAAATTTGATTGAATATCTTTAATAATTATAATAATTAATAATTTAATAATTATACAAAAAATATCAAAAGAACGTTAAAATGTAAGTAATGTTCTAGAATATAAGCTAATTTTCTTCAAGCTTACTAAGTTTTTTGTGCAATATAACTTTAATTTCATAAAATAAATGGCTTAATTGCAAATATACAATATCATGCATTTAAGACATTTTGAAGTTACATTGCAGATATGAGGTTATATTGCAAATATAATTATATTACAAGTAGAATTTCAAATCTTTCGTTTTAGCTAGTATTTTTGGATATAACAAGGTATAATTTTGAAATTACTTGGGCTAAGAAAACAGCCCTGTCTTTGTCACGACGAAGAAAATTATCTTGGGCTTGTATAAACATTATTGTAAAAGACTTTTGCGGGAAGTACTTCTCATATGAATTACAAAGTTTTTTATGATAGTCATTATATCAACACTACCACTAATGATTGAACTAGCCAAAAGGGATATTTATTGGGTACAATCCTTCGGAACAGAATTCCGAACTCAAAACAATCGAGTGTTCCCATATTAATGAAGACATCCATCGTCTGTAGAATATGTAGCTTGCCATGATGATGTTAACGTACATTTGATTTCATGGAGAGATAATAACGTTGTTAATTTGATGTCAAACCATTGCGGTAAGAGTCCTGAACGATTTGATAAGAAATTTTGTAAAAACATATCCATGTGTCCGAATATTGTTTCACAATACAATACATTTATGGGGAAAGTCAATTTGTTCCACTTATTGGAAGCTACAAGATAAAAATACGCTATACGATAATATTAGTAACGGTATTGCTATTGTATAAGCGTGCGGAACAACAAAGCGGTAATCATGAAAACATAATATTTGTCAATTTTCGTTTGTAAGTGGCTGAAGTCTTTACAAAGTAGGAAAAATGTCCACAAAAAGGTCTTCACCTTCCGAATTATCAAAAAACCTTGAAAAAAAGGGCGAAACATTCGAGAAGTTTCCCTCTATCTCAAACAGAAACAAAATCCTTGCAAATCAGTGTTTTTTTCATTTTCCTTTGTTTAAAATTGTCAATTTAAATTGACTATATAAAAAACAGGGAAATATATCTTAGTTTAAGTTATTAAAAGCATGTAATTCCATTTCAAAATATAAAATACAAATTAAAAAAAGTTAATATATAAACCATCATATACTAATTATTATTGCTTGCCAGTTGTGTAATTTCGCTCCTATACATTGCAGAGCACCCAAATTTCGTTTATACATTCTCTACACCTTTCCAATCACAAATAACGACATAAAATATTTTATACTCAAGGAGAAAAAGACATGTAACGAAGGGTTAATAATAAACACATCACTATTTGGCGTATCTGTGGTATATGTAGCATATGTGGTTGGCAAATTTTGAACGAGAATAGGTAATTGAAATATTTTCGAATTTTATTTATAAATATCTCTGCCAAATTTTCGTAATTGCTTATTTTCAGGAAATGGAAATTTGAAATCTGGATTAGTAGGGACAATAAAGGATAAAAAGGTCCAATTGAGTCATGATTAGACTGACTAGATTTTTTAATTTTTTTTTTTGCCTGTTCCTATCACAATTGGTTTTGTAATTTTTTCTGAAAACGTCGCAAGTGGGGCGGCCTATATGGGATGCTTTGCCAAAAGTCATTTTTAAAAAATTGGAATATGGAAAATTGTATGATGCAGTTTTAATCTTAAGGATATGCCTATTTAGAATCCAGAAATTTTTAATTCTGTTTATATCTTGGATTGTATATAATCCGAAAGTGACCCTATTTTGCGTATTTTTCATCAAAAATTTATGTGAATGAAAATTAGCGCAAATTCAATACCTCGTATTTTTTAAGTTTTGTCAAAAAGATCTAGAAAATTATATTTTTTTGAGAAGCTAGAAAATAAGATATGCAAATGTACACTAAGAGAAAAAATAAATAATTTATCCAAAAACCGAGTAATTTTTGCACCAATAACGCATTTGCATAAATCGACTAAGTAAATATTTAAAATTTATTTAAATACTTTTTAAATAAATAAATTATAAAAATATTTAAACAGAATTAACAAAAAATATATTAAAATTATGCACGAATTTTTTTAAATATCTTTCAAATATTTACTATTTGAAAATAAAACTATTGCATTTAAAGAAAATTTATACAAAAATATTGAAATTAAAAAACAACATATTTAAATTCATTATGTTATTAATGGTTTGTTATAGTTCTCGTTTGGTTTTTGCAATAAAAATTATGTAGCCTAGATGTTTAGCCAAGATGCTTCCTGAGTGCGATGGGTGAGGTTTTGTGTGTACCGAGCTCCGCTCACCCATGATCAGTGGCGGATCCATGTACGGACTAAAAGGGCTCTGGTCCCCCTTGGAGAATTTTTTGTGTTGGAAAAAAATTAAAAACCCAACAAGACGTTTCAGTCCCTCTTTGGAATACAAAAATGTAGTTTCGGCCAACCTCTGACGAATTCTAGATCCGCCACTGCCCATGATACTATTATACAAGGAAGGAGAGACGGTTTTTTACATATTGCACCAACCATGATACAAGGTGACCTTGACAACTGGCTATTTTCTCACGAGCTGTGTCTATCAAATGTCATTTGTGTGTATATTGTATTTTCTATTTTCGTTTATACTTTTTTCTTTCTCTAATTTATACTATTTTTGACAGTCGGTGCAATATTATGACACCAAATGTCAGAAATAGTATAAATTAGAGAACGAAAACGTAGGAGAGAAAATTAAAAGCAAAATATGCAGGCAAATTACAATCGGTACAAGACACTCGTGAGAAAATATCGAGTTGTCACTCCTACCTTACATAATTTTATCATGCGCTCACCCATCGCACACACAAAGCATATTGGCTAAACATCTAGGCTATATAATTTTCAATACAAAAACCAAACGAGAACTAAAACAAACCGGGAGTATTCAGCGACAGGCAAGAATCTTAATTCTAAAAACTTCATTGATAAACTACAGGAACAGAGTGCGATGTTGTTTCTGTAGGTGTGTGGTATAAATAAAATTTAAATACGGAAAAAACGGCGTGGATAATGTTAATATGCGTTATTTCCCTTAATGTAAGTTCATAAGTTGACTTTCATGGACCGTTTTGTTATTGAAGAAAAGGTAAAGCAACCTTTTTTTTTAATTTCAAATTTTAAAATGATTATTTTTTAATCTGCGCAAAATGGTAATTCCAATTTTAGTAAAAGAGTTAAACATAAACCTTCAATATTAAGAAAATCTGTTCTGATGAAATCCCATTTTGCACAAATTAAAAAAAAAGCTTTTTAAAAATCTTTTTTACATTTTTGACCATTACTTTGCAAAATTTAAGGAATAAATCTTGTTATTTTGCGATGCGGTATTGATTTTAAGGAAATGATTAGATTTTAAGGAAATAAAAAAAGAAAATATTAGACACTGCAAAAAAATTATTAAATTTGTTTAAATATAAAAAAGGTACTTTCCAATGTTTGAAAAAATATATATTATCAATAATAATTCGCTTATATTGTGATGATTATAAATGCCTGAATATCTCTTATTAAGAAAGCAAATAAATTTTCCGTACTTGTTTTCAGAACAAAAAAAAAAGTATTTCTAAGTTTTATTTGTGTTTATGTGTGTGTTTTCTTGTACCAAAAGAGATAACGCTTCCACTGCGTTGATTGGTCTTCTTTGATTTATTCAGCATTCTTAAATTATTGAAATTGTTTATTTTTAACAAAAGAAGTTCGGTCAAAGTCCTTTCAAGGGCTGAAATGGCCAATTTTATTATTATATATTATATCAGCAGATAATGCAACACTAAATAATTCAAACAAAACCTAACAAAGAATTTGAAAAGCATAGAGGAGACTGTTGAAAGTTACAGTATAGATTTTCTAAAATCAAGTCAATCAAAGTTAAAAATTTGTTTTGAGTTTGTGAAATAAAAATAAAAAAAATGAAATAAGAACAGTTAATATTATATTATGGTTATTTTAAGGATATTTATACATGTGCGGTAAAGTAGATTATATTAATCAGTAAAATAATAAATTCAGTTTTATTATAATTCGTTAAATTTGCTGATCACTGTTCGTGAGCAAATTTAGCTGAGAGAGGTAAAGAAGCCCTTAAAGAATTTGGAATACAGTAAAGGAAATAACGCATATTAACATTATCCACGCCTGAGTATAAATTTTATTTATATATTTACGTGGATTAGTCAAATATTTTCCTTACAACTCGTTTTTTTCCGTATTTAAATTTTATTTATACCACACACCTATTCCATACAGCTGAAATAGCCGACAAGCAGCAACAACATCGCACTTTGTTCCTACAGTTATCAATGAAGTTTTAAGAATTTAGCCAATATGCTTTGTGAGTGCGATGGGCGATCACATGACACTGTTTATTTATTTATTGGCCAAGCAAGGCCATTTGCTTATTCTAAGAGGTTTTTAATTTAATTTTTTTTTTATTTATTTTTGTTCTCTTCCTTGTTTTGGTGTTCGAAGTTATGCAATTCGATGTGGGCGTAATCCGCCCACCTAAATGACATGAATTTACGAACACGTCAAAAGGAAAGGCAAGAAGAAGAGAACAAATAAAAGTAAAGGCTACTTACTTAAATACTAGTATATTTTATACATATTTAGTATTAGAAAAGGAAAGAGGAGAGGAAAAGTAAATAGAATAAAAGTTCAAAGATTGGGTTGATTAGGAAGAGAAAGAGACTTGGATAGAGATCGCTTGAATGATGATTTAGACATGGAAGGTGATTAGTGGTCGGATATACTATAAAATTCTCTACAGCAACGGCTGATGGCTTCATTACTTGCATATGCAGTATGATGCTGATATTCAGTTAGCAGCCGAGTATGTCTAGTACGTCTTATAGGGTCATTGAGGGCAATCTTGTTAGAGATGTATTCGCAATTAGTTACACCGTTCAGAACATCGAAAGTACAGCATGAATCCAATACCGTTCTTCTTATTGATAGCGGCATCAAATTTAATAGGCTGAGTCTGTGTTCATACGGTGGAAGATTACAATATTCGCGGGGATTATAAGTCTCTCTCAGAGCGACTAGGACAAATTGCTTTTGTATGGATTCGATTCGATCACAATTGGATTCAAAAGCTGGATTCCAAATAATGCAGCCATATTCGAGTATTGGGCGCACTAGTGCACAGTACAGGGATGTAGTGACCCATACCTTCTTGAATTCATGTGCTCATACAATCTTATCATAGTGTAGATTAAAAGGCAGCTTGCTGTCCAAGACCACTCCAAGATCAACTATATAACTGACCCTGTTAAGTTCGACATTGTTGAGACGATAGTTGTAATTCGTAAATCTTTTCTACGGGAAAACCTTATCACGTTACACTTATTTATATTGAGGTAAAGTTTGTTTTGGGTACACCAGGTCTCAAGAGTTAAGAAGTTTAACTGTAAGAAGTTGAAATCTTCCTGCGATTGAATTACGTGGTACATTTTTAGGTCGTCCGCATACATAAGATGTGAAATATTATTCAACACTATGGACAAGTCGGATATGAAGGTATTGCAGAGAAGAGGACCAAGGTGGCTACCTTGCGGTACTCCAGAGAAGACTTCGATTTTCTTCGACAAGATTCCTTAGAATTTAACATATTGCGATCTACCATGGAGATAAGTTGATGGGCAACTAAGTAAAGATTCAGAGAGACCGAATTTTTCTAATTTATTTATTAAGATGTCACGATCAACACGATCGAAGGCTTTACTGAAATTAGTATAAATAGCATCTATTTGGTCTCTTTTCTCCATCTTGCTTAAAACGTCAGAAACCATGATCATGAGGTTAGTGGTGGTGGATCGACCTTTTCGAAACCCGTGCTGCTGTTCGTTTAGTCGAGGACTGGCAAGGCGTGTTAGCTTTTCGCAAATAATGTTTTCGAATAGCTTTGGGATGGCTGACAAAATTGCTATGCCTCTATAATTTTCAACAGAACTTTTTTCACCGTTTTTGTATATTGGTATTAGGTGGGAAGTTTTCCAATAAGAGGGAAACACTCTAATAGACAGTGACTTGTTAAATATTATATTTAAGGGCAAAAGTAGTTGGTCCAAGCATTGCACCAATAACGTGGGAGGAATTAGGTCTAGTCCAGGTCCTTTGGTTGCATCTAAACCCTTTATTGCACTTGATATGTCTTCTTTCGTCAAACTGAAGTTTTCAACCCTGTGTTGTGAATACGGAGTGGGGGAAAAAATATCAGACTGAGTAGATGGAGGACAAAATACCTCCTTAAAATGATCTGCAAAGAGGTTACATATTTCCTGAGGGTTGGAGGGTTGGTAACATTACCTTTATACATGGATGAAGGGTATCCGGCTAATTTTCGCTTCAAATTGACAAAGTCAAAAAATTTTTTGGGGTCCTGGACAATTTTTTCTCCAATTAAGTTTGTGTAAAACTTGTAAGCTACTTCTGATTTGAACGCGAATTCTTTCGATAGCTCATCATATTTGAGCCTCATTTCTTCGCTTACATATGCAGTGCTTTTGAGGAGTTTGTAAATTCTGTTTCTCTGGTTTCTCAAGTATCTGAGATCTATATTTAGCCAAAGTTCTGAAAGTTTGTTTATTTTTCTTTATTTTAAGCACATACCTTTCGATAGCTGTAGAAATGTAATTATAAAAACTCGAAAAAGCGCTTTCTAAGGCAAAGTTTGATAGAACATAGCCCCAGTTAATACCATCTAGATAAGATATTATGCTTTCGTAATCGGCGTTAAGAAAGTCGTACACAATGGAGTTATTGAAAGACTGGGTAAAAGAGTTATTAAGTTAAGAGAGTTATGTAAGGTATAAGTGACAACCGGATATTTTCCCACGAATGTCTTGCACCGATTATCATTTGCCTGCATATTTTGCTTTTTATTTTCCTTTCTACTTTTTCCCTCTCTAATTTATACTATTTTTTACATTTGACATTTGTGGCCATAATATTGGTGTAATATTACTGTCAAAAATAGTATAAATTAGAGAAAGAAAAAATTAAAAAAAAAAATAAAATATACAGGCAAATGACATTTGATGGACGCAGCTCATTAGAATATAACCAGTTGTCACGGCTAACTTCTATAATTATATCATTGGTGGGCGGAGCTCGATTCCCCACAAAATCTCACCCACCGCACTCACGAGGCATCTTGGCTAAAATATTTTGTTGCAAAGGTAATTTTTTAAATTCAATATTTTTATATAAATTTTCATTAAATGCGATAGTTTCATTTTCAAACAGTAAATATTTGAAAGATATTTAAAAAATTCGTGCATAATTTTAATATATTTTTTTTATTAATTCTGTTTAAATATATTAATATTTTATTTTATTAAAAAAGTATTTAAATAAAATTTATTTAAAAAGAAAAATATATAGCTGGTCATTTCAGCCCTTGAAAGGACTTTGACCTAGCTTTTTATGATCAATTGTGTTGTGCTTGTTATTAAGTTTGTACACAATTTACCGAGAAACGGACCTACAGGTTTAACGCCGACTCCGAACGGCGATGAACGGAATGTTCTCGTTCTCAAGAGGCTTTACATGGCATTTTGATTACTCTCTGAGGTTTGCCATTGTCTGCAGAGAGGTGGCGGCCGTACAGAAAAATTATTTAATTCAAATAACACGGTGTTACAAAATGAAAAAAAAAATCAAAAAACTTGCCTCGAGACATAGAAGAGGTAGTAGGCCTGGTTGAACATAAGATAACTGCATACTTAGTTTTTAGAATATACCCTCAAAATCGGGATTTGTGGTCAAAAACCCGATTTTATGTAGGTGCGTGTATAGTTTGTTATGTAACTCCGTTATATCTAGCTCAATTTTAAACATTGATAAAACGAAGAAAAATATACCTTTAATATAATATACAGACCGTTTTTTTACAAAAAGAATTGACAAAGATACAGGTAAAATCATTTGAAAATTTCTCATTCCTTTTGAATTTTTTCAACTTCAACAACTTTTTTTAACAAATTTTGTTTTGTGGCACTATTAGTTTTAGCAGGATTCTGAAAGCCTGTTAAATTTTTGCGTTCAACAAGTTATCATTTACTTCAATTGGCTGAAATTCAAAAGCACTATCGAATTTTTAGTATTCGTAATAAAATACAAAAAAAATTTCTTTTTTTTTTCTAAAAATGTTTTTTTGGCCTTTTTTGTTTATATGTATATATCATAAAGCTAGTGTATTGCCCGGATATGACGGAACTGTTTGCAGTTTTCAACCACAAACACGCTCCGAATGAATGCCGTTTGCTTATTGAGGGATCTTGCAAGAATATGATATATTTAAAAATTTTTTGTGTGATTCTTGATATGTTAAATTCTGATATATGTAGGTTTGAAAGCTGTGCTATAACACAACAAAAATGAGTTACCATCGGTTCCTTTAGCTTATGCAACGAACAGGAAAGAAACATATTCAACAATGATAAAAATACTTCGTTTTATAAATTACAACACGTTTAAATGGCAAATAGTCGCCGACTTAAAGGCTCTAACAATACTGTTTGGAATGCAAGGTGGATATACCAAGTATCCTTGCATTATTTGCGAATGGGATAGTCCTGCGACTAATAAATATAAGCAAGCCCCTGCGTGCTTCATTTTAAGTTGGCAAAAAAATGTTTTGAATACTCCACTGGTGCGACCTGAAAATGTAATCCTCCCGCCTCTTCATTTAAAATTAGGTTATATGAAACAGTTTGTCAAGAAAATAAACACTAACAGCGATGCGTTTTGTCATCTGATTGCGGGGTTTCCTAGGTTAAGTGAGGCCAAAATCAAAGAAAGTTTCCTGCACGTTCAAAAGTTTTATAAAAATTGTTTATTCATTTCAGTTATTCTAAGGTTTATTTGTGGACATTGATTTCGTTTCTAAATTAAATCCAGTTGAAAAAAAGAGCTTGGAATAATTTTATTTCGTTATGCATTTATTTCCTTGGCAACAAGAAGAGTCGAAATTACTTAGATGTTGTAAATGAATTTTTAAGTGCCTACGAAGAAATGGGCTGCAATATGTCACTTTTTCCCGAATAGCCTTGGTCAGTTTAGTGATGAACAAGGAGAAAGGTTCCACCAGCAGATGGAAGCTATAGAAACCGGCTTTCAGGGAAAAACTTCCATAAATCTGCTGGCAGACTACTGGTGGTCCCTAAGACTTGAAACCGATGATAATATATATAAACGAAAAAGGTTAAATAAACATTTTTAGAAAAACAAAATAAAATTTTTTGTATTTTATTACGAATACTAAAAATTCGATAGTGCATTTGTATTTCAGCCAATTGAAGTAAATGATAGCTTATTGAACGCAAAATTTAACAGACTTTCAGAATCCTGCTAAAAGTAAAAGTGCCACAAAACAAAAGTTGTTAAAAAAACGTTGTTAAAGTTAAAAAAATTAAAAAGAAATAAGAAATTTTCAAATGATTTTACCTGTAACTTTGTCAATTCTTTTTGTAAAAAAACGGTCTGTATATTATATTAAAGGTCTATTTTTCTTCTTTTCATCGATTTTTAAGTTTTTAAAATTGAGCTAGATATAACGGAGTTACATAACAAACTATACATTAGATGGGTTTTGGGTTCCATACATTTTCTTAACATATTCCAGAACCTCCCTGCAAGGCAAGATTCTGAATCCTGGATGTAATATAAGCATGTGACGCGGAAAAAAATCCAGAAAATTCGCAAGCTGGATTGGCGCCGCTAAAAAACGTGAATTTGAAGAAGTATAAAATGGATGCTTCAAATCGAGTTTCCTATTTAAATTTAAGTCCTACAAAAACTTTTGACTATAACATATCCTAATGTAAAATCGTTCGCTGACCTCAAATATGATATCAAATTCTTAAAAAAATTAGTCCTTGACCCATAATTGGCCTGCTTTATTAAGAATTTACTAATTTTTTCTTTCGATTTTAAAAAAGAAGCCTTACCTTCGCCAAGGTCGCAGCAACTTTCTCAAATTAAAATGCTGCAGTATTGTTAGCCTTTTTATGAAGTTTAGGAATAATAAAAAAATTATTCTTATGCCATTCTTATGGCAGAAAAACGATTTTTTTGTTGAGCTGACTTATGGGCAAGGATGGAATAATCGTCATTCTGACACGCTATGGTTTCACTACGTTGGAAATACGTTGTTAGAAACCCGTCCGACAACTGTCATACATTTTGGACTGTTAATCGAGAATTCTTTCAGCCTATTTATCTTTTCTTTATCTTTCCATTTTCTTTATCTTTTTTATCTTTTGATGTAATTAAGTAAGCAGTTCAAGATACTTGTATCCAATAAAAAATATCGAATATCTTATATTTAATTGGTGAGTTTTATTTTATGACGAATTTGTAGTCGTATTTAGTGAAATTCATTTTCGCGTATTAATGTTTATAGAAAATACTTTGAAATTCTTTCAAAAAGTAACATTGCCAACGTTCGAGCATGTGCTAAACCGTTTGTTGCATCTTAAGGTACTGGACAATTTGACGTTGAATAGAGCGTATCGTCGGTGAATTTTTTGAAAGATTGGTCAAATTATCCATTATAGAAAGAAGAAATAGAAACTCTTGTTGAAAAGTTGCATTTGGAGTATAAAAATCTTCGTAAAAGCAGAAATCACCGTAATACTGCACAAAAGGAATTTAAAGAGTCAAAATTTATTTTGAAATACACAAAACTTTTTGATATTTTTCCTATAGGGGGAATCACTAACTAAGGACATCCCATGAGCTTTCTTAACATCGATACAAGTTGTTGGCTTATTGACGAAATAAATTTACATGCTGAGGAAATGATCAGCAAAATTGTTGTCGTGAACGATTGTGCTGAGAGCGCAATAAATTTAATAACACGATTCAATACAAATGTTACTAACTTAGAATCCGAAAAACAGTTGACTTTGCAGGTGGTAGAGGAACACCAAAAACTTTAACCATATATCATAACAAAGAATGACATCATTTCAAATTTGCAGAAAAAAAAGTGAATTAAATCTATTCAAAAATAATTATTTGCTCAAAAGTCGGCTCCACAAGAAAATTATATCCCTCTACTTCAGATTAACTTCACTATGTTTTCTCAGTGGCGGATCTACAATTCGCCAGACGGGGCTGAAACTACAGTTTGGTATGCCAAGGGGGGGGGGGGGGGGGGGCGGACTGAAACGTCTTTTTGGACTTTTTTAATTTTTTCCAATACAAAAAAATCTCCAAGGTGGGGCTAAAGCCCTTTCAGCCCGTATGTAGATACGCCACTGTGTTTTCAGCATATTTGCAATGACGTCTGATGATGACGATGAACAAATTTATGTTTTTAAAGTTATTCTAAATATGCAGAAAACAAAGGGAAGAAAGTTTTATAAAAAAGAAATTTCTACCAAAAGTCAGCTCAACAAAAAAATCGTTTTTCTGCCATAAGAATGGCCCTATTTGAATAATTTTTTTATTATTCCTAAACTTCATAAAAAGGCTAACAATACTGCAGCATTTTAATTTGAGAAAGTTGCTGCGACCTTGGCGAAGGTAAGGCTTCTTTTTTAAAATCGAAAGAAAAAATTTGTAAATTCTTAATAAAGCAGGCCAATTTTGGGTCAAGGACTAATTTTTTTAAGAATTTGATATCATATTTGAGGTCAGCGAACGATTTTACATTAGGATATGTTATAGTCAAAAGTTTTTGTAGGACTTAAATTTAAATAGGAAACTCGATTTGAAACATCCATTATATACTTCTTCAAATTCACGTTTCTTAGCGGCGCCAATCCAGTTTGCGAATTTTCTGAATTTTTTTCCGCGTCACATGCTTATATTACATCCAGGATTCAGAATCTGGCCTTGCAGGGAGGTTTTAGAATACTTTTGGAAAAAAACCCATCTACTATACAATGTAGTATAGTATACATTCACCTACCTAAAATCGGTTTTTTGACCAGAAATTCCGATTTTGAGGGTATATTAAAAAAACTAAGTATGCAGTTATCTTATGTTCAACCAGACATACAACCTCTACTATGTCTCGAGCCGAGTTTATTTTCACTGTTACACCGTGTAATTTTCTGTCGCTGCTGGGATTCGAATCCGGGTCTCCAGGTTCGTTGAGATAGAGGCCACGCTCTTTAACCAACTACGCCATGGACGAGAATTTTAAAAATCTACGTAATCGATTTATGCAAATGCCTTATTGGTGCAGAAATTACTCGATTTTTGGATAAATTAGAAAAGTTTTTGGATAAATTTACTATTTTTTCTCTTAGTGTAAAAAAAAGCACTTCAAAGAAGACCTAGAGATAAACTGTTCCAACTGAAAAGTTTAGTACTTTAGTACTACTACTTTTCATTAGTTTATTTTTTGCATTTTGTTTATAAAATATGTATTATTCATAAGGTCGTAGAGATTATTTATGAAAGAAAATTGTACGTGTTATTAACGTATGAAGAAAATGTATAGACTGACTTAATAAGCTTAGGGTATACTTACTTGCAACCTTAATTTTACGTTCCCTTCACGTATTTTTTAAGAAAACTATAAGCTGTTCTTTCAAGTGTTTTGCAATTAAAAATTAATTTACAAATAAAAATTTTATTTAAAACAACATATGAAATTAATTAAAATTGATTGTGTGAAAAAACTTAATTTGCAGACTTAGAAAAGAATAAAGCTGTTGTGTACATTAATAAAGGAAGTACTTGTAATTTCTTAAAAATAAAAAAATAAAATAAATAACTGGCCATTTCAGCCCTTGAAAGGACTTTGACTTAGCTTCTTATGATCAATTGTGTTGTGCGTGTTATTAAGTTTGTACACAATTGACCGAGAAATGGACCTACATGCTTAACGCCGACTCCGAACGGCGATGAACGAAATGTCCTTATTCTCAAAAAGCTTTACATGGCATTTTGATTACTCTCTGAGGTTTGCCATTGTCTGCAGAGAGGTGGCGGCCGTACAGAAAAATTATTTTCATTCAAATAATTTTCTGTCGCTGCTGGGGTTCGAACCTGGGTCTCCGAAGTTCGTTGACATAGCGGCCACACACTTTAACCAACTACGCCACGGACGCCTCACTTGTAATTTCTTATTAGGACTAAAAAATAAACCTTTGATAGAAAGAGTTTAAGAGTTGCAAGAGAGTACACCGAGAGAATTTTCGGCTGATATCAAGCGAAAACGGATATAAATCATGCGAAAAAAATACCGATTCATAGCTTGGCCAACCTTTTTATATATTTTTTAAAAACAATGCAATACTAATTTCACTTTATTTTCAATTTTTATTAATTACAACTTTAACCTCTTCAATCCCGCACCAAGATATGCAATGAAAAAATAACTTTAAAGGCATTATTCTTACTAAATAGGGTCTAGTTAAGATGTTTCTGAAAAAAAAATAAAAAATATTTTTGATAAGTATAGTTTTAAGTGTGCACATTAGAGTGGAACGAATTTTTAACCTCATGGGCTTCATATATTTTTGAAAACTACGAGTAAAAAAATAAATTTCTGCATCTTTAGTTTTTTCTGCGACATAACTTTTGACTGCGCCCGAGGGTTTATATATTTCATGCCAGATTTATTTTTTTTTTTTTCTGAAATCCAAAGCTTAGTTTGAAAATTATTTCCTTATTTTTTGATGCAAACCTCTTCATTAACGCATAAATGATAACTTGTCAAGAGTTTCCTATGATACCATGTATGCGTTAGAAGATATTCAGGATTAAAGATTACCGAAATCGGTCATTCGCTTATATTTCCGCTCCTCTTTGTTGGACAGAAAATTGGACAGTACAAAATTGTAGATCAGATAATTCTCTACAAAAATACCCTTAACAGTATTAGCATAAAACCAACAGTTTCTACGCTATGCGACTAGATATGTTTGAATAACGCAAAGTAGAAATTTCATATTAACTTTGAGCACAGCGGAGATATAAGCAAATGACCGATTTCGGTGATCTTTGAACCTGAATATCTTCTAGCGCATACATGACAAGTTGTTATTAATAAGGAAATGAAGAGGTTTGCATCAAAAAATGAGCTCTTCATTTTTTTGGATTTCAGAAAAACAAAGCCTGACAATGAAATATATAAACCCCAGAGCTGTAAAAGATTGAATCATTTCGGAATGCACACACTATTAAATCATTCAAAAGCTGCATCAACTAGATTGCAATCTTATGCTTCTGTAGAGTAAATGAATTACAAATGCACAATTCATCATTCTTTGAAGATAAAAGAATGCACACCCAATGCTTTATAAGGAATGGAACTTATGAAAAATATCAATCCCATTCTTGTAGGCTTAAGAAATACGATGAATGCACTCAGTTTTATCATTCTTTTCAACTCTGAAACACTGGACATTTTATTTACTACCATGAAATACTACTAAATATAAAGCAGCATTTTGCATTTTTGTTGTCATTTGTTTTCGACGGCCGATCTTAGTGACATGCTTTTGTCTTTCCTTTGAAATTTTCTGGAATAATAAAGTGCTTATTAGCAATAAATATTATTAACAAAATGTATAAAAATTAACTTCTACAATTTGTTGTATATAATACTTTTTCTATACATGATATCAAGCCAATGGCAACCCAGCACATTCATGCCTAATAGTCACACACGCATACACAAATACACACAAAACAACTTCAGACAACAACAAATCCTTGCGGCTGAAGCCATAGACGTCTGCATTCACTAAAATTTCAATTCGGCTGCAACTATCGATGGTTCTAGCCATCAAAAAGTTGCAGCCGAAAAAAACTAAAGATGCAGAAATTTATTTTTTTAAGCGTAGTTTCCCAAAATATATGAAGCCCATGAAGATTTTTTGCTTCCATACATTTCGTTCCACTCTAGTGCACATATGTGGACAACGGGCGATAATGCATAAAAAATCAAGTCATAATTTTTCAGCTTTCAGATATACTTTATTTTAATTAAAAACGAAAAATATACTAATTCATTTAAAATATTTTAAAAAGGAAACTTAATATATAAATTATAAAAGAAAGAAAAAAATAATTTATCACATGTGGTAAAATATAAACTTTGTAGTAGTAAATAATTATCTAACTGTCCTATTCCAAGAACTGCCGAACTTCCTTTTACATTTCCGAATACGACAGATAATAGAATAAGATAGAATTTTTATATATATTTTTATGATTTTTTATGGTATTTTAGAAAGCAATTGTTACCATTTACGCAAAGATACAAATTACATTTTGTGCACATTGTACGAGTTCTTGAAGTGCAGCCTGAATTTCGACATCTAGATGCATTTTTTGATTCAACAAATTCTGGAAAATGCTCAAAACCATCGAATCGTTCCCCCATAATTAGCGGAATTGTCACTTTCCTGCGCTTCGCACATTCATGGTTAAACTGTGATCTTATGTTAGAACTCGAATGCTTTGAGGCACACGCTTCCTGCGCTTTGCTAGAAAAGCCTATCAAGGCATTTCCTACATATATTTTGTAATCAATAAGTGATATTTTTTGCACCTTTTGAGCATTCTGCTGTCTGATATGCATTATCCAGCAGTTTACAATTATTAAATCCACGAAATGATTGAAGGCTCTTACTGTCCATTTTCTTATACGCAAATAACAGCGATACAATGAAACGTAACGGTCACAGAGGTCTACTCCACCCATATACTTATTCTACATGCTGACAACGGCTGGTTGAGGTAATGCAATTCTAGAAGAATGCTCTTTGGACCACCGCTGACATTCAACTATTGGCTGAGCTCCAATAAACGAAGATAAAAGGAGCACACTTTTGTTGTCCTTCCATTTTACTGCTGTTATTTGTTCGTCTTCTCGTACCCATTCATCCCACTCTCCTGTCTTCAAAAGTTTGTCATTTTTAAATTTATTTATAACAGGTCCGATGCGATTATTCATTACTGTTCCAGTTTGGTAAAGATAATTTTTTCTCAGTACTTCAATACTTTGTAAGCTCGTAAAAAACCTATCTGTATATACACATCCTTCACCCGATATGACATTAGTAAGAAGCTTAACGATAGCTCCTCCTAACCCAAACTGTTTCATTCCAAACTCATCTACTGATCCTCTGCCAGTTTATGTATGGAAGTTCAAGACTAAACCGTAAAGGCGTCTAAAATAGATGCTGGAGTATTATCCTCGTCGACAACAAGTAAATTGTCAATAGCAGGTCGATCTGGAAATCTGAGGAGAACAATGATAATGTAGAGCTGTCAAAATAAATCATTTCAGATTTGTTATATTCTTATACTTTTCTCATCCATTTTAAACTCCGCAGCTGAGAATCTGCTTCAACTGATGCGACATTGGGAGAATTGGTTTCAATAAAATTTTCTTCGTCAACACAATCTTTAAAAGTATTATCCTCCTGGTGAAGAATAACGCCTTCTTCAAATAGCTCATCATTACCATCTGTTCAGTTCCGAACAATACAAATACATTAAGTTATTAATAAGTAGTTGTAGTCACACAAATATACAAGCATAACAGCAAAACACAAAACAACAAAGCATTCCAGTAACTACCAAAAAAGCTGAGCCTGCAAAAAACGACACATGAGTCTCAGTGCAATGTTCTGGACAAAGTCAAGGCCAGTTTGGCTATGTTTTAATATGAATAGAATTTTGTAGTGCAATGTGCTGAACAATTATTTCAAGGGCAGCTTGGCCGTTTTTGTTGTGTGTGCATTTTGTTGTTATGCTTAATCATATGCTAAATCAATAATCTTATACATATATACATATTACATATTAGTTTTATATATTCTTTTTCTATGTAAAATTGGAACAAATTATGTATAAAAAGAATCTAAATAGTAACAATAAATGAATATTAAAAGTCAACACCTTTCAAGCGGTTCTTTTTTATTCCTCTGGGTTGAACAGGTTCAAGTGCCTGGTTAGCCAAAGCAAAAAAAACAAATTATCCTTAGTTGAAAAGGTTCAAGTGCTTGGTTAACCAAAGCAAACAAAACAAAATTAATTATCCTTAGTTGAACAGGTTAAAGTGCCTGGTTAACTTTTGAATAATTATTTAAACAACTATTCCTTAGTCAAGTTAAGACTAAGGATTTGCAGTTGCGCCCATTAAGACGCAACATTCTGGTGGCCCCGACGTGATCTGCTACACTTCTTAGGCAGATTCAACATATCATTCTAGTGGTTCAGTTTCATCAGCATTTATCATGGAAGATTTTTCATCATTGGTTGCCTTGCAAAAATTGGCGGGCAATGAAATTCAGCTAATTGTGAAGAATTTCAAAAAGGATTCTCCAGATCGAAAGACGACATCAATCTATTTTGAAGAGCGACTGCAGCGTCTACTGGGATCAATTTGAAGAAAATGACACGAAGATTCATACGATAAAGGATCTATCATTAGATCATGAATACTTTAAAACAGACTACTATAACAACATTTTGACTGTGGCCAATAAGTACAAACAGATTTTTACAACCGAGATACAAAACCTGGAATCGAAGTCATCACCCCAATTGGAACCACCTCCAAAGGCAACCCCAAGAGACATACGAGGATTTACAAAAGATGCATCCTCGGTCGCATCAACAACTCAGCAGGATCAGTCGTCATCAATTTCTACAGTCCAAGTTAGTTTTGAGGCCATGTGTAGGAGACAAAAGGCGATGATGTCATCACTGGAACGTCTACTAGCGGGCAATTCAATACAAGAGGCTCCTTCACAGTGTCTGATCGTGTTAAGCAAGCTGTGGAGCCAAGTTGAAGAAATTCACTATAAATTATGGGAACTGTTCGAGGACCCGGCAGCAAAAGGATATGACATACTGGCATACTCAGAACTCGAAGCCAGAGTCATACACCGACAAGAATTGTTAACAACACATAAGAATATCAATGATGAATTCCAGGCAATAAATCACCAATTGGTGCATCTACCAAAAATGTCAGTACCGAAGTTTGACGGAAACTACTTGAAATGGCAAACTTTCGCAGACATATTCACGCGAATGATACATCAGCAACAAATTCCAAAAATCCAGAAAATGTGGTACCTCAAAACCAATGTATTCGGGGAGGCTGAACGCGCGATTGGTCATCTCGAATTGACAGAAGATAATTACGACATCGCATGGGAAGCTCTACAAGATCGTTTTAGCAATAAGAGAATGCTTACATCAGCTTTAATACAACGGCTGATATCCCTTCCAAACCTCACATCAGAAGCCAAGACTATTCGAAACTTTCATGACACCATTCATGAAAGCTTAGCCGCACTCAAGAATCTTGGAGTCGAGACAGATAGCTGGGATCCTCTGCTGTTGCACATTTTAATAAAGAAATTTGATCACCAAACCCATATGCTCTACGAGCAATCACTTCAAGACCCCAGAAAGCTTCAAGAAATAAGCTTGAATCACGAAGCTGCACAAAATGTTCAGCAAAGCACAACACACTACTGCATTTAAAGGGAGATGCTAAAATTCAGAAAACAACAGTAAATCATCAAGTTCCAGATCAGTCAAATAACAACACTGTGCCTTTCACGGTAGCTGCGGCTCAAAATGAAACTAACAAACATAACTACGTTCTACTAGCAACAGCAAAAATTAAAATCTCAGCAAATAATGGAAGATCGTGTGAAGTTCGAGCAATTCTGGATTCCGGCTCTCAGATTAATATCATAACTGAAAGACTGATTAAGAAATTATCAACATCATCATCGCTCTGTATCGAAGGCATTGGAAAGGGTACTCATAAATCAACTCAGCGAGTAAACGTAGATATGCATTCAAGAACTGGAAACTTAACATCCAAACTCGAAGCAGTCGTCCTGTCTTACATCGTATCACCTCAACCAAGACTGAACATTGACATTTCAACCTGGTCACTCCCAGAAAACATTAAGTTAGCAGATCCTGAATTCTTCAAATCTGACAAGAGCGATGTTCTACTGGGAGCAGAACTGTATTATCACTTGATCCGACCAGAACAAATCAACATCGGTGAACAGTTGCCCATACTGCAGAATACGGTGTTTGGTTGGATAGTAGCAGGAATGGTGGGATCAACAAGCTACGATGCTGTCACATGTGGTATATTCAGTCAAGAAGAAGAAACCACGAATGAACTGATACAAAAATTTTGGGAAATAGAAGAAGTTGAAACAAGTAAGAAATATCTTTCACCAGCAGAGCAGCGATGTGAATCTCACTTTGCTCAAAATGTTCGTAGCAATGAGAAAGGCCGCTTTGTCGTTAAACTCCCCTTTATCGAAAACACATCAGCCTTAGGGCAATCACAAGCCATGATCCACAACAGATTTATGAGTCTAGAACGCCGACTTCTAAAAAATGATATCGTACGCAAGGAATACATTCAATTTATGAAGGATTATGAAAGACTTGGGCACATGAAAGAAGTGAATCTCGATTCTGTACTAACTCCGAATTATTTCATTCCACATCATTGCGTATTCAAGCCCGACAGCACGACAACGAAACTTCGGGTCGTCTTTGATGCCTCAGCCAAGACGTCATCAGGATATTCACTAAATGATCTAATGTACACTGGACCAACCGTTCAAAGCGAACTTTTTTCAATTCTTCTTCGGTTCCGGCTACCACGCTACGTATTCACTACAGACATCGAAAAAATGTATCGTCAAATTTTAGTACATCCAGATGATCAACGATACCAATTAATTATTTGGAGAGAGAATCCAGCCTTTCCAATCAAATATTATCAATTAACCACTGTGACGTATGGAACAAGATCAGCACCGTATCTCGCCACAGAATGTTTACAGCGAATTGCAACTGCAAATGCCAATAATTACCCGTTGGGAGCTCAAATTCTACAAGATATTTTTTATGTAGATGACGGTCTGGGAGGTTCTGATAGTTTGATAACAGCCATTGAAGCTCAACAACAACTGATATATATATTAAAGAAGCATGGTTTCAATTTGCGAAAATGGTGTGCAAACCATTCGCAGCTCCTAGAGAATATACCACAATGTGATCAAGAAGTGAATCTGGACTTTACTAATCTCAACAACGATTCAATTAAAACTCTGGGATTGCTGTGGCTACCAAAAACTGACTATTTTTGCGTTAAGGTAAAACTGCACCCAGTTAAAGTAGTTACAAAGCGAACCGTCAGCTCTGATCTGGCCAAGTTATTCGATCCACTAGGATTATTGGCACCGGTAATTGTCAAGGCGAAAATGTTTATTCAACAGTTATGGCAGCTTAACTTATCATGGTACGAACCGTTACAATCAGAACTGAAGGAAAAATGGTCCATATTCCGAGATAAGTTTCTAGACACATATTTCGAGGAGAATTACCAACCTCAACTCAGCTTCATGTATTCGCTGATGCATCTGAAAGGGCTTTCGGTGCTGCAGCATATATTCGAGCAACTCTTAAGGATGGTAGAGTAATAGTCCGACTATTGTGTGCAAAAACTCGGATAGCTCCACTCAAAACGCAAACACTACCACGGCTGGAACTGTGCGCTGCAGTATTAGCCTCACAGCTCTCAACTCGCCTCAGGGATGACATGAAAACCAAGGATCAACCATTATTTCTGTGGACCGATTCAGAAATTGTGCTAAGTTGGATCAATGCTCAATCTTCAACATTCCAAACATTTGTGGCTAACAGAATAGCAACAATTCAAACACTAACCCTGCCGGAGCAGTGGCGACATGTCAGATCAAGAGACAATCCAGCAGACGTGTTGTCAAGGGGATTAACAGCGAAAGCTCTCGCAGCATGTGACCTATGGTTTCAAGGACCATTTTTCTTACATGGGAGACAGGACTTGTGGCCTCCACGTTTTTTAGCTCAACTGCAAATTCCAAACGACCTGGAAAAAAGGAAGCAATTGGTAGTATTGCCCAGTAACGACGTCGCTATTGCTACAACAGAGATTGAAAAAGGATTGCTGCAACCACATATTAACAGAGAATTAGTGTATACAATAAAGCATAGAAACTCTTTCCGAACATTACAAGGAATCCTAGGGTATATTTTGCGATTTATAAGCCACACAAAAGTCAAAAAGAATCTGAGGCAACAACAAATATCGCTTAACCCCAAAGAAATGGATGATGCACTTTTGGTTATCATAAAAAGCATGCAGATGTCTGACTTTAGTTGCGAGTTAAAACAATTAAGAAATCATCAAGAACTTGACAAATCAAGTTCAATTAGCAGTTTGACTCCGTTCATTGATGATAAAGGCATCATTCGAGTGGGTGGACGGCTGGAAGCATCAACACTAAACTACGACTCTAAGCATCCAATGCTAATTCCTTACAACTACCCGTTAGCAAAACTTTTGTTCATTATGATACACAAGGACAACAAACACTGTGGCTCCCAGACATTATTAGCAACAATAAGGCAACGTTTTTGGCCAATCAAAGGAAAGTTAACACCCAGAGCAACTGTACAACAATGCATACGATGTAGCAAGGCCCGTCCAAAATTATGTCAACAGATCATGGGTAATCTACCACACACCCGAGTGACTCCAGCAAGACCATTTATTAACAGTGGCGTTGACTACTGTGGACCATTATGGACTCATTATAAAATCAGAGGAAAAAGAGCAACAAAGGCTTATATTGCTGTATTTTGTTGCTTCGTTACGAAAGCAGTCCACCTCGAATTGGTAAGCGATTTAACAACGAATGCGTTCATTGGCGCATTGAAACGTTTCATCAGCCGTAGAGGACATTGTAAAACACTCTACTGTGACAACGCTACAAATTTTGTTGGATCTCAAAACCAACTCCATGAGCTTAATGAAGCAATCCACTCCCAGAAAGCCAATGAATCAATATTAAGGTTATGCAGCGATAAAGGAATAGATTTCAAATTCATTCCACCTCGGGCTCTGGGAGGCTGCAGTCAAATCAGCCAAGCATTTGTTAATAAGGAGTGTGTCTACAGTGTCGCTAACCTATGAAGAGCTAGAAACAGTGGTGGTTGAGATTGAAGCTAAACTCAACTCAAGACCACTCACTCCAATGTCATCCGATCCCAAGGATCTTACTGCCTTAGCACCAGGGCATTTTTTGATCGGCGAACCACTGACAACATCCGTAGACACATATGCCACGCCAAACAACGCGTCGCTACTAACAAGATGGAAGTTAGTATCCCATCTGAAACACGAATTTTGGAGGCGTTGGTCGCGAGATTACCTTCAGGAACTGCAATATAAAAGCAAATGGAAACAACAAATGAACAACGTCAATCCAGGTTTAATGGTTATAATACAAGAGGATAACGTACCACCACTCCAATGGCCGCTAGACAGGATCGTAAGGACATACACAGGTCCCGACAACAAAGTTAAAGTGGCTGACATTCAAACAGCAGCAGGAACTTTAAAACGTCCGATACATAGGCTTGCACCACTACCAATAAAGAATTTTGAACAAGAAGACAGACTCATTCCATCAGATCAAAACGATGAAGGTAGCAAGCGCAAAGAAGACAGCTCTAAAACAAATGAAAGGAAGATTAAACACTCAGATCATACCAACTCTTCTCACCAATCAAAACGAACACGAATGAACACAAGTTCAGCATTTGTAACTATGTATCTTGATGGCTTGCTTATTTATACCATACGCTTCCCCTGCGCCAATAGAGGTTCAGCCATTTGTGTCTAATCCGGGTATTTATTTCGAAAAATTAGGGTCGGTTGGAATAATCACCAGTGAATGGAACCTAATAACCTACATTAATATGCAAACATACTGGAAGAATTTGGAATTAATGAATGGTTATCCACAAATATTACAAAAACCCTGCACAATCTTGCAAACGTTCAAACACTGTTCAGGAATAGTTATGTTAATTAAGCGTTTAATGGATGAAATAATACTGAAGAATGAACTCCTGAAAATACACAATGGACATCGAGCGAAAAGAGGTGCATTCAACATCATCGGCAACATAGCTAACTCTTTATTCGGAGTTCTAGATTCTCAGTATGCAGAAGATGTCGCCAGTACCATTGACAAAATATATCAAAATGAAAATTATCTTGAAAATAAAATCCACAACCAAACCTCATTTCTAAACAGCCACTGATAACCATTCAAGGCCATAAGACATTAAAGTCAACCAATCACAGATCATATATCCCAACCGTTCAGACATCTGATTTGGTGTTCTCGTCAACAGAACCTCCAGCAGTCAACATTTCCCTTCGTTACAACTCCCATCAAGAACAACTATCCGCTATCCAAAGTGAATTATCTAAGCTACAATTGAATCTTCCTAACGAAATTCGACCACATGACATTCATCACTACTCAATAAGTTATTTATGTCTCTTCTTGGTTGGTTGCATTATTTCATTCTTTGTTTGGAAACGCATCAGGAGATCTCACAGCATCAATTGTTTACCACCACAACCCACGCCAAGAATTCATGTCATCGCACCTGATACAAGCCATAAAAGAGATTCGGATTTTACGATTGAAGTTTAAATTTCAGCTGTTGAACCCATGGTTCAACGGGGCGGAGAACGTTCAGTTCCGAACAATACAAATACATTAAGTTATTAATAAGTAGTTGTAGTCATACAAATATACAAGCATAACAGCAAAACACAAAACAACAAAGCATTCCAGTAACTACCAAAAAAGCTGAGCCTACAAAAAACGACACATGAGTCTCAGTGCAATGTTCTGGACAAAGTCAAGGCCAGTTTGGCTATGTTTTAATATGAATAGAATTTTGTAGTGCAATGTGCTGAACAATTATTTCAAGAGCAGCTTGGCCCTTTTTTGTTGTGTGTGCATTTTGTTGTTATGCTTAATCGTATGCTAAATCAATAATCTTATACATATATACATATTACATATTAGTTTTATATATTCTTTTTCTATGTAAAATTGGAACAAATTATGTATAAAAAGAATCTAAATAGTAACAATAAATGAATATTTAAAGTCAACACCTTTGAAGCGGTTCTTTTTTATTCCTCTGGGTTGAACAGGTTCAAGTGCCTGGTTAGCCAAAGCAAACAAAACAAATTATCCTTAGTTGAACAGGTTCAAGTGCCTGGTTAACCAATGCAAACAAAACAAAATTAATTATCCTTAGTTGAACAGGTTAAAGTGCCTGGTTAACTTTTGAATAATTATTTAAACAACTATTCCTTAGTCAAGTTAAGACTAAGGATTTGCAGTTGCGCCCATTTAGACGCAACACCATCTTCCAAAGAGCCTTGCACTTCCTGAAGAATTGCTTCGTAGCAATCATTTTCATCATCGGATAGTTCAGCATCGCTATTATTTACGAAGTTTTCTATCTCTTTGTCACTGAGCTTCTTGGTTATATCTTTAATTTTGGTTCGAAATTACAATCTTTGAAATTGAAATTGAGAAATAGTTTGAGAAAAGTGGAAGAATACTGAACACAAATTTTATTATTTTTGTTTGCAAAATCATTCAAAGTACACGTACGTGGAACGGCAAACTTGGGTTTTTTCCATATTGACACCCACAGTACACCTATGTGGACATCGTTTACAGACTGATTACTTTCACAGTTTTTAGTTTTTTTTTTTATAGAATAGAATAGAATAGAATTTTTTATTTATCATCATTAATCCCTGGTTTAATACTAATATAAAGTAGAAAGGTGTATTGTAATCTAGTTGAGTTACAAATCGATAATAAAACTCAAAACATTATTAAAATTAAAATTTATACAAAGCAAAATCATAAATAAATTAAGGATGATTAAAACTAATATGCGCTGTAGTTCAAAAAGAACTAGTATCGAGCATATATCCTCATACTAATCAACAATTTAAAGAAAAATTCAATTAAAGATAGTTCATGGGGTCCCTTAGAAATTTACAATTTTATTTGTATTTCAGTATTCTTTCACTTTTTTGCAAAAAAATCTTTATTTTGTAACACTTTTTTCTTACCATTCAGAGGAGCCTTGTTACGCAACATATTTGCAAAAATAACATAAAAAACGCGCCAAAAAAGGTAAACAGAGAAATTAAAGGAGAGCTAATGAGAGAGAATCTCATTTTCTCTATCTATCGAGCCAATATTTGAATGAAATAATGACACAACAGCAAATATTTAAATACAAGAACTTTTGTCCACATATGTGACCATTTTACCCGAAGAGGTTAAGGACTATTTTGGCCCACAAAAAATTCCAATTTAGAATACGGAAGTTAGCGTTAATTATAGCAGCGTAAGTTCGAATGGGACTTCATACATAATGATAAGGTTTAACGATACGAATAAATTTGATATTAATCTAATACAACTTTCTTTTAAATTCACTGAATTTTTTGTAGCAAATCTGTGGGAAACCAGGGCATATTTTTCAAAATTTTGTAATGAAGATTTTACTTGCAAATTTGAATTTGTACTATTTCTGATTAAATTCAACCGAAATATGTACGTTTATATATGTACGTTTAAAATTAATATATTTTTTACATGATTTAAACCATTTTTAATCGCAGTTTAATTTAGAATTAGGACGAAATTTATAATAAATGGTGAGATTTATAAAAATAGTAAAGCTAAATTGGGTTCAGAATAAATGTTGTAGATAAATTTGCTTAAAGCAAAGAAATAATTTTTTTTAAGTAATATTATTTTATTTTTGAAACTTTTTGCATTGTCTTAAAAAATATTTCAAAGACCTTACTATAGATAACACTCTGTAAGCTTTAAAAAAACTTTGCACAGAATATTAATATGAAACATTAACAAACAAATTATTATTATTATAATCAAATCTTATCAAATTCATCAAGTTTTATTAAAATCATCAAAGAATTATAAAATTAGAATTATGTTTCATTATATATATAATTAGATATTAATATATGATGAATTTTATGTAAAAATCGAGATGCATTGAACCCGACCACCTCAGATATCGATGAAATTTTGTTCATAGCTAAACTTGATAAATACAAACAAACCCTCATTTTTAGAAATGACTGTTTTGCGATTTTTTGGGCGTGGCACAGTGGGAAAGTTTTCGAAAAAACGCGAAAATGGTCGAAAAGAGCTCCATTTAAACTGCAATAACTCAGAATCGGCTGAACCGATTTCCATGATCTTGGTATCATTAAAAAGATATTTAACAGGCTTTATGACACGTTTAAAAAATAAAAAAATGACACTGTAAAAAATTTTATAACAAAAAGAAAATTTTACCTAACGAAAAAACCAAAAAGATCAAGGGTTTTTTTACAGTGTATTACTTTTTTAGAAAGGTTTATCCTTCACCTATAACATATCAAAAAATAAAAATGGGTTCTTTTTTAGTTTTTTTTATATAATTTTTTAAGTAGTGGCACTTCTAGTAATTGCCCATATATTTTTATATTGAAGCCACGAAAAATAGCCAAACATCTGTTATATTACTGAGAAGTGTTCAAATTTCAGTTATATTCAAAATATACTTATAATGTGCAAAGATTATTGATATAATATGCATAAAAGAAAATTATGTATGTATACAGGTAAAAAAAAAAACATTGTCCCAGAAAAATTATGAATATGTTTTAACCCCAAAAAGTTCTTGCGGCCGTACCAGCCCAAACCAATAAGTATACAGGTAAGCGCTTAAAATGCTTACTGTAACTGTGTTTCTAGGATTAGCAAAATAAACACACTGCAGGTACCCCTAATTAAAGAATTGATTTTAAAATTGCCTTCAATATTGCTATATAAATGCACCTGCATTTTATGCGCTTACCTGTATACTTATTGGTTTGGGCTGGTACGGCCGCAAGAACTTTTTGGGGTTAAAACATATTCATAATTTTTCTGGGACAATGTTTTTTTTTTTACCTGTATACATACATAATTTTCTTTTATGCATATTATATCAATAATCTTTGCACATTATAAGTATATTTTGAATATAACTGAAATTTGAACACTTCTCAGTAATATAACAGATGTTTGGCTATTTTTCGTGGCTTCAATATAAAAATATATGGGCAATTACTAGAAGTGCCACTACTTAAAAAATTATATAAAAAAAACTAAAAAAGAACCCATTTTTATTTTTTGATATGTTATAGGTGAAGGATAAACCTTTCTAAAAAAGTAATACACTGTAAAAAAACCCTTGATCTTTTTGGTTTTTTCGTTAGGTAAAATTTTCTTTTTGTTATAAAATTTTTTACAGTGTCATTTTTTTTATTTTTTAAACGTGTCATAAAGCCTGTTAAATATCTTTTTAATGATACCAAGATCATGGAAATCGGTTCAGCCGATTCTGAGTTATTGCAGTTTAAATGGAGCTCTTTTCGACCATTTTCGCGTTTTTTCGAAAACTTTCCCACTGTGCCACGCCCAAAAAATCGCAAAACAGTCATTTCTAAAAATGAGGGTTTTTTTGTATTGATCAAATTTAGCTATGAACAAAATTTCATCGATATCTGAGGTGGTCGGGTTCAAAATTTCAGTTTTATCTAGATTTTTAAATGAAATTCATCATATATGTATGTAAATGAGATCATACTTAACTATGCAAATATTGAAGATAGAAGTAGATTTTTAAAAAAGTATGCTCGTGAAATGTTTACTTAACATTAAAAATTAGGAACAAACTTATGGACTATCTTCTTAATAACTGAATTCCTTTTTATAAATTCGAAAATTTAAATAAAGATAATGATCATCCATCAAATAAATTATATGAAACAAAAGGTTTCATCTCGGAAAAAATCAATTTCGAAAATTAAATTCTGTTCTGTTGAATGTGATATAATATGACATCGAAAAAGTTTATATGTATCTTTTTTTGTGACCTCAGTCACAATGAACATTATCTTGTTTTCAAAGGCACTTATGTTTATAATTTTAAAAAATATGTCGTTTTTGTATAGAAAAAAATTAGGTATATAAACAGTTCCTTTGTATTCAATTTGTGATAGAAAAATTATTTTTTCATAACACTGTTCATTGAAAAGACTTTTATGCTATTGAAATAATCAATGTCTAAATGAATAATATTAGAAATATTTAATATTTTACACAAATTTTGGTCTTTAGAATTATTTAAATTATATACAAATGTGATTATACACTATTTGGATAAAGAAAATGGTAAGTTTCTGCGAGACATAGTAGCTTTTGCATATGATTTGTGCACTTTATTTTTGGACTTAAATCTAATGCACCAAAACGAACGCAATGGACCTGAACTTCGTATTATAGTACCATAATCTTCTTATATATAAAAATGAAATACGTGTGCGTTAGTCTTGCTAAGGCTCAGAAACGGCTTGGCCGATTTTAATAATTCTTTTTTTGTATTGTTTGCCTTAATACAGATGTGGTTTAGAAAAAAAGAAAATTACAAAAAACTCGAAGCAACAGCGGAAAAATCGAAAAAATCGAAATTGGTAATTTTGTATGCGAATTGCCACATCAGACTACTTTAAATAGCCAACAAATCTGAACGGCTGAACGGATTTAACTCAAATTTTGCACACACATTACTTGAATTCTAGATAAGGTTACAGCATATTTAGTTTTGACCACGCCTCTTCTTCCGCCCCTTAACAAGAATCGCAAATTATCCTTCTAGCGTACTTTTATTAGCGAATCTGTTCGTCTAAATATGCAAACGAAAATTCTCTTATTGTAACACCAAAAGCATTCACATATCTTATATATATTACGCAAACCCAAATTTTGTCCGGCGTAAACTACTTTTTAAGTACAAGTCCAATTTTAATAAATTTAGTATGGTTTGATAGGTTTAGACCTGTAAATGTGCAAACTGCACTTTTTATTTCTTAAAAATTTATATTTTTTAAGTTATAGCTTATTAAAGTTTGCATATAATTGCATATAATTGTTGTTGTTATGTTGTTTTTTCTTTTATTAACAGAGCAGCTGAGAACAACGTTATCAAACTCAGAGCAAAACTATTCGCTGCTCACATTTCGATCTCTTTTGTCTTTTCTTAATAGAGCGTCTTCTAACAACAAAATTAAAGTCAGACAAATATAAAGCTTTCGCAAACCGCTCGCGCTGAACGCTCGCAACCAAGATATATACAAGTTTTTTATTGCAATTTTCCGCTCACATTTCACTTAATTGTTATTATTATTCTTATATTATTCTTATTATTCTTAAATTATTCTTATTCTTATATTATCATTATTATTATTATAGTTGCTGGGGGCAGCAACGCGCACCGGTGGTCGCTAGTAGGTTATAAAATGGTGTTAAGATTTCAATGTATCCTTAAATAAATGATTATATAAAGAGAATGATGCTCAGATTTTAATTGTCATTTCTAATATATCTGCTTCACTGAATGAATATAGCAACATCTTATTTACAATAGTTTCTAAGAATTCTAAATATTTCCATACTTTATATTGCTTAGGAATTTTATGTCCTATCGTCAGAGACACAAAATGGAGCAAACATAATTAGGCAATTCACAATGTGTTGTATCGTGTTGTATCGTCCTATTTTTGTATTATTTTACAACTGTCGTGTCAACACTGTTGTTGTTTCCCATGCACAATTGCGATAAGACACTTTAGGTTTAAATTGCAATGAGTGTTTAAAGAGTATGCTATTCTATCAGCTGATATTTTATTGGAAGAGGAAGAATAAAAAGAAAAATAATAAGCGTCGCAAGACGTTCTCAAACCCTCCTCAGGCTAAGTAGCCTTCAGCTATGCCTTCAGTAAACAATGATACAATTATTTCTTCACCTCCGTCTTATACTCCTCCATTGGCTAATAGTCCAAATTTGATTTAGCTAAACCCAATAACCCATTAATTAATTTAAGGGCAGTGTTGAGGCGAAAACTCTTATTCATTTCACGTCTTCAGCCTGACACAACAACTGAAAATGTATTGACGTTTGTCAAACAAAATATTTTATTTAATCAAAATGCATTCTGTTCATGCAAAAAAATTGATAATAAACCCTCGCCTCCTTTATTCTAATGGTTGCATCCGAAGAGTTTTTTTCTATTCTTAACTTTAAAAGTGGGCCGAGAATATTCTCGTTTCAGAATTTACGCCTAAATATAAGTCTAGACGGACGAATAAAATCGCCGAACAGACCCAAAAAAGCTAAATAGGCTATTGTTTTTGGCGTCTCAGAATTTCTCTGAAGTTATTATCGCGTAAGCAGAAACGTAGTTGAACTGAAGCATTACTGACTTGGAATTGTTTGACAATAGCTTTTATGTTTTTAGAAGGGACAGACACACTGACAATTTTTCTGCTGTTGGTGGTGGTGTCCTTTTAGCTGTAAGGAATTCGTTCGTCAGTTCCTTAATTGATATTCCCTTCTCTTCTAATATCGACCTTATATGCGTTAAGGTTATACATTGTAATTCCAATGTATATATTATTAATGCGTATGTCCCCTCAAAGAGCATTGCAGCGCCTTGCAGATTGCATAGAGAATATAATAAATCTACTTGACGTTAATGACGACTTTTTAGTGTTGGGCGATTTCAATATGCCTGACTTAAAATGGCATTCTTAAGATGATGATACATATTTTTGTGCATCAAATTCGAAGACCCGCCAATAATATATATTTGTTTACAATATATGTTCTGACTTACAACAAGTTAGTTGTATTTATAATAGTCTTGAAAGATTTCTTGACCTGGTCTTAACTACAGACAGTAACAATGGCATTGTTAAGAAGGCCTTCCATGCTCTGACTACTGTAGATGAATTCCATCCACCATTGAGCATTTGGTATAAATCGCACAGAGAGAGCATAGTAAATTTGAGTTCAATAGACAAGGTTTATGAATTCAATTTTAAAAAGGCTGATTTTTTTAAAATGAATCATTTACTTGAGTGCAATCTGAATTATATTTCAGAATATATTAATGGATATAACCTTGATGAATTTAACATAGTATAGTATGGTCTAAAATTTGCAAAAACTCAGCATACCCCTGGTACACAAGGGAATCAAAAACGCTTCGCAATTATAGGAACAGGGCCTGGAAGAAATATGTCTGTAGCTTGAACTCAAATGACCTGGAAACCTACAAACGTTTGTTTCTGGAATTTGAAAATCAGTCAGCTGCATTATATCACGAGTATTTAGATAATATTAAGCGGAGAGTATTGTCTGATCCAAAAATATTCTGGGCATTCATTAATACTAAAAAGAAATCTGATGGGTTTCCTTCCTTTCAAAACTCAAAATGAATTTACAGACGATACTGTCATAATAAGTGGCCTGTTTGCCAATCTTTTTAAAGAATCATTTTGTTCAAATTCTTTTCATTCAGATATTAAGTATTTTGAATATATGAATTTTACACCCATAGTTTCTTTGGACTCTTTATACTTTACCTCAGAGGATATTTTAAAATATATTGTCCTATATATAGTCCTATTTATAAAAAATGTTGCAAGAATGATGTTATTAACTACAGACCCATTGCTAAACTGTCATAGATTCCATAATTTTTTGAGCGAATCGTGTATGATTGTGTACAAATTCACTGCCGTGAAGTCATAACAAGTCGTCAGTACGGTTTTGTTAATGGCAGATTTACGGTATCTAATCTGCTCGCTTTTACAACCTTTTGCTTAAACACTATTGAAACTGGTTACCAGGTCGACGGTATCTACACTGATTTTAGTAAAGCATATGAAAAGTTACCACACAATTTGATTCTATTTAAACTTAAGTCCATTGGATTTCCACAATATTTTGTAAGCTGAATAAAATCGTATTTGACAGAGCAATCTTATCAAATACGATTCCGTGGGGTTTTGTCTGCTGAGTTTGTTGCGTTATCAGGTGTTCCTCAAGGTAGTCACCTAGGTCCACTTCTGTTTATTTTAGCCATTAATGATGTGACCCATACCATTAAAAGCTCTCATCTGCTCATTTATGCGGATGATATGAAAATATACAGAAAAATAGATTCTCAAGACAATTTAGCCCTACTCCAGTCCGATCTGAAATCTTTTGAAGTTTGGTGATATCGTTAAAGATCTGGGAATATGTATGAATTCTAAGCTTTCATTTAACATTCATATTGATAACATTTGTAAAAAAGCGTCTTCTATGCTTGAATTTATTAAACGCTGGGCCAAAGAATTCTATAGCATGATTACGACTACAACGTTGTATTATCCAATAGTGAGTCCTTACTTGAAGTACGCAAGTCAAGTTTGGTCTCCAAGTTACAATGTGCATGTTGATGGAATAGACAGAATCCAAAAATACTTTGTTCGGTTATCCCTTAGGGGCTTAAGTGGATTTGACATTTTAAACCTTCCTCTTATGAGGATCGCTTAAAACTTTTAAAAATTCAATCTTTGAGTGAGCGAAGGAAGTCTGCAGATATCGTATATTTGCACCAACTCATAACCGGTGTATTTGATTCTCCAGAACTTCTTTATCTTATAAATTTTAACTCTAATCGTAGAAGCAGTAGAAATGCTAACAATTTAATTTACTTACCATATAGTAGAAAAAATTATTTATTAACTGCTCCTTTAAACCGTATGAGTAAATTAGTTAACAATTGTAGCTTTTTTGATGTTGGCTTGTCTAAAGGTCAACTCAAGAGTATATTAAAAACTATTGTGTAATTGCATGGTTAGTCGTGTCATCTTGTGTTGTCGTTGAGCCCAACCATATTTTGGTGGGTAAAGTTTTCCCACATTAACTTTTTTTGAGCCACTAGTATCAATATCGTTGAATATTTCAAAGATTTTTGGACTGTGACTTTTAATGCGTCAATGATGAGAATGTGCGAAAAAGCTGTAGTAGCTAAACTCGACTGTTATTGCATGTAAACAAAAAAAAAACAAAATAAAAAAAAAATGTTCATCTATAAAATACTTATATATGCCCCGATCACAACGATTTAGGGATGGCAAAACGAGACGAAAACTCAAAAGTTAACTTTTCTCGATTTAATTGCTGCAAATTCACGTATTATATCCTTGTAATCTAACATTGCAGCAGTTTCACTTTCGATTGAAAGAATAGCAAGGTTTGATAATCTACTTTGACTCATGGTTGATCTCAAGTAAGATTTGATCAATTTGAGTTCGCTGTATGATCTTAAACTTAAACTCCGCCCTTTCATTATGTTTACAAAAATAAAATTTCGCCCTTAGCGCTAAATTTTCTATTTACCAGGTACTGTTCTTGTTATCAATATAAATACCACTGGATTAAAGATTTATAAGTATCTCTATGAGCTTATTAATACATTTCTTAATCACAAATTTTTTGTTATGAACTCTTTTTAAAAACATTACAGGAAATATATATTCAAGTCGAGAATTTAAATCTAATGAAAGAGATGGAAAATTTATGTAGAAAGATGCCATAAAGTGTTGTACAGAATAGCTACCTAATGGTTTTCCTATTTCGAAGTCGTTATAATAAGATTATTACAAATACAGGTTTCATTGACGTAGTTATGTTTCTTATTCTTCCATATTTCTCCCTACACAAAATGACTTCTTTTACCATCCGTTGACGATTCGAGTTTCTTCATATTTACTAATGATCTTTCAAGATTATCTGATGTTTTAAACAACTTTAAAAACATACATTTATAGCATCTTTCTGTAAAACGAAGGCTTCGTTGAACTCCTCATTCGTTTGCAAACGTTTTTGTTCATATATTGCCTTCTGTATTTTTTCTTTGCGTCATCGTTCTCTTTTATATTTCTTACGTTTGTCAAATTCTATGAACGCAAACATTTGTCAAAAGCAGCACTGCCAGATTATAAAAGTAGCACTATTTCTTCATATGTTCTTAGTTTTCTAAAAATTTCCGACATTTTTTGTCAATACTTCTTAATGCTGGCAATGTTATTTGCGTCAACTGGTTCGTTTGTTTTGTTTCTTTTTTTTTTTTTTCATATATATTATTAAATTTTGCTGCAAGCTTGAAAACAGTGAAAAGTTTTGTGAAAATTAATAAATTGTAATAAATATAAATTGCTCGCTTGTGTTTTTTTGTGCTTAAAATAAATAAATTTATTCTAAATTCTTGCATTTGTTAATAAAATAATATTTACGATTTCTTTGCAGCAACTTCCATATCAACAAATTTCTAAACGATAAGAAAATTTTCATTGTCTATATTTGACGTTTCGTTTCAATTTTTTTTCATACATCAAGCAAAATTTTACTGCTGTTACGTTATCGTTCGTTTCTGAATCAGCTGTTTTCGTTTGGCTTCGAAATTATTTTTACATCAAGCAAAAACAGCTGAGATTCGGCTTTTGAACGAAGCCTTCGTGAAATGCACGTTACGTTTGTTTTACAGAAAGATGCTATTAATAGATATCAATTTTCCAGTGAAATTTTCCTTAATAAATGAAGAGGTGCATTTTTTTACTGCCTAATGTAACTGTTCTATTTAAAACAAACTTTTCGGGGTCCCGCAAAAAATTTTTCTTTTAAGAAAGAGTTCAGCTTATCCGTGGAAAAAGTTTCAAATGTATCAGAACAAAATCTACAAATTTCTTTAACATTAATTTTAATTTAATTTTTTACATATGGAATTATGGCTGCCAATTAATCGAATAATTGTATAAATATACTTAGAAACATCTCTAATTATTTCTTCAATTTGTTTGTCATGAAGCTGTGGCTATTAAGTTTTACAGACCTATTCTGGCTGTTAATTTACAAGAAATAAGTTGTCAACCTGACTTGTAAAACCTATTCAAGCGAACACTTGACAAGTGAAAAGCTTTATTTATTCACCACAGGAAGGTGAAAAGCATGTTGTCAGAAAGCAGCTGCTAAGTGTTACACTTTTATTGAAAAAATTACCCCAATTTTGTTAAGTTACTTTTTTAAAATGAAAATATGAATGTATCGTTGAGAATTTGTTAGTTCTTTTGATATTATAAATATATTTAAATATTGAGACCTTTAAAACAATGGCACAAAAAAATGTCTTTCTCTTTTCTTTTAGAAGTTATATTGGTTCAAAGCAAATTCTTAAAAGTTTGATAACTCGGACAATTTAACAGTTATTATAAAAACTGTATATCAAATTGAAGGATGAAAATATGACTTTTTTTATTATAATAATAAAAGACTTCCATAATAATTAATTTTTTTCTTTAAAATAAGTTTATTGAATGAACATATCTTAAAAAAAAAGTAAAATTGTTATGTCTGAAAAACCATGAAGAAGTTTAGTAAAAATTTTAACAAGTATACTAAAGGCAATCAATTTACCTTTTCAATGATACTAGCTGTGATGACTTTCAGAGATAGCACACTTTTAAGATGTGAAGGAACTTTTAACTACTATATATTCCAAATCAAGAGAGAACTAAACCCTGCAAACACACTCCGAGTTAATTAACTAGTTTCCTAACCGGTTGAGTCTCAGTTAGTTTTTTAGTTAGAAAGGATAGGCTGTCGCGAAAAATCTAACCTATTTACTTCCTGTCTGTGTGTCAGGTACAGATGGCTGATTCTTTCTAACGCATGTACGCAGACATCGCTCTTTTCATTTTAAAGTGGTTAACAACCACGTATTTATAGGGTTTTATACCTAATATACTAACCGTTTCCTAATCAACATTCTAACCGCTTTTAAAACTACTATTCTTACCGTTTATTAACCATTCTGCTAACCAGTTTTTTTTATTCATATCCTAACCACGTTCTAACCAATATTCTAACCGCTTTTTTTACTAGTATTCTAACAATTTTCTAATAACATTCTAACCAACATGCTGAATATTTTTGAAACTTATGTCCTTATTAGATTATAGTTCTAAACAGTAAATAAATACACAAATTGGTATTTTTTTTTTAATTTTTTGTTGTTTTTATAATTATTATTTGTATATATAATAACTAGCTGATACCCGATGCGTTGCTGTCGTAGCGGAAATGATCTATCTCTATCTCTATTTCTATCTCTATCTCTATCTCTATCTCTATCTCTATCTTTATCTCTATCTCTATCTCTATCTCTATCTCTATCTCTATCTCTATCTCTATCTCTATCTCTATCTCTATCTCTATCTCTATCTCTATCTCTATCTCTATCTCTATCTCTATCTCTATCTCTATCTCTATCTCTATCTCTATCTCTATCTCTATCTCTATCTCTATCTCTATCTCTATCTCTATCTCTATCTCTATCTCTATCTCTATCTCTATCTCTATCTCTATCTCTATCTCTATCTCTATCTCTATCTCTATCTCTATCTCTATCTCTATCTCTATCTCTATCTCTATCTCTATCTCTATCTCTATCTCTATCTCTATCTCTATCTCTATCTCTATCTCTATCTCTATCTCTATCTCTATCTCTATCTCTATCTCTATCTCTATCTCTATCTCTATCTCTATCTCTATCTCTATCTCTATCTCTATCTCTATCTCTAACTCTATCTCTATCTCTATCTCTAAGTGGAACGACTCGTGTAAATTGATAACCAAATTTCGAGGCTATGCTACTTATAATTCCAAAGTTATTCGATATCGCAAATTTAGCTTGTATGGGCGGAGCCACACCCCCTTGTTCAATGACGTCTCAGTTTTCTAGTAGAAGAATATCACCCAACTACTGAATTTCGTTGTTAAACGACGTTTAGTTCCAAAGCTATCTGATATCAAAAATTTTAAGTGTATGGGCGTAGCCACACCCCCTTTTCCAAAGCCCATCCCAGTTTTATAGTATAAATATATCACCAAGTGGCAACTCCATACTGAATTTCATTATTATACGGCATTTAGTTCCAAAGCTATTCGATATCATAAATTTTAATTGTATGGGCGGTGCCACACCCCTTTGGCCTATACTGGCTCAATTTTGCAAGTCGAAAGACACGACTAAATAGAACGTTCTAACCGAGTTTCATTAATGTGTGACTTATAGCTTGAAAGTTATACTGAAAATTTGGCTGAAAAATTGCCACGCCCCACATTCAACGCCCATAAAATTTTTTTATAAATAATGTAATAATTGAAATTATATATAGAAATTATATACAGCGAGTACAAAAACCGCAACGATTATATTAAAACGGTTTGTTATAATAATAAAAATTCAGTTGATTTTGAGTTTAAAAATAATACAAACTAGTAAGAAATGTACTTCGACTGGGCCGAAGTTAAAATACCCCCACGTCCGAACCGAATTATATTCAAAGTCAAAGCAGTATAAGCAAAGTAAAGGGTGTTTTTTTTAGGGGTTTGTTTTTCGAATAGAGATAAAACTGGCATTTTGTGGTCAAATCTGGCAACTCTAATGTCATTTATGTTCAGTTTGGTTTGCCATTTCATCATGAACAGGTTGACAAAAGAACAACGCTTGCAAATCGTGCAAATTTATTTCGAAAATAATGGTTCAGTTCGCGAAGTTTACCGCAAGCTCCGTCCATTTTATGGTCGACATAATCGTCCATCAGAGCAATTAATTCGGTTAACCATGGGTCGTTTTCGCACTACGTTTACTCTGTGTGATAATACGCATCCGCAGAGACGTCAAACAGTGCGCACCGAAGAAACAATTGCCGCTGTAGAGCAAAATGTTGAAGAGGACCCGAATGAATCGATTCGCCACCGTGCACAGCAATTGGAGCTTTGTCCATCAACTTTATGGAAGATTTTGCGCAAAGATCTTGGCTTGCGACCTTACAAGATCCAGCTTGTGCAAGAATTAAAGCCGCGAGACCATGCAATGCGTCGTGATTTTGGTGTATGGGCCGAAAATGAGATTGATCTCGATGCTGATTTTCATCGCAAAATTTTGTTCAGTGATGAGGCTCATTTTTGGTTGAATGGCTACGTCAACAAGCAAAATTGCCGCATTTTGAGTGAAGAGAATCCACATGAGGTCCTTGAGACGCCATTACATCCACAAAAACTGACTGTTTGGTGTGCTCTATGGGCTGGTGGCGTCATTGGGCCATACTTCTTCCGAAAGAATGCTGGAGAGTCAGTTACCGTTAATGGAGACCGGTATAGAGCCATGATAACCGACTATTTTGTTCCCGAATTGGATGGCATGAATGTGGATGAGTTGTGGTTCCAACAAGACGGCGCTACATGCCACACAGCGCACGTCACAATCGATTTATTGAAGGAAACATTCGATGAGCGCATAATTTCGAGGAATGGACCTGTCAATTGGCCACCAAGATCGTGTGATTTAACACCATTGGATTATTTTCTTTGGGGATATGTGAAGTCGCTCGTCTACGCCAACAAACCAGAAACGTTAGGGGACTTGGAGGCCAACATTCGTGGCGTTATTGCCGACATACGGCCCCATATGCTCGAAAAAGTGGATGAAAATTGGACCTGTAGAATTGGCTTTATTCGAGCCAGCCGCGGCGGCCACATGCCCGAAATCATATTTAAACATTAATGGCATAAAATTATCCTTCCAATAAAGCCAAATTGATGGACATTAAAACGATTTTCTTGTGTTTTATTTCAATTCGAAGTTCTATACCTCTAAAAAAAACACCCTTTATAAGCAGTAAAAAAAAAGTTTATCTGTAAAAACATTTTCGTCAGAGTTTTAACAGAAAATATTCGCTTATGAGGTCACTTTGTATGGGAGGTGGGTGTGGTTTTCAATTGATTTTGTTGAATTTCAGACACAGAGTACATGTTATATATCAAAGTTCACATGCAAAATTTCAAGTCTATATATTAATTTTTGTGGAATTTAAAGAGATTTTACATTTTTGATAAAATCACTTTGTATGAGAGGTATGCCTGGTTTTCATCCGATTTGGTTGAATTTCATACTCAGAGTGTATATTAAATATCAAAACTCATACGCAAGCTTTCAAATCCATATATTAATTTTTGTGGAATTCTAAGAGATTTTACCGTTTTTATAAAGTCACTTTGTATTTGATGTATCCGTGGTTTTAGTCCAATTTGGCTCATTTTTGAGCATTTTGAACTTGACCTTTATTTTTTAGATAAAAGCTTAAATATCAAATTTCGTGGCGATAGCTTGAAAATTACGGCTGCAATCGTGATCACAGACAGACAGACAGACGGACAGACAGACAGACAGACGGACAGACAGACAGACAGACGGACATGACTAAATCGACTCGGGTGGTGATTCTGATCAAGAATATATATGCTTTTCTATACCTGCTACGCCTCCTTATGGGCGTTACAAACGGAGTGACAAAATTAATATACCCCGTTTACGTTTTTTAAACGTAGGGGTATAAAAATACGAGAAATCGAGTGTTCAAATTTCAAATGTTCAAAATCGAAATTAAAGTTAAATTTAAGTTGATTGAAGTCCTTTTCGTCGACGCTCGGCAGCTCCTTCATTAAGAATCTATAAAAAAAGGAAGAGTTAGAAGAATTTATATTTTTGTTTAATTTTCTTAATGTTAAGAATATTTTAAATTTGAATATATAATAATGAACATATAGTTTATACCCAAGCATTGCTTTACCTAAGACTTGAAGAATTTCTACCGCATTTACTGTGGTATGGGATTGGGATTTAGTATTCGAAAACTTTTTTGTTTGAATCTGTTATGCGATAAATCAATCGCCTTTCGCATTTCTTTTTCATACTCCTTGCGACACATTCTTGAAATTCTTAATATTACAAATTTTAATAATTAAATGAAAAATAAATAGATTACGTAAATGTTATTGATTTACAGTAGACTCTATAAAATATCGCTGGCGATTTTTTAGCCGCACAACGGCCAAGGTGCGAGGTCACTTGGTGAATACCGCCAGTGTTGCTTATTTTTATTTTCACTTTTTACATTTATACACATACACACACTTCAACACTGAATATAATGAATAAATAAACACATGAACACAAAAATAACACCCATACACTTTTCTATTAGAAAAAGAGAGAGAGAAATGGAAAGCATGTAAAAAAAGTTGGAAACTTGCAAAACGTGCGCAAACACATGCGCAAAGCTGGCGTGATCTTGCGCAGAGGCAAATAGCGGATCACATAAGGAAGCAATAGAAGGCAAATTGCTGGGCGAATATGTTAAAAGTTCTTATGGAAGACAACAACAAGGCTGCACCGTACGGGACTTCGGTTACGGAAAAAATAACCCCAGAACTTTCGATTGCGGTACCTTGTTTGTCACAAACAACAAGAAGACGATGATATAAATAGGCCGCAATCGAAAAACAGAAGACAGAATGTATTATACATTAAAAGTGCGCAGAGTGAAAAGTGATCCAAGTTATCAAAGTGAATAGTAAAACAGTGAAGCAGTGCAATTGGACCGAAAAGTATTCAAGTAAGATACGCCGACCGAAGAGAAGAAACGGTGAAAAGTTGCAAAGGCAGAGGAGGTGAGAATTGTGAGAAGTGAGATATTTTTTTTGTTAAAAGCAGAGTCGTTGGCTTGTAGGCCCACCTGCAAAGGAATCGGTAGACATTTCGGTGGCTTGTAGGCCCACTTGTCTACCCAACGGAACAAGCAGAGTCGTTGGCTTGTAGGCCCACCTGCAAAGATAATAGATAAACATTTTGGTGGCTTGTAGGTCCACTTGTTTATCCAACAGCAAGAGCAGCGTCGGTGGCTTGTAGGCCCACCTGTCTTCACACCTTTTTTTTAGCAGCGTCCGTGGCTTGTATGCCCGCCTGCTCAAACCAGAACATTGTCCGTGTCTTGTAAGCCCACGTGTTCGCATTTTTTTCATCGAGAAACAGTGCTGCGGCTTGTAGGCTCACCTGTTAAGCCAACGCTGACGTGACAGACCCGGAGGAATAAGGCCCACCAAATCAAAAATGCAAATATATAAATCCATATATCTTACATTGTATTAAAGATAAAGGCCAAAAATTTAATAAAGAACATTTGTTAAAGAAAAACCACCGTGTAATTTCTTGTAAGAACCCTGGAAACCCGCTGAGCTTACCCCAGCAAAACGAAAGAACCAGTGGAGGTTCGTTACAAGTGGCGCCCGAGCAGGGACTATTGTTCACAGGAATAGACACGGAAAACGACAGGAAAAACAACTAACGAAAGAATCATGGTACGAACAGCCTGGATACACGCATTGCGAAGAGACGACTTGTTGGCCTACGCGAGAGAGTTTAATTTCAGCGGCGAAGGTACCGTTGAAGAACTCAGGAAAAGATTTGCTGCGTTTGCGCAAGGGCCAGACCAAAAACCGGAGGTGCAACAAAGCCTCATCAAACTGGAAGCAAAGCATGCAAGATGTCCTTCGTCTGGTCAGCTTGTCATTCCTCAACCAATACCGATGCCCAGCGTAGAACCAACAGGATCGGCGTATACCCACATAGCTACGCCGACGTATAACCGAATAATGCCCGAAGTACAACCACAGGTGGCTCAGTACAACCACAATCCGTATGGTACTGTGATTGGACAAATGAGAAAGTGGTCTGTGAAGTACGACGGTGCCCGAGACCCCACTTGCGTTCATTGAGCGTGTAGAAGAACTGGCGGAAGTGTATGGCCTCGGAAAAGACCATCTTCCCCGAACGATGCCCGAATTATTAAGAGATCGAGCTTTGACGTGGTTTCGAAATAATAATCGGATGTGGCGCGAATGGAGAAGCTTCAAAGAAGACTTCTTGCATTTCTTTCTGCCCGCGAGATATTTCGAAAGATTGGACGACGACATAAGGCAGAGGCATCAGCACCCTGGCGAATCTTTTTAGGATTATGTCCTGGCGCTACAGAGCTTGATTCAAGTTACAGCGAACAGCAAAAACTCGAAAGAACGTTCAGGAACAGTCGGCAAAAGTACCAGCTCTGTATAAAGAAGAAAGATTTTGGTAGTCTGGAAGAGATCATGGCGTTGGCCGAGGACTTCGAATGCATACATGCAGACGCGGCACCCATTCGAGCACCGGTTCAAAGACCCAGAGAGGAACGTCATCGCATGTTTACTCAAGCTCCGGAGGCACCCATATCCACGAACAGCGTGCAGACGATGTGGCAGAGATGACCACATGCGCCACGAATGCCGGAATCCATGGATAATATTCTGTTGGAAATGTGGGAAACGAGGCAAAAAAACAATGGAATGTTGTCATCGGCAGTCGGGAAACGGACGCAACACCCGATAGACGCGAGGCCTATCGGGGATAGCACACACAGTCCCTCGCATTCAAAACAAAGCCTACAAAACGACGCAGCCCATATTTTTGTATTTGTTACCCTCGGAAAGGAAGTTCGAGAGGCCAATATTGATAAAGGGGCCGACAGGAGTTTTGTGAGTCAGCAGTTAGCTGAAATATTAGCCAACACAGGAGAGAAGAGAAAGGAAGACATCATCGTACGAATGGCCGACAACTCTGTGCGATCCTCTGTGCGAATCATTGGTCATGGACGTAAGAATGGGAAATGATGCTTGCCGGATCCCGTTACTTGTGCTACCCGACATAGTGGACGATGTAATTTTGGGAATGGACTTTCTTATAAGAATCCAGGCGACGCTTACATGCGGCGGCCACACCATATCATTAAAAAGTAGCGAGGTGACAACGAGTGCTAACGTTTCCCCACTATGCACAGTAGTGCGAGAAGAGACTGTGACGGAGAAGGAGATGATAGATAATTTCTTAAAGGTGGAATTATCGGAGTTTGAGAAACTGGAGGGTCTATCCAATATTACTACACACAAAATAATTATGCAGGATGATAGACCGATAAAGCAGAGGTACTTCCCGAAAACCCGGCAATGCAAGCGATCATTAATGAGGAGATCGACGATTTAATTGGAAAAAGGGTGTATTGAGCCCTCACATAGCCCCCACAGTGCCCCAATAGTGCTTGTGAAAAAGAAGATAGGAAAATGGCGGCTCTGCGTAGATTTTCGGCAATAGAATGCTAAATCCATACCAGACGCCTACCCAATACCACGAATTCATCATATTTTGGACCGTCTGCGTGACGCAAAATATATTAGCAGTTTAGATTTGAAAAATGGTTATTGGCAAATTCCTATGGACGAAAATAGTAAGCAATTCACAGCATTCACGGTACCAGGTCGAGGTCTTTTCCAATGGAGAGTAATGCCGTTTGGATTACATTCAGCTCCAGCGACGTTTCAGAGAGCATTAGATCAAGTGATTGGTCCTGAGATGGAACCACATGCCTTTGCGTATTTAGACGACATAATTGTCACCGGGAATTCGTTCCAACAGCACATGACCAACCTGAAAGAGGTGTTCCGTAGACTCCGGGCGGCTAACCTTAAAATAAATCAATCGAAAAGTGTGAATTCTTCAAAAAAGAGATAAAATACTTAGACCATGTCGTAAGCAACCAGGGGATACATACAGATCCCGAGAAAATATCTGCGATCAAACTTTTACAGCGACCCACAAACACGAAGGAGCTACGACGAATTTTAGGAATAGCTTCATGGTATTGACGTTTTGTTCCAGAGTTTTCAAAGATTGTCCACCCACTAACAACGCTACTGGGAAAAGGAAAGCATTGGAAATGGAGTGGAGTCAGGAAGAAGCATTTGAAACTCTTAAGGCCAAGTTAACTGAGGCACCAATCTTAGCGTGTCCGAACTTCAATGAAAAGTTCACGCTACAAACCGACGCCAGTGACTACGGCCTTGGAGCAGTTTTAACACAAGGTCAGGGAGACGAGGAGAGAGTTATTGCTTATTGCTTAAGTCGACACCTCAATAAGGCAGAATGCAACTACTCTCGTACCGAGAAAGAATGCCTAGCGATAGCTTGGGCAATCCGGAAAATGCGACCATATCTCGAAGGGTATAGGTTTACAGTGGTCACAGAAAAAATTTGTCACGAAAATGGCTGAACTCAATAAAAAGTCCATCTGGTCACATCGCGAGGTGGGCCTTGGAGCTACAACAGCACACGTTCGATATACAATATCGCAGAGGAAAACTCAACGTTGTAGCAGACGCGCTGTCTCGACAGCCTCAAGAGATGCTGCGTAAATCAACCATGGGAGATGCACAAGAAAATACGTGCAACTGGTTACGTAAAAAGATGCAAGAGGTCTTGGAGAACCCAGAGAAGTTCCCAGACTACGTTATGGAAGATAGGCAGATGTATATACACATCGCAAGCCAAGCGAACGACGAAGATTGCGTTCCTTGGAAACTTTGTGTGCCCAGTTATTCGAGAAACAGGGTTCTGAAAGAGAATCATGATAGCCCGTGCGCCGGCCACTTAGGGATACGGAAAACAATTGCAAGAATAGCCAACATCGCTGGTAAGATGCTTACCCAAATTGCGGAAGAACCTTGGTCAATTGTATGCGCTGATTTCGTTGGACCTCTCCCTAGTTCCAAACATGGGAACACAATGCTCCTGGTATTTTTCGACAAATTCTCGAAATGGACTGAAGTGACGCCGCTGCGCAAGGTGACCAGCGATCACCTCCAACGCGCATTTCGAGAGCGTATCCTAGAGCGATTTGGCGTCCCAAAAGTCCTCGTCACAGATAACGGCGCTCAATTCACGAGCCGAGCATTTACAAAGTTCTTAAACGAACTAGATGCAATAACAATCGAGTTTAGCTACTACAGCTTTTTCGCACATTCTCATCATCAACGCATTAAAAGTCACAATCCAAAAATCTTTGAAATTCAATAAAATTGATACTAGTGGCCCGTAATAAGTTAATGTGAGAAAAAATTACCCACCAAAATATGGTTGGGCTCAAGGACAACACAAGACGACACGACTAACCATGCAATTACACAATAGTTTTTAATCTACTCTTGAGTTGATCTTTAGACAAGTTAACATCAAAAAAGGTACAAGTGTTAACTCATACGGTTTAAAGGAGCAGTTAACATATAATATGTTCTACTAAATGGCAAGTAAATTAAATTGTTAGCATTTCTACTGCTTCTACGATACTAGTTAAAATTTATAGGAGAAAGAAGTTCTGGAGAATCGAATACACCGGTTATGAGTTGGTGCAAATAGACGATATCAGCAGACTTCCTTCGCTCACTCAATGATTGCATTTTTAAAAGTTTTAAGCGATCCTCATAAGGAGGAAGGTTTAAAATGTCAAATCCACTTAAGCCCCTTAGGGCAAACCGAACAAAGCATTTTTCGATTCTCTCTATTCGATCAATTTTCACATTGTAACTTGGAGACCAAACTTGACTTGCGTACTCCAAGTGAGGACGCACTATTGATTGCATAATACAACGTTGTAGTCGTAATCATGCTATTGAATTCTTTGGCCCAGCGTTTAATAAATCCAAGCATAGAAGATGCTTTTTTACAAATGTTATCAATATGAATGTTAGAGGAAAGCTTAGAATCCATACATATTCCCAGATCTTTAACGACATCCACACGACATAAAGTATCGTGTATCTTTTATCTTATAATCAAAAACTAAATTATTCCTTTTTCACGAAAAGGTCATAGTTTGGAATTTATCTGGATTAAGAAACATATTATTTTTAGAACACCAAACTTCAAAAGATTTCAGATCGGACTGGAGTAGGGCTGAATTGTCTTGAAAATTTATTTTTCTGTATATTTTCATATCATACGCATAAATAAGCAGATGAGAGTTTTTAATGATATGGGTCACATCATTAATGGCTCAAATAAACAGAAGTGGACCTAGGTGACTTCCTTGAGGAACACCTGGTAACGCAATAAACTCAGTAGACAAAACCCCTTGGAATTTTATTTGATAAGAACGGTCTGTCAAATACGATTTAATCCAGTTTACAAAATATTGTGGAAATTCAATGGACTTAAGTTTAAATAGAATTAAATTGTGTGGTAACTTATCAAAAGCCTTGCTAAAATCAGTGTAGATGCAGTCGACCTGACAACCAGATTCAATGGTCTTTAAGCAAAACGTTGTAAAATCGAGCAGATTAGATACCGTAGATCTGCCATTAACAAAACCATGCTGACGAGTTGTTATGACTTCACGACAGTGAACTTTTACCCGATCATACACGATTCGCTCAAAAAGTTTTGGAATCGATGACAGTTTAGCAATGGGCCTGTAATTAATAACATCATTCCTGCAACCTTTTTTAAAAATAGGACTAATAAATGATTTTTTCCAAAACAGTGGAAAATAACTTTCGTTTATAGATTTATTAAATAACAAAGAGAGTGGTTGACACAAAATTGAACCGCATTGAGTTAACACTGCGGCAGGAATTCCATCAGGTCCAGCGCTAAAATCTTCATCGATAGAACTAATATATTTTAAAATATCCTCTGAGGTAAAGGATAAGGTCCAAAGAAACTCTGGGAGTAGAATTCATATATTCAAAATACCCCTCATAAGGATCAAAAGAATCCGAACAAAATGACTCTTTAAAAAAATTTGCAAATAAACTACAAATAATGACGGGATCGTCAGTAATTCCATCAACAGTTTTGAATGATGAAGGGAATCCATCGGATTTCTTCTTTGTATTTATGAATCCCCAAAACTTTTTTGGATCAGACAGTATTCTCAGCTTTATATTGTCTAAATATTCATTAAATAATGCAGCTGAGCTATTTTCAAATTCCAGAAATGGAATTGTAGGTTTCCAGGTCATTTGAGTCTAAACTACAGACATATTTCTTCCAAGCCCTATTCCTGTTGTTGCGAAGAGTTTTTAAATCCTTTGTGTACCAAGGGTACGCACAGTTTTTCGCAAATTTGAGGCTATATGGTACGGATTGAGAGAACACAATAAAGAGCTCCGTATAAAAAAAACTTATGGAATCATCAAGGTTATTTCCATTTAAGTACTCTAAAATAACATTTAGTTTGTTATGAAGTAAATGATTCAACTTCAAAAAGTCAGCTTTTTTAAAATTGAATTCATAAACCTTATCGATTGAACTCGAATTAACTATGCTCTCTCTGTCTGATTTATACCAAATGCTCAATGGTGAATGGTATTCATCTACAATAGTCAGAGCATGGAAGGCCCTCTTAACAATCACATTGTTGCTGTCTGTAGTTAAGACCAGGTCAAGAAGTCTTTCAAGACTATTATAAATAAAACTAACTTGTTGTAAGTCAGAACATATATTGTCAACAAATATATGCTCTTGGCGGGTCTTCGAATTTGATGCACAGAAATATGTATCATCATCGGAAGAATGCCATTTTAAGTCAGGCAGATTGAAATCGCCCAACAGTAAAATGTCGTCATTAACGTCAAGTAGATTTATTATATATTCTATGCAATCCGCAAGGCTTGCATAGACTTCTGCACTGCTCTTTGGGGGAACATACGCATTTATAACATATACATTGGAATTACAATGTATAACCTTAACGCATAAAAGTTCGATATTAGAAGAGCAGGGAATATCAATTAAGGAACTGACAAAGGAATTCCTTACAGCTAAAAGGACACCACCACCAACAGCAGAAATATTGTCAGTGTGTCGGTCCCTTCTAAAAACTTGAAAACTATTGTCAAACAGTGTCAAGTCAATAATGCTTCCGTTCAGCCATGTTTCTGTTGACGCGATAATATCCTCAGAGAAATTCTGAGACGCCAAAAATATGTCTCGTGTTTTAGAACGTAATCCCCTTACATTTTGATAGTAAAGAGATAATCTATTTAGTTTTTTTGGGTCTGATGGGCGATTTTATTCGTCCTTCTAGACTTATTTTTAGGCGTAAACTCAGAAACGAGGATATTATCGGCCCACATTTTAGAGTTAAGAACAGATGCAAACTCTTCAGCTGCAACCGTTAGAATAAAGGAGGCGTGGGAAGGCTTGTTGCCAATTTTTTTGCATGAACAGAATGCATTTTGACTAAATAAAATGTTTTGTTTGACAAACGTCAATACATTTTCAGAGGTTGTGTCGGGCTGAAGACGCGAAATGAATAAGAGTTTTCGCCTCGACGCTGCCCTTAAATTAATTATTGGGTTATTGGGCTCGGTTGAAATCACATTTGGGTTATAAGCCAATGGAGGAGTATAAGAAGGAGGTGAAGAAATAATAGTAGTATCGTTTATTGAAGGCATAGCTGAGGGCTGCTTAGCCTGAGGAAGGTTTGAAGACGTCATATGACGCGTATTATTTTAATTTTTATTTTTATTTTTCCTCTTCTTTTTAGAAATATTCTGGTCTTCTTCAGACTGATTGTTTGTTTGCGTCCCGGAAGAGATTGTCTGAGACAAAGAAGGCGAAATTTTTTCCGGTGAAGTACATTCATCGTAGACGCTGATACTGGGTGCGGCACTAACTTCGCTAAAAAATGTAACAATATCCCTAAAATTGTTATTTAGCAAGTTGAGACTTTCACCAAAAAGCTTAATTTTAGAATAAAGCTCATCTGGGGAAAGGGCCCTGCACGAAGCACAGTACCAGCGAAGACCAGACCGGACAGACATTAAATCGTCTAAGCACGATTTGGAGATACTAGCACAATTAGCCTGAAACATTTGCTCACAGGGGCCAGAACAGCTGAACATGGGGTTCAGAATATTCTGGCTTCTGCAAAGCTCGTTAAGGGAACAAGCAGCAATATTTTCTGCAGAAAAATAGTCCATGATTATTCTGTACAGAATTGAGTAATTGAGCAATATATAACTAGGAGTGAAACACCAATTCACTGCCCCATATACACCTCAGGAGAACCCAACAGAGCGCGCCAATCGGACTATCAAGACGATGATAGCACAGCTCACAGGTGAGCAACAACGGGTCTGGGACAAACTGCTTCCAGAAATCTCACTAGCCATGAACACCATTGTCTCCGAAACTACCGGGTATAGCCCAGCCTTTCTGATTCAAGGGCGTGAACCAAGGCTGCCAAAAACCTGTATGACGAGCAAACATTTGGCATAGGAGAAGAACCACTGACCGCCCCAGAAAGAGAAACAAAATGGAAGAGATCTTCGAGATTGTTTGACGCAACCTAGAAAGAGCTGCCCAGGACCAAGCTCGGCACTACAATCTACGAAGTCGAAACTGGACCCCAAAAATCGGAGAAATGGTTCTTATCAAACAGCATAACTTATCGAAGGCGATAGATAGTTTTGCAGCAAAGCTGGCTCCGAAGTTTGATGGCCCATATAAAATCATCGATTTTGTATCTCCAGTAATAGTACGCGTTAAGCGCGAAAGAGAAACCCGAACGAGGACAGCCAACTGAAACTATTTCATCTGTCAACTGAAACTATTTCAGTCTGACCAAGAATCTTAAATAAAATCGCGCTGGTATAGCAGCACCATCTGCGTCAACAACTCGCAGCGACACCTTCGTCAACAACTGGCATCGCAGCGACACCTGCGTCAACAACTGAGATCGCAGCGACACCTGCGTCAACAACTGGAATCGCAGCAACACCTGCGTCAACAACTGGAATCGCAGCGACACCTGCGTCAACAACTGAGATCGCAGCGACACCTGCGTTAACCAAAATCGCAGTGTTAACACAGTCTATCGCATGGTATCGGCCGCGCACACAATTGCATACGCTGCCGCGCACACAACTTCATACACTGTCGCGCACTAGGGGGGTTCTGCATCCCTACAGTGCGCGTCCCCAGGTGGTGGATAGGGGAAGGCTCGGCAGCCATGCAGGTTAGGTGGGAAATAAAATACCACCCGTGGACCAAACAGAACCATCAAATCTAAGAGCGTCTGTCTCCAGAGGGGTGGCAGTTTATAAAGGGAAGGACACCCTTAGACAAAAAACCAACCTGGCAGAAGGTATAAAATGCTATGGGAAGGAGACCCTAAAAAATAAAACCAAAATGATAGGTTGTGTAAGGAAAAACCATACGGTGCAGGGAGTCGGATCCCCAGTACCGGTGGCTTTAGGGAGTGAGCAAGCAGACTCCCAGTCGTCGTCATCCAATTACCGCAATGCTGTGGCAGTGGCTAACTTGGCCGCTGCAGCAGATATAGCTACAAGAAATCTACCTGTCAACACGGAGAGAGGCGGCCCGGGTTCAAGTAATCCTTTCGAAATAAGGTCAAAAGTTGCGAGATCCCCAGTAAAACCTCAACAAAGACTAGGAAATGCAGACTCAAACCGTCACACCACAACACCAACAGTGGCTGTAAGCAGCAAAAGTCGGAACTCCACGTCTTTCTGTAAACTCGGAGAACATATAAGAACACTTGTGGAAATGTTGGAAGATGGGAAAAGGCGCTCAATCCATCAGCCAATGCGAGACACAATTGACAGCATCAAGGCGCTCTATGAGTTAACTGCCATAGAACAGCATGACGAAGTTGCTTAAGAGGTGATCAGGCGGAATAACGCCTCACAAACTTCACCGTGGCTGCAAACAGGGGCTTCTCAGAAGAGGAAACCAGACTCTGAGATAGAAACTCCCCAGAAAAAGCGCTCATATGCTGCGATACTGTCTGCAAACAGAAAGGAGATGCAAGCGCAAGATGCTAAGGTGTCTTCCAATACTGGAGCAACAGATAAAGCCAAGTCAAAGGTAAAAGATCCCGAGGCACGAACAAAAGGCAACAACGTAACACTACCAGCATTGCCTAAGCAGAAACAGGAGTGGTCAAAAGTTCACCCAAAAAGAAAGGAGAGGCACCTGAAGAGGGTTAAAGCCAAGCCTAACGCTCTGATCATATCGGCGAATGAAAACTAGACGTGCGCTGGCATTCTGCGCAAGTTAAAGGAAGACGATGCGCTTAAGTCTCTAGGAGAGAATGTAAGTTCAATCCGACGCACCGCGAGGAATGAGCTTCTGTTGGAACTCAAGCGTGCACCGGAGCAAAACACCGGATCGTACAAATCAGCAGTAGAGAACGTACTAGGTGACTCTGCCAAAGTTTCGATGAAAACCCACTCCATCGTTATACAGTTGAGGGACCTGGATGAGGTTATAACCAAAACCGAGGTATGCGACGCACTTAATACGCAGTGCGAAATACGGCGCCCGGAAGAGTGATCGATACGAAATCTCCAAAGAGAACGTCGAGGCACACAAACAGCGAATATCAGTCTACCGGTCGAAGATGCAGTTAAGGTGCTAAAAGTGCAGCGGATACGTATTGGCTGGGTATCCTGGAGAGTACGAGAAAGCACTTCGCCGAAAAGATGTTTCAGGTGTTGGTAATACAACCATATTGCTAAGGCCTGCATGGAAGATGTAGACCAAAGTGCACTTTGCAGAAAGTGCGGAGAAGGTGGACATGTGGCGGCAACGTGCACCAAAAAACTAAAATGCGCACTCTGCCAAGGTGACCATGCCGCTGGCAGCACTCGTAGCCCAGAACATCAGAAGGCGGTAAGGAAAAGGCAACTATGAGAATCATCCAACTCAACTTAAATCACTGTATCGCAGCACAGGACTTGCTGATACAGACGGTCTTCGAGAGACACTTCGATCTCGCCCTATTGAGTGAGCAGCATCATAATATGATTGGCTCTAAGTGGATGACAGACGCAACAGGCAAAGCAGCAATATGGACACCTAGTGGAAGGGTATACCAAAGCAAAGCTCCAATGGCCTATACGGGTTTCACCTGGGTGAAGTTCGAGGGAATCTTTTTTTTCATGCTATGCGGCTCCTCATATGGACATAAACCAGTTTGAGCTGATGTTGAATGAACTTGCTGCGGTGGCTCGGGGAAAGTCTCCCATAATGCATGCGACGCAGCAATGCCAAGAAGGAGACGAGCACCATCCAGGAAGCCAGCATACTGGTGGAACGAAGGGATTGCCGAGTGTAGAAGACGCTGCATCGAAGCTCGCAGAAGAGCACGTCGTGCGCGAAATCGCCCGAATTGGCAATCGCTACATGATGATCTTAAAGCGTGCCGTCTGCAGCTTAAGAAGACGATCCGAGCCAGCAAAGAGTCATGCTTCAAAAACTACGGGACACCGCGGATTTTGACTCCTGCGGCAAGGCGTATAAGATAGTTATAGCCAGACTGCGAGAACCTAGAGCCCCACAGCCTTCGGATCCCGCTCTGATGAACAACGTGGTCTCTACACTTTTCCCTCCACAGGGATACCAAATGCATCCATATAGCATATCAAGTGACATAGGTGACATCCCTTCAGTGACGGCTGATGAAGTACTGATGACGTTGGGAAAATTCTCCGACATCAAGACACCTGGGTTGGACGGTATCCCAAACATGGCAATGAAAACTGTCATACGAGCAGATCCCGGCCTGTTTGCCAAAATGTACACCGCCTGTTTTCAGGAAGGAATTTTTTCGTCTTGCTGGAAATACCAAAGGTTGGTATTGCTTCTCAATCCAGGAAAACTGCCCGATCAGCCCTCGGCATACAGACCCCTATGTATGCTCGACTCACTGGGAAACGTATTCGAGAACATCATCGTAAGAAGACTCCAAGAGACCCTGGAAGGACCAGGTGGCCTATCCGTGAAGCAATTCGGCTTTCGTCGAGGAAAATCAACCGTCGATGCTATCCAAGCAGTGATGACAATTGCCCGCGACGCGACAAATGGTGTAAGATGGAAGGGTGGCGATAAGCAGTACTGCGCAGTGGTAACTCTCGACGTCAAAAATGCTTTCAACTCAGCGAGCTAGACGCGAATACTACAAGCTCTAGGCAGGTTCGGCACACCAGGGTGTCGTCAGCGAATTATCGCCAATTATCTCCAAGACAGATGGCTGCTTTACGACACTGACGATGGTGTAAAACGTTACTAAGTCTCTAGAGGTGTTCCGTCATCGTCATCGTCATCGAGATAACCTCAACAAAAAAATAAAATAGAACAATAAAAATACAACTAGAACATTCATTACATGGCGATCCTGCCCAAATCCTTCCTGAGAGTCTTAGAATTCACGTTACTGTTCTACTTTTAATCCTAAAAAATCTGGTGTCTGCGGAGGATTTCGACAGCATATGTTGAATAATGCACCGAAATTTGCAAAAATACAAAAAGAATACGTTCCACAGCCGATAATACAATAAGACACGGCCCAAGTTTACATCTCGACAGCGAAAACCGCAGGACCTAAGCCAATTTCTATTGAAGAGTATAGAAAAAGACAGACGGCTGCAAGAAATTATAAAGAAGTAACTCCAGCAGCACCCAGAAAAAACCAAGGGCTGGAAAAGCAGCGAAAGCGAGGCAGAGAGTAGCGGAGCTATACCGTATCATAAAAATTACTAAATACAAAATATTGAAACATTTACTAAATAAAGTAAAGTTAGAAAAATTAAATTATAAAGCAAATAGAATCTCTATGTAAAAAAACAATTTCGTTTTTACTTCAAGAATGAAATAAATGATTCCAAATATAACAGATATCTATCACTATTTAAGCATGTTTAACAATGAAAATAAAGAAAAGATAATAATTAACGAGAACATAGACAACATATGGTCTATTGCCACTAAATCGGAGCTAAATTCAATTGTTACAACAACTATAATTATTTTAGTTATAATAGCAATATTATTTTATATAGGTTACAAAATTTTTATATATATATAAAATCATACGTTAGAAAACACGTTACAAGATCAAATGTTTGAAATATATAATTTAAATTTAAATAATAATATCAAGTTAAATAAAGTAATATAATCTTGGATGTTTTTTTTTATAAAGCAAAAGTTTTAATAATGCAATCTGCAACAATTTGTAAATACCAAGGATGTTATGGTATATTGTTTAAAAAACATTGTACAAAATGCTTACATAAGATAATAGATAAAGGTAAAGTCATATTTTTTTAATATAAAGGAAACAGTTGGCATCGAGAATGTTTCAATTGCACTATTTGTAAAATTAAGCTTAATAAATGAAAACAATTCCAATTTTCACCGGAAACTACAAAATTCTTTATAGTTTCTTTAGACGCTTTTCTATCAATAGTGGAAAATATCAATAACACATACACTGCTGAGAGCCAAAAACAATTAATAAACATAGTAATAAATGTAAAGCTTAACTCAAATGTAAAAACAACGTTAGGTAACACTGCAAACATAGACACATTTGCAAAACTTAAAACAGCTCTAACTACTACCTACAAAAGTAATTTAACAACTGCCCAAATTCACACACAACTCTCCACACTCACGCAACGAAACGGTACAGCGACAAATTTCAAGGAAAAGTTACTAAATCTGACATCCGAACTTAACAACTTGCAAATCAAAGAACTGACATCTGAAGCTAGTGATCAACAAAGAGATTTGGTCATGAAAATGAGCGAATCCTATGCTTAGACAATTTTTAAAAATGGCCTTAATGACGGTTTTAAAATTACAATCTTTGCATCTCACCTAAAATCACAAACTGAAGCGACAAACTTAGCCTTAGAACTGGAGAAGAATATGAAGACAAGCAACCATTTACAGAGCAATTCTGTCGCGGTAACGTTTATCTTGTTACCGAAGAAATTCACATTTTGGTAACTTGAACACTCTGTTGGTATTCTGCAACCAAGCGTTACCGGTGAATATTGTTACCATCTCTTTAGGTGGTAACAAGCAAAACAACTGACATTTTTATAGCTTGTATTAAAAAAAGTGAAACGATGTCAAATCCACTGTTGCTGCTTCTACTTCTCGATAATGAAGTAGAAGAAAAATCTTTGAAGAATTCTGCAGAGAACTTTGCGGGACAGCAGCGATCTGTTTAACTTGACAAATAATATATTCAAGTTCCATTTTCGTCTTCCAAAGGAAATTTGCTTCATGCTTGTTGAAGAGCTAATGCTAATACGCAGGCCACTTCTCTGCCCTTTGGAGTACGATTTTTTTGCTGCCACTATTTTTCGCACACGGTTCGTTCCAAAAGTGTGTTGCAAACAGTATTTATACCCCACTGTGCCAATCTTCTGCGTCGCGTTCAATAAAATATATTTCTACGCTTATAATAAAATACCGACCTTCTGCAATAAGTTTCTCAACCACAGACGTGGAACAGTTGGCTTAAAAGCCAGGTTAGTTAAAAATCAAACAAAATAGTTTGTTGCTTGCGTGTTGTGTTATTTTTTTATATTTTTACCTAGATTCTATTCTAAGTTTGGCTTGAAAGGAGTCGTTGGTGCAATTGATTGCACTAACGTAGCTTTGATTTGTCCACCTAGGAACGACCCAACGACACCGTGCAGCCTTTACATGAACCGAAAGGGCTATTACAGCATAAATTTAGAAGCTCTTTGCGACACCAACCTAAGATTTTTGGCTGTTAATGCGAATTTCCCGGGCTCCCGGCATGATTCTGGCATTTGGTCAACATCACCAGTTCGGACGTTCATGACTACTGAAACTGGAAGTTGGTTGTTAGGTGACCAGGGATATCCGCTGGAACCGTGGCTGCTTACTCCTTTAGCTCAACCAGTGTCTTTAAACGAAGAAAAATACAATAAAATGCATTGCAAAGCGCAAAATGTAATTGAAAGATGCTTTGGCGTAGCTAAATCACGCTTTAGGTGCATCTCTAAATTCAGAACTTTACACTATAGCCCCAAGACTGCATCAGAAATTGTAAACGCTTGCTTCATTTAACACAATATAGTAAGAAAACATGCTCCACAAGATGAATTGCAAATTGATGAAAATGAAATCGAAATCCAAGGCGTTGACATACCAGCAAGTGCAACACGCAGAGATCTACACCGTGAAGGTGAAAGAATTCGTCTATACCTTGTCAACAATATCTAAATTTAATTCAATCATCTGATTATATTTTCAATAAATTCCCACTAGAATCTCATTTTTATAGTTTTTTTTTAATAGTGCAAAAAATACAAAACAATTCATTTCAATATAAACTAAAAAATATAATTAAAATATCACTCAAATAAACATAAGAAAAAATATCACTTAAAAAAAAATACAATGAAACAATAAAAAAAGATTCACGAAGAGGGATGCTGGCGCTGCAGTACCACCAGTTCCTTTATTGCATCTGCAATATCCACAATGGCAGTAGCAATGTACTGCAGAGACTTTGCTACTCTTGCCTGTTCCTCTTTCCGCTAGTTGATGCATTGCTGCACAAGTTTCATTACCATCTCCCTAAATGGTTTTGTGCTGCGCCGAGTTTCGGGCACTTCAGGGTTGGAGTTCTCCGTGGCTGGAATATCGACATTCGGGACCTCATACGGATTGGGTGCAATCGTGGCGGAAGTGCAGCAAACAGGAGTGGGAGGAAGCCAGGACTCAGCTGTGGGCTGCGGAGTGTTTTGAATGTTCGTCAAAATCTGAAAGTAAGACGATGCATTTAAAAAAAGAATTTTTTATATAGTATGCATCATATTTTACCCCGAATCCAAGAGTGACACCAGAATGTCCTTCCACTGCAGCGAGGCCAAACACTTCCAAAGCCTGCTGTTCGAACTCGCTGAGCTCCAGCACCAAATTCTGCCCACCACCTGTGCGATTGCGCTCAACTATCACCTTGCGCGCACGAACTTGCAGCTGCTTGCGCCAGTTTCTTAAAGTCTGAAAAAGTCACATATTTAAATGCATATTCTATTAAAGATAATGGACAAATAAATCATCATACCTCTTTCCAAGAATCTGGGGTTCTTGTTGGCCCCTACATCGCATTCAAATTTAATTCAATTTCTTGCCACAAATGTTTCATTAGATTTGGCGAAGTGGGGCAATTTTTTCCCTGCAGCAACTCTGGGTGGCCGCGTAAAAAATGTATATACCACCGTAGCTGCGCCGGTGTAATTGGTGCATATTTCCTGCTAAGAAAAATAAATATTACATTAAAATTTAACAAAATGTAATTTATTCGAGGCACTTATTTCTCATTTTCCATTTTTTATATTGAATATGAAATTTCCACCACACTATGATACAGAATTGCCAGATGCAAGAAAAGAGCTTTATTTCAATAAGGTGAGCTTACGACATTTGACAGCGTTACCGAGTGCACAGAATACCGATTTATTAGACCGGTGAAGAGTTTTGGTAACAATATTGCTGTTACCGGTAACGCACAGAATCGATCTGTTAATGTATTTCAAAACAAACAACAGTTCATACAACTGACGACAAATTAACAAAAATTACAACAATCAGTATAGAAGACAACAAGATAACAGAAACAATAGGGGTATTCACGAGTTGATGCGAAACACAGTTGCGACGATAAGAAAATGCAAGATTGCGAATTTTTGCATCATTCCAACAACAAACACATTGGAAGCAATTTTGCAACTCTTCTTGAATTACGCACTGCTCAAACCTATTGCGAAAGCGCACAAACAGTGATGCGAAACAGCTGATTCATGTTATGGTTGTTATCAAGCATAGTTGCCATCTGGGTAAAACTTTAAAAACGCTAAGTTTGTACGTTGATTTTAATAAGTTTTTGTTATTTTGAAATAAGGTGGCAATATATTCCTTTCAGTTATCGTTAAGTTACAATGTTGATGTTCACGCGTTAGTGCGAAAAATATGTTGCATTTTCGCATTTTTGCAATTCGCATCAACCCGTGAATACCCCTAATAACATACGACAACAGAACCCAAACTTTATGCAACGAACTACGTACACAAACAACAACAGAAAAAGACAAAACCACAACATGTTTAACAATTATTACAATAGGACTAACAACAGTCATAGAAGTAATAATAATTTGAATAACAATAACCAAAACGCTCAACAACGTTTTATCAACAATAATAATCAACGCAGAGATTTCAACGGTAGAAATCAAAATAACCGAATGTACGTTTTAAGCAATAATGACCAGGGAAACGAAGATCGCTCGGAGATCATGATAGAGTATCATCCGGGACAGCGAAATTAAACATATATACAATATCGGATAACACAACGAATTACATTATTGTTAATTGTAACAACTTAAAAAGAAACTTTAAATTTTCAATAGATATAGGTGCAGATATTTTAATCTGCAAAATTGAAATCTAAGACACCGAATTAATAACGGAAAAGAGATGTAAACTATCTGGAATAACTGACGAAAAAACTTTCACATTAGGAGCAATAGTATAAACTCTAAAATTCCACTCATACTCTTTACCTCACATTTTTCAGCCAGTAGATAACGACTTTCTTATACACACTGACGGTATATTAGGTAGAGACTTTCTATGCAAACATATGTGCAAGATTGACTACGAAACACAAACCTTAACTTTTACATTAAAAGATACAGACAAAATTACACCACTATATTTCAATAAAAACGAATATGACATAATACGTATACCACCACGAACAGAAATTATACAACCCATTTACATAAAACTGAATCAAGATAGCGTAGTATTGAACGAAGAAATACAAAAAGGCGTATTTTTAGCAAACTCAATAGTACCAGACAACGGAAAATGTCACGTCAGAATATTAAACTCAAATGATACAGAAGTAATAATAAGGAAATTAGCACCAAAAATAGAACCATTATCAAACTATTTCTATATTTAACAAAACCAAGAGAGAGATAAAAAGAGATTTAAAAAAGTTTTTGGAGAACTACACATAAAGCAAATTCATCCATTAATAAACATTTTTGAAAAGTATCAAAATAATTTCCATGTGGAAGACGAAAAACTAGCAGTCAACAATTTTTACACACAAAAACTTTCAACAACAGACAACACACCTACCTACATTAAAAACTACAGATTACCACACTTACATAATACAGAAATTCGAACACAAGTGGAAAAATTATTATAAAACGACATCATTGAACCATCAGTAAGCCCATATAATTCACCTTTGCTACTTGTACCAAAAAAATGTAATGATGACACAAAAAATGGCGTAAGTAGTCGATTTCAGAAAGTTGAATAAGAAAAAAATAAACGATAAATTTCCATTGACTAGAATAGAGGATGTTTTAGACAAATTAGAAAAGTACTTTTCAACACTTGACATGACGAGTTCTTTTCAACAAATTCCATTAGATGAAAATTCAAGACCTTTGACTGCTTTCTCGACAAGTGATGGTCATTAGGGCGTATCGAAAAATTTAGATCGTATTCTAAGAGGTCTCAAAGTTGCATGAGTTTGTCAAGATCACCCAAAAAAATTTTAAGGAAAAAAAGGATGTCTTCCTGCACCGCAAGGACAAAGTTGTTTTTTGAGGAAAACAGTAAAAAATTACGATCTTAAAATGCTTTGACTTTTATAAAAAAAACTACGTATGTCTTAAAGCAAAAGTAAGTATAGGCTTAAACTAACAATATATTGGTAAACACGACGCCACTCACGATTTTTATCCACAGTGTCCTGTGTGAAGGATATTCGAAGCTAAAGTTGAAACCGAGATAGCACAGAACTTTTGATTGTAACCCAATGGTCTAAATTTTGGTGGTATTGATTATACTGTTTACGTTTTTCTTAAACTTGCCGAATTAATAATTAGCGTAATTTTTGCATATGCTTTTTCCTGTTTTTGAGAAACGTATACTTGAATGCAATTTTTTAACTTTTTCAAAAAAATGAATATAAGATTTTATATCTCGGGTACCAGAAATGGTTCCGAAGAAACTTTGCTCAATTTGGATTCTTCGAATATTTCTGAACAACACCCTGAAAAAGTGGCGTCCGTGGCGTAGTTGGTTAAAGTGCGTGGCCGCTATGTCAAAGAACTTTGGAAGCCCAGGTTCGAACCCCAGCAGCGACAGAAAATTATTTGAATTAAAATAATTTTTCTGTACGGCCGCCACCTCTCTGCAGACAATGGCAAACCTCAGAGAGTAATCAAAATGCCATGTAAAGCTTCTTGAGAACGAGAACTTTCCGTTCATCGCCGTTCGGAGTCGGCGTTAAGCATGTAGGTCCGGTTTCTCGGTCAATTGTGTACAAACTTAATAACACGCACAACACAATTGATCATAAGAAGCTAGGTCAAAGTCCTTTCAAGGGCTGAAATGGCCAGTTATTTATTTTTTTTTATTTTTTAAAGAAAAAGCCAGTTTTCCTATGGACGGAAGAATGTCAATCTGCTTTTGAAACTCTAAAACAGAAACTAATCGAACCACCTATCTTACAGTACCCTGACAAAACCTTTTATCTTAACCACAGACGCTTCGAATTTTGCTCTTGGAGCAATATTATCTCAAGGTGAAATAGGCCAAGACCTTCCGATCTCATACGCAAGTAAATCTCTACAAAAACATGATATCATTAAACCCATAATTATGGGTTTTATAATTATAATTGAGAAAGAACTTCTAGCAATAAACCGGGGTATAAATTTTTGTAAACCTTATCTCTATGGACAGAAATTCATTGTAGTCACAGACCATAGACCTCTAGTTTCACTCTTTTCACACAAAAACCCTTCATCAAAAATGACAAGAATCAAACTTGACTTATCTGATTATAATTTTACTATAGTTTTCAAACAAGGAAAAATTAATACAAATGCAGATGCTTTATCACGAATAAAGATTGAATTCTGATGTTTTAAAAACTATGATACCAACTGAAGAAACGAGCAAGCAAAATAAAGCCATGGTAATTACACAGGGAAATAAAAAAAAGCAAGTAGAACTTCCAGAGGATGAATGCACATCTCAACTGGAGTCTGATCAATCCTTAATATGGGATTATCAAATCAAATAGCGAAATAAAAAACGTACATAAATTAAAATGTGAAATAAGCGATATAAATATGATTATGAATAAAAATGATACTAGTATCGAATTGATAAATAATATTGTGCACGTGCGATGTAGCGATAAATCGACGAATCCAGATTCGACCTCGATGAAGCTATCATCAAAAATAAATAAAAGTAATAATAAGCATGCAAGATCAAATAAGAATTCAGCGACTCTAGAGCCGATCCTGAAGAAATTAGTATCTAAAATGAATAATTTGAACATAAAAGAACTAGCGCTTCATGAAGAAGATATAAAATTTAAATCCATGGATAAGGAAAAATTCAAGAATTTATTTAATAAGCTGCAGCAAGAAATGAAACAAAAATCAAGAAAATTGCTAAATATATTAATATACAAAACCCCGCAAAGAATATCAAGTAAATCCATGCAAAATAAATTAATTAGAGAATTCCATGATTCACCACAAGGTGGACATTTAGGAATTACTGACATTAAAACAACGCTATTAATGGAAACATATGCGACAAATAGTGAAAACTTACATTAATAAATGTGAACACCGTGCTCACAATAAACAAACAAAAAATACAAAAGAAAAATTGACTATAACAGACACTCGTAATCTAAGTAAATTTGTCATTGCTCACCCAATTGAAACAAAAGACGCAAAAGACGCAAAGTCGATTGCGACAACATTAGTAGAACAATTAATTTTAAAATACGGTTATTTCAAAACATTGAAATCAGATTAGGGTACAGAATTTACCAACGAACTAATGAGGAATGCAATTTGTTGAAGATAGAACAAGTTTTCTCAGCACCTTATCATCACGAAACAATAGGAGCACTTGAGAGAAACCATAGGGTTCTCAACGAGTATCTTCTTTCTTTCGCAGATGATGGAGAATGGGATGAATGGATTTCATACTATACATTTGCATACAACACAACTCCACATGTAGACACTGGTTATTCCCCATATGAATTAATTTTTGGAAAATTACCGATTCTACCGAATGATGTAATAAATGATAAAAGTAAAATCTATAATATAGATGACTATGCTAACGAATTAAAAATCCGATTGAGTACTTTCATAAAAAAGCTAGAGATGTAATTAAAATGGTAAAAGAGAAAAGAAAAATCAATTATGACAAAAATGTAAATATATCCAATTTCCAAGAAGGAGATTTAGTATTAGTAAAATTAGAATGTGGCGTCCGTGAATTAGTGGCGTCCGTGGCGTAGTGGGTTAAAGTGCGTGCCCGCTATGTCAAAGAACCTGGAGACCCAGGTTCGAACCCCAGCAGCGACAGAAAATTATTTGAATTAAAATAATTTTTCTGTACGGCCGCCACCTCTCTGCAGACAATGGCAAACCTCAGAGAGTAATCAAAATGCCATGTAAAGCTTCTTGAGAACGAGAACTTTCCGTTCATCGCCGTTCGGAGTCGGCGTTAAGCATGTAGGTCCGGTTCTCGGTTAATTGCGTACAAACTTAATCACGCACAACACAATTGATCATAAGAAGCTAGGTCAAAGTCCTTTCAAGGGCTGAAATGGCCAGTTATTTATTTATTTATTTTTTTTTACACAAAATAAGAATTAAATTTAGGTTCAGAATAAAATTTATTAAGTTCCAAGTAATTTTAAAATAGATATAACTTTTATAATACTACTATATAAAAGATCTAAAATATAAGCAATACAGATTAAAAATATTAAAAGCCAAATAATGTCTACCAATTAACAAATACGTATATAACATATAGGCATATACTTTTCCAAAGCTCCTCTCTCTTAAAAATTTATCTTGCAAGTAAATTTTCGCTTAACGGTGAGGGTGTAGTGTACTTACAATAGGGCGGGTCAATTTTTTTTTGCGATGTTGGCCCCACCCTAGCGGTGTTCTAGCGGTCATTTGAAGAAACTTTGGCGAAGAGAGTATAGATCTATCTTGAAATCGGAGCCTGCCAGTTTTTCAAAATAGGTATTTTTTCAAAATATTCAAGATTTGGCTTAGAAATTGCATTAAAAATACAAAAAACTTTTTTAAGTGTATATATGGGGGTTTTTGGGATCGAGGAATCCATTTTTGACGTTCATTTTTATTTATGAAACCCACCAGAGGACGTTTTGCTACTATTTTTGCATTTTATCACTTCTTTTTGGTAAAATAGTAATAAAAACTATTGTGAAAATTAAAAACCATTAAGTGTTGCCTATACCAAATACATCAAGGGTTTTAAAATAAAGGTGATTCTCCTATAGTGGACCCTCTCCTAAAGAGGACTCTCTGAATAACTTTTTTCTCAAAAGTGACTACAACATTGTGACTCGAAGTACTTCTACAAAATGGCCAATGCAATTTCTAATGGTGCGGTTCCGTTGGATTTGCCTCACATTAAACCAGGGCCAATTGCACATTCTCGCTGGCTTACCAAATTTACGCGAAGTTGTTAATAAAGGGTGATTTTTTTGAGGTTATGATTTTCATGCATTAGTATTTGACAGATCACGTGGGATTTCAGACATGGTGTCAAAGAGAAAGATGCTCAATATGCTTTGACATTTCATCATGAATAGACTTACTAACGAGCAACGCTTGCAAATCATTGAATTTTATTACCAAAATCAGTGTTCGGTTCGAAATGTGTTTTATCGACAAATTTTGTTCAGCGATGAGGCTCATTTCTGGTTGAATGGCTACGTAAATAAGCAAAATTGCCGCATTTGGAGTAAAGAGCAACCAGAAGCCGTTCAAGAACTGGCCATGCATCCCGAAAAATGCACTGTTTGGTGTGGTTTGTACGCTGGTGGAATCATTGGACCGTATTTTTTCAAAGATGCTGTTGGACGCAACGTTACGGTGAATGGTGATCGCTATCGTTCGATGCTAACAAACTTTTTGTTGCCAAAAATGGAAGAACTGAACTTGGTTGACATGTGGTTTCAACAAGATGGCGCTACATGCCACACATCTCGCGATTCTATGGCCATTTTGAGGGAAAACTTCGGAGAACAATTAATCTCAAGAAATGGACCGGTAAGTTGGCCACCAAGATCATGCGGTTTGACGCCTTTAGACTATTTTTTGTGGGGCTACGTCAAGTCTAAAGTCTACAGAAATAAGCCAGCAACTATTCCAGCTTTGGAAGACAACATTTCCGAAGAAATTCGGGCTATTCCGGCCGAAATGCTCGAAAAAGTTGCCCAAAATTGGACTTTCCGAATGGACCACCTAAGACGCAGCCGCGGTCAACATTTAAATGAAATTATCTTCAAAAAGTAAATGTCATGGACCAATCTAACGTTTCAAATAAAGAACCGATGAGATTTTGCAAATTTTATGCGTTTTTTTTAAAAAAAAAGTTATCAGGCACTTAAAAAATCACTCTTTAATAGGTCTTTTTCCGAACAAACTTGAAGAAAAGTTCAAGTAAAGTTCAAGCTATACGTATCTATGAAGATTTCTTACCTCCGGGCGAATCCAAAAGCAGTGAGAGTAATTTTATTATCTGTCGAAATGAGAGCATTTACCGCAAAGTACGGAAATGACTTCTAGCGAGTTTCAAGCACAAAAACAGCAGATTGCCTTTAAACGTAAACAATTTCGGAACTTGAAATTGGCTCTATAGCCTAAAGATCTCTTTAATTCTCAGCAAAAGAGCAAACAATAACCTCGCTTAATAATCGCGCTTAACCACCAAAGGTTGATCTCGATGCAGTTATCGAGATAATCTCAACAAAAAAATACAATAGAACAATAAAAATACAACTAGAAAATTTATTACACTAGACTCAAGGGCTGAAATGGCCAGTTATTTATTTATTTATAGACTTAAAAGTGTAAAAATGTGTATGCATAATTTTGCTCAACCCCGATTTAAATTAAAAACCAACTGTTGTTCAGGCTCCAGTGCTTTCAAAATGTAATAAAATGGATCTGAGTATGGTTATCGTGTGAACTAAAATTTTTAAGTTTGAGTAAAAAATAAAAAAATTATGAAGATTTGAAAAAAAAAATCGTAATAATGCAAGTTTTTTCTGGATTTTGTGCAAAAAAATATACATTTTTGCAACATTTTAGTTCCCATGGAAAATACACATGTGGAAAGTATGCGGTTAAAATTTGGAGATAATCGGACAAGGTAATTTTGTGTAACGATGGCAACCAGGTATAACAAAGTAAAAACTTCAAATTAAAGTTTCATACATAAAAAATGTTGAAAATTACTAAAACAAAATTGTTTCTAAAAATTTTTTTGAGTGTATTAATTCACTCCAAAAAATGTTCCACTATCTCTTACCTTTTTCCTGTAAAAATATTTTAAATATTTACTCGAATACCGAGTACGCCAAGTAGGAACATGCCTTAAGTTTATTTTTATTTTAAAAAATATATATATATATTAGAGTACCCAAATGAGCAAAAATGTGTTTTCTTCGCTCCCCGCGCATTTTCATAAAGAATGAAAGTAAAAAATAATATATGCAAAAAAAAAATTTGTGTCTCTAGTGGTAATTAGCCAGTCGGTTTTGAATTAAAGCCTCAAAATTGGGCTTAAAAACGGTTCAAACATGTATTGTTCTATAACTTTTATAAAAAATATTAAAAGTGGTTAGTCTTTAAACATTTTAGGCATATTTTTTTTTATCTAAGTGCCATATTTCGCGGTGTTTTAATTGGTTAAAGTTGAATTTTTCAACAAATTTTTAATGCAACTTTTGCTTAAATAATTTTCATAAATTTTAAAAGAATGATAAAATTGATTGGCTTAAAGCATCATAAAGAAAATAAAATAGAGCTTGAATATCTTTTTTTTTATTTTGAATGTATGTTTTAATAACCATAAAAAAAAAAATTTGAAAGTAAAAAAATTATGGTGTTTTTTTTATTTCAATTATGTCTTCAAATTTCATAACAAAGTGAAAGTGGAATTCTAAGTCATGTTATTGCTAATACATTACCTTTATATTCTCCATTTAAGGGTCATGGTTATTTTAGTTTAATACAATTTATTTGTAGTTATTACTGTATTATATGCAGCTTGACCAATAACTATTGCAGCTCCGGTGTTACTTATTTGAAATCTATCAAAAGCTTGGGTCATACCTGAATTTACCAAATTTGAGACTGGTTCTTCTACTCGTTCTCTTTTAATTTTTTTTGGAGGTGCGTAAACGTATCCATCTGAGTCTGATTCTGTCTCAGTACTACCAGCGCTTTCTCTATTTTGTACTTCGGAGTAGGGCTTAAATTCAACTTTACACCTACGGCCGCCATCGATCGGCGATGCTCATTTAAAAAATCGATTGTTTTCTGTTTTTTGTTTTTTTTTTTAAGTTTCCATAGCATCAACATGTGAAATATCAAATAATACATCTAATGATTTTATAATTTTTTTTTTTTCATCAATTACCACACCAACACGATCATTGCTTTTGCTTTTCCGAATATTGTTATAATCATAATAATTTCGTAGGATTATTTTTTCTATACCGTCCCTTCTTTTGGTTGGAATTTCGAAAGAATTATACATTTTTATTAGTTCATTTCTAACAACAGAAGCACTTTCTTTTAAACTTTTGTTTTTGTCTTGAACTAAAAAGAATATTCTTCCCAAAACATCTTTTTTACTGGGAAGAGTTCTGAGCCTGAAATTGTTAATTTTTCTATCTGCAATTTAATGTCGACTCAACTCTTAAAAAAACAACATTTTCATATACTTACCAATTAAGTAAACACTTCTAGATGTAACGTTGCTTTCCATATTTTTTAATATTTATCATACAACCAAAAACACAACCAATATATAAATTATTTAGATGACAGAAGGAATGACGGAGAAAACTTAGTAAAATGGGAATACTTCATTCTTATGGGAATAATGGGAAATAGTAAATGGGAATACCATTAGTATTACTGAAGAAAATTACATCATACTTCGATTTTCGTAATAACTACAAATACATTGAATTAAACTAAAATAACCATGACCCTTAAATAGAGAATATAAAAGTAATGTATTAGCAATAACATGACTTAGAATTCCACTTTCACTTTGTTATGAAATTTGAAGACATCATTGTAATAAAAAAAACACCATAATTTTTTTACTTTCACATTTTTTTTATGGTTATTAAAACATACATATATTAAAATTAAAAAAAAAAGGTATTTAAGGTAGTAGTCTGGTAACTTATGCCTATTTTCATGACTTCTTTGGAGGGTCGTTTTTTATAGGAAAATAAAAATGAATTATCTTGAATATTTAGAGTGTTTTTATTTACATATTGAAAATATAAAAAAAAAAATTTATTTGAAAAAATTTAATAGCTTATTACTATTATTATTGTCACTCGAAGTTGGAACCCCAAAAAAATGCACGTGGGTGGCCCGGGTAATTTTGGCTCTTGATGTGAAATCAAATATTCTTGATTATTCTTAATCTATAGACATGTCATTCTGGTCGGAACTACTGAAGTTAAATTTCAAGGGTAAATAACAAAATGGCGGACTTTGAAAAAAAAGTCTTTTTATTTTAGCAAGTAAAGGGTTCTAAAATATAAAGTTGTGGCGTCCGTGGCGTAGTTGGTTAAAGTGCGTGGCCGCTATGTCAACGAACTTGGAGACCCAGGTACGAACCACAGCAGCGACAGAAAATTATTTGAATTAAAATAATTTTTCTGTACGGCCGCCACCTCTCTGCAGACAATAGCGTATATTATACCAATAGCGGTAATATACGTGTAAATTTTTCGAAAAAAAAATTTTTTTTTGTTTAATGTGTTCTTTATGGTTTTACGGATATACATACACATTTTTAAATTGATATTTAAAAAGAAAAAACAGACGTTATAACGGTTTTCGTTAACCTTTGTCTAAGCTCCATACAAGAAATAAAAAACATTAAACGCGATTTCCTCGAAACTAGTTTTTTTAAAACGGTTCGATAGATAACTCGAAATATATTGGTTCAATTGCAATGATTTTTTTTTGCATTTTGTTTTTTATTTTGTCCTTTTAGCATCCCCCCTAAATTCAAGTATCTATTTTTTTCGTTTTTTTTTATATATGTAAAAAAGCGCGCGAAAATGTATCTATTTTTCTAACTTTTCAACTTCCGCCATAATTAAAAAAAACCCCCGGGGGTCTTGCGTAGGGGGGATGCTTAATATAAGGTCTATGCTTTAAAATGTCATTTGATTTTTTTGTTTCCGATACATGGGAAGGCTATATCCATCGAACCGTTTTGGGATGTCTTTTTTCAATGCCATTTTCAGCGCCCTCTATATAAAAGCCAGAACTGTATTTTAAAAAAGAAAATATTTTCATAAATTATTTTTTGTGTACAATAACCTGTATAAATTTAAAAAAAAATAATAACTTCTTATATATAAAAAAAATTTTTGAAAACAGCTCCTGTTTTTGGTTGCTACACGTATATTATACCTTAAGGGAGCTCTAACGCAAAGTGCTCGCTTTTTGCTCCCATAAAACAACAAAAGAGCGCTCCCTTGTTGATCCTCATGGGAGCGATCCTATATTTTTTTAGGGGGTAATATCAGCACAAACAAACACCAACACATACAAACGACACACATAAAACACTTTACAAATTTATCTAAAAAATTATTTTTAATTTTAAAAATAAATGTCAATATATATTAATCAAGAAATACTTTCAATTAATTCAGATATAAAAACTTATTCAAAGTAAAATGTATGTAAATAAAAATTAAAAAAATAAAATTTATATAAAACTAGTGAGAAATGATCTTCGACTGGGCCGAAGTTAAAATACCCGCACGGTCGAACCAAAGAATATTCAAAGTTTTAAGCAGTCAATAATATCTTTTTTTGTAAAAACATTTTTGTCATAGTTTTAACAGAAAATATTCGCTTTTGTTTTTGATAAAGTCACTTTGTATGAGAGGTGGGTGTGGTTTTCATTCGATTTGGTTAAATTTCATACACAGAGTACATGTTATATATCGAAGTTCATATACGAAATTGCAAGTCCATATATTAATTTTTGTAGAATTTAAATTTTTACATTTTTGGTAAAGTCACTTTGTATGAGAGGTAGGTGTGGTTTTCATCAGATTTGGCTCATTTTCGAACTTGACCTTTATTTTTTATATACAAGCTTAAATATCGAATTTTGTGAGGGTAGCTTGAACATTACGGTTGTAATCGTGATCACAGACAGACAGACGGACATTTAGCCATGTCTCGACTCGGGTGGTGATACTGATCAAGAAAATATGTACTTTTCTATACCTTTTACGCCTCTTTATGGGCGTTACAAATGGAGTGACAAAATTAATGTACTCCTTTTACGTTTTTTAAACGTGGGGGTATAAAAATAAAATAGTTATTTTAATGTTATTTAATGTTAGTTATTTAATGTGTACACCACATCTGTTGAAGTTGCGTTGATTTAATGATATCGTCGCACACTGGGTTGAATAATACCAAAACAGAGGATTAATTCAAAAATTTTAGTTACTTTGTGATAAAAATTATTGATACCATATTAAAGAAGACAAAATTCAACATCAATAACTGTCAATAAAACAAGCGTTATTAATTTTCTTCTTCCGGTATATTCTCTCAAAGTTCAAAAATTTGTGTGAATTTAAAGTTTGATTGTAAAAAGTGGAGCCCTCGAAATTGCAAGTGTTTTTTTCCATTTGTTTTTCAGGAAAAAGTGTCTTTAAAAATTTATCCATTAACTTCAGGCATTAAGAAAAATATATAATATAACTTTATTTAGATAAGAGTTACACAAATATTTTTCATTTTTTTTTTTAAAAGGTCCTAAAAAAGGAAATTTTTGATAAAAATGTTGGATTTTAAAGTATTTCAGGATGACATTGGGTAAAATCGCTTATGTTGTCTGAAAGCACGTGGTTTCTGCTTTCTATTTCAAAAAATACATCTTGCAGGTTTGTGCATGAACTCAAAATAATTCATTTTTTGTTTAAAAAATAAGTAGCTTAAAAATATATTTGAAATATACAACTTTGAGTTTTCTTATTAAAAAAATGTAGGGTTAAAATATGACCCGAGCATAACATGTGTATTTTTTTTGTAACATAGTAGCAGGGTTAAAGTAGGCAAAATTAAACGTCAATAACTGTCAACACATGTATTCTTTATTTTCTTGTAATTTGTAGTAATAACGAAAATTATGTTCTATATACTATGTAACTCGGTAAAAGGTACATAGCTAATGATTACATTTTGAAGCCGCCATTTAGAATTTTAAATTTTTGACTTCGGATTCATGATCAGCGACCCCACAAATCCCAGAATACAAATTTTTACCTCCATTAAACGTTTTTTGCAGAACATAGCTTGTTCATCGCCGCCATTTTGAAGCCGCCATTTTGAATTTCAAATTTTTGACTTCATATTCTTAATCAGCGACCCCACAAAACCCTGTGTACAACATTTTACCTCATTTCAGGCCCGTAGCCAGGATTTACCTAAGGGGGGGGTTTGGATTAAAAAAAATATCGATAGTTTTTGATATCGATAAATGAAAACGTATTTTTTATATAATTACCAGAAAGATGTGAAAAATTAGTGGCTAGAAATGAACAATACTTTAAAAAATGAATTTGTAACAAATTTTTCACAATAAAGCGACAAACTTGAAAAAAAAAACACTTTAAAACTTTTTTGTACACCAAATACAAAAAACAAAAATGAATTTACTTTATTTTTGTTTATTTTATATATGTATACAAGAGGACCCGGCAAACTTCGTCCCACCCTAAAATCACGATTTCACCCGAAATTAATTTTTTATCGAACATTCATGATCGATAACAAATGGTGCCAATGGTGCCAATCGAATCAAATATTGATTGCATGAAACACTCCAATATCCCATATTAACACGGAATGTAATAGGCTGCTGTTATTCGAATTCAAAAGATTATGCTGTAATATCATTTTATTGCGAATTCTATTAGAAAATTTTTTTAGTACATTTCAATTTGAATAAAAATAGTCAGCTCAACTGTTAGTTTTGAAGCCATGAGGTGGTCTAAGGATCGATCCCCACAATGGGCAAACAAATAATTTTTTTTTAAAGTTTTTTTTATTTATTGAAATGACAGCTTTTGTGATTTTTGGAGTAAAAAATGAATACGTTGGAGCTTTCTTCAAATCTGGTTTATTAAGTGCTTAAATTGAATTTATCAACGAAATACTTATAATATATCAATATTAAAATTATTATAATATATCAATAAGAAATACGAATTTCTGATAGTTTTTTGTTATTCTAAGGAAACGAAGTTATTAGAAAAAGACGCTGTACTAATATTTTGTGCAATTTTGAAGATATGTGAATATTTTTTGACAGAATTTTCTTTTAATTATTTAGACGCACAGTTTCGCTAATTAAAGTATGCTAGTAGGATAATTTACGTTTCTTGTAAAGGGGCAGAAGAAGGGGCGTGGTCAAAACCAAGTATGCCATAACCTAATGTAGGATTCAAGTAATGTGTGTGCCGAATTTGAGTTGAATCCGTCCTGCCGTTAAGATTTGTTGGCTATTTAAAGTAGTCTGATGTGGCAATTCCCATACAAAATTACCAATTTTGATTTTTTCGATTTTTCCGCTGTTCCTTGAAGTTTTTGTAATTTTCTTTCTTTCTAAACCACATCTGTATTAAGGCAAACAATACAAAAAAGGAAATATTAAAATCGGCCCAGCCGTTTCTGAGCCTTAGCAAAACGCATTTGATTTTTATATATATAGATTAAGTCTTCTTATTTTTTTTTTTTTTTTTTGTTAATTCTAATAACACAGCGTCCGCTGTGACACTGCAATCCCTATGTATGCTTAAGGATGCACACCCATTGAACATAATAAACGTGTGTTCTATAATTTCAAAACTGTCGTTTGTTGAGCTCAATGTGTTTCGGCTATATATCTTGCTTATCTTTGCACTGTCATTTTGGAATACAGAAAGAAGCTAAAAAAAAAAATTTTCAAGACAAACTTCTAAAATGACGATAATTAATTGACGACATTTTCTCGTATTTCCTGACTTTTGTAAAGGCCGCAATGAAAAGGTTAAAAAATTTTATTTAAAAAGTTTTTATTATCATTCAGTAAAATTACCAAGAGGTTGTGATCCTGCACCTCCAAAACCAGTGCTAAAAAATATGCAAAACTTCCAATAAGCTGCATTTTCTAATTTGGAGTAAACCAACCAATGCCAACGGTTCAACCAAGTATGCTTAAATCGGAGTTTGCGAAAACCGCTGGCAGGAAAATTAAAATTTGGGGAGGCACATAAATACTTTGAAAACTTTCAAGGCGGTTCGAATCAGAAATATTGCTCATCAACTTGGAAATATCGTTATTTGGACATTGATATACTCTCGAAGTCGAAGGCAGTTCCGATAAATCAAATGATATTTCTGGAACAACTTCTACAACCATACACACAAACTTAGAGTTATAAACATTAAAAGTAAAATATTAATTCCACAACTTGTACTACCGCTTTCAACATAGCTGTCAACATTAAAGCTTTCTTCAACTGCAGGTTACAAAGGAAGTTCTGAAGGCTTTTCAGATTCCAAAGTTTCTTGAACGTTTTCTGCAATACAGATGAAATATAATATTATTCGGATTTTGTCGGTTCCGCATCGAGCAAAAAGTTAATCCATTAATATTCAATCAATGCAAACACGCTACCAAAAAAACACAGCTTTCAAACATTCAGAAATATTCGGCAACTTTTTAACACATTTACGCTTTGATAAAGGAAAAAAAAATCGTTTAAATCAAGAACTTACTTTCCACCGTTCCAGCCTTTTTTACTTCTGGTTTCTGCAGCCAATTAAGTAGAATCATTTTTGTAGTTTTGGCACAGTAAAATTAACAATAGAAACTCTTAAACTTATCTAACAAAACTCAATCAAAATTTCACCACTTTCACGTAACACCTGTTAACGCAATAAATTCTTAAATTGCTGGTGGTAGACAAAGTTCAATTGAATGTATCGAACTTTTTTCGATACTTAAGCATGTTGATGTTTTCGCTGTAGCTGTTTGCACTTGCAGTTTGCACTGTAAGAGAAAAAAGACGCACGTGCAGCAAGTATTCGCACATTGGCAACGTTATATTAATGCTAATATATTATTTTTTATACTTTTTGGACCATAAGGGGGGGTTTTAACCCTAAACCCCCCCCCCCTTGTCTACGGGCCTGCCTCATTTAAACGTTTTTTGTAGAAGTTATCTTGTTCATGGCCGCCATTTTGAAGCCGCCATTTTGAATTTTAAATTTTTGACTTCGGATTCATGATCAGCGACCCCACAAATCCCAGAATACAAATTTTTACCTCCATTAAACGTTTTTTGCAGAACATAGCTTGTTCATCGCCGCCATTTTGAAGCCGCCATTTTGAATTTCAAATTTTTGACTTCATATTCTTAATCAGCGACCCCACAAAACCCTGTGTACAACATTTTACCTCATTTCAGGCCCGTAGCCAGGATTTACCTAAGGGGGGGGTTTGGATTAAAAAAAATATCGATAGTTTTTGATATCGATAAATGAAAACGTATTTTTTATATAATTACCAGAAAGATGTGAAAAATTAGTGGCTAGAAATGAACAATACTTTAAAAAATGAATTTGTAACAAATTTTTCACAATAAAGCGACAAACTTGAAAAAAAAAAACACTTTAAAACTTTTTTGTACACCAAATACAAAAAACAAAAATGAATTTACTTTATTTTTGTTTATTTTATATATGTATACAAGAGGACCCGGCAAACTTCGTCCCACCCTAAAATCACGATTTCACCCGAAATTAATTTTTTATCGAACATTCATGATCGATAACAAATGGTGCCAATGGTGCCAATCGAATCAAATATTGATTGCATGAAACACTCCAATATCCCATATTAACACGGAATGTAATAGGCTGCTGTTATTCGAATTCAAAAGATTATGCTGTAATATCATTTTATTGCGAATTCTATTAGAAAATTTTTTTAGTACATTTCAATTTGAATAAAAATAGTCAGCTCAACTGTTAGTTTTGAAGCCATGAGGTGGTCTAAGGATCGATCCCCACAATGGGCAAACAAATAATTTTTTTTTAAAGTTTTTTTTATTTATTGAAATGACAGCTTTTGTGATTTTTGGAGTAAAAAATGAATACGTTGGAGCTTTCTTCAAATCTGGTTTATTAAGTGCTTAAATTGAATTTATCAACGAAATACTTATAATATATCAATATTAAAATTATTATAATATATCAATAAGAAATACGAATTTCTGATAGTTTTTTGTTATTCTAAGGAAACGAAGTTATTAGAAAAAGACGCTGTACTAATATTTTGTGCAATTTTGAAGATATGTGAATATTTTTTGACAGAATTTTCTTTTAATTATTTAGACGCACAGTTTCGCTAATTAAAGTATGCTAGTAGGATAATTTACGTTTCTTGTAAAGGGGCAGAAGAAGGGGCGTGGTCAAAACCAAGTATGCCATAACCTAATGTAGGATTCAAGTAATGTGTGTGCCGAATTTGAGTTGAATCCGTCCTGCCGTTAAGATTTGTTGGCTATTTAAAGTAGTCTGATGTGGCAATTCCCATACAAAATTACCAATTTTGATTTTTTCGATTTTTCCGCTGTTCCTTGAAGTTTTTGTAATTTTCTTTCTTTCTAAACCACATCTGTATTAAGGCAAACAATACAAAAAAGGAAATATTAAAATCGGCCCAGCCGTTTCTGAGCCTTAGCAAAACGCATTTGATTTTTATATATATAGATTAAGTCTTCTTATTTTTTTTTTTTTTTTTTGTTAATTCTAATAACACAGCGTCCGCTGTGACACTGCAATCCCTATGTATGCTTAAGGATGCACACCCATTGAACATAATAAACGTGTGTTCTATAATTTCAAAACTGTCGTTTGTTGAGCTCAATGTGTTTCGGCTATATATCTTGCTTATCTTTGCACTGTCATTTTGGAATACAGAAAGAAGCTAAAAAAAAAAATTTTCAAGACAAACTTCTAAAATGACGATAATTAATTGACGACATTTTCTCGTATTTCCTGACTTTTGTAAAGGCCGCAATGAAAAGGTTAAAAAATTTTATTTAAAAAGTTTTTATTATCATTCAGTAAAATTACCAAGAGGTTGTGATCCTGCACCTCCAAAACCAGTGCTAAAAAATATGCAAAACTTCCAATAAGCTGCATTTTCTAATTTGGAGTAAACCAACCAATGCCAACGGTTCAACCAAGTATGCTTAAATCGGAGTTTGCGAAAACCGCTGGCAGGAAAATTAAAATTTGGGGAGGCACATAAATACTTTGAAAACTTTCAAGGCGGTTCGAATCAGAAATATTGCTCATCAACTTGGAAATATCGTTATTTGGACATTGATATACTCTCGAAGTCGAAGGCAGTTCCGATAAATCAAATGTTAACACATTTACGCTTTGATAAAGGAAAAAAAATCGTTTAAATCAAGAACTTACTTTCCACCGTTCCAGCCTTTTTTACTTCTGGTTTCTGCAGCCAATTAAGTAGAATCATTTTTGTAGTTTTGGCACAGTAAAATTAACAATAGAAACTCTTAAACTTATCTAACAAAACTCAATCAAAATTTCACCACTTTCACGTAACACCTGTTAACGCAATAAATTCTTAAATTGCTGGTGGTAGACAAAGTTCAATTGAATGTATCGAACTTTTTTCGATACTTAAGCATGTTGATGTTTTCGCTGTAGCTGTTTGCACTTACAGTTTGCACTGTAAGAGAAAAAAGACGCACGTGCAGCAAGTATTCGCACATTGGCAACGTTATATTAATGCTAATATATTATTTTTTATACTTTTTGGACCATAAGGGGGGGGTTTTAACCCTAAACCCCCCCCCCCCCTTGTCTACGGGCCTGCCTCATTTAAACGTTTTTTGTAGAAGTTAGCTTGTTCATGGCCGCCATTTTGAAGCCGCCATTTTGAATTTTAAATTTTTGACTTCAGATTCGTAATCACGAACCCACAAACCCCTGTATACAAAATTTTACTTCCATTAAACGGTTTTTGTAGAAGTTAGCTTGTTCATGGCCGCCATTTTGAAGCCGCCATTTTGAATTTCAGATTTTTGACTTCAGATTCGTGATCAGCGACCCCAAAAACCCCCAAAGTACAATTTTTGTTTCGATAAGTGGCCCCTGTCAATTAATCGTCACTTTTGGCATAAAATACCCCACTGTGCGTCGTCTGAAATCTTCTTTGGAAATCTGTTCATTGTTGTGCTGATTTTGCAGATGACTTCTGTTGCGATCTTCCTTATGAATATGTTAAATATTGTGTTGTTTTAATTGACGTTTTAATTACTTTGCAGAACTTGAAGGCCTTGAAAAATTTCACCCATGATTCAATAACAAAAGGTTATTCGTATTTTTGACATTTTCTCCAATTGTTATACTTACTTTAAAACGTGAGCATTAGAGCAATGTAATTTGAGCGAAAAAAGCAAACGGCAGCCTTAATTACATACTGTTTGGTACTGAATTGAGTACAATTAATTTGTTCTGGTACTTTTAACAATCTATTTTCTTTGCACTTTAATAACTTACTAAACTATTTTTACTTACTTAACTTTAATGAAAACTCATTTAATATATGTATCAGAAATAAAAATATTAAAAAATAAAAATGAAATTTTTAGATTATTTGCATCAATAAATATTTAAATTGATGAGCTGATGAAATTGAATTGATAAAAACAAAGGTTCTTATCTGTTGCTGCTAAAAAATATTACTTCCTGCAAAAATAAAGTACAATAAAATTTAACGTAAATAATAAGAAACTAAAGTGTTGTTCTTCAAATCTTTAAATTTAAAAAAGTACTTTAGAATTCACGTACAGGCAGAAATTTTGCATAAATTACTAGAGTGATAACTTGAGTGATCCTATAATTTTATTTTTAGTAGCATCTTGTTTCCTACAATTCCTTGCTATGTTTTTTACTGCAATAGTCTCTTGTTAAAGTTGCGTATTCAGATTTTTTACGGCATTTAAAAAACATTTTGACAATTTCTTCGGAATAAAACACACATGGACGTACCGATTGGGAGGGTAGCAAGGTATTTCGGTCAACTGGGACCTTTAAGTCGCAACTTTGTTTTTTAATACAACATAGCTGAATTAACTAAAGTTACTCATCTGTTCGATCAATATAAATAAATTTTAAAGGAAAGTGAGTTGGCCGACTGAAGTTAGTTTAAGGTACGACTGAAAGTGAATTCGCCAAGTGAAGTTCGTGTAAGGTACGACTAAAAGTGAATTGGCCGACTGAAGATAGTTTTGGGTATGACTTAAAATTAAATAGCCGACTAAAGTTGGCTTTTCTTATGAAAATGACAGTAAAAGGTACAACTGACTTCGATGCGTTCATAATTATTGTTAATAAACATCAATATTTTAAACAAATTTCAGTAAAAAATAACAATTAGGACGGATCTAAAAAAATAAAGGGCTGTAAACTACTGTTTACCCCCGATTGTCAAAACATTTTTGATTGTTAAAATAAGCATACGACAAAAAATACGAATAACCTTATATTATAACATTATCACCAACAAGCAAAACCTTTTGAAAACAATTTTAGAACAAGCAATATTTTTTTTTTAGTAAATATTTATTTGCAATCTATTTTGAATAAATATTCACGGCTATCGGAAATTTTAACGTGAATCATTCACCACTCACCACCAGCGTTGCCGCTTTGGTTGAATTCTACCAAAAGTGGTCGATTTTTTTCTTCAAATCGGCTTTTGGTAGATTGGTATTTTTTTCAATTTGGTTGATTTTGGTAGATTTTTTTATTTTTGAAGACATTTAAAATTTTTTGCATATGAAACTCACAGATATGAAAAAAAATGTATTTCACAACCTTTGGTTAACCTTTTGAAAATAATGGATTACATTTTTTTTGGCAAGTTCTTAACGCTGCGGCCACACGAGATAGTTTTTCCATGACAATTGAGAATACGTATATTCTGTCAAATCATTGCCGGCAACCAAGCAATTGTCGATTGTGACGTAGGTGGCCTGACAAAAGCATGGCAATAGCATGACAATGAATGTTATTTCATTATATTTATAATTTTTCTGTGTCGCTGTAACCACCCCTAGCCTAAAATTTTTGGCATAAATGAAGATGAATAAAAACTCAACATTTTCCCTTTTTTTTGTGCACCAACCACGATTATTTACGTCAATTTCAATACAAACGTCAAATTATTGCCAATGTTATTGCCAGCCTATTGTCATGCTGACAACTGCCTGGCAATAGATTGGCAATTGCCAAAGCTTGCTTGTATTGGTGAAAAAGTGTGACAAAATTGTCACGTGTGGCGGCCGGGTAAGTCAAGATGAAAGCTGCGTTCAAGAAGAAGTCTGCTAGCAGTTTTGAATTTTTTGTTTTTCAAAAATTATCGGTTTTTTTGCCGCAACTTTTCGTCAAGGCGAAATATCTATTTGAGCTCAGAATTTCGCCTTCATAAAAAATTGCAGCCAAAGCCCATTATTTTTGACAGAAAATTTTTTTCAAATCCAAACCACTGACAGACGGCCAGACTGATTCCGAAGTCTTATGGACCTAATACCTTCTTGAATACAGCTTTCACAAAATGAGTGGAAATATGAGTTCAAGCCACTTTATAGCTTTGTGATTTAAGGGAAATGAATTGTTATATAAAATTTAAAAGTTTTTTTTTAACATATATAAATTATATATGATATATTATAGAAATTAATTAATTTATTTATGCCTTTTAATAGAAATTAATTTGTATTTTAGGCTAAAGAATTTTTGTTTTAAATTATTAAATACACGTTTTAAGTATAATATAATATAAGTGAGTTTTTATTTTCGTGTGTTTGAAGTTAAGTTGAAATTTGATGTAATGTAACCATCTAGATAGTTTAGTTAAAAGTTGATGTAAGTGTGGGCATCTAGATAATCCTATACTATTTCGTAAAGAGTATTAAGCTCTTTTCTTTTGGTAGATTTCTTTTCCATTTGGTAGATTTTTTTTAAGGATTTTGGTAGCTTAAATTTTGTTTGAGTGGCAATCCTGCTCACTACCCGCTACTCGCAATAAAATAAAGTTGGTCTCGGCAAATTCACGCGAGTAAAAGTAACGACTTGTCAAACCTGTTATTGTGATTGCTTACTTCAGAAGTTGTGTTTTAATTTTTATAAAAGTTAGTGCATATGTAAATCTAAAAAATCTTATTGAAATTGAGAAATAAATATAAAAAAATGCATAATGTTAAATTCATGTTTACTAGTACTTCTGACTGAAGAAGAAAGCAGAGCTCAACAAGGAAACGAACGTCGTGCATTGAAAGATAAAGCAAACCCTTTAGAAATGACGGATAACATGTAAGCGTAGGAAACCTGCTTCCGTATGGAATTACATTAAATAAATACTTTAATTTCCCAGGCTTACAAAACATTTCAGAGTTAAAAAAATCATTTTCAAATACTTGCTCGACGAGTTGTCAACGTTGCCTCCAAACAAGAAAAGCTTTGCCATTTCACCGATTGTAAAACTCAGCGCTTGTTTGAAATTTCTAGCTGAGGGAGGTTACCAGAAAGGAGTAGGCAAAGACGATGATGTTTGCTTAGCGCAATCGAGCTTTAGTGAGGTTCTATCGGAGGTGTGAAATACCTTCGAAAATATTCTACGTCCAAAGTGGATATTGTGGCGAAATGATGGTGAAAATAAAAAAATCACCCAAAAGTTTTATGAAAAATTCAAGCTACCAGGCGTTGTGGGCTGTATTGACGGTGCGCATGTAAACATTGTCGCACCTTTTGAAAGTCGCCACCTCTTTTACAATCGCAAGGGAGCGTTTAGTATTAATGTGATGGTGGTAAGTTGTGTGCAATAAAATAATCATAAGAATATAACATATACTTAAAAGATATGCGATCACGACATGACGATTAGGTGTATTGATGCCGCTCATCCTGGAACATCTCATGATGCTTTAATTTGGAACGTGAGCAAAATAAGAGCTAGTATGGAAGAAATTTATTTGTCTGGAAACAGAAATATTTGGTTACTTGGTGAGTAAATTTGATTAGATTTTAATCGCAGTATCTGAAATTCACGTTAAATAGGAGATGCTGGTTATCCTCTGGAGCCGTGGCTTATGACGCCCTATAGAAATCCTGGATCCTCATATGAAAGTAAATAAAACGACACTCATTCCGAATGCCGAAATATAGTGGAGAGAACCATCGGCGTATTAAAGAATCATTGGAGGTGCCTCCTAGGTGGGAGATAATTACACTATGCTCCAGACAAAGCTGCAAAAATTATTAATGTGTTTGCTGCCTTGCATAATATTTGTATCGAATATAAATGCGGTACTGATGAAATAAACATTACTGAAGTAATTGATGCAATAGATTTAAATGAATTTTCAAATGAGAGATACTCAAAGGTTGCGCAACACATTCGAATGCAAATTGCAAATTATTTTTAACTACTATCATTCTTTGTACCATAACTTTTTAACTATAATTTTTTTATTAAGTTATTTCAAGAAAAAATATGAATCTTTTAAATGTTTTTATTTAATTTTGTAAAAGGAAAGTTGGAGAAAATTTCAGTTCGTAAACTGTCACGGTGTGACTTAGAGACACTAATACAAAACACATAATTATTTTATTGAAAAACAGAAAGTTTAATACAAAATATCGTTCATGGAGAATTAATATCTTTTATTAAAAAGAAAAATGAAATTATTTATAAATAATGTGGACATTTTCATTAAACTATTTATTTGCACATTTAAGGCAAACTACACTTTTCTGTAAATGCTCTTTACTCATGGGTTTCTGACTATAAACACGGAATTGCTTAGAAAATCGTCCTTTCTTATAAGAGGAACAGTTAGGTTGACGCCTCTTTTTGATTATACTGTCGATGCATTCGAAGCTGGGTTTCATGATGAGTTTTCCATTATCACGTGTTTTGCAGATACCAGTGTCTAAGAGTCACTACGTGACAGTTCATTTTATTTTTTTATATTTTGTGCATCTGATTCATTCAGCCTGACATGAATAGGGTTAAAAAACCAAAGATCAGAATTAAACAAAACAAAAATTAAAACCAAAAGGCATTTTTTTATGATTATAATAATAGTCTGATTCAAATTATATTCAGGTGACGATTCAATACTTCCAAGTTTCTGTGCCTCAATTTCTGAACGACTTTTTTCTATTAGCACTTCTACTAATTAAAATTTTTACGCTTTCAATCGTAACATCTAGAGCACTTTGCGATTTGCGACGCTTGGGAGTATTGATGGGGTTTGATTTGGCTTGTGTGATGTTGGTTGCGTTCACAGAAGGTGATCTGGTATCTTCAGTGCTACTCACTTCATTGGTGAAAAAGATCAGGATTAACGAAACGTTCTACAGCTGATAATAAGTTGGAAGATCTGATCCTCCGTGAGGCTCAATTTGAATTGTTGGTTTCAGTCGAAAAATAAAAATTATATTCACCATTAGAAAATAAGCGAGTAAGTTAATAAGAAAAAAAAAATATTTATTCACCCCGCTCTTTTGCCGATAGGTGCATTTTTTAACAAGTTGAAGCCATTCACTTAGAAAGTCATTCACAATAGGGTGAACTAAAAATATGAATGTACTTGCCCGAAAATTGAGTTACCGATAGCCGTGACTAATCAAATTATTTGAATGTATATAAGAAGTCACAGGGATTGGAAAGCTTCATAAAACTTTGCAATATACATAAATTACATTCATATAAAATTTTTAAAGATTAAATAATTTATGATAATTAATGAATAAATAATATGAAAACAATTAATAATATTAATAACATTTTTAAGTATTAGTTTTTAAATGTAATAAAATAACTATGAAAATTAACAATATTAACTTCATTTTCTAAATGGAAGATCGAGTGGATGAAATCTTTTTAATCGTCTGACTTCGGTGGTCTTATCCAGGAGCGAAATAGCCAAGGGATTGATATGATCACTTAGACTTTGCAAGTATCTTTCGCTGAATTTCCTTATCTCGTCCTTTACTTTTGGCATGGAAAGATCTCTCTGTATGGATTTAAAAGTAACAAACCAGGGAGCGTTTGTAATAAATCGAAGCGTTATTGACTGGTAGCGTTCTAGAATTTCGATGTTAGAGTTGCTAGTAGTTCCCCAAAGCTGAAGTCCATATGTCCAAATATGTTTAAGTATTGTTTTTTATAATTTATTTTTTTTCTGTAGATTGAGTTTTGATTGTGGATTAATTAGCCAATAGAGTTTTCTGTTTACCAGATTCAGCTGCTGCCGTTTTGCTACTATGTGTTTTTTCCAGGCAAGACGGCTGTCAAGGTTTAATCTGAGATACTTCCCAGAATTATTTGCTGGAATTTTTATGCCATAGATTTGAATTGCAGGGCAGTCGCCTCACCTTAGAGAAAATGTTACATGAACAGATTTTTCTGCATATATTTTTATGTTCCAATTTGATAGCCACACGTATCACAAATCATCACGATACACAAATAGCAGTATCGTCTGCGTATGTTGCTACAGTTACACTTTCGCTAATGGGCATGTTTGAAGTAAAAATTGTGTAAAGTGAGTGATGCCGGCATTTTTTTTTTTTGTATATGTTCGATATGTTCAAGGTGGGAAAAGAAAATATCTTTGGTCCAACAGTCGGAAAGTTCAGCCTCCACTACAATACCTCCGATAACGGAATGAGGCTGATTGACTTTGCCGCAGTGCGAAACATGTTCGCTAGTAGCACTAGATTTAAGCATCTCAATATTCATAAAGCAACTTGGCTGTCTCCTGATCAAAAGACGCGCAACCAAATTGATCACGTTTTGATTGACGGAAGGCACTCTTCCAGTGTTTAAGATGTACGCACGATCCGTGGTGCCAATATAGACTTTGATCATTATCTTGTCGCAGCCAAGATCCGTACACGCCTGTGTATAACCAAGAATGCGTGTAATCCAGCACAGAGAAAGCTAGACGTCGACAGCAAACAGCCGAAGACTTCGCTACTCGACTCTCCTGCTTCAAGAAAGCACTCCTACGATCGACGATATATGCGCGCAGTGGAATCATATTTCCCACTCTATGCGTACGGCTGCCGAAGAAGTGATTGGCTATCACCGCCCTCGCCGAAACCAGTGGCACGACCAAGAGTGTCGCGACGCCACTGCAGAAAAAGACGCCGCCTACAAAGCCACCCTGCAGTCGGTTGTAACGCGTGCTGCTAAAGAGCGATACAAAGAGAAGAGGAGGGAAGAGAGACGCATTTTCAGGCGAAAGAAAAGGGAAGCGGAAATGCGTGAGTGCGAGAAAATTGAGATGCATGGTGACAGGAATGAGGTCCGAAAATTTTTCGAAAAAATAAGACGCCTGGCCGATGGTTTCAAGACCGGGGCCTCTTCCTGCAAGGATGAAAATGGGAATCTAGTGACAGATATCCAGAGTACACTGATGATGTGGAGGGAACACTTCTCTAGGCTTCTGAATGGCGACGACGACAACAATCCCGCCAATAGAGATGATATCCCGGAATCCCCAGTTTTGGACGACAGCGTTGAAGTTCCGCTGACCGACCATAGTGAAGTCTTGAAAGCTATAGCTCGGCTTAAAAACAACAAAGCCGCAGGAGCCGATGGCTTGCCTGCTGAGCTCTTCAAGAATGGAGGCGAAGCTCTATTTAAATGCATTCATGAGCTTCTATGCAGAATATGGTCAGAAGAATGAATTCCAAACGATTGGAACCTCAGTGTGCTGACTGAAAGACTGAAGCCCATCGTAAACCAGCTGATTGGACCTTATCAGTGTGGCTTCAGACCTGGAAAATCCACCATAAACCAGATATTTACACTACGACAAATCTTGGAGAAGACCCTAGAAAAACAAATCGACACACATCATCTTTTTGTCGATTACAAAGCCGCCTTCGACAGTCCAGTAAGGAATCATCTATGTCTGAATTTGGTATTCCTGCAAAGCTTATCCGCTTTTGCAGAATGACACTGAGCAACACCAGCAGCATAGTTAAAATCGGGAAGGACCTCACTCCTACATTCGATACCAAATGAGGTTTTAGACAAGGTGATTCCTTATCGTGCGACTTTTTCAACCTAATGATGGAGAAGATCATCCGAGCTGCTGATTTGAGACGCAGTGGCACGATATTCTACAAAAGTATTATGCTGCTGGCGTATGCTGATGATATCGATATCATTGGCCATAATACGCGCGAAGTCAGTGCAGCATTCTCCAGGTTAGCGAAAGAGTCGAGTCGAATGGGTCTTGTAGTGAACGCATATAAGACGAAATACCTAGTGTCAACAAATAAACAGTCCCAGCGTCTTGGAAACCACGTCACTGTTGACAACATCTCCTTCGGGGTCGTTAAGGACTACGTCTACCTGGGATCCAGCGTAAACTCTTTCAACGATGTCAGTATTGAGATAAAGCGAAGGATAACTCTTGCCAACAGGTGTTACTTTGGGCTGAGTAGGCAATTGAGAAGCAGAGCTCTCTCTCGACGAACAAAACTCACGCTCTATAAGTCACTTATCATGCCCGTCCTATTATATGCAGCACAAACCTGAACGTTGAGCAGTTCTGATGAAAAGACTTTGGGAGCATTCGAGGGAAAGATCCTTCGTAATATCTTCGGTCCAATCTGCGTCAATGGCGAGTACCGAATTCGATGGAACCACGAGCTTTATGAGATGTACGCTGACATTGACATAGTTAAGCGCATTAAAATCGAGCGGATTCGCTGGCTAGGTCATGTTGAGCGAATGGAAAACGACGCTCCAGCGAAAAAAATATTCGATTCAGTGCCCGGTGGTGGTCAACGCAGAAGAAGACGCCCACATCTTCGTTGGAAGGATCAGGTGTTGGATGACCTGACCACGCTGGGTGTTTCCAACTGGCGCCAGCAAGCGCAAAACAGAAATGGCTGGCGCAATTTCTTATACGAGGCCAAAACCGACTTACGGCTGTAAGCGCCAGATAAGTAAGTAAGTAAGTAAGAAGTTTTTTAATTTTGCATAGCAGCGCAAGATGCCAGACTCTGTCAAAGGCTTGTTGCACGTCTAAAAATACTGCACTGTAGTATTTTTGTTTTCAAAAGATTCTTGAATAACGTTTAGAATACGATGAATTTGATCTGGAATGCCATGATTATGCCTAAATCCCAATTGGTATTCAGAAATGATGTTATTTCTTTCCAAAACTGGATTTAATCGTCGCAAGAATATTTTTTTAAATATCTTGGAGAAAAAAACCAGCAAACTTATTGGTCTGTAAGATGATACAACATGTTTGGGTTTGTGTATCATAATGATTTCAGCGCATTTTCACTAGGTTGGATATGACTTAAAATCAAGACGGCATTGAATATATACGTCAAAAATATGATACCCTTTTGTGTTAAATGTTTGCAAAAATTTGCATCAATAAGGTCAAATCTAGGTGATTTTTTCAAATTAAGTTTATTTACTTCATTTTCTACTTCCTTGGAAGTAATATGCTTTATTGGAAAATCCATTTGGGAGGGGCTATCAACAAATTTCTGTACCGCGCCACAATTCATGCTCATCACACTTAGAATCATTAATCTATATATATAAAAAAGGAGTTTATGTTTGTAAGGCCGCAATAGACTCCTAAACTACTCATCCGATTAGCATGAAAATTTGTGTATAGAAGTTTTTTGGTACGGTGCGTGTTCGTGGGCTATCAATTTTGATCCACCTTGAACACCAGAGGGCGCTGTAGTACAAATTTTTTACAAAACTGCCTAAAACTCCTAAACTGCTAATGCGATTAGAATGAAAAGTGATATACAGTGGGTTTCTTATACGTTAAGTGTTCTGCTGCTATCGTTTTTGACCTATATTGAACACCAGAGGGCGCTATAGTACAAATTTTTTACAAAACCACCTAAAACTCCCAAATTGCTCATGCGATTAGAATAAAAATTGGTATATAGTAGTTTTCAGGTACGATGAGTTTTTTAGCACTATCTTCTTTGACCCACCTTGGACACCAGATGGTGCTGTAGCACAAATTTTTTACAAAATCGCATATTTTTAGTTGTTTTCTTATGTAACATGTGCAAATATTTACAAAATATTAAATATTTCTTAAATTTAGTAAAATTAAAAAAATTTCCGTTATTTTGACATCAAAAACATGAACATATCTTGAAAACTATGAAAAATTTTACTACAACGATATATTTAATGCAACATCGTTGCTCAAAAATGAGAAAAAAACAATCAGAAATTTAATTTTGCGACTTTCGAGTCAAATATCTCCGCTGCTTTTGTATTCATTTTGTTAAATTTTCTTTTGTCTTAAAGCTTCATCAAAGTACTATGAAAACCTTTTTGCAAAAATACCGTTAGTTGAGTAAATATATTTTAAATATTTTTTTCAAAAAAGGTCTGAAATATTGGAGTTTTCCTCACAAAAAGGCTCAAAATTTGTTTTTGTTGAAAAAATAATTTAAATTCAAATTCGCAAATTTTCAACTCTATTTAAAAATTATAACATTTATAGGCAAAAGCTATTTCAATTTTACACAAAAATTAAAAACCATTTCTGTGATTCAAAAAACAAGGCTACCCCTTGATTTTTTTGAAGAAATTTTTTTTTTCTAATATTGTGGTTTTATATTTTTGAATAAATTTACAAGCTAAAATAATAATTTATTAAAAAAAATTATCTCAGTATCTCTTACCAATCAAAAGTTATAGCCAATAACCTTTATTCAAAATATATATACAAAAAGCAAAATGATGTCTGTGTGTTGGCTGGAAACTTCAAAATTGCTGAGTCGATAGAACTGAAATTTTGGCAGTACATTTTTTTCAAGCACAAGATGGTTTTAATTTCTGTCACACCCCTTTTACCGCCCACAAATCAATAAAAATGCTATATTTCCTATGGTTTTCGTCGATTTGGCTACATTTTGGTAATTTAGTTTGTATGCTCACTGTCGGCAACTGTACTAAAACTGGATAATGTCCATCTACTAGAAAACTGGGACGGGCATTATATAAGGGGGTGTGGCTCCGCCCATACAATTAAAATTTGTATTATCGAATAGCTTTGAAAGTAAAAGTAGCAGTATTTACATACAAACTCAAAACGGAGTTACTATTTAAACTGTAACTGTAACTGGGAAACTGTAACTGGCAGTGGAAAATGACAGTGGTGTTAAACTATGGGTCTAAGAAAAGTTTCGAATATAATTATTATGTTGCGATATAATTGCTGGGTGCAGCAACGCGTGCCGGGAAAAGCTAGTAGTTTATAAAAATTTACCAGTTGCATAATTTTTATAACATTTTAGTCTTTTTAGTTTTAGAATATTGTTTTGTCGGAAGGGTTTCCATTTTCTTCTTAACTGTCTTTTAACCCTAATCATTTTTCTGATTTCTGAAGAAATTTGCAGACCCCTGTTTGTCTTTTGATTATTTCGAATACCTTGTGATGCTACAGAACTAGCTTCGTGAATTAATTTTATAAAGTTTTCCACTGCATTGTCGATTTCGATGCAGGTTTTTAAACTTGACTTTAGATTTATATTATTGTCCATCCATTATTGAAGGCATTGTACATCCATTTCATGTGAGAGGATTCTAAAGCTGGGAATACTATCTATATCTGTAGAAAAATTAACAAGCATTGGCGAGTGGTCGGAACTTAAATCATTGGTATCAGATATGGGCAAATCCCGAAAATGGTCCACCAAGTGTGAGAAACTAAAGATGCTCACTTTGAGGAGCATTATTGTTTATAAAAAGCTTAATATATCTACATTCAAGTTCCGAATTATTTTTTCTTGAGTTTTTATGTAATAAAAAAATAAGTGATTCACCGTCAATATTCGAGTTAAGTTTTTTTTTTCATTTTTTTCAGGTTGTATTACTGATGTAAGAAAGCTTTTTATATAAAAGCTTTACTTATCAAAGTTTTTTATTTCCCTTGGCACTTCTTTCTTCGAAAATTGGTGCCATAATAGGTTTCACAAGATTTTGGTCATAACGGTATATTTTGCAATATTAATGCTCTGTTCTGACGTCCGACACATAAAAAGGGTTTTATTTAGATAAAATTGTTAAATCAAATTAAAAACGAAAATTGAAACCTGTTACAAAGCAAGTTTTCATATCAACTGGGCATCCGAATGGTAGGCGATATTTTTAAATAGAATTAACGTGGAAGTAACTTTTGTATATTATTTTTGTCTATATATCTTCTTCTTATATATAAAAATGAAATACGTGTGCGTTAGTCTTGCTAAGGCTCAGAAACGGCTTGGCCGATTTTAATAATTCTTTTTTTGTATTATTTGCCTTAATACAGATGTGGTTTAGAAAAAAAGAAAATTACAAAAAACTCGAAGGAACAGCGGAAAAATCGAAATTGGTAATTTTGTATGGGAATTGCCACATCAGACTACTTTAAATAGCCAACAAATCTTAACGGCTTAACGGATTTAACTCAAATTTTGCACACACATTACTTGAATCTAGATAAGGTTACAGCATACTTTGTTTTGACCACGCCCCTTCTTCCGCCCCTTTACAAAAATCGCAATTTGTCCTGCTGGCGTACTTTTATTAGCGAAACTGTTCGTCTAAATAATCAAAAGAAAATTCTCTTATTGTAACACCAAAAGCATTCACATATCTTCAAAATTGCACAACATTTTAGCACAACGTCTTTTTCTAATAACATCGTTTCCCTAGAATAACAAAAAACTATCAGAAATTCGTATTTCCTACTTTCGATGAAAATAACTCCGTTGTTTTTTTTAATATATTTCATTCAATTTCTTTTCGTTGATAAATTTAATTTAAGCACTTAATAAACCCCTATTTGAAGAAAGCTCCAACATATTCACTTTTAACTCCAAAAAGAACACAAAAGCTGTCATTTCCATAAATAAAAAAATTAAAAAAAATATATTATTTGTTTGCCCTTTGTGAGGATCGAGCCTTAAACCAAAACTGACGGTTGAGCTGACTTTTTTTATTCAAATTGAAATGTACAAAAATTTCCTAATAGAATTTGCAATAAAATGATATGATAGCACAATCTTCTGAAATCGAATTATAGCAGCCTATTATATTTTTATAAGACAAAAACCAATCGTGTTTTTATCTTCTATTCTCTGAATATTTAATTATCAATTGCCGTGCGTTGGTCTTGCTAAAACTCGGAAATGGCTCGGCCGATTTTAATAATTATTTTGTATTTGTTCGCCACAATACTGATGTGGTGTAGGCAAAAAGAAAATAAGGAAGGAAGGAAAAGAATCGAAAGAATTGAAATTGGTAATTTTTCGTGTCGTACAGTGTTCATTACAACTCCAAGGAGGGGACGAGCCTGACATAGGTCTACGAAATCAGTCAAATGCTAGGCGAGCTTATACACGTTTAAGCCACACAGCAGCGAGTGATGGATATGAAAACAATTAGATTGTCATGTCCGAATAAGTGTCATATATAAAAAAAACAGAGTGGCATACATAAGAACCCTTTTTTTGTTTTTTTTTTTTGTTCGTTTCCGCACAAGGTAGCTTTTAACAGCAAAAAATTGGAATTTTCTCGGAAAAATCGATGTTCCATACATTTTGTATGGAAAAATAAAAAATAAAAAAAAAACTCGATTTTAATTTCATAATTCAAAATGCAATTTCTGCACAATTACATTCGTTCAAATCAGTTGTTTGTGTCCAGACGAAGCAACCAATTATCGAATAGTGTTGCTGAATTCATTGGTTTGCAAGGATTACCACCACATAATGTACCACTGAAGGTTGGATCTGTTATTATCATGCTTCGGAGCCTGAATCAATCCAAATTCTGCAAGGGTAAAAAATCGGTCGTGAAGCAACTCAAGAATAATGTTTTTCAAGCATAGATGAACGCATTTGAGTAGGCCAATTCAAGGGCGAGGAAGTGCACATTCCAAGAATTCAATCAATGAATCACAACGCCAATCTTTTGAATTAATTATGTCACTGTGTGCTGGATTAAATCAAATATAAACTTATTTTATACCTTAAGAATAAAAAGAACATACGAGTAATAATAATATATAGTATATAAAGATAATGGAGCGCAAAGCAGTACGATCATATAAAGAGAGAGAGCAAGTAGACTATGCAAATGCAGCTTATTTTACACCTGTAGCATGGAGGTGCATTCAGTTTTTTAGATATAAATAAGCGGACGGAAGTTCCACTCACAAATTTATATGGAAAAAATATAAATGTTGCTCAAATAAATGTTAGTGCAAAACAATGTGTCTTAAATTATTTGTAAAAAATGCACGTATAATATGTTTATAACTATTAATCTTGAGTTCCTAAGCTTCTTGCATGGCTTACAATATATGACATGTTCGCGTGTTGGAAAGCCTTAATCTTTGTTTACTTTTGCTAATGTTGTCTATCAAAAAGCATTGAATTGATCTGACATGTGATTCCCTCAACCTCCTTACATTCCGTGTAAATAAGGGATATAAGAGTGTTTCATTCAATCAATAATTGAAATTCGATTGGCACCATTTGTTATCAATCGTGAATGTTCGATAAAAAATTAATTTCGGGTGGGATCGTGATTGCTCGGAATTATTTCAATAAAAAAATTAATTCAGGGCGGGACGAAGTTTGCCGGGTCCTCTAGTTTCTTTTATAATATTTATATTTATATTTATAAATACACCAAGGTCATATTCAAATTTAATATTGAATTTAATATTGATATTCTGGGAGAGCACGTCCATATTAATGTTAAGGACAATGGCCCTTAGTAATAAAGAAATTCTAAGTAAAATTTATCTTAAACTCGACTTTAACGTTCAATCGGTAGTAATAATAACAAAAAGTCACTTCTAATTTAGAAAACATCTAGTTGTGGCTCGCCGGCTTCTAAGTCAATTTTAAAGTGACATTTGAAATTATTGCGGTGAATATGGACGATGAAAGAATATTTATTGATCTAGAAATAATAAATGATTTAGAGCTTAAGGAAACATAAGAAGCAACTTACTTTTATAGCGGCTTCCATTTGTTTTACTTGATGTATGCAAAAATTATTAATAAATAAAATTAGCTGTCAAAAGCAAACAGAACAAAGGGTACGTTCAGAGATGAAATTTAAGATCAGTTCACAGTATAAGGACTGAAGTCGACTTTTGTTTGATTTCTTTTATTACTATGAAAGGTAGCTTAGAATCACCTACCTAAATTTGAGTTTAGAAGCGAGTTTTTACGTTTCTATTACTAAGGGCCAATATGAATAGTTGTGTGTTTATCACAAAAACAACAAAGTTTTTCATAACAAATTTGAACCACACCTTTTAGGTGTACCATCAATTAACTAGCTGAACCCTAAAACGGAAGTGTGGAAAAGGGAGGAGCTAACAACAAATAAGGGGTCGTTCATAAGCTACGTTACCAATTTAGGGGGGTAGAGGGGTTTTAAAATGTACTACGATAAGTAACGATAGGGGGGGAGGGGGTCTCACATATAGTAACGTGACCAAAAATAGAAAAACTTGAAAAAATTTAAATCCTGAAATCAGTTCAAGATTGTGTCCTATATTTGTATTGCGGCTTGTATTTCGTTTCAAAAACATCAATGAATAAATACGTTTTAATATTATGTTGATATGGGCTTTGGCCGTAGTATATAAAAACAAACAAAACGTAAGTTAAGGTTTTTGGTTTTTATTCTTATTTTCCAATATTTCGGAACAAGTATATGTTGGCACTACAAAATCTAAATTAAAAACTAGATTATCTGCACATTAATCTGACATTAAATCAAAACATGAACAAAAAACAGCACTTGCGTCCCACTCTATCAAAAACAACCATGATACCATTCAATTTGAATGAATTTAGTTTATATGTACTGCATATAAACTAAATTACCAAAATGTAGCCAAATTGGCAAAAACCGTAGGAAATATAGCATTTTTATTGATTTTTAGGCGGTAAAAGGGGGTGTGACGTGTGACAGAAATTTAAGCTATCTCGTACTTGCAAAAAATGTACTACCAAAATTCAGCTCTATCGGCTCAGTCATTTTGAAGTTTCAAGCCATCACACAGACAGCGATTTGCTTTTTGTATATATATTTTTGATAAAGATTATTGGCTATAACTTTTGATAATTTTTAATTCTAAAGATAATTTTTTCTAATAAATTAATTTTTTAGCTTGTATATTTTTTCAAAAATATAAAAACACAATATTGAAAAAAAAAATTTGGTTCGAAAAAATCAAGGGGGGGCCTTGCTTTTTGAATCAGAAAAATGGGTTTTAAATTTTGCGTAAAATTGAAACAATTTTTGCCTATGAATGTTAAAGCTATTAAATAGAGTTGATAATTAGCGAATTTGAATTTAAATTATTTTTACAACAAAAACAATTTTGGAGCCTTTTTTTGAGGAAAACTCTACTCAACTAGCGTTATTCTTGCAATAAGGCTTTCATAGTACTTTGATAAAGCTATAAGACAAAAACAAATTTAACTAAATGTATAAAAAAGCAGCGGAGTTTTTTGAATCGAAAGTCACAAAAATAAGTTTTTAATTGTTTTTTTCTCATTTTTGAGCAACGATTTTGCATTATATATATGGTTGTAGTAACATTTTTCATAGTTTTCAAGATATGTTCATGTTTTTGATATCAAAATAACGGACATTTTTTGAATTGAACTTAATTTAAGAAGTATTTTTTATTTTGTAAATATTTGCATATGTAACCTAAGAAAACCACTAAAAATATGCGGTTTTGTAAAAATTTGCACTATAGCACCATCTGGTGTCCAAGGTGGATCGAAGAAGATAGTGCTGAAAAACTCATCGTATCTGAAAACCCATATGTACCAATTTTCATTCTAATCGCATGAGCGGTTTGGGAATTTTAGGTGGTTTTGCAAAAAAATGTGTTCTACAGAGCGCTCTGTTGTTCAAGTTGGTTAAAAAAAGATAGCAGAAAAACACTCAACGTACTTGAAAACTACTATATAACAATTTTCATCCCAATCACATGAGCGGTTTGTGAGTTTTAGCGAGTTTTGTAAAAAATTTGTGCTACAGCGCCCTCTGGTGTTCAGGGTGGATAAAAATTGATAGCCCACAAACACGCACCGTACCAAAAACTTCTATACACAAATTTTCATGCCAATCGGATGAATAGTTAAGGAGTCTATTGCATAGTTATATACAAAAACTTCTTTTTTATATATATATGTGGTGACTCAATACCACCACATATAAACACCGCATCACAACATACAACTTTAATAATATTCACTTACACATTTATTTTAAAAAATATTATTTAAGATTTTGAAATTGTCAAGTTTTATTTATCAAAAATTTTGTATTTTAAATTAGATATAAAATTGTGTTCGTTGAATAAAGACTTAAAAATATATTGTAAAAAAATAAAATATAAATAAGAACTTCAAAAAATATAATTTTTGTGAACATCCACAAAGGGATCCACAACTGGCGATCCTGCCAGGAGGAATTAAACTGAGGAAACATAATCAACAAAAAAAAAACCAAAAAACCAAAAATCAACAGAAGAAAAACCAAAATTTGAAACACAAAAAAAAAGAGACTTTAGAACTAAAGCGCCGTCAACAACTTCGCAAGATTGTCTGCCGAATCAACATCCAGAACTGAAAAACAAACAGCCGCTGTATACCTCACGCATTACTTATGCTCGAAGTATATTCATAAATAACGCCAACAATAATACCACTATCACCGTTAACATCAACAACATCATCGACCAACAACAAGCAAGACCCTACACCTGCCGGTAAGGTGGAACAGGCAACAACAACAACATTAACAAAGACAATATCAGCAGAATAAACAACAACAACAGAAAGCTATCATATATAGCAGCAGCAACAACAATAACAACAACAGCAGCAAAATAATTTACAACAACAACAACAAAAACAACAATAACAACAGCAGCAGCAAAGTTAACAACAACAACAACAACAACAACAACAATAATAACAACAAAAACAACAACAACAACAGCAACAATAACAAAAATTGGTATATTAATTTTTTTATTATTTCAAAAATTGTATCAAATTTTGTAATTTTTTTTTGACATGTTATAAAATTTTTTACAGGTTGCTTTTTTAATATAGATTCTCACGAGGCACACACCGTAGATTCTATAACGTATTTAAGAATATAGGGTCGGAAGAAACCTATATTCTCACTTACGTAGGCACTCCACTGCACTAGGAAACACATTTTAGGAAACACACTTTAGGAGACACATTTTGAGGTACACGATGAGTCTTTCACACACACCACCACCCCACCCCAGACAACCCCCCACTCCCTTACATACTTCTAACCCTCTCTCACATCTCTCTCATTTCGGCGAAGGTGACCATCGCCCTCTCATACAACTCCAAACGGATCTTGTCAATCCATTTGATGCACCAATTCATCCTGAAGTACAAGCAACGTCAGTAAAATTGCCACAATTTTGGACCACTTGTCCCGACGCATGGTTCGCACATGCAGAAATACAATTTCAGGCAAAAGGAATTACTGCTGACAAGACAAAGTATGAGGTAATTATAACAGTGCTAGACTTCATAAAGAAACCTCCATCCTCAAATTTGTATGAAGGCTTAAAGAGAACTTTGATTGACCGACACTCTTTAAGTGAAGCCAAGAGGTTCGACAAAATCTTGTCTGGCACCGAGATGGGTGACCAAAAGCCATCTCAATTTTATAGGTCACTAATTATGTTAGCCGGTACTACAGTCGATAGTGGCTTAGTTTATAAAATTTGGCTTCGCAAGCTCCCCAAAAGCCTTAATATTGCTTTGACCGGATCTAGTCATAGAGAGCTAGAGGAACTATTGAAACTAGCTGACAATTTGTGGGAAGTTATGTCAGAATCCGAAGTCGGTTCATTTGGCAATAATGCCCAGCGCATGACAAAAAACACCCAAAACTCCGAGCTTGCGATGATAACGCAATCGTTTGCTGAAACAACGTCAAAAATTCTAGAAAGTTTCAACAAACTAGCAATTGAGGTCCAAGAATTAAAAAACGAACGATACCGGAATAATTCACGTTCGAACGCGAGAGAAACTAATTTTCGAAGATTTTCAAGACGTAGATCCCCGTCAAGAAGTGTGTCACGACAACGACCTGCCAACTGGGTATGTAGATACCATTTTAGGTTCGGAAGGGCAGCTAGACAATGCGAACAACCATGCTCATTCGGTCAAAACGACACCCAACACAACATAACTCAACAAACTAAGTGACTCCATCATTGCGACGGCTAATGATGGAAGTCAAACAATACTCACACGCCGCCTTTTTATTTACGATAACAACAATCATATAAACTTTTTGATAGACAGTGGAGCAGAAGTTTCCGTACTTCCAGTAAATAAATTCAAAGCCCACAAGAAAAATTCAGACTTAATTCTAACAGCAGCTAACGGTAGCACAATCTCAACTTTCGGCAAGAAATTACTCAACGTAAATTTAAAACTAAGACGCGATTTCCCTTTTACATTTATACTAGCAGACATTACAAGACCCATCATAGGAGCAGATTTCCTTACGAAATATGGACTCTTGATAGACTTAAAACACAAGAAACTCATTGATCCACTTACACAACTATCAGTTAACGCAATCACAGCATTTACAGAAACATCACTACCCAAACTAATTACACTAGACATCAAATATACAAATATACTAAAAGATTACCCATCACTAACAGCAGAACCCGACTACAACAAACCAGTAAAACACAAAACAGAACACCACATAGCTACAGAAGGACAGTTACCTTTTTCTAAACCAAGACGCCTTGACTCCAACAAATACAAAATTGCCAAACAGGAATTTGATTTCTTAATCAAAGCAGGTATCTGCCGTCCTTCAGACTCCATGTCAGCTTCTCCACTACATCTAGTACCCAAAAAAGATGTGAACGAATGGAGACCCTGTGGTGACTATAGAAGACTAAATGCCATTACAGTCCCAGACCGCTACCCTCTACCACACATACACGACCTATCTATTGACTTACACAACAAACACATATTTTCAAAATTAGATCTAGTTAGAGCATAGCACCAAATCCCCATGGCCACACAAGACATACATAAAACCGCGATTACAACACCGTTCGGAATGTTTGAGTTTCTGAGAATGCCATTCGGTTTAAGAAATGCAGCTCAAACATTCCAACGATTTATCAACGAAGTATTACGAGAACTAGACTTCGTATTTGTATACCTCGACGACATTCTTGTGGCCAGCGAGACAGAAGAAGAACACGTTAAACATCTAAATTTAGTTTTCGAACGACTAGACAATTACGGACTAAACATCAAACCAAACAAATGTATTTTCGGCGTAGACAGAATAAACTTTTTAAGTTATGACATTTCAAACAAAGGCATACAACCATCTCCCGATAGAATTCAATGCATTGTTAACTATCCAAAACCAGAAACAGTTAAACAAATGCAAAAATTCATCGGGATGATTAATTACTACCACAGATGCATTCCAAAATTAGCACACACACTTACACAAATTTACGATATGATAACTTCAGCATCAAAAACAAAGGACAAACACTTAATATGGACAGAAAACACAACAGAAGCATTCGCAACGATAAAAGAAAGTTTTACTAAGGAAGTGCTACTTAATCATTTTAATAGCAAAGCAAAACTTTCTATCGCTGTGGATGCATCTAACACCGCTATCGGTGCAGTTTTGCAACAAGAACACAATCAGGAAACAGAACCACTAGCTTTCTTTTCAAAGAAATTATCTCCATCAGAGACAAAATACAGTACGTTCGATCGCGAACTTTTAGCAATTTATCTTACAATTAAACACTTCAGACACTATTTAGAGGGACGAACATTTACTATATACACAGATCACAAACCACTTACTTCAGCATTACATTCTAAAACAGAGAGAAGCCCAAGACAAACACGACACCTAGAATTCATTGCACAATTTTCCAACGACATCAGACACATTAAAGGTACCGAAAACACCGTAGCGGACGCACTTTCAAGAGCTGAGATAGAGGCTTTCACAACCTCTGAGATTAACCTCAGAACTCTACACAAAGAACAGAATACAGATCCAGAACTACAAGATATACTAAATAAACACACTTACAAATTCGAAAAAATACACATTCCAATACTTAACATTAAAATTTGGTGCGAATAAACAAGTTCAGGAACACGTCCATACATTCCACAAACATTACGCAAACAAATTTTTGAACAATTACATAATATTTCACACCCAGGTACACGAGCTTCTCGACGTCTCATAACACAAAGATATTTTTGGCCCAAAATGAACACACAAATCAACAAATGGTCACAAGAATGCGTTAGATGCCAACGAGCTAAAATACATCGACACACAAAGACAATCCCACACAAGATAGACATACCACCCGGTCGTTTTGAGCATGTTCACGTTGGTTTAGTTGGCCCTTTACCAATATCTAAAGGTTATAGATATCTACTTACCTTAGTTGACAGAAACACACGTTGGCCCGAAGCGTATCCAATTAAAGATACCAACGCCAGTACTATCGTAGATACACTTCAAAAGGAATACATCTCACGTTTTGGAGTTCCTCTGGAAATTACTTCCGATCGAGGTCCTCAATTCACGTCCACAACATTTCGAAACTTCGTTAAGACACTAGGAAGCGAACACATTACCACTTCTGCTTATCATCCACAAGCTAATGGGATTGTAGAACGATTTCACCGCCAACTTAAGACTTCTCTAATAGCGAGTAACAACCCCACAAATTGGTACACAGAGTTGCCACTAGTTCTTCTAGGACTTAGGTCCACGGTCAAAGAAGATATTAAGGCTTCACCAGCTGAAATGGTTTTTGGTCAAACACTCAGGCTACCACAACAACTAGTAATCCACAGCAGTCAGAACTTTAATTCGTCGGACACCTTGTGTCCGAGGTCGTAGACTTAAAGAGGTCGTAGAAGATCAAAAGTCAAACATTGCGCATCACAGCACTAACTTTCAACAATATATACCTCGAGCCCTTAGTACTTGTAACTTTGTCTTCGTCCGCAATGACACAATTCGTAAAACACTACAAGAGCGTAAAACGATGGTCCCTTCGAAGTTATTGAGAGAACACCGAAATACTTCACAATTCGTAAAAATAACACTAACATAACAGTCAACATTGATAGGATTAAGCCCGAAACCTAAGACACCGAAACAGCACAGACACATTCAACCAAACATAAAAATACTAAAAAAGTACACTTTAACCTATTAGCCAACACAACCAAAATTTTTCAGAAGGGAGGGGGAATAATGTGGTGACTCAATACCACCACATATAAACACCGACATCACAACATACAAAACAACATACAACTTCAATAATATTCACTTACACATTTATTTTAAAAAATATTATTTAAGATTTTGAAATTGTCAATTTTTATTTATCAAAAATTTTGTATTTTAAACTAGAGGACCCGGCAAACTTCGTCCCGCCCTGAATTAATTTTTTTATTGAAATAATTCCGAGAAATCACGATCCCACCCGAAATTAATTTTTTATCGAACATTCACGATTGATAACAAATGGTGCCAATCGAATTTCAATTATTGATTGAATGAAACACTCAAATATCCCTTATTTACACGGAATGTAAGGAGGTTGAGGGAATCACATGTCAGATCAATTCAATGCTTTTTGATAGACAACATTAGCAAAAGTAAACAAAGATTAAGGCTTTCCAACACGCGAACATGTCATATATTGTAAGCCATGCAAGAAGCTTAGGAACTCAAGATTAATAGTTATAAACATATTATACGTGCATTTTTTACAAATAATTTAAGACACATTGTTTTGCACTAACATTTATTTGAGCAACATTTATATTTTTTCCATATAAATTTGTGAGTGGAACTTCCGTCCGCTTATTTATATCTAAAAAACTGAATGCACCTCCATGCTACAGGTGTAAAATAAGCTGCATTTGCATAGTCTACTTGCTCTCTCTCTTTATATGATCGTACTGCTTTGCGCTCCATTATCTTTATATACTATATATTATTATTACTCGTATGTTCTTTTTATTCTTAAGGTATAAAATAAGTTTATATTTGATTTAATCCAGCACACAGTGACATAATTAATTCAAAAGATTGGCGTTGTGATTCATTGATTGAATTCTTGGAATGTGCACTTCCTCGCCCTTGAATTGGCCTACTCAAATGCGTTCATCTATGCTTGAAAAACATTATTCTTGAGTTGCTTCACGACCGATTTTTTACCCTTGCAGAATTTGGATTGATTCAGGCTCCGAAGCATGATAATAACAGATCCAACCTTCAGTGGTACATTATGTGGTGGTAATCCTTGCAAACCAATGAATTCAGCAACACTATTCGATAATTGGTTGCTTCGTCTGGACACAAACAACTGATTTGAACGAATGTAATTGTGCAGAAATTGCATTTTGAATTATGAAATTAAAATCGAGTTTTTTTTTTATTTTTTATTTTTCCATACAAAATGTATGGAACATCGATTTTTCCGAGAAAATTCCAATTTTTTGCTGTTAAAAGCTACCTTGTGCGGAAACGAACAAAAAAAAAAAACAAAAAAAGGGTTCTTATGTATGCCACTCTGTTTTTTTTATATATGACACTTATTCGGACATGACAATCTAATTGTTTTCATTATCCATCACTCGCTGCTGTGTGGCTTAAACGTGTATAAGCTCGCCTAGCATTTGACTGATTTCGTAGACCTATGTCAGGCTCGTCCCCTCCTTGGAGTTGTAATGAACACTGTACGACACGAAAAATTACCAATTTCAATTCTTTCGATTCTTTTCCTTCCTTCCTTATTTTCTTTTTGCCTACACCACATCAGTATTGTGGCGAACAAATACAAAATAATTATTAAAATCGGCCGAGCCATTTCCGAGTTTTAGCAAGACCAACGCACGGCAATTGATAATTAAATATTCAGAGAATAGAAGATAAAAACACGATTGATTTTTGTCTTATAAAAATATAATAGGCTGCTATAATTCGATTTCAGAAGATTGTGCTGTCATATCATTTTATTGCAAATTCTATTAGGAAATTTTTGTACATTTCAATTTGAATAAAAAAAGTCAGCTCAACCGTCAGTTTTGGTTTAAGGCTCGATCCTCACAAAGGGCAAACAAATAATATATTTTTTTTAATTTTTTTATTTATGGAAATGACAGCTTTTGTGTTCTTTTTGGAGTTAAAAGTGAATATGTTGGAGCTTTCTTCAAATAGGGGTTTATTAAGTGCTTAAATTAAATTTATCAACGAAAAGAAATTGAATGAAATATATTAAAAAAAACAACGGAGTTATTTTCATCGAAAGTAGGAAATACGAATTTCTGATAGTTTTTTGTTATTCTAGGGAAACGATGTTATTAGAAAAAGACGTTGTGCTAAAATGTTGTGCAATTTTGAAGATATGTGAATGCTTTTGGTGTTACAATAAGAGAATTTTCTTTTGATTATTTAGACGAACAGTTTCGCTAATAAAAGTACGCCAGTAGGACAAATTGCGATTTTTGTAAAGGGGCGGAAGAAGAGGCGTGGTCAAAACAAAGTATGCTGTAACCTTATCTAGGATTCAAGTAATGTGTGTGCAAAATTTGAGTTAAATCCGTTAAGCCGTTAAGATTTGTTGGCTATTTAAAGTAGTCTGATGTGGCAATTCCCATACAAAATTACCAATTTCGATTTTTCCGCTGTTCCTTCGAGTTTTTTGTAATTTTCTTTTTTTCTAAACCACATCTGTATTAAGGCAAATAATACAAAAAAAGAATTATTAAAATCGGCCAAGCCGTTTCTGAGCCTTAGCAAGACTAACGCACACGTATTTCATTTTTATATATAAGAAGAAGATATATAGACAAAAATAATATACAAAAGTTACTTCCACGTTAATTCTATTTAAAAATATCGCCTACCATTCGGATGCCCAGTTGATATGAAAACTTGCTTTGTAACAGGTTTCAATTTTCGTTTTTAATTTGATTTAACAATTTTATCTAAATAAAACCCTTTTTATGTGTCGGACGTCAGAACAGAGCATTAATATTGCAAAATATACCGTTATGACCAAAATCTTGTGAAACCTATTATGGCACCAATTTTCGAAGAAAGAAGTGCCAAGGGAAATAAAAAACTTTGATAAGTAAAGCTTTTATATAAAAAGCTTTCTTACATCAGTAATACAACCTGAAAAAAATGAAAAAAAAAACTTAACTCGAATATTGACGGTGAATCACTTATTTTTTTATTACATAAAAACTCAAGAAAAAATAATTCGGAACTTGAATGTAGATATATTAAGCTTTTTATAAACAATAATGCTCCTCAAAGTGAGCATCTTTAGTTTCTCACACTTGGTGGACCATTTTCGGGATTTGCCCATATCTGATAGCAATGATTTAAGTTCCGACCACTCGCCAATGCTTGTAAATTTTTCTACAGATATAGATAGTATTCCCAGCTTTAGAATCCTCTCACATGAAATGGATGTACAATGCCTTCAATAATGGATGGACAATAATATAAATCTAAAGTCAAGTTTAAAAACCTGCATCGAAATCGACAATGCAGTGGAAAACTTTATAAAATTAATTCACGAAGCTAGTTCTGTAGCATCACAAGGTATTCGAAATAATCAAAAGACAAACAGGGGTCTGCAAATTTCTTCAGAAATCAGAAAAATGATTAGGGTTAAAAGACAGTTAAGAAGAAAATGGAAACCCTTCCGACAAAACAATATTCTAAAACTAAAAAGACTAAAATGTTATAAAAATTATGCAACTGGTAAATTTTTATAAACTACTAGCTTTTCCCGGCACGCGTTGCTGCACCCAGCAATTATATCGCAACATAATAATTATATTCGAAACTTTTCTTAGACCCATAGTTTAACACCACTGTCATTTTCCACTGCCCGTTACAGTTTCCCAGTTACAGTTACAGTTTAAATAGTAACTCCGTTTTGAGTTTGTATGTAAATACTGCTACTTTTACTTTCAAAGCTATTCGATAATACAAATTTTAATTGTATGGGCGGAGCCACACCCCCTTATATAATGCCCGTCCCAGTTTTCTAGTAGATGGACATTATCCAGTTTTAGTACAGTTGCCGACAGTGAGCATACAAACTAAATTACCAAAATGTAGCCAAATCGACGAAAACCATAGGAAATATAGCATTTTTATTGATTTGTGGGCGGTAAAAGGGGTGTGACAGAAATTAAAACCATCTTGTGCTTGAAAAAAATGTACTGCCAAAATTTCAGTTCTATCGACTCAGCAATTTTGAAGTTTCCAGCCAACACACAGACATCATTTTGCTTTTTGTATATATATTTTGAATAAAGGTTATTGGCTATAACTTTTGATTGGTAAGAGATACTGAGATAATTTTTTTTAATAAATTATTATTTTAGCTTGTAAATTTATTCAAAAATATAAAACCACAATATTAGAAAAAAAAAATTTCTTCAAAAAAATCAAGGGGTAGGCCTTGTTTTTTGAATCACAGAAATGGTTTTTAATTTTTGTGTAAAATTGAAATAGCTTTTGCCTATAAATGTTATAATTTTTAAATAGAGTTGAAAATTTGCGAATTTGAATTTAAATTATTTTTTCAACAAAAACAAATTTTGAGCCTTTTTGTGAGGAAAACTCCAATATTTCAGACCTTTTTTGAAAAAAATATTTAAAATATATTTACTCAACTAACGGTATTTTTGCAAAAAGGTTTTCATAGTACTTTGATGAAGCTTTAAGACAAAAGAAAATTTAACAAAATGAATACAAAAGCAGCGGAGATATTTGACTCGAAAGTCGCAAAATTAAATTTCTGATTGTTTTTTTCTCATTTTTGAGCAACGATGTTGCATTAAATATATCGTTGTAGTAAAATTTTTCATAGTTTTCAAGATATGTTCATGTTTTTGATGTCAAAATAACGGAAATTTTTTTAATTTTACTAAATTTAAGAAATATTTAATATTTTGTAAATATTTGCACATGTTACATAAGAAAACAACTAAAAATATGCGATTTTGTAAAAAATTTGTGCTACAGCACCATCTGGTGTCCAAGGTGGGTCAAAGAAGATAGTGCTAAAAAACTCATCGTACCTGAAAACTACTATATACCAATTTTTATTCTAATCGCATGAGCAATTTGGGAGTTTTAGGTGGTTTTGTAAAAAATTTGTACTATAGCGCCCTCTGGTGTTCAATATAGGTCAAAAACGATAGCAGCAGAACACTTAACGTATAAGAAACCCACTGTATATCACTTTTCATTCTAATCGCATTAGCAGTTTAGGAGTTTTAGGCAGTTTTGTAAAAAATTTGTACTACAGCGCCCTCTGGTGTTCAAGGTGGATCAAAATTGATAGCCCACGAACACGCACCGTACCAAAAAACTTCTATACACAAATTTTCATGCTAATCGGATGAGTAGTTTAGGAGTCTATTGCGGCCTTACAAACATAAACTCCTTTTTTATATATATAGATAATAGGCTGCTATAATTCGATTTCAGAAGATTGTGCTGTCATATCATTTTATTGCAAATTCTATTAGGAAATTTTTGTAGTACATTTCAATTTGAATAAAAAAAGTCAGCTCAACCGTCAGTTTTGGTTTAAGGCTCGATCCTCACAAAGGGCAAACAAATAATATATTTTTTTTAATTTTTTTATTTATGGAAATGACAGCTTTTGTGTTCTTTTTGGAGTTAAAAGTGAATATGTTGGAGCTTTCTTCAAATAGGGGTTTATTAAGTGCTTAAATTAAATTTATCAACGAAAAGAAATTGAATGAAATATATTAAAAAAAACAACGGAGTTATTTTCATCGAAAGTAGGAAATACGAATTTCTGATAGTTTTTTGTTATTCTAGGGAAACGATGTTATTAGAAAAAGACGTTGTGCTAAAATGTTGTGCAATTTTGAAGATATGTGAATGCTTTTGGTGTTACAATAAGAGAATTTTCTTTTGATTATTTAGACGAACAGTTTCGCTAATAAAAGTACGCCAGTAGGACAATTTGCGATTTTTGTAAAGGGGCGGAAGAAGGGGCGTGGTCAAAACAAAGTATCCTGTAACCTTATCTAGGATTCAAGTAATGTGTGTGCAAAATTTGAGTTAAATCCGTTAAGCCGTTAAGATTTGTTGGCTATTTAAAGTAGTCTGATGTGGCAATTCCCATACAAAATTACCAATTTCGATTTTTCCGCTGTTCCTTCGAGTTTTTTGTAATTTTCTTTTTTTCTAAACCACATCTGTATTAAGGCAAATAATACTGTTTGCACAGAAACTCCAACGATGATATGGAAGGGGGTATTACTTCAATTTCCCCTTACATTATGTAGCCCACGATATGTTGTTCAAAGTAAACTCAGCACTTGTGTCTTCTTTCTATTTCTAATTTTATTTAACAACAGAACTTGTCACTAACCACCAAATTTAAGATCAACTGAATAGCTAAGCAGCGACTGGAAAGGGAATGACAACAACAACGCAGTGGCTGAATGAGAAATTCAAAGTAAATACATGCAATTGTGCTGCTGTTGTTATTGCCATTCTCCCTTCCATCGAATATGAAACCAATAGCAGCAACAACAACATACATACTGGTCCAACGAAAGAACTAATAACCGTGTATATGTATGTATGTTTGTAGTTTGTGCTTGACAAAATGTGAAAACCAAGGTTAGCGTGGCTCGAAATAAAAGAATTATACAAATTAACATTAATAAATTCAAAAATAATAATAATAAATGTTTTTTAGGGCGATCTTATCCAACATGCTCCCCCCGTTGAATAACCTTTACTTCAAACGTCATCTGGGGAGGGTAAGGGAGCTACTTTATGTATTGGACGACGAAATAAACCCTTTTGTGATTTTAGGTCAACCACTCGAACTCTTCCATCAGGGCCAGGTATAGTTTTGATCACTCGAGCCAATAGCCATTGTTGCGGTGGGGTGTTGTCTTCATGAACAATGACTAATTGGCCTTCTTTGATATTTGGCTGTTCGGTGAGCCATCTTGTTCGTGTTTGAAGCGACAGGAGATAGTCTCTGGACCACATTTGCCAAAATTGCTGTTTCAAAAACGAAATACGTTGCCAGCGAGTGAGCGACGTGTGTTTGGTGACATCAAAATGTTCATCGGGCAAAGCGATTAATGATGAACCGATAAGCATGTGGCCTGGTGTTAACGCTTCTCCATCATTGGGGTCGTCTGACATAGGGGCAATCGGACGAGAATTTAAAATTGCCTCGATTTCGACGATGAGAGTCTGCAACTCTTCAAATGTAAGATGCGATTCGCCAATATTTTTGACGAGTAGTGTTTTCGCCGACTTTACCGCTGCCTCCCACAGACCACCGAAATGTGGCGCTCGCGGAGGGATGAAGCAGAATTCAAAACCTGTTTGAACTGAGTAGGATTGCATTTCTCGGACCACGTCTTCGCAAAAAACTGTGTTTTTTAACTCTTTCATTTTATTATGGGCTCCAACAAAATTAGTGGCGTTGTCGCAATACAAGCGTTGAGGTATGCCACGCCTGCCCACAAAGCGTTTGAGACACAAAATGAAATTATTTGTTGAGAGATCCGAAACGAGTTCCAAATGGGTTGCTTTCGAACTGAAACAAACGAAGACGGCGATATAAGTTTTGTAGGGTGCCTTACCACGGATGCGATACGATGTTAGAAAGGGACCATAAAAATCGACTCCAGTTACCAGGAACGGGCGGTGAGATCGAAGTCGATCAGCTGGCAGATTACCCATAATCTGCTGTATGAGTTTAGGTTTGTATCGAAAGCAGTGTACACAGTTACGAACTACTTTTCGAACTACATCTCGTGCGTTGATAACCCATATCTTCTGACGTATGATGCCCAGTAAAACCTTTGGACCTGCATGTAAATGAACACGATGCAAGTGCTCGATATATAATTTGACAAAACGATGGTTTTTGGGCAACAATACAGGAAATCGGGCGTCGTATGGTATCGGTGCATTTGACAGTCGGCCTCCAACTCGAAGTAATTTAATGGTGCTATTTCCAACTGTCATCTCGTGGACAAACGGCGATAATTTTTGCAGGGATGGTTGAACTAAACTTCCATTCGCCAGTGCAGAGAGCTCATCCTTGAAATTGGCTATTTGTATATGAGCCACTATTCGCCAAAATGTGTTCTCCAATTCATTCGGCTTTGTTACAATCAGGTCCTTGGGCGTCAACAATCGGTTTACTGGGCATCTGTTGAAAAAACGAAAGATATAAGTGACAATTCGAAGAAATTTCAAATAAGAAGAGTATTTTTCAATTATCTGTTCTATTATGGGTGGTGTGACGTCACGGCACGTAAAAACAGCTGCCTTTCTGCGTTCAACGATTTCAATGTTGATGTCGTCTTCTGTTTTTGGCCAATTTGAATAGTCTTCTCGAAGAAAAGCTGGGCCACTGAACCAAATTGTATCGGGCAATTCTTGAGCACTGCAACCGCGAGACACTATATCAGCTGGGTTACTTTTCGAAGGAACGTGTTTCCAATGAACATCTCGAGTTTGCTCTTGCAGTTCTGATATACGATTTGCAACGAAACAGTTAAGAGTCGACGAATGCAACTTTAGCCATTGTAAAACTATTTTGGAGTCGGTCCAGAAATATATTGCAGAGACAAATTGTTCGATTTTCGGTTTTATTTTGTGCCATGTCTTACTGAGCAACACGCTGGCGCATAATTCAAGTCGAGGTAACGATTGGGCTTTAATTGGGGCGACTTTCGATTTGGCGATCAATAATGTTGATTTGAACGTACCTTGATCAAATACACGATAATACAGACAACAACCATATGCTCTTTGAGAGGCATCCGCGAAACCATGGATTTCTCCAAATGTGCCTGGAGACGTGGACACATATCGAGGTATTTCTATAGAATGAATGTATGACAGATCTGCTTTTATCTGGAGCCACAAAGCCATGAGATGATCATTCAGGGTGTCATCCCAACCAATATTTTGGACCCAAATTTCTTGTAGCAAGATTTTACAGCGAATGACTATGGGACTCAAAATGCCAAGTATGTCATAGATCTTTGAAACAAGTGATAAAATCGATCTTTTTGTAGGATTGCCAACGTCAGGCAATTCAAATCGGTATAGGAAAACGTCTTTGCCAGGTTTCCACGACATTCCCAATGTTTTGGTGACATCAGGCTCAGTCGTTTTTATCACGATCTCGTCATCGTGATTCGAAGGGAACGTGAAAATGTTGCTATTCCACTTAGCAAGTTCTAGGCCATGCAGATTGAGTATATGGACCAATTCATTTTTCATTAGTTCCAGCGTTGCGATATCACCAGCTCCCGTAAGAACGTCATCGACGTATAAGTCTTCTCTAAGAACCTTTGAGCCACGGGGAAATGTCGAGGAGTACCTGTCTGCAATGAGAAACAACGAGCGAATCGCCAAAAACGGTGCGGCGGATAAACCATATGTTACAGTATTTAGTTGGTATACCTTTAGTTCCTGATCCTTGCTAGTCCTCCATAGAATGAGTTGGTAATTTCGATCTCTTTGGTCGATGCGAAATTGCCGATACATTTTAGAAATGTCAGCAGTAAGAGCGTATTTGTGCAGTCGGAAAGCGAACAATGTGGTAATAAGATCCTGTTGAATTGTTGGGCCAACCATCAGGACATCATTCAATGAGTAGTTAGACGAACTACGAGCAGATGCATCAAATACGACTCGGATTTTTGTTGTTGTGCTTTGAGGCTTGAGCACACAATGATGTGGTATTATATAATTGGAACCATTCAACGAGCTATTATAGGGCGACATATGCCCCAACGAGAAATATTCGTCCATGAACTCTGTATACATGGATTTCATAGTAGAATCACGTTCCAGCCTGCGTTCGAGCGACATAAAACGTTTGCGAGCAACTTCAAATGAATCACCAAGGCATTCGGGTGATTTTCTGAATGGTAGTCTAACTTGAATTCTACCATCAGAATCGATACGAGTGTTTTCCACAAAATGTTTTTCACATGCTTGTTCTTCTTCAGAATATGTTTCAGGGCCTTTGACATATTCTTCGATTTCCCAGAACTTATTTAAGGTTTTATCCAAATCAACCTCAGAAGGGCCAATAGCAAGGTTGCACGTCAGCGATGAATTAGTAGCAGCGGTGTTTGATGTGCCACCAACTATCCAACCAAAAGCTGTATTTGTAAGGCTTGGTAAACCACTTCCAAGCGAAATACGTCCATCGAGCAACGAATCGAAAAATATTTCGGTGCTGAGTAAAATATCGATACGTTGTGGCTTGTAAAATAGCGGATCAGCTAACTCGATTGTTTGTGGTATCTTCCAATGTGATGTCACAATATCATCGCAAGGCTGCTGTGCAGAGATGGACCTGGTAATTGCGAGGCACGAACTCCGTTCAAATGAACTTATTCGGGATTTAATTGTGGCTTCAACCGAGAACTTTATTTTTGCTCGTACTTCTCCGATTCCAGAAATTTCTTGAGCATATGGCCGAAATTTGAGCTTTAGCCTCTTCGCTGTCTCTTCTGTAATGAAATTAATTTCTGAACAGGAATCTAAAAGAGCTCTTACCGGTTGAAATGTGCCACAATTATCCTTGATGAGAACCACAGCAGTTGGAATTATTGCTCTCTTGTATGAGCGGGCAATTAAAGTAACAGGATTGTTGGTCTGGTCCACTGATGTTTGCGGTGGCGCAGCGTTCGACGATGATGGACCAGCTTGGCCAAAATTATTAAAAATATGAAGCATTGTGTGATGAGATGAATTGCAATTGCGGCATCGATATTTGGATGGACACTTCGATACGATATGCCCCTTGTGTAGGCAGTTGATGCAAAGTCCATTACGTTTTACAAAATTAAAACGTTCCGATACTGATAACGTAGTAAACGATGAGCATGATACAATGTTGTGCTCTGCCGAATTGCAGTAGTAACAATTCGAATTTGAATTCACGAACGTATGAGCCGATCTAGAAAATGTTGTTTTAGATTTGTTACCTTTCACTTTTTCGAAACTATCGGTTTTTCTTCCATGGCTCTCAAGAAATTGACATCGGTGGCTTAAAGTGTCGTAGCAGGTATCCCAAGATGGCAGCGTTTTAAAATCCTGCTTTTCATCATAATTCTCTTTGGTATCACCATCCACTTTAGATAAAACCATGTGAACCAAAATGGCGTTCATGACGTCCATTTCTGAGCCAAGCGACAGCAACGAACCACGAACAGCAGATACAGTGTCTATAATGTTTCGCAACGAGGCACTATCACCTTTAGCCATTTTCGGAACATTGAACAACGTATCAATATGCTCCAAAAATATTAAAACCTTATTGTCGTACCGCTCTTCTAACCTTTTCAGTGCCTTCGGATAATTTTCATCTAATATTTGAAAAGGCTCTATAACTGCTAGTGCTGGGCCAGAGAGACAATTCAGTAAATAATTAAATTTATCCACTGAAGTAATGGATTGATTTTCATGCACCATATTGTTGAACGTGGTAATAAATCTCTTGTAATCGGCATATTTGCCGTCGAAACGAGGTAATTTTAGCGAAGGGAGACGAGACGAGTTTGAAACACAGGCTACCGAAGCGTTGATAAAACTTTGATCCATTGACACAGAACCACGTTTATTATTTAGCAAACCCCTTATTTTTGCCTTTGCCGCAATAAAGATGTCCTCCAAATCACATCTTGAAGTGTCAGCGGGATTTAGCTTTTCAATTTGTCCCTGTATGTGACACAATTGCTTAAAATAAGACTCTAAAATTTGTAGCCGGCATTCTAATATGGTGGCATCAACTTTGTCGCCATCTTTTTCCACTTTCTTGTGAATGTTAGAGATGTTTCTCTTCATATTACCCCTTTGCTGCTTGAGTGACGCCAATTCTGCATCTGTAGTGTTGTTAGCGACGGCATCGTCGCCATCTTTCGACATTTTCACTCAAGAGCAACACTCACCAAATTGAAGAAAAAAAAAAAAAAAACTATTTATTTTAAATAAAAGCGCGAAATTAGAATATGGCGCTTGGAACGATGTATTTACTGCACCTTGCAAGTAAATATGTATATGCGTGTGTATGTATATGCGTGTGTGTGCCACAATTTGAGGTTATAGTTAACCTTCTCAACAAGGCAACGACGAGAAAACTATGTTTGAGCCTATAAAACTATTCGAAAAATCAAGTTAGTTGTTTCTGCTAAGAAATCACGAAAATTTGATTCCTTTCGAAAATATTTAATCGGTGGCACAATGATTTAAGCTGCTGCACGAAGATCCAAATGTATACGTATATACGTATCCATGTATGACGTTTCACAGCAAATTAGTTGATGCAGTGGTAAATCAACGACGAAAAAACACCAACAATTAGAGCTCCAAAACGTCTTTATTCTCCGCGCTGTTGATTTTAATTATTTATTAATTAATTAAACCACAACTTATGCCACTGGCCGTCCTGTCACGGTCGCCAAAATGTTTGCACAGAAACTCCAACGATGATATGGAAGGGGGTATTACTTCAATTTCCCCTTACATTATGTAGCCCACGATATGTTGTTCAAAGTAAACTCAGCACTTGTGTCTTCTTTCTATTTCTAATTTTATTTAACAACAGAACTTGTCACTAACCACCAAATTTAAGATCAACTGAATAGCTAAGCAGCGACTGGAAAGGGAATGACAACAACAACGCAGTGGCTGAATGAGAAATTCAAAGTAAATACATGCAATTGTGCTGCTGTTGTTATTGCCATTCTCCCTTCCATCGAATATGAAACCAATAGCAGCAACAACAACATACATACTGGTCCAACGAAAGAACTAATAACCGTGTATATGTATGTATGTTTGTAGTTTGTGCTTGACAAAATGTGAAAACCAAGGTTAGCGTGGCTCGAAATAAAAGAATTATACAAATTAACATTAATAAATTCAAAAATAATAATAATAAATGTTTTTTAGGGCGATCTTATCCAACAAATACAAAAAAAGAATTATTAAAATCGGCCAAGCCGTTTCTGAGCCTTAGCAAGACTAACGCACACGTATTTCATTTTTATATATAAGAAGAAGATTAGATATAAAATTGTGTTCGTTGAATAAAGACTTAAAAATATATTGTAAAAAAATAAAATATAAATAAGAACTTATAAAAATAAAATTTTGTGAACATCCACAAAGGGATCCACATATAGATATAAAAAAGTGGGCGTAAAAGTGGGCGTGGTCAATTTTTCTTCAGTAAAAACTTAAAATGGCTTACTACGAACATTTAAAAAATAAATTAGCCAAATCGGTGTAGCCGTTTTATGATTTTAGATAAATGAAAAAAATGGGCGTAAAAGTGGGCGTGGTCAATTTTTCTATCCGTAAAAACCTAAGTTGGACTATTACGAATATAAGAAAAAAAAATTATTCAAATTGGTCCAGCCGTTCTCAACTGATGCAATTACCAACGAACGACATTTGATTTTTATTTATATAGATATATTTTTCTTGTCAGTCCCTGATGATGGCTCACAATGTAAGCCGAAATATTGGAAAATAAGAATAAAAACCAAAAACCTTAACTCACGTTTTGTTTGTTTTTATATACTACGGCCAAAGCCCATATCAACATAATATTATTTCAATAGAAGGCCGATTTATTATTCAACATAAATGAGTTTTATTTAATTTAAAATAAATTGGTATAAGAACTACATACTATTTAAATAAAACAATTTTAAGGAAGCATACTTACAAAAACACTGGTCTTGTTGCTGGACAGGTGCAGCCTTTGCGGGTATTCTCTCAAACACCAGACGAATTTCTTTGCATAAAAAATGTGGATACACTTGAATGGGTTGACATAGAATCCGTTGAAGAACTATATTTCGAAGAGTCCCCAAAGTTTCCAGCTTCTTCAATTCCAGTGATTGATAGCGTCGTCTCTTGGATTGAAGAAGGAATAGTTTTTATCGATGAAAATAATGGATTTTAAACATTTTTTCTTAAAATTATCTAGTCATGATAGCACACCTACCAAGAGCTATTCAAGGTAATAATATTTTTAATATATTTTTATTATGTATTATAAAATATATAGTGACATATTGAACTCCCTTATACAGTTACTTATACTTTATAATACCTCAAACTATACTTAATACTCTTTATTTGATCCCTTTTATTATAATTGTTATTCTCTCTATCTCTAGTTATAACTTACTTGTTCTAACTCTTACTTACTCTTTATTCTCATTTCTCTTAGTTTTTAACGTCAACCTTAATCTTGAGTTCCTAGCAAGTAAGGTCATTTGTAAGTTGTTTAGTTTTAAATCTTCTTTGAACAAATAAAGACGTGTTTGAAACATTTTATAACTATATTATATTTTATTATATATTTACAGACCTATTCCGGCTTGATATGACAAAGTTCAACATGTTTACAATAGTAAATATATTGACAATTGTCAATATTTCCTATCCTTGTTCAATTCTAAAAGCTCTTTTCTTGACACAGTTGTCAATAGCAAAAAAGGTATTGACAGTGAATTTTGTATGCAGATATCCAGCTGCTGCTGGTTTGTTTGTTCATATTTTGCTCGCCAAATCAAATAAATGATTATAATTGTATAATAATATTTAATACATATTAATAAAACAATAAGAACAAAAGAAAGAAAATAAAAATAAAGAAGAATAAAAATAAAAATTATTTCGTCCATTTTCTTGAAATAATTTAAACACTGTCAAAACAATGTGTTGCCTCCTATAAACAGTATTGATCAAATATGTTGTGGGGGATAATTGAAGAGCAAAATGAAATTTTTATAAATTTGTTTCTTTAAATATTTTCAAGCGTTTAAAATATTGTGAAAAGAAAAAGTGTAGTCTCTTTTGATTTAGAAAATATAGTGGTTAAAAGTTCCATCTTAAAAGTGTGCTATCTCTGAAAGTTTTGAACATATTTCATCACAGCTGGTATCATTAAAAAGGTAGTTTGATAACCTTTATTATACTTGTTAAAATTTTTACTAAATTTATTGATAGTTTTAAAAATTTAACGATTTTAGTTTTTTCTAAGTTTTCTTTTAAATAAACTTATTTTAAAGAAAAAAATACGTCATTATGACAGTCTTTAATTATTTTAATAAAAAAGTCACATTTTTATCCTTCAATTTGGTATATATTTTTTTAATAGTTACTGTTAAACTCTCAGAGTTATCACATTTTTAAGAAATAACTTTAAACCAATGTAAGTTCTAAAAGAAAAGAGAAAAACATTATTTTGTGCCATTGTTTTAAAGCCTTCAATATTTAAATATATAATATTAAAAGAACTAACAAATTATCAACGATAAATTCATATTTTCATTTTAAAAAAGAAACTTAACAAAATTGGGGTATTTTTTTCAATAAGCATGCAACACTTAACAGCTGCTTTCTGGCAATTCCTGGCATTCCTGTGGTGAATAAATAAAGCTTTTCATTTGTCAAGTGTTCGCCTGAATAGGTTTTACAAATCAGGTTGACAAAATTTTGACGAATTATTTTTTGTAAATTGACAGCCAGAATAGGTCTGTTAATATATTTTCAAATATTTTTTAATCAATTCATTTTTTTATTTCATATACTACGTTACTTTATGGGGGGAGGGAAGGAGTTTTGAAATGCACTACGAAGAGTAACAGAGGGGAGGGGGGGGGGGGGGTAAAAAAAGTTGACAATCGGTAACGTAGTTTATGAACGAGCCCTAACACAACCGCAACATGCTCTGATAGCGATAAACCACTGTGATCAAATTTTCGAAGATGAACATGAGTTAAGACTATGCCTAAAAGTATGACTCGATCCAGTTTAACCTTGACACAGGGTGCATCATAAGTAGATAACAACTTAGTGACTAATGTAAAAGCGTTCTCTCTGTCAAAATAAACTTCCGGGTAACTTTGTCTGCATATTGGCAGTATAAGTAGGATCTAAGTAGCTTGAGTGGATCACAGTGAAAAGTCATGTAAGGCTACAGATAAGTTGGTCTAGCGGCCAACGAAACAGTCTGTCTAGTCTGCTGTGTGATTTTCTCTAAACAGAGACGTTGTTGTTGATGTTGTCTTCAATGTCTTCATGTCGTCTTGTTGAGAACATACTTGGTCTAAAGCTCAAATTTGTTTTCAATATTAATAGTTGAATTAAAAAGTATATCGGATCCTGCATGAGCTCTATTGTCGGGATGGTTAATATATACTAAATCGTAGCCCTCTAATATTGAAATAAGCTTTATCAGTAAAATGTGTTTCAGAAACTAGGAATAAATCAATATAATTTGAATTATGAAAGACCTCTTGTTTGTGGTTGGAAAGGCCATTAGCGTTCCGTATAGCTATCTGCAAGTTCAATTGCATAGTTATGCTATTAACAGTGACAACATATTTATAAGGGTGTTTGTTAATTCAAGTTTTTTAGTGATGAGAACTTCTAAATTTTTAAGACATTGCTATCTTCTTTATCTTTGAGGATTTCTGCATATCGTCGTTGCACATACAAAAAAGGTTATGTGCAAAACATTGTGTTTCGATTTTTTTTATTTTACCATTTAATAGCCACATGTTTGTCCCATCTACTCACCAAATGGTTTTTTGATATTTTTATTGGTTCAGAAGTTAGCAAATGTGGAAGTTAGCTGGCTATTGAAAACAGAATTGAAATTGTTAAAAAACAAAAATGTTTTTTTCGTCTCCTGAAAAATTGTTCAAAAGCACTAACCTTTTTTGTATGCGCAACGACAATATTAAAATTGTCCGTAATTGTTGTTGTTAGCATAATTGTTGGTGAAATATTTAAAGAATCCAAATTGGGATAATTTTTTTCGGTAACATTTCTGATACCCAAGATAGAAAATCCTAATATTAATTTTTTTGAAAAAGTTAAGAAATTGCATTCAAGTATACATTTCTCAAACATAGAAAAAGGCATATGCAAAAAATATGATAATTATTAATTCGCGTAATTTAGGGAATACGTTAACACTACAATTAATACCACCAAAATTTTAACTATTGGGTAGCAATCAAAAGTTCTGTGCTATATCGATGATAACTTTAGCTTCGAATATCCTTCATACAGGACACTTTGGATAAAAATAGTGAGTGGCATTTTGTTTAGCAATATATTGTTAGTTTAAGCCTATACTTATGGCATCATTTTATAAATCACCTTGATGAAACGCAACGGTAACGCTGCGCATCACTTGGATTAAAAATTTACATTTTATTAATCACTACGTGATTGTGTTAGCTATCTTACGTTACTGCGGTGAACAGTCAGTCAACAACAGTTTAGGGTTGTCACATGTGAAATAAAATTAGCATCATTATTGCAAATCTTTGAAAAATTTAAGATTCACCAAATTCTGACTTGTTGGCAACCATATCAGCTGTTCTCTTCATTCGTCATTAAGTTGAAATTGTAATATAAACGCCAAATACTGGCGTACCATTTGATACCTGCGGTATTTTTTTAGCAACATTTCGAACTGTTAGTTCGCTGTTGCTTTCTTTAACCTTTATTTAAACGATATATTTAAACATTTAAGAATATATGAGTGAAAAAGAAAGTTTTTACCCTTACAATGCCAACTTATTCGTTCTAACGGCAGTTCAAGAGCTAGTGATGAAATTGACAGTTTAAGTGAACGAAATTCAAGGGTTGCGTTTTATAAAATGCAAAATTTGTACTGTATTCACTACGCTATTGCGTTACTCAACGCTTAAGATCACGGCGTGAAGCGTTGCGTTTTATAAATTGCGAATTTCAACAACGCGGCGTGAAGTGATGTGCAGGGATTTATAAAATGATGCTAGTACTTTCGCTTTAAGACATATGTAGTTTTTTTTATAAAAGTCAAAGCATTTTAAGATCGTTATTTTTTACTGTTTTCCTCAAAAAACAACTTTGTCCTTGCGTGACAGGAAGACATCCTTTTTTCCCTAAAATTTTTGGGTGATCTTGACAACCCAATGCATCTTTTGAGACCTCTTAGAATGTGAAATTCGAAAAAAAAATTTTAATTCGATATGCTCTAATGTCCAGCGTTTCCATAAAGACTTCTTTAGGGAACTATCCTCGATGAAGATGGATTTCGAACTATTGTTTAAAAAATATAAATAAAAATAAAAAAGTGTTCGTAGGAGTCCGATCAGTGCTGTCGCAAAAAAAAATCCCCATTTTCCCCCGTTTTTTCTCCGTTTTTAATTTGTTTAATAAATAGTGGCGGTGGCGCAGTGGGTAGAGTGCGTGACCCATACGCCTGAGAACCCTGGTTCAATTCCATCTTACACAGAAAGTTTTTTCAATTGAAAAATTTTTCTGTTCGGCAGTCATCTCTCTGCAAACAATGGCAAACCTTAGAGAGTAAAATAATGCTATGTTAAGCTTCTTGAGAACATGAACATTAGCCGTTAGGAGTCGGTATAAAAGTAGTAGGTCCAGTTCTCGATCAATTATGTCCAAACATTTAATAACGCGCACAACATAATTGGATCAAAAGAAGTTCGGTCAATGTCCTTTCAAGGGCTGAAATAGCCAGCTTATTATTTTATTTTTAATAAATAGCTTTTAAAAGAAATAATAAGTTTATAAAGGGAGTAGTACCAATCTTTTGGTAGAAAAAGGCCAAAAATAAAAAAAAGTATACAAATTTTTAAAAAAATTTTGAAAAACGGGCAACATTTTTTGTAAATTTTAGACACACCCCTTTACATAGGGGACTTTTTTCCCTAAATGTGGTTAATTTCCACGTAAGAGGTTATCACCAATAATAGAAAATTTGATTTTTTTTGTTTCAGCTTAGCCGTTCCTGACATTAAGTTGCAGCAGCGGGACAACCTTTTTTTTTTAGTGCTTGATTTCATCGCCCTCTACCGGCTGAAGAAGTAATAAAAAAAAAATGTTTTTTTTTTGTTATCGTCAAACATTTATAAATATTTCACAAAAAGTTTAAAATTGATATTTAATAAATATGATTAAAAAAAAAACAATATTAAAAATGTATGTTCTTTTCTACCAAAAGATTGGTACTACTCTCTTAATTCATTTAACTTTAACTAAAATAAACATAAACAGCAAATACGTACCTATCTATAAGAAAAATAAAAAAATAAAATTTTAAGCGATATTGTATTTTAACTAGAACGTTACGTTTTTAAGATTATAAAAAATTGTTAGAAATTATTTAAAATATACCTATTGTTATATTTTAGAATGGATTTGAATGGATTGCATGGTTAATCCACTTAAATAGTTAAAAAAAATTCATCAAGCGGTTGTCAAAATCGTAATCTAAGACGAATTCTAAGGTTTTCCCAAGAAACTTTAAGGCTTTACGCAGCCCCTACACAACCTTGCTTAAATTGTTATTCATAAACATTTTTTCATTCGCTGCTTATGTTTGTAAGGCTTGTGTCTGAACTATAGAAAATCTCTACAAAAATTAAGAATTCCTATGGATTCGCAATGGCCGCCGCATAAAAAAATGCTGCAAAGGGCGCATATGGAGCATGTTTTTGATATTAAACGAAGAGACAAACAAAAATCATGGTTGTATTTACGCGGCCTTTAAACGCCAATTTCGGCGTTTAAGTTACGCAGCTCTTAAACAACTGCGAAAAATGTTTGTGAATAACGTTTTCTTGTTTAAAGCCCGTTTATAGTTACGCTGCCTTTAAAATGTGTTTAAGAATAAGGCTGCATGAGTCTTAAATCAAAATCGAGCTTCCCATTTTAAACGAGAAACGTTTCGTATCTTATATTTTTTAAAATATGCTAAAATTTAATTGAATCTTCTAAGAAACTTGAAAAAAGTGATTATATTTGGGCTTGTTCGAAAGGAAATTTCATGAGCTCCATTGTCCGTTCGCGGTCCACTTGTGGTCGATTTTTCTAGCGCAGCAAATAAGTGACCCAAAGGTAACACATTAAAATGTAACAAGCAAACAAACAAGTGAAATGTTCTGCCTGACAGTACTTCAAATCTTCGTAATATACCGTTTTCCGTGCCAGTATTGGTGACTTCACCGTCGCAGCAAGCATCAACCAGATCGGAAAGAACTAAGTTCTTAACTTAACGTAAAAAGCATTCCAATTTTTGTATTATTTTGAATTTTGAACGAAATTTGCTAATACGTTCTTTTTTTTATCTTAATTTTAGCATATACTAAAAAATTATACAAAAAAAAAATTATAAGTTAACGCGATTCACCGCGCGTATGTTAAAAAAAAGGCCGGCAAAAGGCTAGCACAAGCTAGCCAATGCCCCACGGGCCAAATAATTGAAACTCACGATTTAGAGATTAAGTTTTATTAGAATTTATTTAACAATACTGGACTTAATTCGTAAGTAGCCAAAATAGAACTGAACTGCCTTATTTAGAATTATTCTATAAGAAAACATATTTCACTAATACAACCTTATAAACTACCTGCGCAAGCATACATTGGTCCCACGATGCGACGGAAGCTATCCAGACGCTGACTCGGCTTAAATTGCATGCGCGTGCAGTGAATTATGCTACACTTGCATAAAGCGGTAGTTCGTATTGTGTTAACTCTTCTCCCTTCAAAAATCTACGGCCCGTAGATCTAAACAACGTCGGAGGTATGATGTCCTTGTGGCTGCGGATTTACAGCAGGAATATAGACTTTACCATAGATTTGCCTTCCTAGGGTGTATGCGACCACTATGGCCACAAGAAGAATCAGGCAGTCGGAGATTGTAGAGACCTTTATTCTCTGGTTCAGGCTACTAAGTTGTCGTATGTTCTCCATGCTGATGCTGTGGACGTAGTTGGCGTCGACCCGGTGTCCTCGACTGGTAATATTTGTTAAAACAGGTGGTAACGGTTGAAGTTTTGAAGCGGTGGTACTTGAAAATGTTTTATTGTTGAGGTGTATTGTCTCGTTTTCGAACTGGATAACATATGTCCCCTTTAAAGGCTTTGATATGTTGTTAGCAAGTAGCGTGCCCTCGCAGTTGGTAAGAAAATTGTGTCATCTTTGATAAGTTCAAAAACTTGTTCTCCATTAATTCGATATTTGCAATTTGCGTTGCCGCCCTTGAGTAGTTTTGGTATGCAATCCGTCTCTGGAAGCATCCTCAAGGCATTTGTGTTGCATACTGTTGTACCACTTATTGAAAGACAATTGCCGATGATTCCAAATGTCTCTTTCTGGTTAACCAGCATTCTACTGAATTCCAAGTCGATTTGTTGTCCTTTTAAGATCGAAGCTCTTGTCAGAATAAGGTTGTATTCTTCATTTCTGACCTTAGGCATTGAAATGATATAAAGTAAAATCGAGCCGTTGGTGTACACTGATGTTTTTTCGTATTCAATTGCTTCAATCTCATTTTCGTATGGTAATTTTCCACTTCTGATATGATCCTGTTAATTTCTTCCTTGTCTATTGTATTGGTGTTTACAATACCGCTTCTGGCCATTTGACAGGCTCGTATAATTTCGTTTACTTCGTCTTTGATGATTAAAATCTGGCTTAAGGTGGTCTGCTCAAAATCGTCTATATTCTTTGTGTTGGTTTGACTGTTCACCTGTTCCACTGCTCGATTTACCTTCTTGATTACATCCTGGCTCATGGTAAAAAGCTTCTCGTTAATTTTGTACTGATGATTGTTGTTTTCGATGATCTCATTTTCACTCTTGAGAACTTTGTTCCAATCAGATGCATCCGGACTGCCCGCTATCCATTTCCATGCCGAGCCAATCCAATCGATCGATCGAGTCTGTCGCCATGTTTTCCCTTTGAGGAGCTGGATGCGATCTCTAACCTGCTTTGCATGGAATTCTAGAACGTTTCGCCTATCCGAATTTCGTACGATTCTGCTAACGGACCTGGTCATCTGATCCAATAAGTGCTCGTATTGTTCCAAATCTACCGTATGTACACGTTTGAAGTGTCCATTGATGATCCATCCCTTTCCATCTTTCACGGAAATAAGGGGTGCCTTATAGTCGAAGATCTGTATGCATTGCGCTGCCGCTACAAAAAATAATCTGAAAAAATACAGCTTTGAATATGTTTCTAAACCCCTAAAAGGCCAAAGTTGACAGGTTTAAATGTGCAGTCAGTTCTGTTATTTTTTTAATTTTGTCTAAAATCTAGCTAAGAATAAATTTTAATGTAATGATTAGCAGTGGCTTTTACATACGCATTCTGAAGAAGCTAGTGTGTACTATAACTACCTAAAGCTAACTACTTTACCTAAAGCTACTTTATATTTTAACTTAGTGATAAAACCTAAATGATATTTACTCTTAATGGATTAATATTAGAATTTAAATAAAATTCTTTAGTTTTAAGTACTTGGTATAATATTTATTTTAGATATGTGTTTGTATTATTCTACCCTACACCCACACGGAAGCCGTAAATTTTTCTGTGGTGACGACAAGACGTGTTTTCACATTTAGTTATAGCTTAAATCATATTTTTATGTTATACATTTTTTATATGGGATTTATGGAATTTTCTCCCAGTAGTTGTTGTTATCGTTACTTGATGGTCATTGCCAATTATTTCTTTTTTGTAAAGAGGCTTCTGTTTGCCCTTGATTTGTTTATTGGCAACAAAAATGCTGTCGCCACAATTAAATTGTTTGGGTTTTCTTGATTACGCTCAATTTGCGCTCTTATGTCTTCGTGAACTTTATCACGAATGTTTGCTAAATTTTGGTAATTGATGCGTTCTGTTCTGTTAAAAAACACATCACATGGCTTCTTCTTAGTGACCGAGTGAAACGAATTGTTATAACGGTCAACTGCTATATATAGTAATTCTTTCGGTTGCCGTGCCCTTATTTCTTTTTTAAGACAACGATATAATTCTATAAACGTCGAGTGGAGCCTTTCAACTTGACCATTGACCTCGCTTTTTTGGATTGGTGTTTGGTATAGTTCGACACCCAATGATCTTATGTAATTTATTATCGTGGGGCTCAGGAAACTTCTTTCATTGTCCGTGATAATGAGTCTTGGAACGGTGAAATAGTGTAAAACTTTGGTTAATTTTGTGCGCAGGTGTGTGGCTGATTTGTTTCGTATATGAAATAATTTAGCAAATTTCGAGAATTTGTCTATACAACTCAGAAATTTCTCGCCTTTTATTTCAAAAATGTCTAAATGGAGGATTTCGCAAGGGTAGGTAGGAGTGGGAGATAATTGAAGTTCAGGTTTGGTGGGGTGCCTATCATATTTATTAAGCTTGCAAATCTCGCAGTTTGAGGTGTATGTCTTTATCAGGCTATTCATACGCGGGAAGTAATATTGTTCAAGAATTTGTTCTTTATTCTCCCTAGCATTTCGGTGAGCCCTTTTGTGCTCATCTTCGATGATTCGGCAAACCCGCTCTGGATTAGCAACATCCTCTACAAGCCTCTGTGTTATTCGGATCTTATATTTGCAAAAATGCTCTAAATAAACATTCTGAAGCAGTTGTAGTCGAGACTCGGGGATTTTAATTCCGTTAATTACTGCAGGATTAAGTAGCTCAATCAGTAACTGCGAGAGGCTTCGTCGATCTATAAATTCCATTGAAACGTAATGTCGGTTGAAACCTGGATGCGGCTGCTCACTGCAACGCATATTGTTCCCTAACTTGATGACAATTTGATTTTTAAAAACATTTAACGGCACTACGACGTGTGGAATCAAGTCAGTGCTGTCCTGTGCAGCACTATGCATTGTGCCTTCGCTGGCCGTGTCAGTGTTTGAATCATTATGTTCTGACCCTGAACTCCCTTCGCTTGCAGTATCGGTTTCTGAGTTACTGTATGCATGTTGTGTCGGTTCAACGTGTGTTGAGCCGGACAAGTGCTTGACCTCAGTCCTGAGCCGTGATAGAGCATCTGCCACCAGGTTCGACTTCCCTGGTTTATAAATTAGTTGGCAGTTGTATTCTTCTATACGAGACTTCCAACGTTTCAGCTTCGCATTGAAATTACGATTTCCCAATGCAAAGGTGAGGGGTTGGTGATCGGTGCATATACGTATCTGTTTTGCACCATACAGATAAGAGCGCAGGTTGTCTAATGCCCAGACAATCGCCAGCATTTCTTTCTCGTTCGTAGCATATGTTTCTTCTGTCTTGTTTAAGGACCGCGAAATGAATGATATTGGTTTGTCTTTTCCAGGCTCGCCTTGCGAGAGTACGGCACCAATCGCCGTATTTGAGGCGTCGGTGGTTAGGTTAAAAGGTTTCTCGAAATCTGGAAAAGCGAGAATGTCTGAGGAGGACAACAACCTTTTTAAATCGTCGAAGGCTTTAAGTGCAGTTTCGTCAAGCTTAACCGGCACCCGTTTGGATTGATTAACCTTAACTTGCGCGTTCTCCCTCCTAGTGAGATTCGATAGTGGCTTCGCGACTTTAGCGTAGTCTCGGATAAGCCTGCGATAAAAGTCATACCCAAGAAGCTTTTTAATTCTTTTAGGTTTTCGGGTGGTAAAATTCGTTGCATAGCCGCAACCTTATTTGCGTCGGCGCGTATGCCCTCAGATGTTACTACATAACCAAGGAATTCTACTTCAGATCTCATAAATTGAGTTTTTTATAAGTTTACCCTGAGATTCGCGTCCTGCAATCTCGAGAAAATAGTTTCAATGTTTTTCAAGTGATCCGTCGTATTTTCACCGAAGACAATGATGTCATCGATATATATATAGCAAATTTTCCCTATAAATTCTTTGAGAACGTCATCTATCATTTGCTGAAAAATCGCAGGTGCGTTTTTCAGCCCGAACGGCAGTCTCAAAAACTCGTATTTTCCGTTTAGGGTAGTGAACGCAGTTTTTTGCACGTCAGAGGGTTTCATGGGTATTTGGTGGAACCCGGAGGTCAGGTCGATTGTAGTGAAATACTTTGCTTTCCCAAGGCTTGTGAGAATTGAGTTAATATCTGGTATGGGGTAGGTATCAGCAGTGGTGACCGAGTTCAAACGTTTGTAGTCGATCACCATCCTGTACTGCTTCTCCCCATTGGCCTTAGGTTTTAGGTTTTTTAGGCACCACCCATATTGGTGAATTGTAGGGGCTTCTAGAAGGACGAATAATCCCCTCGCTAAGTAGTTCATTTACCTGTCTCTCAACTTCCTCACGCATAGGGGCCGGATAAGGATAGCTTTTGGTATAAATTGGTTCTTCAGTGGATGTATTGATTTTGGCTCTGACTCTTGTCCTAACCATTTCACTACCAACGATTGGTCCAAATAAGGTTTCATATTTTTTGATAATGTGCAGAAGAGAATCTTGCACCTTTTTCGGGAGATCATTATTGAGCACGTGGTTCACTTGTTTGGAAATTTTTTCTTTTAAAGGAATTTTTATATCTGGTTTTAAAATTAAAAGGTTTTCTTTCCTATCAATGATAGCCTCGAGGTGTTTGAGAGTATCGTCACCAATGATCCCGTCAAAGGTTTCAAGGCCTGGCAGGACGTAAAATGTGATTAAAGCATCATTACCACATTTTTCGAAAAACCTCCCTTTGACTGCATTTGTAATTTTGATGTGGCCAGCCGCTGATTGAACAGAGAACGGCCTTTTTAGAACAGTGGTGGAACCTTTTGCTACGGATGTACTTATGAAGTTTTTATTGGCACCCGTGTCTACTAGAAACTTAAGTAGAGTGCCATTTCTCGTTACATATTCTATATATGGAACGCTGGACTGGCCCCTACCATAAAATTTACCTGGTCTTCAGAAATTTCCTCTTCGAAGGGTGCCTCAGTGCCAATCTCCTGTATGGCCTCAATGTTTTAAAGCCTCTGCTGCTTATGTGGGACGTTGTCGGAGGCTGCCCTTCTCTTAAATGGATTATTTCCTTGGAATCTGTTAGCCTGATTGTTATGCGGCCTATTCATGTAGTTAACTTAACGTGTTTGTATGGACCGATCTTCGTCCATTCTTTCTAGTGGTTTAGGTGGTCTAGCTGGTGGGTGCTGTGAAGTTGTAGTGAAGGGAGTTCTGGGGGGTCTGTAAAAATTGTTGATTGGGTGTGGGTTGTTGAACCTCTTTTGAGGATAGACTGATTTGAAAGACTGATTTGATTCTTTACCAATCATTTGATTAACGGGAATGGTTATTAAATTTGGGGCAACTACATTATGGACAGGGTATCTTCGGAAATTAAGGTTCTGTATATCGAGACACGCGGAATAAGCTTCGGGAAGTGTTCTGGATTTCTGCACAATAAGCATCCTTGAAAGGTCTCCATCAAGCCCACGTATGAAGACGTCCAAAGCTCTATTCCTATATGTTTCTACCAGAGCTTCCACTGTTTCCTGCGAATAGTTTTCAGTTTTTATTTTATTTATGATTAAGGAGAACGGATGGTTTACGGTTGCGTAAAACTCATCTAGTTTAGTTCCCTTTTGGGAAAGTTGACTTAATTGATGTTCAAGCGTTCTAATGTCCCTTTTATCTGCGTAGTGCAAGGACAAGCAGGATTTAATTGATGGCCAGTCGTCATCAAAAATATTGTATGAGATCAGAGCAGTATCAGCACTGCCTCTGATTTTACCCCTAATGCTCTGCAGAATTGCCCTAAATATGGGCTTACCCCGCACTATTTCATAGTCTTTTAAAATGCTCTCCACACAATGGACCCAAGAGACGTATTGTGCGGGGTTTCCTTCGAAAATCTGCAACTCCTTTACACAGTCCGGGAGTTTGCAGATTTCCCTCAATTCTGCCTCTGTTTGCACAGAGGTGCACAGAGTGGAATTTGTGCGGGTTCGACTTGACCCCGACTCCCCTGCTCTAACGAGGTAATGCGCTGCTCAACTAAATCGAGTTGAGTGGCGCGGCGATCCGTAAGTTCAACTATCGTTAGACGTCGCTCTACTTTCTTGAACTGTTCAATCAAGGAGTTGATGGCATCACTCATTTCAGTGATTGAATTTCTCATGTCTTCCATTATATATATTTATATAGTAATAATAAAAGGGAGTTTATAACAAAACAAAAAATTTCTCGGTAATGTTTTCAATGTTTTTCTATATATTCTTTTTAAGGTTTTTTTTCTTTTTTTACCTAAACAACACAACCTTGTCGCCACAGAATTTATAAGTACATACGATATTAGATTACAAATTCAACTTACATTAGAAACATTGGCTTCGCGTGGGTGGATTTTTGTTGTTCGTTGAGTGCTGGTTCTCTTGTTGCTTCTGTTTGTCTAATTTTTTCCTCAACGTATTGCAACGTATGATTTCAGTATTTTTTATTATTTTTGTGCTTGTATTCACTTCGACAGTGTCTTATTTAAATGTTTTTTTTTTTTCTTTTTTTACATTGGTTTGGTGATTTACTTCTTTGAATTGTTTACTTTGAAACTGTGTGAAGTATAGGTTTTTATTATTTGAATATGGAATTTTTACAAAATTCGGCTGTTTAGGCATACTAATTTTGAGGGTATCGGTGGAGGAAGGATCGTGTTGTCCGGTTTAGTCGTTCGTTTTTATGATCACAAACAACCTACTGAGGCACGATTGGCTTCACTCTTGATCAGTCTCATCCAATTGTGATCTTTAATATGGTCTTATGGAAATATTAAAAATGTAGGTTTCATGTTGTGATTAGTTAAAATGTGGTCTTGTGGAAACATTAACTTTCACTCAACTGAGCGTACATACATTTTATCACCAAATCGCTGGAGTAGAGATTTTGATTCAAGTGGCCACCGATCCTTGGATTTTTTGGAGGCCTGTGGTGGTTGCTTAGCCGTTCGTTGATTGGTGTGGCAGCAAAAAAAATTTATTGTCACGAGTGTTGGCTTCATTTATTTTTTACTTGTACACTTTGGTAATTTTTATATATACTCAACTGGAGGGTCCGGGATTCGGAATCGCAGCTGGCGTGTCTAGTTGAGTTATGGTTTTTTTTATATTTGATTCGGCTGGAGGGTCCCCCTTACGGTGGTGAATCGCAGTGGGTGTGTTTTACTTAAGTTATGCTTTTTGTTTGAGATTTATTTTTTTTTATTTTTTATTTCACTGCCGCACACTTATACCACTTTTGGCATTTCACTTCACCACAGGACCTCACTAGGATACCCGCTACATTTAAAGCGGGTCCCTGCTCGGGCGCCAGTTAACGCGATTCACCGCGCGTATGTTAAAAAAAAGGCTAGCACAAGCTAGCCAATGCCCCACGGGCCAAATAATTGAAACTCACGATTTAGAGATTAAGTTTTATTAGAATTTATTTAACAATACTGGACTTAATTCGTAAGTAGCCAAAATAGAACTGAACTGCCTAATTTAGAATTATTCTATAAGAAAACATATTTCACTAATACAACCTTATAAACTACCTGCGCAAGCATACATTGGTCCCACGATGCGACGGAAGCTATCCAGACGCTGACTCGGCTTAAATTGCATGCGCGTGCAGTGAATTATGCTACACTTGCATAAAGCGGTAGTTCGTACTGTGTTAACTTATATAATACGAAAAGTTTTTTGTTATAAGAGGGAAGCTCGATTTTGATTTTAGACCCATGGTTTCTTGGGCAAAGCTTAGAGTTCGTTGTAGAATACGATTTTGATAACCGCTGACCCACTCTATTATACATATTATCAAACCAAGTAAACAAGAGAATATTTATTATTTCTATTATAAAAACTTAAAAATACTGAATTTATGTCAATTGCAAAGTAATTTTTAACATATCGGAATACATGGAAAATAGAACCTCTTTCCAGAATTCCTGGATAATTTCTGATAGCATATTTGAAAAATTTACTTTTTTAACGACCTATATTCTTGGTCAAGATCATTCCACTCGGATTGAGAAATAACGTGTTGGAAAAACGGCATAAGGGAACCAATCATAAAAATATTTTCAAGTTTAAAGTTTTACTTTTCATTTTACTATCTATGAATGGCCCTAAATATAGCTCCTCAAGTTCTAAAAAATTATCGAAATCGTTTAAGTCTACATCAAAAATAAAGAGTGATTTTTTAAGTGCCTGATAACTTTTTTTTAAAAAAAACGCATAAAATTTGCAAAATCTCATCGGTTCTTTATTTGAAACGTTAGATTGGTCCATGACATTTACTTTTTGAAGATAATTTCATTTAAATGTTGACCGCGGCTGCGTCTTAGGTGGTCCATTCGGAAAGTCCAATTTTGGGCAACTTTTTCGAGCATTTCGGCCGGAATAGCCCGAATTTCTTCGGAAATGTTGTCTTCCAAAGCTGGAATAGTTGCTGGCTTATTTCTGTAGACTTTAGACTTGACGTAGCCCCACAAAAAATAGTCTAAAGGCGTCAAATCGCATGATCTTGGTGGCCAACTTACCGGTCCATTTCTTGAGATTAATTGTTCTCCGAAGTTTTCCCTCAAAATGGCCATAGAATCGCGAGATGTGTGGCATGTAGCGCCATCTTGTTGAAACCACATGTCAACCAAGTTCAGTTCTTCCATTTTTGGCAACAAAAAGTTTGTTAGCATCGAACGATAGCGATCACCATTCACCGTAACGTTGCGTCCAACAGCATCTTTGAAAAAATACGGTCCAATGATTCCACCAGCGTACAAACCACACCAAACAGTGCATTTTTCGGGATGCATGGCCAGTTCTTGAACGGCTTCTGGTTGCTCTTCACTCCAAATGCGGCAATTTTGCTTATTTACGTAGCCATTCAACCAGAAATGAGCCTCATCGCTGAACAAAATTTGTCGATAAAAAAGCGGATTTTCTGCCAACTTTTCTAGGGCCCATTCACTGAAAATTCGACGTTGTGGCAGATCGTTCGGCTTCAGATGATGAAATGTCAAAGCATACTGAGCATCTTTCTCTTTGACACCATGTCTGAAATCCCACGTGATCTGTCAAATACTAATGCATGAAAATCATAACCTCAAAAAAATCACCCTTTACTATTATGAGTACTAATGTATTCCTTTCGCATGAAACAATCAAAAAAAGTCATCAAACTTAGTTCTATTTTTCCATATATGATATGAATTTTAATCTTCCAACTGCATTTGTAAAAAATGGAAAACTAAAAAATTTAGAAAATCAAAATAAAGATTTATAGTTGGTTTTTTTTATAACCAAAATATTTTTTCACTTGCTATTTTATTTTTCATTTTCCCCGTCCCCCGGCGGGGAAAACATTGATAAAGTTTTCCCCGCCTCCGCGTTTTGTATGAAAAATAGGGAAAAAGATGAAAACATCCCGCCACCTGGCAGCTCTGTAGTGGAATTCCTAAACGCGTTAACTACAATTTTCGTTATCGTTAAGTCCTCTCGGCTACGATTGTCTTTAACTCGTATTCCCAAGTATAACCTAAGCTATTTATGACGTTTATTTTGACAGTTGTAAGACAATATTTGTAGCTGGCCTAGCTACAAGTTTGAAGACGTCGAAAACGAAACAAAACTTATCGTTGAGCAAGTAAGTAAACAAATGAATCTTAATTTTTCCAATTTTAGAGTTATTTTCCAAGATACATTTTTTTAATTAATAGAAACAACATTAGAAATGGCTTTCCAGTTTTTGGGCATGGATGCAACTGCTTTATATAGTGGAATGGAACGGTGCAGCTTATTGGAGTCGATACGAAGTTCTTTAGAACAACGGACAATCTCCGCTTTATCGGCAGAAAATCAGGTGAGAAGCAAAAAGTGAATGTTTCAAATGTTTTAATGCTCAACATCTTTAACTAGCTATTTGCTGCGCTAAGGTTCTATGCTACTGGATGCTATCAACGACCTGTATGGGAGCAGTCAGGCATCACCATGAGCCAGTCTTCTGTGAGCCGGTCCATCCATAGGGTACAAGACGCCATTAATGATAAAATATTTCGATCAAATGCGCGTTTCCCCATAACTCACATTGAGCGTCAGGCAGCGGTCGATCTATTTAGGACAGCGCCCCAGCCTTTTGATGGTGCCATTGGGGCAATTGACTGCTCTCACGTAGCCATCGTTGGGCCACCACAGCACGAGGAAGCATATGTAAACCACCATGGATACCATTCGATAAATATACAAATGGTAAATTGTAAAATTTAATAAAAACTACAAACTGAACTTATTCCAATATTTTTCCATAAGATTTGCGATCCGAATCTGAAGATTTTAAATGTAAACGCGAGGTATCCCGGAGCTCGTCATGATGCCTACATTTGGAACGCATGCGCTGCTCGGCAAGTTATACAACGAGCATATGATCGCGGGACCCGTGGCGCATTTCTAATTGGTGCGTTTGTACAACTTAAAATTCTGTAAAATTTATAAAAACCTTTTGCTTACAGGTGACTCTGGCTATCCGTTGGAACCATGGCTCATGACACCTCTTCCAAATCAGCCAGAAGGTACTCCCAGGCATCGATACAACCAGGCTCTATGCAAAGCAAGAAATTGTGTGGAAAGGTTGTTTGGTGTTCTGAAAAGTAGGTGGCGATGTCTTTCAAGACAGAGAGTTCTCATGTATGAGCCAGGATTTGCTGGCAGAATTGTACATGCTTGCGCAGTTTTGCACAACATGAGCCTCTCATTGATAAGCACAAATGATAGAATGGTAGGGGTGTTGCCCTATGTTGAAGCGGAGGCTGCAATAGATGAAGAGGATGACAACGGAGTTCGTTCATCTGTTGCAAAACGAATTCAAGATCGTTTGATCTCAGCAAAATTTACCTAATCAAAGGAACTGAAATACAATTTTTTTTACATTATTTTCATTTTATATTTTATTCAAAACTTTTAAAATATACTTAAAAAAAAAATCCATTTAAACATAAAACTTCAAAAACTAAAAACACGAATAAATAAATACTAATAATATTTCAAAAAACTTTGTACTTTAAACAGAAAAAAAAAAATAAAAAACAAACATTTTTTCGCTGCACGTTCCTACCCAAGGAGCTCGTTTTTCCCGCCATATCCACCACGTCCACCAACTTCTCGACGGTTTCAATATTACAGCGACCGGAGGTGTTGGGTACTGTTGGAGTCTCAAGCAGCACATCAACATCTCCGGCCTCTAGCGCAATTTGGAAATGCTATAAAATGAAAAACATAAATTATCAAAATATCATAAAATTATATGCAACCATAGATACCTCTTCCTCCGGAATGCTGTCAGCGCAGTTGCTGCTGCCTTCGACATATTCCATGTCAAGGATATTCAGCACCCGCAAATCCAGATCAGTGAGCGCAGGAATGGAAAGGGGCTTACCACCTGTTTTGCCCATTTCCTTTCTGCGCTCTCTTGCCTTCACCGACGTTCGGCTTTTGAGGTCACGCCATGCCTATAAACGAAAATAAATGTTACTTTATCAAAACACTGAATTTGTGTATTTTTAACTCACCACTTGCCACTGGCCCGCTGACTTCTCAGCTCCTCCAACACTGTTCAGCTGGCCACCGAGTTCCTCCCACTTCTCGGCTGCTTCTTGACGACCATGCATCGCCATGAACTTCCCCTCCGCTAGGCCCTTACTTAAAATAAAAAAGTCCAGCATCATCGCATACTGCTCAGCTGTTGCCCGACTTGACCTTTTCTTATTTGAGTTCATTTTTTATTATAGTTTTTATTTGGTCTTCGTTTGTTTGTTTTTTTTTTTTTTTTTGGTTTTTTCCAATTTGATCTGTCAAATGGCAGTGCTGCCATATTTTCGATAGAAGTAAGCAATATTTGTAGGCAACTTTTTGACGAAACTTTTAGCAAAATTTGTAGCTTAGCAGAGTTTTGAGAATACCATTTTTGTTACTGCAAGCTACAATCATCGTTTTTCAGCGATAGCGATTGTAGATCGTTAAAATTTTGAGAATGCCGCTACTGATTCCGATGCACCTATGAACGCCTAAACTTGGATAGAATTTTTTAATTTTATTGGTATTTATGTGAGGATGATTTGTAAAAAAAAAATTGGAAAAATTTCGTGGAAAATTTGGAAAAACGCGAAAACCCAAGAAGCTTTTTTCTACGCAAATTTTATATTTTATAGAGGAAATTTTGCACATCTCTGAAATTTCTTCACCATTTTCTCATTTGCCATTCATTTAAGGCACATCCCACTGTGGTTCACTTGAGCTTACATCTAATGACTTCATCCGAACGCTGCTGTTTATTGAAATGTCTAACTATTATACTTGGAATCAATTTTCTAAGAAATTCAGCGCCGAAAACAAGGAAAACCAATTCCAGGCTACGCAAATTTATTTAACTCCGATGCATATGGTTTCATTTACACTGTGTGTCCAAATAATGACAAGTATTTCTCTTCGCATTTACTATTAGTCAACGTTCGTGGTTCAATATCATTCCAACATTCCACGAACAGTTTTTGCATTGAGTGCATCCGACCAAACTAAAATTCGACTATTGAATCAGCAACAAAAATATGCGTAAAATATTTTCCACGCTCCCGGTGGAACTGGGTAAACTTTTGTGATCTCATTCATTTTTACAACAATTAGCTCATACAATAAAATTGCATTTGCACTCGCTCTTGAATATGTAAATCACTGAAATTCCAACGTGCAATCGCTTTTATTAAATTGCGAAACAAATTTAAATAATGAGAGTACTAATAAGACAGTTTATCTTAATCTTTCCAAAAATATCAAATTTATTATTATAGGTGAAATTCAAATTTTAAAACTGATATTTTCTCTGAGAAAACACCTCCAAAGTTATGCAAAATTATGAGCATATTAGTTATCAGCATTATTTTTTTACCTTTTACTGATAACAAAACAAACAAAAAAAAAATGTAACGATGTTTATTTGTGTTCACTTATATTATTAACTATTATGTGGCGTCCGTGGCGTAGTTGGTTAAATTGCGTGGCCGCTATGTCAACGAACCTGGAGACCCGGGCAAAGAGCATATATTGTAAAGAGGTTTCATGAACTTAACAGAGCACTGTTAATGTTAATTATAAGCGCCCGAGTTTCAGACCTATCGAAAGCATCACCGTGAATGACATTTTTTCACTCTCCCACGAGCGCATCAAAATTGTTTGAGAGTGGCAGCTAGAACTTGAGACAAATGCATGAATGAAACTTCCACTACTTTTACCGTTTTTCATTTGTATGTATGGATGTGTGTCCGCCTCGTAGCTGACATAAAATAAATTTGCGATATCTGACATTTTTTCCGATCTTATTTGTTAGGCATGGTTTTTGTTGATTTTAGCTTAGCTTTGTGTTGTTGTTTTGAGCATTGCTTTGTGTTGTTGGTATCCTTTGCACTGAGTGTGTTGTTCGTGTGTTGATCTCAAAACAGATTCATTACTTAGATCAAACATTAAAGAAATTTTGCGGCAAACATTGCGGAAATCGTTTAAAGGTCATTTTGAAGCTACATATTTACTAGTGAAACCATTTTGAATAATGTGGTTACAAACCGAAATACATATGGAATATATTTTGATGAAAAATCATTTATTAGCATCTAATCTTTTTTAATTTTTTTTTTTTTTATTTTTTAAAATATGCATCTGATAATTTTTGGACATACTTGTTCAAGTTCGAAAAGAAAACAAATTTAACAAAAAAGAAATATGCACCTCAAATGTTGGTATACTTATAAGCATATCCTATATTGTTTTAAAAATTACTAAATATTATTTGAATAAAATTAACAAAAACATAACACGAAATTATCTTGTTAATTATGATATATTAATAAATAATTATTTATTTATTTCATGTATATAAAATCAAAGCCAATTTAGGCCAATATGATTACAAGTACATAAATCTAAATTCATATTTTTTATTAATAATGTTTACAATAATTTAAGCTCAAGTTTTTTATTAATAAGTTTGACTTTCTATTTTAATGCAAATAATGTTGCATTAAATTCCGTAATATAATAATTCTTAAATTTAAATTCCGTAATTACTAAATTTTTCACAAGATAACCCCTAGAACAGATCAAAAGAAATTATAATATTAAATTGAATAATGTTTATTTATTTTCATAAGTAAACATGAGTATATAACATACTGATATAAATGTATTAAAGATTTTATGTAGGTATTTTTAATATTGCAATTTAAGAAAAGTAATATTTACTAACATTTAATAAAAAAATATTTACTTGCATTTAGCGATTATATGAAATTTTCTATATATAAATTTCTATAATAATTCTATAAAGATATAACAATATCTTTATATATAAATTTCTATATTAATTCTATAAAGATACATATAACAATATCTTTATAGACGATTAGACATATATTCGAACGGACAAACAGTGTTGTATGTATTAGAAAGCCTTTGCATTTCTACACTGACTTTACGCTGCTTTTCGAAAGATTTTATCTTTCCTTCCTCAGAATTAAATTTATCTTTTAACCATCTCGAGTTTTCCCGGATTGAAACTGTATTGAGGTGATCAAGTATATATAACTTGTCATAATAGTTGCCAGTCTCACCCAATCACCCAGATTTTAAAGTATTTCAGAAAGCTATGCAATATTTTATAATCCACGTCTTTTGATTCGTGTCATCTTTTTCGAAAAATTATTTGTAAATTGAGGATTCTGATGAAATTTTATGAACTTTTTTAATTTTAATATTTTTTAAATGGATTAAATTTTAATTAATGGTTATGTATACGTTTCTTATCTATTACTTTTATTAATGGTAATAAACACTCAATAATTGATAATTTCTTTTATTTCCTTAATTAATTATTAATAAACTTTTTTTATCATTACATATTTATTTTTAAGAAATTTTATATATTCCGAGAGATATTTATCTTCAAAAAAATTTTCACGGATCATTTATCAAAGAAAATTATTTTTATTAACATGTAATTACTTAAAAACTTATTTAAATAAATAATAAATGAAGTATGAAAACTTTATTTCTTTTTATTAAATTGCAATATATTTTGTCAATACCACGGATAGAAAATAACGGTTATTTTTTAATTTTTACATCAAAAGATCATATATAAAAAGATGTTGTAAAATAATTTTAAATTTAGCATTATGAAGCTAGTGAGTCAGAGAATCCGTTTTTGGCTTGATTATTTCTTGATCGATATTTTTTTCAAACAGAAATAAAAGTTATTTTTTAATGGAATTTTTTCCAATCAGCAATAAAAATTATTACTGATCGTTATTTTTTCGATCAGAAATAGAAATGAATCAATGATCTTTATTTTTCTAACCAGAAATAAAAATTATTTCTTGATTGAAATAATATCGATTGAAATTTCAATCAAATCAATATTTGCAAATAAAACTGTTTTGAGTTAAAATAAAGAAGTTAATGCTTCGAACCCACGTTACCAAGTTATATAGTCGTTTTGTACAAGGATTTGAACAACGATTTTGACGAAGATAAGTACACGATCTTAGACATGGATTTGGAAAAGAATTTGAATTAGTGCTTGGTTAGGCAAAGATTTGGTCAAGGATTAGGACTAGGATTAGAATAAGGACCAAGACAAGAATTTGAATAAGAACTTAGACAAGAAAATGTTAGTAGGATAAGTAGACAAACTGGCATGAAATGGTTGTAAAAATAGGAGTAGAAAATATTGATGGAAAATAGTAGTAGAACACTAAAGAAAATATTAGTAGAAAATAGAAGTACAAAATATAAGTAGTGTCCCATCTTGTTTCGTTTTTAAGATATAGCCTTTTTTCTAATTTTCAAGGTTATCATATCGACCAACCCCTCTACCTGTGAGTCGAGAGCTCAATGCCACCCACCCTCTTTAGAAAAGCCAAAACCACTTTTATTTTTTCCATTCTTCCTTTGTTTTCGAGTTATAGCGCTTTTTTAAGTTTTACTTTTTTTATAATTTATATCTTAATATGCATGTTACTTTTTTTATCGATTTAATATAGATCAAAAAATAATTTTTTTAATCTGATCGAAAAAATAGCGATCAATTGATTTTTATTTCTGGTCTAAATAATATCGGTCAAAAGTAATTTTTATTTCTGATCGGAAAAATATAGATCAATGATTCATTAATATTTCTGATCGAAAAAATAACGATCACGAAATGATTTTTATTTCTGATCGAAAAAATAACGATCAAAAATAAATTTTTTTTCTGATCGAAAAAATAATAGTCACAAAATGATTTTTTATTTCTGATCTAAAAAAATAACGATCAAAAATAACTTTTATTTCTGATAGAAAAAAATAACGATCACAAAATGATTTTTATTTTTGATCGAAAAAATAACGATCACAAAATTCTTTTTATTTTCGATCAAAAATATAACTTTTTTCTGATTGAAAAAAAAAACGATCAAAAAATAATTTTTATTTCTGATCGAAAAAATAACGACCAAAAAATAATTGTTATAAAATGATTGATTGATAGCGATAGTCGTTATTTGCGGTCCCTGGTCAATACCTAGATAAAAACTTTAATAAATTAATATCGGTATTTGTGAAAGTAAGTAAATATTTTTCAATTTAATATTGTATTTTCTTTTGATCTGTTCTAGGGGTTATCTTGTGAAAAATTAAGTAATTAGGGAATTTAAATTTAAGGTTATTTCCACAACTTTACGGCTATAATCGTGATCACAGGCAGACGGACATACAAACGGACATGGCGGAACAACACAAACGGAACAATCGACTCGGGTCTATATCTACCACCCCTGCTTATGGGCATTACAAACGGCAAAAAAACGTGGGGGTATAAATATAAATTTTGGTTTACTTGTAAAGCTAATACTTGTAATCATATTGGCTTTGATTTTATATACATGAAATAAATAAATAATTATTTATTAATATATCATAATTAACAAGATAATTTCGTATTATGTTTTTGTTAATTTTATTCAAATAATATTTAGTAATTTTTAAAACAATATAGGATATGCTTATAAGTATACCAACATTTGAGGTGCATATTTCTTTTCTGTTAAATTTGTTTTCTTTTCGAACTTGAACAAGTATGTCTAAAATTATCAGATGCATATTTAAAAAAAAAAAAAAAAAAAAAATTAAAAAAGTTTAGATGCTAAAAAATGATTTTTCATCAAAATATATTCCATATGTATTTCGGTTTGTAACCACATTATTCAAAATGGTTTCACTAGTAAATATGTAGCTTCAAAATTACCTTTAAACGGTTTCCGCAATGTTTGCCGCAAAATTTCTTTAATGTTTGATCTAAGTAATGAATCTGTTTTGAGATCAACACACGAACAACACACTCAGTGCAAAGGATACCAAAAACACAAAGCAATGCTCAAAACAACAACACAAAGCTAAGCTAAAATCAACAAAAATCATGCCTAACAAATAAGATCGGAAAAAGGTCAGATATCGCAAATTTATTTTATGTATTTTATGTCAGCTACGAGGCAGACACACATCCATACATACAAATGAAAAACGGTATAAAAACTTTTTAACAAAAAAAAAAAACCGACCTCAAAATCACTACAAAGTAAAAAATAATTTTAAACAACTTTTCCCATTCATTTCTTGGTCATATTTTAAAAGCTATTTATATGTATTATAATATTGGAAATCTTATCATTTTCATTTTTTCTATTTTGTTTTATTATCATCAATATATTAATTGCTTTATGTACATAAAAGCTTAAAAGTCGGCGCTTATCTTACTATGTCGAAATCTTTTTATTTTAATTTTTTCTAATTTGTTTTATCAAATTTAAGTGGCGTCCGTGGCGTAGTTGGTTAAAGTGCGTGGCCGCTATGTCAAAGAACCTGGAGACCCAGGTTCGAACCCCAGCAGCGACAGAAAATTATTTGATTTAAAATAATTTTTTTGTACGGTCGCAACCTCTCTGCAGACAATGGCAAACCTCAGAGAGTAATCAAATGCCATGTAAAGCTTTGAGAATAAGAACATTCCGTTCATCGCCGTTCGGAGTCGGCGTTAAACATGTAGGTCCCTTTCTCGGTCAATTGTTTACAAACTTAATAACACGCACAACACAATTGATCATAAGAAGCTAGGTCAAAGTCCTTTCAAGGGCTGAAATGGCCAGTTATTTATTTTTTTTTTTAATTTGTTTTATCATTAAAATATTATTAACTTTATGAATATAAAAGCTTCTTAGCGATTTTTTTCTTTCAGTTGGCAATTTTTGAGTACGCTGAATGTAGCCAATGTGTTCCATGCATTATTTGTGCAGCTGTTACACACTATGTCATATTCAATATGAGCTTTACAAGCTCACCCAAACCGGTTTAGTGAGAAATTTAATGTGTACAAAGCTTTTAAAATTACTACAGTGTTTCCAAGGCACCAAATAGTGCACGGATGGTAAAAGATCATGATTGTGTGTCAAAGATGAGCGCCGACTTCAAAGCTTTTATGTTCATAAAACAATTAATATATTGATGATAATAAAACAAAATAGAAAAAATGAAAATGATAAGATTTCCAATATTATAATACATATAAGTAGCTTTTAAAATATGACCAAGAAATGAATGGGAAAAGTTGTTTAAAATTATTTTTTACTTTGTAGTGATTTTGAGGTCGGTTTTTTTTTTGTTAAAAAGTTTTTATTTCTTCCTTTTTAGAGAATATGAAATATTTTATGTAATAGTATTCTTGAGGAAAATTTCAAGCATGAAACTTTGTTCTTAAAAAATTTGTTTTGTTAAATCCTGAAAGTTTGTTGGGTATTTTTCATTTCTGCTTCTTTGAAATTTTTAGTGCCACGCCCTTTTTCTAATCCCGCCCACTTTCTTTACCGTACCTTATAATGATTCTACCTAGCCCTGTGCCAAATTTCCGTTTCCAAGTATCAATATTAAGCGTAATATAGTACTTTCCTTAAAGTGCCACACCCTGTGTACAATCCCGCTCACTTTTTTAATGATTCTACCTACCCACCTACCTGCATACCAAATATTAGTACGCTAGTGTCAATATTAACTAAGATATAGTATTTTTATAATTTTGACACGCCTTTTTGTTGAATAACGCCCACTTTTTGCCGTAATTTGTAGTAACTGTACCTACCCATGTACTAAGTTTCAGCACCCTAGTGTCAATATTATTCGATATATGGTATGTTTCTAATATTGCCACACCCATTTGTCGAATAACGCCTATTTTCTTTACAGTAATTATTAAAAATGTGGCGTCCGTGGCGTAGTTGGTTAAAGTGCGTGGCCGCTATGTCAACGAACCTGGAGACCCGGGTTCGAATCCCAGCACCGACAGAAAATTATTTGAATTAAAATAATTTTTCTGTACGGCCGCCACCTCTCTGCAGACAATGGCAAACCTCAGAAAGTAACCAAAAAATGCCATGTAAAGCTTCTTGAGAACAAGAACATTCTGTTCATCGCCGTTCGGAGTCGGCGTTAAACATGTAGGTCCGGTTCTCGGTCAATTGTGTACAAACTTAATAACACGCACAACACAATTGATCATAAGAAGCTAGGTCAAAGTCCTTTCAAGGGCTGAAATGGCCAGTTATTTATTTATTTAACTATTAAAAATTGTGTCTACACCTGTGCTAAATTTCAGTACCCTAGTGTCAATACCATTCGAGATACAGTGTTTTTTCAATATTGCCACACCCCTTTTTCAAATAACGCCCACTTTATTGACTGTAATTTGTAATAACTATGCTTACCCATGCACTAAATTTCAGCACCCTAGTGTCAATATTATTCGATATATAGTGTGTTTCTAATATTGCCACACCCCTTTGTCAAATAACGCCCCTTTATTGACCGTAATATGTAATAATTGTGCCTACCCCAGTATTTTTACTGTAAATTTCAGTACCCTAGTGTCAATATTAACTGAAATACAGTGTTTTTCTTATATTGACACGCCCCTTTATCGAATATCGCCCACTTTTTTAAAAAAGGACCTCCGCGTTCATGGTATCTATCTGTTGACATAAAATTTCGGAAATCGGGCAAGAGCTGTAGGAGTTATCGATGTACATACATTTAAAAAAAAAAAAAAAAAAAAAAAAAAGCGGACAAACCAACGAACTTGAGAACCTCCTCCTTTTTGAAGTCGGTTAAAAAGTAGTGGAAGTTTCATTCATGCATTCGTCTCAAGTTCTAGCTGCCACTCTCCAGTGTTGCCGAAGTGTTGACGAAGTGAAAAACGTCAAAAACGTCATTTCATATATTTAAAAACGTCAAAAAATCGTCATTATCTTCAAATCAATACTAGAATAATTAAAATTTTTTTATAATCGTTTTTATTTATGTTCGATACATATGGGTTTAACTAAAAATTAAATAACATTTTTATGAATTCATTTATATCAATAGAGATCAGTGATTTATATACAATATAGTATAATTAAAATTATATCTAAAGTTAAATAATGATTACATCCAATTTGAGCTTGAAATTTCTAAAACTTCGACTAGCGTTTTATTTTAAGGCCAATTTGTACGTTTGACAAAAAGGACTACATTTTTATTCCTTTTATTTTATTACTTTATATTTTCAACGCAAATAATAAGAGAAAAAACAATTCCTATAGCCTATAGCCTTTACGCAAAAAAAATATTTATTATTAAGGGTCTCCGGGAGTTTTTTTAAAAAAAAATACTCTCTTTTAAATTATTTTGTTACATTATTAAATTATAACTATTCAATATTTATCCCCGTTATTTTGATCCAAAAATATTCGTCGATGAGGTAGAAAACCGCAATACCTCGAAAGGTCCTTAAATTTGTGGTGCGCAAGATATCTGGAGTATGATTCATCTGACGAAGATTTTTGGACCTAAATGTTAGGGATAAATCTTAAATAGTTCATATTTAAAAGTGTAACAAAATAATTTAAAAGAGAGTATTTTTTTTTAAAAAACTCCCGGAGACCCTTAATAAAAAACATTTTAAAAATTAGAATTTTTTTTTCGGAAAACTCCCGGAGGCCCTTAAGTCCTTTTTGTCAAACGAGAAATTTAACCATAAGGTACAATAGTATAGCAATATAGTAATTTCTTATTTGTATAAGTCTTTATAATTGTATTTTTTTATTAATTGTTTTTTTATTTCTAAATCGTGACAAGACGAATTGTTTAATCTTAAATAATCTTTGGTATATAAAATACCTTTCAAGGTTTCAGTGCACAAACGGTTTCTGATTTTTGTTTTGTTCAAATTGATTTGAGAGAACGTGCGTTCAACGTTTGCTGACGAATTAGGTAAACTTAAAATGTTAAAAATGAATTTTCCCAAAAGGGGAAACGCCAAAGATTTGTGCCCTCTTCTGACAGAACAAACTGTTTTCCAGAAACTTTCAATTTCTAGGTCTTCTTTTAAATCAGTAAAAAGATTATTAAAATCTAAATTTCGAACTTCGCGAAACTCAGAATAAAGGGTTTGAAGGCCGTTTTCGGAAATAATATTAGGGAATAGTTTCAACAAATCGGTTAAGGAAACAATTTCACCTTTTTTAATTTTTTTGGATCAATGAGAGCAAGATATTTCAAAATTTTGCTTTTAAAATCAAAGCGTTTAAAAAACTGATTGCACAATTCTATGTAAAAAGAAATACAATTATTTTTATATGTTAGTATCTCAATTGGATTTAACGAATTGGATAATTCCTCTAATTTTCATTTAATCTCGACACCCAAATATAGCTGCTCTAAATTTATAATATTAGAAGAAAGATTAACATTTATGCTATCAATATCATTTTGTTTTAAGCACTCGGGCTTAATAAAATTGTCTAGAATTGTTCGTACAAGACGACTAACCTCATCATACATTTTATGTACTTGTGGCTTTTCGCTTTGGAAAAGTTTATTTAAAAGATTAATTTTAGGCAAAATATATTTAGAAATTGAAGATATAGTAAATCCATTGGATTTTGTATGTTTTTAAGAATAATTTTAGCGTTGTCGATGTTATCTGAGTTTACTGAAAATCCAAAATAAATTTTGAGCGGCTCATACAAAGTTAATATACGATTCACAACAATTTCTAATGATAGCCAGCGGGTTTGACTTGGCAGCAAAAGTTTAATTGGTTTTTCTTTTAATAATGTTAAAATTTCTGAAAATTGTGAACTTCTCTTTATGCTGTTTTGAATATAATTGTAAATGTCTCTTACCATAGATTCGACACTCGATGGAAGTTTCAAACACGCGTATGAGGAGCATAAGGCAAAGGAATGGCAAATACATTTAAAAATTACAAGATTTTTACAGTAATTTTTTAAAATAGATGCAACCGAATAGTTCTGACCAGTCATGTTATTCGCACCATCAGCCGCGAAACCAATTCAGTTTTGTTTATAGTCTATACCATTTTCAAACAAAACTTTTCTTATGGAATTATAAACACTGTTGGCAATGAACAATACTTAAAATTTTTGTGCATGATATGTCTGTAGACTCGTCGGCACAGATTGAAAATTTATTATTTTGTAACAATCGTATGATACTTTCGAATTGTTAAGCTCCTAAAACGTTCTTTACCAAACACGTTGACTTCGTCCGGTTCGAATGAATTTCAACAGAAATTTTAGAGTCAGCAGATGAGGTTCTCTCCATGTTTACTAAATGATCAGCCAGGTTAATTTATTTATTTATTTATTTATTTGTTTGCTAAGCCTTTTAGGCTTTATAGCACTTTAAAATTACAATTCATAATCAATTAAACTAATACTAATAATACTAATAATAATACTAATGTATAGAGTTCAAGTTCGTTTTAAATGAAGATACAAAACCAAAGTAAAATAAGTTCAGTTGTAATGTAATGTAAATTAAAACATGAACGTTTCAAAGTATACAGACTTATAGATAACATGAGTAAAGGTATTATAAAGCAAAAAATAAATTAATAATAAATCTTAAAGAGGGTCCAAGGCGGTGGTATAGAGAATGAAAATATGTATAAAATAAATATATCGTTCTGTCCTTGAAGCCAATAAAGTCTTGGCTTAGCAAGTTGGTAATCCGACGAATTGAGTCGTATTTACCACACCAATTTCCTTGTGGAAAAGAAAATGGTTGCGAACGCAGGCACTAAGACAAACTAGGTCTCATTGGCCACTCATATTAATATACATATAACAACTCTATAAATATGGCACAAAGTATCAGAGTGTGAGATCTAGAAAAGTGGTAGGTATCAAGGCAAACAAGGCCCGGTACGCCATACTGATAGTATATATACAATATTATTCATTCTGTCATTCTAAAGCCGATGAAGTCTTGATTCATCTTTTATTATCACACCGAGTTCCTAGTAAGCTAAGACAAAGGTAACGAACGCAGGCACATAGACAAACTTGGTCTAATAAGCCACTTATGTTAATATATATACTATGCTGATCGTTCTCTCATTCATCCAACAGTAAAAATTCCGTATCCTTGGAAAAGTATGTTGAGAATCAGTGGCGGTGCATCCAACAGTAAAAGTGCCGTATCCTTGGAAGAGTATGTTGAGAATCAGTGGCGGTGCTGCAGATAATCTATTATTTTAAGTTTAATTGAGTATAGGGTTTCATTAAAAGATATAACATCTGAAACGGAATTGAAGTCTCCGCAAGCGCTTCTTAGTGGTTCATTTTGCAAGTAATTAGTTCTACTAAAGTTCATAAAAAGTAGCTCAAAAGATCTTCTTGGTCGAAGAGGAAGATTAAAGTAAATTTTACTCAGTAAGTATGGACTGTCAACAAATCCATGTATAAGTTGATAAACCCAGCAAACATTAAGCATGATTCTACGATTTCTTAGAGAAGGTAGGTTAACAAGCTTTAATCTGTATTCATAGGGTGGTAAGTGAATGTTAGTATGACAATATATATTGCGTAAGCAAAACAAAAGAAATTGTTTCTGAACTGATTCTATATCGTCAATATAACACCCATATCTAGGACACCAGACAATTGACGCATACTCAAGTATGGGCCTTACAAGTGAAGTGAATAATGTTTTAGTAATGAAAGGATCATTAAACTCTTTTGACCATCGTTTAATAAACCCTAAAGTACTGTTTGCTCTGCTTATAGCTTTATTAATATGAATGTGAAAGCGAAGTTTTGGGTCCATAGTTACTCCAAGATCGTCGAAAACTTCTAAGAACTCAAGTGTATAGTCACTTATTTTGTAATAACTTCGAGAAGGTTGTCTACGAGAAAAAGTCATGTGTTTGCACTTTTTCAAGTTAAGCTTCATGCAATTGATTTCACACCAGTCACAAAGATGGTCAAGATCGGTTTGTAAGAAAAAAGAGTCTTGCTCATTTTTATATGACAGGAAAAGTTTAACATCATCAGCGTATAGTAAAATATTACTATGAATTACAACAGATGGTAAATCATTAATAAAAATTAGAAACAACAGAGGCCCAAGGTGGCTTCCTTGAGGTACACCGGAAGTAACAGGGAACTCGTCTGACTTAACAAGGTTAAAGATAACACTTTGTGTTCTATTTAATAAATAAGATTCAATCCAAAGCACTAATGGTGTTGGAAAACCGAGAAGGGTTAGTTTTAAAATTAAGAGCTTATGATTTACAACATCAAAAGCTTTACTGAAGTCAGTATAGATAACATCTGTTTGTAGACCTTTTCCAAAATTCTCAATAGTCTTTGATGTGAATTCTAGAAGGTTAGTAACAGTAGATTTTCTAGATAAGAATCCATGTTGGAATGGGGACATTAAAGATTTCACGCTATGTGATAATTGTGAGGTTACAATAGCCTCAAAAAGTTTAGGTATGGCGCTAAGCTTTGCAATTCCGCGATAGTTATCTATTAAAGATCTATTGCCGGATTTATGCAGCGGAATAATAAAAGATGATTTCCAAGCCAGTGGAAAATAGCAGGATTGCGAAGACGCTGTAAAAAGCAAAGTAATGGGAATTACAAGTTCTTCACTGCAATATTTCAATACACATGAAGGTATGTTATCAGGACCGCTTTTATAAGATGTTTTGAGGTTTTTTAAGTAGGTTAAGACTGTATCAACATTAATTATTGGGGAGCAAATGTCACCAGGTTGCACATTATAAGGGTAACTAAAATTATCGTAAGAAGCAGAGGAATAAGTGGTCTTAAAGAAATCTGCAAAAAGACTACAGATAGTAGAATCAACATCTGATTCAAATGTTTTATATTTCATGAAAGATGGATATGAATTTATCTTACGTTTGGTATTAACAAAGTTCCAAAAAGATTTAGCATCAGATTTTATGTTTAATTTAACTTTTGTTAAATATATATTATAGGAATGCCTGCATAATTGCCGGTAGTTATATTTAGTTAAGGTATAAGAAGCAAAATCACATATGTTATGAGTTTTTTGATACTTTTTATAATATTTCGATTTTAAGTTTCTCAGCTTTCTCAGTTCTTTGGTAAACCAAACGGGACCAGATATTAAAGAGGATTTTCTCTGTGGCACTGAAGTTAAAAAACAATTATTAAGAGTACTGTTAAAGGCAAATACAGCAGAGTCAAGCGTTTGTGGCAATATTCTTGTGTTATTAATATTAAGTACAGATGACCAGTTGATAATTGACAAATTATTTCTCAAAATTACATAATTCGTTCTTTTAAAGTTAAACTCTAAGGCAGGATTTTGAATACGGTTTGATATAGATTGTTTAGGAAAATTCAATGTGATTTCGATAGTTGGATGGTGTGCGTCTTCAGGATACGCAAGTGGATCAGACCTATTAACTGAAACAATATTACTATCATCAAAATAAATAAGGTCTAACAAGCGGTTGTTTCTATTATAGTGGCAGTTTATTTGAAAAAGTCCTTGGCTCGAAAGCTCATTTAAAAATGAGTTATCAGATGAACACTCTGAAGATGGCAAGAGTACTGCAGAATTTTCAGTACAGCAGTTCCAGGAAACATTAGGAAGGTTGAAGTCACCCGTTATTAAAATGTGATCATAAGGCTGAAGTTGTGAGCAAATTTTATAAATCGACGCCAAATGTTTTCCATACACTTCAACACTAGAAAGTGGAGGTATATATGAACATGTGACATAAATTCTCAAAGTACCAAACTTTACAAGAACACAGCAAAATTCAATATCTAAAGACTCAGATATTAATATTTCTTGTGAAAAGTGAGAAGATTTAACGGCAATTAACACGCCACCACCATTGCAAAAATTACCAGCAATAGAGTTTCTATCTTTGCGGTATATATTAAAATTGTTAGACAGAATTTCAGTATTTAAAGTACTAGGTTTAAGCCAAGTCTCACTGAAAGCAATAATGTCAAAACGAAAATTATGGCTTAAAATGTGTAAGTCTGTAAGTTTAGTATTTAAACCACGAACGTTCTGATATAAGGCTAGGAACTGAAGGCAACAATCTAGTTTTTTGGGTTCACGCTGTGAACAGGTAAGATAGCCAGTGAAGTTTGAGGCGGTGATTTTTGAATAAATTCATGCACCAAAGTATTTTCCGGCCAAAAACCTTGATCCAGAACATTATTGAAGACATCACTAGGCAAAGTAATTTTAAAAGATGAAATAGTGCGCTGATAAGAAAATCTCAGTTTGTGAACCGAAATCTTCTTATTAAGAAGGTTTAACTTAGAGTTTAAATAATATAAGATATCACCTTCAGATGTATCAACTGCAAAGCGAGAAACAAATATAGATTTTGCTGGCGGAATAACTACCAGTTCCTTATGAACAGGTAGTTTATTGCTACTATTCGATATTTGCTTCGGTATAGCTCCAGTAGAAACCGAACTAGGAGAGGAAGGAATAATATTAGTACTCGTAGCAATGCTAGGAGAAACAATAGAAGCACAAGTCTGAGCATATGTTTTTTTTGCCACAGGAGGAGAATTATCATTTGCGGGAACAGCTGAAGAAGGTACAGTTAAAGTTAAATCAACTGAAACTGCAGCATTAGTAGGCGTCAACTGATCCGTAACAGACTTTTTCAGTGGTCCTTCAGGTGGTAAAACTGAGGCAGGTGAAATAAGATCAATATTTGATGACAAAGGCAAGGCTATTGCAGTAGATTTTGCTGAGCTTCGAAGATTTTTGTTACTTCGCTTTCGTTTTGGAGAAGCAGAAGCTTCATCCAAGACCTTAAACTTTTTGAACAAACTTTCAAATTCAGCCAATCTGGCCTGAGCCGCCTCTAAATCTTTAGACACTTCCAAGAAGCCTCTTCTAGATTGTCTAATAAGCTTAAGGATATCAACATCCGTAGATCTGCAATCAACACATGACCAACGAAGTCCTTTGCCTTCGTTGATTGCGTCATAAATTCTTGCATTCAACGCTGCGCACTTGAAGTGAAAAAATGAATCGCACAACCAGCAATTTACTACGCGGTCGGATTCGTCTTTTATATCACAATTACGGAAACTGCAGAACATTTTAAATTTTAAGTATTAATAAAATGCAAAAATAACCACAAAAAAGAAGATACCCGGTTTTCCAATAAAACAGTTTAATAAGCACTGCAAAGTTATTAAGTGCAGCCCTGGTTATGTTTATTATAAACAAAACAAAACAGGCCAAAAACAGATGAGCAAGTGTAAAAAACAAACAATCGCTCTCACTCGCTTGCACACAGAAAACCAGTTTGTAGTTAAAAGAGAATAAGCAATGTAATTAAAGCTTCGAAATATATGTGCAAGAAGAATATGATAATTCGCTCTCGCACAAAGAATAAAATAATGTGTATATTAAAATTGACACAAAAATAAAATTTTTAATAAAAAGGATTAATAAGAATGCTGGCACGCTGCAAGATGACCCAGCAAAGATGATCAGCCAAATGTTGTTTTAAATTTAACTATTAATTCAATTTAAAGAACTTAAAAACTTTGGAACTTTTTAGACTAAAACACATCAGTATGAAAAGAAAGCAACGAACGAACTGAAAAGGCGAGATTAAAGGCGAGATTAAAGGCGAGATTGTGCTCAGCGATAAAGGTTATTGGTATTTATAAGGTATTTTTAACAGTAATATATAAAACGAGTCAATAAAAAAACGTCATTTTTGGCATAAAAATTAATGAAAAACGTCAAGTCATAATTGAAGCAAAAAAACGTCAAAATGACGATAAATCGTCAATAATCACATCACTGCCACTCTCAAACAATTTTGATGCGCTCGTGGGAGAGTGAAAAAATGTTGTTAACACATAATTACTTGCACTGGTCTTTTGCTTGTTTTACAAAAAAAAAACAAATTGCATTAATGACCAATTTTTAATTGATAATGTCAATAATCTGATATTGCAAAACAATGCCAAAGCAAAACGTTAACGTGCAGTTTAGCAACAACTTATATTATGCTGATCAATCATATGAACTCTGCCGCTGCATAATGAAAGCCAACGTTCTACAAGTCAACGCTCGACAATTGACCTATTTATTGTTCGTCAGAACACTTGCTACCTAAGTCTTGCTTATGTTTTTTGGCACACTTTCAACACCTTAAATTTAACTGCATTTTTTTTCTTGTTCTATATTACAACACATTGAACTACAAATATTGTAAACAATTATGCAAGCAGATGTTTTTATACTTTTTATAATTTATATTAACGTAAGCATATTTTTCTTTGTCTTCATTATTGTAGTTAATTGGTGTATTTTCTTTTATATAAATATCTTGCACTAAAATTAATAAATCAGAATAGTTTTAACCTTCAACAAAACAAGTGTTTAATTATTCTCTCAAGGAGTCACGGTTCAAGTGCCGTAGATTCCACTAAGCATTTATTGCATAATTCAATCATTCGTCAAGAGTCACGGTTAAAGTGCCGTTGGCTCATTTAAGTGTTTAAACATAAACATTTTTGGTGACCCCGACGTGATCCTTTTAGTGAAACGCTACGAAGGATTAACTTAAACGCGTAAAATTTGAAATTCGTTAAATTCGTTAGCCGTGTGACCGCGATAGTCCGCCGCGAATAAATCCGTTAAGCAACTTAAAAACATTAAGTCACAGGAGCACCAGTTGAACCTCCATAAAATGAAATTTGAACAATTGGTCCAAGCCCAGTATGTCCTGGGGAAGGAAATTGAAAATCTGACAATCAATTTTTCGAAAGATTCCAAGGATCGAAAAACATCAAGCTACTATTCAAAGCGATTGGATAGGCTGCAGAACTGGGGAGATGAATTTTACTCCAATCATGAAGCGATAATGGCGTTGGAAAGCAAGCCTGACGACGACAAGTACTTTACAAGAAGGTATTATGAGAGGATTCAGGATATGGTCACGACATACACTAGACTGTTTGAAAGCAACGCAATGGAACTCGTAAATTTGGACAACGGTGCGGCCAGTCAATCAAAGGGTATGCAGGATGCACCACAAGCAGCAACAAGGAATCCTGATCTTCAACCACCAATTAACAGCGCTGAAGGTCGGAAGCTTCTAAGAAATCAGCGTGCACTAATTCAAGCACTAAGACAAAGCTTGGATGAAGTGCTAACTCAACGTCATACAGAGCATCCTTCATCGTATTACACAATTAAATCAACAATAATCGAGAAACATATGATGGATCTATCCAAAAATAATATGGCTCTGTGGGAATTAACTGATGAAGACATCATTGGAGACTACACCCTCCAGACCTATTATGAACTCGAGGCGAGGGCAGAAGAAGCACTGATCGAACTCCATCGACACATGACAGTGGAGCAGACCTTTCAATCGCCTAGAAGATCAACGTCAACAGACACAGACATTGCTTTACCAAAAATAACATTGCCGAGATTTAATGGCAATTACATGCAATGGGTAACATTCAAGGACTTGTACACAGAACTAGTTCACAATGCGGCTATAAGTGATGCAAAAAAGATGCATTACTTGACAACATCTCTGGATGGCGAACCCAGAAATTTGATAAAGCACCTTCCATCAACAGGAAGCAACTATCCAAATGCTTGGCAATCCTCGCTAGTCGTTACGACAATAAAAGACTTCTAGTGACATCATTGCTCAACAAGCTAATGTCGCAATCAGCGATTCGAAAAGAATCATTATCTTCATTAAAGGCACTTCATGACATAACGAAAGAATGCATTCATGGACTCCAAGCACAAGGACTTCCAGTTCAACATTGGGATGCTGTATTGACTCATTTATTAATACAAAAATTGGATCAGGACTCTCAAATAGCATTTGAGCAAAGCTTGGATAACAACAGACGATTGGTCACTCTTGATGAGTTTCTGAAGTTCGTAGAACGCAGGTTCCAGTCCTTCGAAGCCCGAGGAAAAGGAGAATCATCGACAACAAGGACATGTGCATCCGCGACCAAGACCGAATCAGTTAATGAGAATTGCCTTATATGTAAAAGGGCAAACCACAAAATATATGCATGCAATTCATTCTGCACCGCTGATTTAAAAAAAAAATGGAATTGGGTCAAGGAATTCAAACTATGTGTCAACTGCCTCAGACCTGGACATCAAGCAGACGCATGTAAATCGCGACACTGTACTAAATGTTCAAAAAGGCACAACACGTTACTGCACAACGAGAAGGAAATTCATTTAAGGAACCACAACTCTTCTTTCCAGAATTTGAAGCATCAATCTCCAAACCCATCGTCATCAAACTGTGGAACAACAGCTGATCAATCAAAAAATACAGTCAGCCTATTGACCAACAGTGATGCTAACTACGTCTTACTCGGCACAGCACGCATTAAACTAATAGCAAATAATGGCCAAAGTATCGAGTGCAGAGCAGTGTTAGATTCAGGATCCCAAATAAATCTAATAACAAACAGATTGCTGAACAAATTGGGCGGAAGGTCCAGACCAACATCTATGAATATAGAAGGCGTGGGAGCAAATGAAACAAAAATGCGACATCAGACAACGATTCAGGTTCAATCGACGTTAAATAACTTCTCCAAGGAGGTAGATGCGCATATAATACCAAAAATTGTATCTGACCAACCAGGTCATCACCTAAATATCGACGGCTGGGACCTACCTCGGGATATTATTTTCGCCGATCCTGAATTTCACAAGCCAGGTCGAATTGACTGCCTGTTAGGAGCAGAAATATTTTTTGAACTACTCATTGATGGAAAAATTAAATTGCCAGGCAATCTTCCAAGTTTGCAGAACTCTGTGCTTGGATGGATTGTGGCTGGTAATGTGGACATTGCGCGTTCAAGCAAGGCAGTGTGTGGTATCTGTTCAACCAAGGAGTTGGAAAAGGCAATTCTAAAATTTTGGGAATTGGAAGAAATACCGGATTCAGAAAGACCACTTACTGAAGATGAAGTGCTATGTGAGTCCCATTTTTTGCAGCATACCACTCGAGCAAGTGACGGAAAATTTGTTGTGAAATTGCCCTTAAAAGTTCATCCGTCAGAAGTGGCAGACTCCAAGGCAGTAGCATACAAAAGATTTACAAACCTTGAACAACGCCTTGCAAGGGATTATTCATTAAGGGAGCAATATGTTTCATTCATGAGAGAATATGAGGCGTTAGGACACATGTCAGAAGTCAGAACAAATGAGTTCACATTTCCTCATTTCTTTATACCTCACCACTGTGTGCTTCGACCAGACAGCTCAACCACAAAACTACGAGTGGTCTTCGATGCTTCAGCACACAACCAGTCAGGACCATCATTAAATGAGATAATGTTCAACGGCCCCAAGGTTCAGAGTGAACTTTTTTCAATTTTACTTCGTTTTAGAATGCATAAGTACGTTCTCAAAACTGATGTAGAAAAGATGTATCGGCAGATTTGGGTCAATAAGGAGGATCAAAATTTACAGCTAATTTTTTGGCGAGAAAACCCGACAGACAAGATGAAGATTTATCAGTTGAATACAGTTACATATGGCACTCGAGCAGCTCCATAGTTAGCTACGCGCTGTTTGACAAAACTGGCAGATGAAAATTTGAATAAATTTCCATACGGAGCGACATCTCTGAAGAACGATTTCTACGTAGATGATGGGCTAATCGGTACAGACACACTCTATGAAGCTCTACAGATCCAACAACAATTGATTACCATTCTCAGCAAGGCAGGAATGAACCTCAAAAAATGGTGCGCCAATCATCCAAAACTGTTGCGTGAGATAGCACCAGAAAATCAAGAAATTGACCTCAATTTCGAATCTGAAGAGAGACAATCTACTAAAACATTAGGTCTGTTGTGGTTGCCAAAATCAGATTCGTTTTGCATAAGGGCTAACATATGCAGCCAAATCAACACAACCAAAAGAACAATGAGTTCTGATTTGGCACACATCTACGACCCACTCGGCATAATTGGCCCAGTTTTGGTTACTGGAAAAATTCAGCTGCAACGGGCTTGGCAACTAAAGCTCGATTGGGATGAAGAACTACCCGCAGACATTAAAACCCAGTGGGTCCAGTATCGAGAAGACCTATCTACATTGGATAATGCAACCGTTACCAGGCATGTTTGGTGCAACCAAGACTGCAAGGATGTTCAACTACACGCGTTTTCGGACGCGTCAGAGAAGGCATACGGGGCAGCGTTATATATCAGGACAGTCCAAAAGGATAACACAGTTAAACTGAATTTGTTATGTTCAAGGTCACGAGTAGCACCAATCAAAACACAAACAATTCCGAGATTGGAATTATGTGCAGCACTCTTAGCTGCCGAACTCATGGCCAGAGTAAGGCTTGACTTAGGTTGTCAGGACAAGGTTTCATATTTCTGGACTGATTCTCAGATTGTGCTGTCATGGTTACACAATCAGTCAGTCAAACTACCAATCTATGTGGCTCATCGAATATCAAAAATCCTTCGATTGACACTCCCAGATCAATGGCGTCATGTTCCATCCAAACAAAATCCTGCCGACATCCTATCAAGAGGATTAAAACCACGTGCATTTCTAAATTGCAGCATGTGGCTTTACGGTCCAATGTTCCTGTACCAACCAAAGGCGCTGTGGTCAACTCCCTTCAAAAGGGAATTAGAAAACAAAGCTGAATGCAAAGATGAAAGCGAAAACAACGCAGTCATTGCTGTAGCAACGCAAGAGAATCCTTGGGTCTACACAATTGATTCAAAGAATTCGTTTTCACATGTACAAAGAGTCATTGGGTATGTGCTACGATTTGCAAGACACGCAAAACAACATAAAGGCGCTCGGCAAGAATATCTTCAGCTTTCACCACTGGAACTTGATGCAGCACTAAAAGTTATCATACGGCAGATTCAAGCATCTGATTTTCCAGAGCTGAAAAGGATTTTAACAAAAGAACAATTCGTGCCGAAAACAAACAACTTAAGCTCTCTCACACCATTCCTCGACGAAGAAGGAATAATTCGTGTAGGAGGACGAATAAGTTCATCATCACAGCAATTCGATGCAAGACATCAGATGATTTTACCAGGCAGCGATCCACTTGTAAAACTGTTAATAGAAAGAATACACAAGGTTAACTACCATTGCGGTCCCCAAGCATTACTAGCGCAAGTCAGACAACGTTTTTGGCCTCTGAAAGGCAAAAGTTTAGCCAGAGCAGTAGTCCAGCATTGCGTTAAATGCATAACAGCACGGCCAACATTATACCAACAAGTAATGGGGAATCTTCCATCAACGCGCGTTAATCCGGCTCGTCCATTTTTGAACTCTGGCGTTGATTACTGCGGACCACTTTGGGTTCATTTTAAGTCACGTGGAAAACGACCTCAGAAAGCGTATATCGCTGTATTTTGCTGCTTTGCCACAAAGGCAATCCATTTGGAGCTCGTAACGGAATTAACAACAGATGCTTTCATTGGGGCATTAAAAAGATTTGTTGCACGAAGAGGGCATTGCAAGGCATTATATTGTGATAATGCTACAAATTTTGTTGGTGCAAAAAACCAGCTTGAAGAACTACAGGACATCATTCAGAAAAAATCATCCAAAGAAGAAATTATCGGAGCTTGCAGTGAGAAAGGAATTGAATTTAATTTTATTCCACCCGTATCCACTGCTTCTCTCACGTACGAGGAACTTGAAACAATTATCATAGAGATCGAAGCCATCCTGAACTCACGACCTCTTACGCCCAGCTCATCCAACCCAAATGACTTAAATGCGATTACTCCTGGACACTTCCTCATCGGAGAAGAATTAACATCAAATGTTGACGTTTATGCCCAGGCCCCAAAAGGAAAGATGACTGAACGATGGCAAAGAGTTTCGGAACAAAAACATAGCTTCTGGCAGCGATGGTCCAAGGAATACCTATGTGAATTACAACAACGACACAAGTGGCAAGGTCCTGTAAGAAATATACAGATCAACACAATGGTTATCATTAAGGATGATAACCTTCCAGTGTTAAAATGGCCTCTGGGTCGAATCATTAAGATTTATACGGGCGACGACGGTTTAGTTAGAGTTTGCGACGTGAAAACTCAAAACGGAATATTTAAACGGTCAGTTCATCGGTTAGCTCCTTTATTTCCTGAAGATGAAGATGCCGACAATCAGGTGAAGCGCATTAAAAACCTTCATCTACACCGATCCAATGACGATGAAGAAGAACCCATCCAAGATTCTTCAAAAACCTCATTAATCATCAAAATTCCCCGTCACCGAATAAAGAAAACAACATTATTTGACATTGAAGCTACTCCAAGAAAACGATCTTGTCTCAATCCAGGACTATTGTTTACCATTTTGGCCCTTCTTCTGCTGCCGGTTGCATTATGCAGCCCCATTAACACTACAGAATTCACAAACAAACCAGGAATCTATTTTGAACAACTCAACACAATTAAACGAACAGCTGCCAATTGGAACATATTAGTTTATTATGACCTCAAACCATATCAAGACGAACTCAACATTCTACATGTTGGAACAGTAACCTTGCAAAAACTGTGCGACAATGCGTCAAATAACACAAAATGCCAACCAATGCTGAATTACTTTGATCAGATAAGGGACGAATTGAACAAAAAACTGAACATACTGTCGCTTCGAAGATCTAAACGAGGTGCCATCGACATAGTTGGAAATATTGCTCACTCACTGTTTGGAGTGCTAGATTTAAACTACGAAACAACGATGTCCGAAACCATTAATGGACTCAAGAAGAACGACATACATTTGGAAAGACTCATGAAAAATCAAACATCGCTGATTGACTCCACAATCAACATTATTAAGACAAACCAACTAAACACACAAGCAAAGTTTGACGAAATCGACAGTCAAATCCACACCTTACTCTATGGAAACAGTTCAACTGGGCCACTTAGCGAACTACACATAGCACAGGCGATTCTCATGCTATCTGTTCAATTGTTCATCATAGCATCCAATTTGCAACGAACGCACGATTTAATTATGGATGTTCTAATAGACAGCCATCATGGAAAATTCAACCCTCTGTTGCTTACTCCACAACAATTGCATAATGAGGTATTGAAGATTAAGGCTCATCTTCCATTACACTTGCAGCTGCCGATGCATCAGGATAACTTGCTCAAGTTCTACCAACTAATCAAGATTACTGGAGTAGTTGCAAGGGACCACGTGGTATTCAGCATTGATCTTCCTTTAGCAGATTCCAGAGAATTTCAGCTACTACATCTCATCCCCATCATAGCTGTTATAAACGGTTCGCTGTCAGCAGTACAATTATCTACAGAATATTTAGCAATCAGCCCGCACCATGATGAGTATGTCCCGTTGCCTCAATCTGAAGTGGATGCTTGCCTAGCACTAAACAACAATGAACTTCTGTGCACATTTAGACAGGCAACATACCATACGTTATCTGAAGTCAGCAAATGTGAACTAGACCTGTTAACTAACCAAGACCATCCCAGATGCATCCTGTATAAAATTAAAGATACAATTCTATGGTTCCATTTGAATAACCCAAACAAATGGATATATGCCACTTTAGATACCATTAAACTTAACGCAGTATGCGGTGATGGCACTCTTCAACTAAACTTAAAAAACAGCGGCTTGATTGAACTTCGTTCTGATTGCACAATCAAAACCAATCGGATACGAATACAAGGTAACCACAAAATTGTCACATCAATCAAGCATGACAGCACCAGCCTAGGAATGTCCATTGGATGGACAAAACAATACGCCAGCAACAATATCAGCAAAGTATCCTTCACACCTAGCATTCATGAGCTTGAACTCATTCAACGACAACTAGCTCAAATCAACTCGTCAACCTTACCAGATGACAGCATAAGCAATACTACACACACCTTGATTACTTGTTATGCATTTGTTGGTGTAATCTTTTGCATTATGGTCTGGATTTTATGGAAACTACGAAGCCTAAAGAAGACATCAACTCAACCTACTCCAATGCCACGTTACTCCATCCAAGACACGGCGTGCTAATTAATTTCTAGATCGTCATTATAATCGACTTATGAATAAGCGGTGTGCATCAATTGTTTATTTGAATTGTCTATTCAAGTCGGGCAGCATGTTAACACATAATTACTTGCACTGGTCTTTTGCTTGTTTTACAAAAAAAAACAAATTGCATTAATGACCAATTTTTAATTGATAATGTCAATAATCTGATATTGCAAAACAATGCCAAAGCAAAACGTTAACGTGCAGTTTAGCAACAACTTATATTATGCTGATCAATCATATGAACTCTGCCGCTGCATAATGAAAGCCAACGTTCTACAAGTCAACGCTCGACAATTGACCTATTTATTGTTCGTCAGAACACTTGCTACCTAAGTCTTGCTTATGTTTTTTGGCACACTTTCAACACCTTAAATTTAACTGCATTTTTTTTCTTGTTCTATATTACAACACATTGAACTACAAATATTGTAAACAATTATGCAAGCAGATGTTTTTATACTTTTTATAATTTATATTAACGTAAGCATATTTTTCTTTGTCTTCATTATTGTAGTTAATTGGTGTATTTTCTTTTATATAAATATCTTGCACTAAAATTAATAAATCAGAATAGTTTTAACCTTCAACAAAACAAGTGTTTAATTATTCTCTCAAGGAGTCACGGTTCAAGTGCCGTAGATTCCACTAAGCATTTATTGCATAATTCAATCATTCGTCAAGAGTCACGGTTAAAGTGCCGTTGGCTCATTTAAGTGTTTAAACATAAACAAATGTCATTCACGGTGATGCTTTCGATAGGTCTTAAACTCGGGCGCTTATAATTAACATAAACAGTGCTCTGTTAAGTTCATGAAACCTCTTTACAATATATGCTCTTTGACCCGGGTTCGAACCCCAGCAGCGACAGAAAATTATTTGAATTAAAATAATTTTTCTGTACGGCCGCCACCTTTCTGCAGACAATGGCAAACCTCAGAGAGTAATCAAAATGCCATGTAAAGCTCCTTGAGAATAAGAAAATTACGTTCATCGCCGTTCGGAGTCGGCGTTAAGCCTGTAGGTCCATTTATCGGTCAATTGTTTACAAAACTTAATAACACGCACAACACAATTGATCATAAGAAGCTAGGTCAAAGTCCTTTCAAGGGCTGAAATGGCCAGTTATTTATTTTTTTTATTATATTATTAACTACTATTAATATTAGCTATTAACTAAATCGATTGACCTGTTACCACCAATAGTAGAATAATTAAGAACTCCAAGGATGTAAATTGTAAGATAATATCGGCATATACAAGGTACTAATGGTGAACACCATTCACACATGAGAAAGGATTTAACATAAAATTAGCCTGTATCTCAATTTTTTGTATCAGGTCACAAAAATTAAATATTGAAAATTATTTCTGTGATACATTCCATTAATTGATTTAAATTTAAATAAAATATTCCTACATTTATTCATTATGGGATTGGAATAATATTTGCTAAAATCAAAGTACTATAATCAATATAATTAATTTAAGACACAAAATATTAATTAATTATAAAAACACAACTATAGACATTCTACGAAAAATTACAGCAAATTAATTTACCATTTCTTAGATCTTACAAAGGCAGCCTACTACTCCAGGGTAATTCGACCTGTGTTAGGTGGTCCAATGTTTTCGTATTGTACTCGTATATACTGTAACGAAGCTGCCGGTCTTCCGGCTCTATAGCTGAGATAGGCTCAGCCGCTGTCCAGGATTCGTCACAAAATTTATAATGTGGGATTTGTTTCGAAAATATAGTTTTTATTTAATAATTTTTTACATTACAATTGCTTACTGTGAATACGGAAGTAAGTTGGTGTGGCGAGCGGTGTGGTGTTGGTGCGGCGAGCGACGTCCGGTTGGTAGAGATCGCCTGTGCGTTCCGCGAACCAGGAGTTGTCGCGTTGGCTGATGTCTGTGGTACTCGTCCGGTTTCCTATCTTCTTTCCCTGACTGCCCACTTATGCCCTGACCGTCAACCTTGAGTTTTGTCGGGGCGATCTGACGATGCGCCTTCTATGCGTCTTTTCCCACCCGTGCGATCATGACGATGCGCCTTAGCAAATACTCTACTTTTAAGTCACGTCTGTGATAAAGCGACCTGACGGTGCGCTTCTCAACCTTAGCTTTCCCACCCGTGCGATCTGACGATGCGCCTTAGCAAATACTCTATCTCTAGGACTCCTACCAAGCGACTTTTCCCACCCGTGCGATCATGACGATGCGCCTTAGCAAATACTCTATCTCTAGGACTCCTACCAAGCGTCTTTTCCCACCCGTGCGATCATGACGATGCGCCTTAGCGAATAACCTATCTCCCCTTTTCCCACAACAAAATTGTATACCTTCAGTCTTTTCCTTGTCTTCAGCCTCCGCTGTGAATCCTCCACGAATTCGGTCCGTCCGCTCTGTTCTCCTGGTGTTCCGCTCTCTGCTATGATGGTCTGCCAGCTAGTGATTGTGCTGTGTGCTCGTTGCTCGGTGGTCCGTCAGCTACTGCTTGCTGCTTCGGTGGTCCGTCAGCTACTCACTTTTAAATATTTTGTCGACTATCACCCAGGTTGACTTGACTCAATCGTTCCTCTTATTGTTCGGCCTATTTATTTTCACTCATTTTTCCGTTTGCAGCATTGAGTGGTTTGCCTCGCTGCTGTTATATCTTGCGTTTGTGTGTTTGTATATTTCGTTGCTAGCATCGCTTGTGTTGTTGTAGTTGCTTAGTTTCTTTAGCTTGTCTGGCTTGTGCTCTTGTAGGTTTGTGTGTTTGTATATTTCGTTGCTAGCATCGCTTGTGTTGTTGTAGTTGCTTAGTTTCTTTAGCTTGTCCGGCTTGTGCTCTTGTAGGTTTGTGTGTTTGTATATTTCGTTACTTGTACTTCTTACGTTGTTTTTTCCCTTGGGCTCTTTAGCTTGCTTGTCTTGCGCGTCTGTAGATTTGTGTGTTTGTATATTTTTGCCGCATTGACCGCTACCCACACCAACAACAATATATACCTTATACTATGCGTTTATGTTGGCACAGGGTGCTTAGTTACATTCAATACCTAATTTAATTAATTTAACAAAGTTTAATTATTCAGCAATTCCAATTAAATAATAAAATAACAATAATTCAAAGGCAAATAATAATAATAATAAATAATTTAATCTAAAATATTTCAGTTTCTGCTTGATGATGGAAAACGTGTGCACCCAAAATTGACTGCTGGTTTTGGGTCGTCACAATACCTCTAAAAACTATTCTGCTTATAAGCGGTATAGCTCTTACCTCTGATAAAGAGTTATTGTAGTGCGGCAAAGATGTGTCTCAAACGATTTGAGAATATTCATAAAAATTAAAATATGGGAAAATCTTTTATGCGTAGGCGGCTGCTTTTATTTCAGGGTTTGTCAACGCTAATGTCATTCCAGTCAAACTAACACACAGTGGGAGGACTTCATACAAGTTTTGCCCATAAATAGTAAAAATAAACCTAGAGTTTTGAAATTTGGTATGAATGCCTTTTACAGTTAAAATTAAATATATATGTATAAGTTTGGACCAACTCTGCCCACAGACACGCCCACCTTCCATACGGATTTTTTTGCAGAAATAGTAAAAATAAACGTTTTAAATTTGGAATGAATTCTTTGCATACTTAAATATAAAATATATATAAGTTTGGATCAAATCCACCCGCAGACACGCCCATCTTCCATACGAATTTTTTTGCAGAATATAGTAAAAATAAACATAGAGCTTACAAATTTGGTATGAATACTTTGCATACTTAAATATGAAATATATGTATATAAGTTTAGATCAAATCCGCCCGCAGACACGCCCACTTTCTTTTTTTTTATTTATTCAAATTTATGCTTACAAGAACTTAATCTTATTAACAAGCATAAAAGCTAGGTTGACAGTTGAGTAAATGAAACTGATAATTTTTAACAAAATTTGTAATCTTGAAGTTAGTCTTAACAAAATATTCTCGTATAATGTATTGGAAAAAAGTTTTATTTCCGAATTTGAGCAAAATTTGCTGACAGACACCCCCACGTTTTATCCTTATCTTCTTTCTTTCCATATAACACTTATTAAACTCTTCGTATACAAGTTTAAATTCTATGGGTTTAAACATTTTTCTTAAGAACATAAGCATAAGCCGTACGGATTCGGCATAAAATTTAAAAAGGTTGTTTACAATTTTAAAAATATTTTTTATTGCTCATAAAGCTCATTTTGTATAAGTTCTCGAGCTTCAACTGACAGCTCTTTGTATTTTTTGTGTTTATTCAGTCGCAAATGGCTGACGAGAGGTTTGGAAAATATTAAAAGATGGTGAAAAATGTATTCATTATTGGCAGTCCTGGAACAGGTTCTGCTATTGTGTTTCATAAAACTATAAAATTAAATGATTACTAATGAATATTAAAACTTATCAATTAAAACAAATTTTAGTTTCATAATTTCAATATTTCACAACACTCTTGTATAGTTATTATTATATAACTTTATGAAAACTTTTAATTAAACTTTAGCAGTTTCACTTCTTTAACACTTTTTGATGTTTTGTTTTCTTGCTCTGTTTTTTAGCTTGTTTTTGATGTTTTGAGCACTTGTTTTTAAGTAACGGTACGCGTTAATCATACAGTACGGTAAAAAAGTTTAGGGCACTTAGAATGTGTGTTTAACAAATCTCATTTATTTCGGTTTATTGTTGTTTAATTGCTTTGACAAATTGGCGTGACTATTTTTGTTATGTATCATTACAATTAACAAATGCAAAAAAAGCATATTTGCTCAATAGGAAATATTAATGCCAAAAGGACACCTGTCAAATTGCACACAGTCTAAGTCTAAGACATTGACCCCAACACAGCGCCATCTATTATTTATCTCGTTACTTTTCCACAAAAAATGCACGCAAAACGTCTTTTATCATAATGATTTTAACAATCATCAATAATCTTCTATGCCTCACAACGAGTTTTCCACCTTTACATTGTTCAAAATCGTCGAAAAATTCACAGTTTTTGCGTTTTTCCGGAATTTTTCGAGTTTTCCACTAAGAATTTCCTTTTTTTCCATTCGAAAATCCATTCCGAAACAATTGCACACAAAATTCCATACAAATAAATCAATTTTCGACTTTTCCAATTTCCCGACCTTTCCGTAGGGTTTTCAAAAAATTTTCTTTCGTAAAATCCTTTTCCTGGTAATTATGAACAACTGCAAAAAATTGATCCAAATCGGCCTACTATTTGTTTCTTTTAATGTAATTCTCATTTTGAAGACACGCTGAATATAATAAAATAAAATATTTTTTAATTGACATTCAACAAGAAAAAATCACATTAAACCCATTTGGGGCAAGTTCGGGCAGAAAGAACCATATTTTTCTATAAATATATATATTTCTGGATACTATTTTGAAAAAACTGGAAATATTTTTTTATATGGTTTTTTTACTGCTAAAGTTTTCAAACTTCTTAGCTTTTTTGTACTAAAAATGCTTATTTTTAAAAAATCACAAAAGTTAAATTTATTTTAATAACAACAAAAAACCTACATTTTATGAAATAATAAATATCATATTTTTATTATTTCCTCATTTCAATTCCATTCTTATAAAAACAAAAAAGTGTAACACTTACAACTGCAGGTAGTAAAAACAAGTAATATTCTCAAATTTTTGTCATTAAAAAAGTTGAAATTTCGAGTCATTTTCTGACCAAACCTTAAAAGATTTCTGAGTGATTTTTTGGGTGTTTTTTTATCTGAAGTATAAACTATCGATTAGTAAAAAAATTTTTTACAATTTAAAAATTATATTTTTTTCTATTTATGTCCACGAATCTCCCACTGTGTGACATTTCCATTAGAAAGTTTGACATCTTAAAGCTTATATGTTCTCACAACGTTTTCGTGTTAATGTGCTTATTGTGTTATTTATACTGATTTTTAAATTGTATTTCAGCAACAAAATGGAATTGACACGTGAACATTTTCGTTCGATTATTTTTTGCAATTTTTGACTTGAATTATCTCAAGAAGAGTCCATCACTGAACTCAATTCGACTTTTGAACTAGAAGTACCATAAAAAACCTCTGCTTATTGGTGGTACACAGAGTTTAAGCGGGACCGTACGTCGCTCTCTTACGAATTTCGTGAAGGGCGTTCAAAAGGGCCACACAACATTGATGCTGTGCGCGAACTGATAGCAAAGAGCATATATTGTAAAGAGGTTTCATGAACTTAACAGAGCACTGTTAATGTTAATTATAAGCGCCAGAGTTTAAGACCTAGCGAAAGCATCACCGTGAATGACATTTTTTCACTCTCCCACGAGCGCATCAAAATTGTTTGAGAGTGGCAGCTAGAACTTGAGACGAATGCATGAATGAAACTTCCACTATTTCTACCGTTTTTCATTTGTATGTATGGATGTGTGTCCGCCTCGTAGCTGACATAAAATAAATTTGCGATATCTGACCTTTTTTCCGATCTTATTTGTTAGGCATGATTTTTGTTGATTTTAGCTTAGCTTTGTGTTGTTGTTTTGAGCATTGCTTTGTGTTGTTGGTATCCTTTGCACTGAGTGTGTTGTTCGTGTGTTGATCTCAAAACAGATTCATTATTTAGATCTAACATTAAAGAAATTTTGCGGGAAACATTGCGGAAATCGTTCGGTCATTTTGAAGCTACATATTTACGAGTGAAACCATTCTGAATAATGTGGTTACAAACCGAAATACATATGGAATATATTTTGATGAAAAATCATTTATTAGCATCTAAACTTTTTTAATTTTTTTTTTTTATTTTTTAAAATATGCATCTGATAATTTTTGGACATACTAATCCGGAAAGTTCGAAAAGAAAACAACTTTAATAAAAAAGAAATATGCACCTCAAATTCTGGTATTCTTATAAGCATATCCTATATTATTTTAAAAATTACAAATTATTATTTGAATAAAATTAACAAAAACATAATACGAAATTATCTTGTTAATTATGATATATTAATAAATAATTATTTATTTATTTCATGTATATAAAATCAAAGCCAATATGATTACAAGTATTAGCTTTACAAGTAAACCAAAATTTATATTTATACCCCCACGTTTAAAAAACGTTTATGATAACCAGTACATTAATCTAAATTTATATTTTATATTAATAATGTTTACAATAATTTAAGTTACAGTTTTTTATTAATAAGTTTAATTTTCTATTTTAATGCAAATAATGTTGTGAAAATAAACTTAAATTTAAATTCCGTAATTACTAAATTTTTTCAAGATAACCCCTATGACAGATAAAAAGCAATTATAATATTAAATCGAAAAATGTTTATTTATTTTCACAAGTAAGCATGTGTATATAACATATCGATATAAATGTATTAAATATTTTATGTAGATATTAACAATATTGCAATTTAATAAAAATAATATTTACTTACATTTATAAAAAAAAATATTTACTTACATTTAGCAATTATATGAAATTTAATTTATTTATATTAATAAATATAATAAATTTTATATATATAAATTTCTATAATAATTCTATATAGATATAACAAAATCTTTATATATAAATTTCTGTATTAATTCTATAAAGATACATATAACAATATCTTTATATACGATCAGACAGATATTCGAACGGACAAACAGTGTTGTATGTATTAGAAAGCCTTTGCATTTCTACACTGACTTTACGCTGCTTTTCGAAAGATTTTATCTTTCCTTCCTCGGAAATAAATTTATCTTTTAACCATCTCGAATTTTCCCGGATTAAAACTGTATTGAGATGATCAAATATATGTAACTTGTGGTCATAATAGTTGACAGTTTCACCCAATCACCCAGATTTAAAAGTATTTGAGGAAGCTACGCAATATTTTATAATCCACGTCTTTTGATTCGTGACATCTTTTTCGAAAAATTATTTGTAAATTGAGGATTCTGATGAAATTTTATAAACTTTTCTAATTTTTATATTTTTTAAATGGATTAAATTTTAATTAATGGTTATGTATACGTTTCTTATCTATAGTTTCCATTATTATTAATGGTAATAAACATTCAATAATCCAATACATTGCTTCATATTATCACTTGATAATTTATTTCCTTAATTTTTTCTTTTATATCCTTAATTAATTATTAATAAACTTATTTTATCATTACATATTTATTTTTAAGAAATTTTGTATATTGCCAGAGGTATTTATCTTCAAAAAAATTTTCACGGATCATTTATTTAAGACTTTAAATTTATAACTTAAAAACTTATTTAAATAAATAATAATTTAAGTAAGAACCCTTTTTTTTATTAAATTGCAATATATTTAGTCAATACCTAGATAAAAACTTTAATAAATTTATATCGATATTTGTGAAAGCAAATAAATATTTTTCAATTTAATATTGTAATTTCTTTTGATCTGTTCTAGGGGTTATCTTGTGAAAAATTTAGTAATTACGGAATTTAAATTTAAGTTTATTCTCACAACATTATTTGCATTAAAATAGAAAAGTAAACTTATTAATAAAAAATTGTAACTTAAATTATTGTAAACATTATTAATATAAAATATAAATTTAGATTAATGTACTTGTTATCATAAACGTTTTTTAAACGTGGGGTATAAATATAAATTTTGGTTTACTTGTAAAGCTAATACTTGTAATCATATTGGCTTTGATTTTATATACATGAAATAAATAAATAATTATTTATTAATATATCATAATTAACAAGATAATTTCGTATTATGTTTTTGTTAATTTTATTCAAATAATAATTTGTAATTTTTAAAATAATATAGGATATGCTTATAAGAATACCAGAATTTGAGGTGCATATTTCTTTTTTATTAAAGTTGTTTTCTTTTCGAACTTTCCGGATTAGTATGTCCAAAAATTATCAGATGCATATTTTAAAAAATAAAAAAAAAAAATTAAAAAAGTTTAGATGCTAATAAATGATTTTTCATCAAAATATATTCCATATGTATTTCGGTTTGTAACCACATTATTCAGAATGGTTTCACTCGTAAATATGTAGCTTCAAAATGACCGAACAATTTCCGCAATGTTTCCCGCAAAATTTCTTTAATGTTTGATCTAAATAATGAATCTGTTTTGAGATCAACACACGAACAACACACTCAGTGCAAAGGATACCAACAACACAAAGCAATGCTCAAAACAACAACACAAAGCTAAGCTAAAATCAACAAAAATCATGCCTAACAAATAAGATCGGAAAAAAGGTCAGATATCGCAAATTTATTTTATGTCAGCTACGAGGCGGACGCACATCCATACATACAAATGAAAAACGGTAGAAATAGTGTAAGTTTCATTCATGCATTCGTCTCAAGTTCTAGCTGCCACTCTCAAACAATTTTGATGCGCTCGTGGGAGAGTGAAAAAATGTCATTCACGGTGATGCTTTCGCTAGGTCTTAAACTCTGGCGCTTATAATTAACATTAACAGTGCTCTGTTAAGTTCATGAAACCTCTTTACAATATATGCTCTTTGCTGATAGTGCTTGATCATCATGCTACATACAGTGAGATTGAGGCATCCCCAGGTATTACTTCCACTTGTATACATACCATTTTACTTAAACACATAGTTGTGAAAACGATCTGTTCACTTTCGATTTTCGAATGGCTCGTGTCGGCTGGTTCAAAGAAATGCTCAAGAAATTATATCGCGCTGTTTAAAAAGACGTTTATGAAATCGTGACTGGTGAGGTGTTGCCAGATATGGCGATATCTCGCCAAACTGGCGGTTTGAACAACCACTTTGGCGAGAACCAAATTTTGTTTGGCGTGACGACGAAAAAGTGGCGGTTTCAAACTTTTTTTTGGCGATACTTCGACGATATTTCTTAAAAAGAAGTCAAAATCGTTTTTTTACGTTATACAACACTTCACAATGCAAACATTTTTTCACGTGTCTAATTCTTAATTCGCCGAGCAACAGTGCTACCAAAACATAAAACGTAAATCACTTTTCACAGCTTTAATTTGTTCAGTTTGCGCGCCTTTAAAAAATAAATACATAAAATGCCAAAAAATCAGAAAGGAGTAAGAAAGTACAGAAATTGAGAGAATGCAACTTGGGATCAAAGTAAGAAGTTTTATATAGTATTAATTTAACAACAAATTACAACTTAAAAAATTGAAGCGATGAGCAATAAGATAGCGCTTTCCTAAAAGCACAAATGCACAAAAAACAAAACTTGTGTGAAAATTGCAACTAAAACTAAAAGAAAAAAAAAAAAAACCAAACAAAAAAAAAAAAAAAAAAAAACAAACATAAGTTCAAACAAAAATCAACTGGACAAACTAAAACAACAAATATGTAGCATCGGCTGCACAACGAAACAACAACAACAACAGTAACCGGTTTTGACGGCAGCCTACAACAGCAGCAACAACAACACCGCTGAGTGCTTCGATTTTTTTTATAGCTAGCCACGCGAGGGGCTTTTCTATGCTCCTCGCTACGTAAGTAGATGTTGTTTTTTCGTGACCGTCTATTCCTCCATCCTCTCCGATTAGTTGCGACTGTGAGTGGGTTTCACTGTGAGTAGAATTGTGCTGGGGCAAAGGCATAACACTTGCCTCTGCACATTTCACTTATGCTCACGGTGCTACTCTCTTTACAGTAGCAACTAATTACCCATACACCTTTTTCTTTTGTTTCGAAATTTACACTGCGAGAAAATGTCGGGTCATTTTCGCATAGATTTTTGCAATGTGCGTGGACTGAGAACGAATTTTTTCTCGGTTTATGCATATTGTACTCTTAATAGGCCTCAAATAATGGCACTGAGTGAGACCCAGGTGAGCGAAGATGCAGATCCACTGGATTTTCATATACCTGGGTATCACTTACTGCCATTGTTTTCCCTGCATAGGGGCATCGCTCTTTACGTCAGAACAGATGTAGCGTATCAGTGCGAGCGGAACCTGAGCAACTCCGATCCTGAGTTCTGCTCCTTGTGGGTAAAATTCAGAGTTCGCTCTCATTTGATGCACTTCTGCTACATATATAGAAGTCCGAATTTAGGGAGAGAGCCCACTTTTAACAAATTGGACTCTCTCTCTGATTCTATTACGCACATTTTGGGGTTGTTCCCTGACAGCGAGATCGTTGTTGCCGGCGATTTCAATGTCCACAACCCGGTTTGGTTATGCCACTCAGGGCAAACAACACCTGAGGGTCAATATGTTGAGCTCTTTGCTGAATCGAACCAACTGATTCAATTAGTGAAGGAACCAACTTTCATCCCTAGAGTTGGTCTGCAAAGCCATAAAATCTTAGACCTTTTTCTGACTTCGCATCATGAAAAATATGATGTGACTGTCCATGCACCTCTTGGTAATTCGGACCACTGTACCATATCCGCTACTTTTCCATATTCTAGCCTAAGCACTCCTACGCCTAAAGCCCCGAAGAGGATCGCTTGGTTTTATGGAAAAGCAAATTGGATTGCGTTAAATAATTTTTACCGCAATTTCAATTGGAAATTATGTTTCGCTGATAGAAATGTAAATGCCACGGCACTTATGGTACAAGAAATTATTTTATTGGGCATGCGGTCTTTCATCCCCAATAAAATGAGAAGCATTAAGCCTAAAGACCACTCCTGGTTTAATGAGACATGCAGGATTGCAGTCAGGTCCAAAGAGGAAGCCTTTCAGATTTGGCGTTCCAACAAGAATGCTGAACTTAGAAGACTTCGCATCGAGGCTAGGAATCGCTGTAATGCAGTTTTAAAACGCGAAAAGTTTCTTCACGAAACTCACATCAGAGAACAGGTTCTTCTCTGCCCCAAGGGGAGCAAAAACTTTTGGTCATTCGTTAAGAGAGTTAAAAATCAGACGTCTTCGTCGATTCCTGCTCTTTTAAAGTATGACCAAATCTTCACTGACTCGGCTGATAAAGCGAACCTTTTGGCTGGATTGTTTGCACAAAATTCCACAATCCCGGCTAGCAATCAGCCACCGCCCTCTGTAGAGAATAAATTGTCTGCAATGCAGGAGATACATTTTCGAACGAGAGCTGTTAAAAGAGTCCTTGCAAACCTCAACATAAACAAATCTTCTGGCCCTGATGGTATACCACCAATTGTGCTAAAAAATGTGTGCTTCTACACTGGCTCGACCTTTGCGTAACCTTTTCAACATCTCCTACAGGACAGGAGTATTTCCATCTTGTTGGAAGGTCGCGAACGTTCAGCCGGTACCTAAGAAGGGCGATGCCACGAACCCTGAGAACTACCGACCCATTGCGATATGCTCTACGCTCTCCAAAGTCATGGAGAGTGTAATAAACTTCCACCTAATGAATTATCTGGAGCGCAACGAATTGCTTAGTGACCGTCAAAACGGCTTCCGTAGGGCTCGGTCTACTGGTGACCTCATGGCGTTCCTTACGGAGAAGTGGAACCAATGTGTTCACTCCTTTGGTGAAAGCAGGGTTGTTGCTCTGGATATTTCTAAGGCGTTTGACCGAGTGTGGCATAAAGCTCTCGTGTCAAAACTAATTGCATATGGTGTTGGTGGTAACTTTGCTCGATGGATCACGTGTTTTCTAAAAGACAGGTCGATTCGTGTCGTGGTTGACGGCATTTCGTCTAGTGAACACGCCATCGGTGCTGGAGTACCTCAGGGTTCAGTCCTATCACCAACTTTGTTTCTGGTTTTTATCAACGACCTTCTGTCGTTGACTCATAACCCAATTCATTCGTTTGCGGACGACAGCAGCATTTGTCATTCATATTCCTTCAAAAAACGCCCGAGCTCTTTGGAGATTGAGAGAAAGAGGCAAAATATGAATGATACACTGCTTAATGACTTAGAAAAAATCTCTGAGTGGGGGCTAGCTAATAGAGTTGAGTTTAATGCTAGCAAAACCCAGTGTTGCCTGTTAACCCACAAACGAATGAATTGTCCCTTAGCTCCCCTGAATATGAATGGTGTAGATCTTGCTGAGTCAGATGCTCATGACGTTCTGGGCATATCGATCAAATCTGACCTTCGTTGGAATGATCATATTTTCGATGTGTCGAAAGAAGCGGCCAAGTGCCTAGGTTTTTTAAAACGGTGTAAGAAATACTTCACTCCAACTGATCTACGCGTGATCTATACCTCATATATAAGGCCGAAAATGGAGTACAATTCGCACATTTGGGCAGGGGCTTCAAGATCTTATTTGGAGCTTCTGGACCGAATTCAACGACGTGCGATATATCTGATAGGGGACGAAAACATTTCGTCTTCTCTCAACTCTCTTGGGCATCGACGCAATGTTGGTTGCCTAAGCCTTATGTACAGGTACTACCATGGGAAGTGTTCAAGGGAGATACATGACTTGACGCCATCAACTCGTGTGTTTTCCCGGTCCACTCGGGCAGCTCACCAAGCCCATCCCTTTACCATTGCCTTGATGCCCAATAGAACCTCGCATTACCGGGATAATTCGTTCTTTAGTCGTACAGCAAAATTGTGGAACAATCTCCCTGCGAGCGTGTTCCCCCACGGTTTCGAGCTGTGTAAATTTAAAACAAATCTTCACCGACACTACTCTATCTTTCCACCCTCCAACTAACTATCACCCGTCTTCCGAATCAACACAATGCTTTCGCATTCATAGGGGGCATCCCCTGAGCGTTGGTTTAGTCTAAAAAAAAAAAAAAAAAATATAACGAAGCCTTTGTTTAAAAGCCAAGAGTCAGACGTTTTTGCTTGATGTAAAAATAATGTCGTGCACAAACGAGAACAGCTGTTCCAGTAAAGAACGATAACGTAACTGTAGCATGAAGTTGACTTTGTGTAAGAAAAAAATTACGAACCAAGTGTCAAAATTTGACAATTAGTAAATTGTTATCGTTGTGAACATTTTTAAAATAGAAGTTGCTATGAAGAAAAGGTAAATGTAATTGAATTCATTTTCATGTAAGAATATAAAAATAGTTTCTATATTTTAAGTACAAAAAAAAACAACAGCTGAACAATTTGGATTGCTTGTCCTAGAAATGGAGAAGAATCCAGATCTGGCAAGAGGCACTCCAGTCTTTGGTGCTAGCAGGGCAAGAATCACAGAAAAGTGGAGCTCCATTTCTACTAAAATTAATGCTCACGGGCCGCCCCAAAGAAGTTGTTTAGAGTGGAGAAAGATATTGAACATGTTATAATAAATGGTTTGCTTTCATTACTTTAATTTTAAATTAAAAGATTTGGGCAGATCGTAAGAGCCGAACGAAGAAAAAGATATAGGAAAACTCGAAAAGCATGCGGGAAACAGCTGGACCGTTCAGGTTCAATCCATTAATGGAAATGGAGCAAACCATTGACAGGATTCTGCTCATTTCGACTGCAGCACAACCTCGCGGCGTTAAACTTATAATGAATTTAATAATCATAAGAAATTTTAAAACAGAATTTACAAAAGTAAACAAACAATTATTCAATTAGCAAAACAAGGAAACAGCTGATGCAATTAATGTTGCCACCTATTAAAAATTGCTTGCAATAAGCACGAAATGTTTCAATTTTTGACAGTTTTACGCAAAATGCTGAACTTTTACAATCTGGTAATAATGTTTTTATATAACTGGCAATTCCAGCCCTTGAAAGGACTTTGACCTAGCTTCTTATGATCAATTGTGTTGTGCGTGTTATTAAGTTTGTACACAACTGACCGAGAACCGGACCTACATGCTTAACGCCGACTCCGAACGGCGATGAACGGAATGTTCTCGTTCTCAAGAAGCTTTACATGGCATTTTGATTACTCTCTGAGGTTTGCCATTGTCTGCAGAGAGATTTTAATTCAAATAATTTTCTGTCGCTGCTGGGGTTCGAACCTGGGTCTCCAAAGTTCGTTGACATAGCGGCCACGCACTTTAACCAACTACGCCACGGTCGCCACTAGTTTTTACTTTACTTTATTTTTTATGTATCGTTTATAACTACATATAGTTTAATCTGCAATTTCTAGTCATATATACAAATATAATAAATATATTTACAACATTATATATTTATTATGGTTTTATTTATTTTTTTTTTTTAAAGTTGCAAAAAAAATGGCGATGAAAGAGTATAAAAAACTGGCAACTCTGGACTGGTGACAAATCGTGGATCTATGTGTATGCAAAGCAAATGTTCCCGTTTTTTTCCAAATAAACTGGTCATGTGGCCACGGTACCACTTGAGACACGTACATCAGTCAATTTGGAATGGTACTCAACCATTTGCTTGCAGGAAGTGTTTCGTAAAATATGGAAAACAAACCAGCGCTGAAAAATTATTCTTCATAAACACAGTACGAACTTCCAAACATCAGCTCAAACAAAAGTGTTTTTGACACTCAAAACATCGAATTAATAGTTTATCCACCGTAAATTATTCACTGATCTGGCACCCAATAACTTTTTTGTTCCCGGACATCAAGGAAAATCTGAAGAAGCCGTTGATGCTTTCATAAACTGTGTTTTGGAGGTGTTTGCAAAAGTATTTATCAAAAAGGAGAATATTTCTAAAAACAATAAAGCCTTTTTCAATGAAAAAAGTTTTTATATTTATTTCTGAAATATATGTAGTAACCCTCGAACAACTTAAGAATCTTATCTCATACACAACAAAAAAAAAAAAAAAAAAAAAAATGTAAGCGCGGGTCATTTAGGTTTTTCCTTCTATCTTGCAAAAGGTTCCAAAAGTTGCATTTTGTCTGACTGTGTTGTTAATATAGATACATACATAAATTTTCGGTGAGCCCTTTTTATAATTTAATTTAATAACACACGTTAGTATATCAACAAGAATAACTCATACTCAACTAACTGAATAATATGTTATTTTAAAAACAGCCCCATACCTTTTAGACTCTAATAAGTTTAGTCATTTCCAAGCAGGCAAACTGTGAGGCTTGTTGCAATTTTATTTCATTTTAACTTGCTGAGAGTATACGTTTCCCAACATTTTTATTGTACTTAAAGTATTTCGATAACTAAAATGGATACTCATTGGGGATATAGTCAAAACAATGGTAAGATTATATAGATCACGCAAATAAATATATTATTTGTATATTTATAATATCGCCCATTTCACATTGAAGTGTAATATCAGTTGCACTGGCCATCTCCGATTTGGCTCAAATTTTGTTCTAAGATTGGATTATTGTTTAAAAACCCAAACCCGAGGTTTGAGATTTTAAGTGGATTTTTTTTTCGTGGACCCACAGCCATGCTGATGCCAAACTAGGAAATATTTTGAGACAATGTAGCTCATTCAATTTAAACTCGATTTTCGTAAATAGGGTATCATTGGAAAGGTTATTTTATCTTTTTTAAGGGAAAATTATAAAAATATTTAAGAAATTGCAGAAAGTTGACCCATTCTTGATTTCAAAGTATAATACCATGCTAGCAACAGGCGCTATAATTTTTTTAATTTTTATTATTTTTATTTTATTTTTTTTTTACGTTTTAAATAAAGATGTGCTCTTGAAGGGTTCAGAAGGTACGGCGTAAAACGTGAAGTGTTAATAAATTTTCAATACAAATCCAACTAGCTATCAACGCTTTACTGCATACACCCGAGTGGAAATCAGTTAAGGAAAACCTTATTTTGATCCAACTTTGATCCGGATATGATACGGATAGCCCTTTTAAGGAATCCTTATTAATATCTGATCAGGTGCGTATCATGTTTTCCTGAATTCATCACTACGTAAGGAGTCCTGAGGAACGGATGATCAGGCTAATACCAGGAAACCTTTTGTTTTTTTATAAGATATACTTTATTTTATTCTTATCAGGTTTGCATCATGATTGCCTTTTCTGATCCTTACTTACGGCACTATTATGGAATACTCATCAGGTTGACATCATAACAACCTTTTCTGATCCTTACTAACGGCATTTTTATGAAATACTGATCAGGTTGTGATCAGGTTACCTTTTTTGTATTCACTTAAGGTTATACTAGTTCTTTCCTGATCAGGGTGGTATTAAGTAGCCTTTTCCATTCCTTACTATTTTTTTTTTAATACTGATTTGAACATGATGTTATGTTTTTTTTTTATTTTTAATTAAGCTCTGTAATGTTTTTTAAGCATTTATTTATTAGAGCATACAAATATAGTATATTTGTTTAGTTTTTAAGTATGAAGTAAAATTATTACATAAATATTTTCATTATTATTACGACTTATATCTATGATCAACATTTTATGATGTACATATATCTTCAATCATACAATCTATGATTGAAGCATTACTTTTAGAAACTGTCCTTTAGAAACTTTTAGAATTGAAAGTAAACTTGAATCACATAGATTTGTAAAAATTGATTCGATTCGCAGTGAACTTCCTGTGATTCTAATTTCACTTGTATTTGATTGCAAATATAAGGTATCTTACTTATGTATTTCCATAACAGTTCCATTCCTAATGATAAGAGTGTTGTTAGGTCTTTTTGGTGTTAAGTAATATTCTTCATATCGTAATTTTTTCATAAGAGTTATTTCCAAAGAATCAATATTTTTTTAAAAATATCAAGTTGTGCTGGTAATTCTGCTTTTTTGGCTTGCACAAAATGTTGCTCGTGTAATCGTCGACAAATTTATGACAGTGGGCGGTACCAGTCCTTAGCATTTTTTAATAATATGTAATTCACTTTCAAATGGAAATGCAGAGATTTCACTTATAGTACATTTCTTATTAACCACATCGTCAGCTAAATGAATTAGAGTATGAACATTCAGAACATTAAATTTTTCGCCATAATTATCTGCACACGATTCCACAAATTGTCATAGATAGAGATTTGCTTGGGAGTTATAAGTCAATGCCATGTCTTTGCTGCTTAAAATACGAATCTGAATCAGGGTTCCTGATCAGGATACCTTGTTCATGGTTTGTGCTCAAAACTGATAAGGCTTCCTGATCAGGTTTATTATGCCAAACTGATTAGACTACCTTTTCAGGTAACCTGATCAGGTTTAATATAGCAACCTGACAATGCTACGTAGTAAGGTTACCTGATCAGGATGATTATCAAAAAGTGCGTCACGTTTAAAATCAGCAGCTGATCTGGTGACCTGATCCAATCCTTATCAAAATAAGGATTTCCTGATCATTTTCTGACTCTATCCTTAGGCAAATTTCCACTCGGGCATGCTTATATATTTATTTATTTATTTATTGGTCAAGCAATGCAGTTTACTTATTCTAACAGGTTTTTATTTTTAATTTATTTTTTTTTATTTTCTCTCTCCTTTCCTTGTTTGGTGTTCGAAGATATGCATTTCGATGTGGGCGTAATCCGCCCATTACGAAATGATTTTACGAACATATCAAAAATAAAAGGCAAGAAGATGAAAACAAATAAAAGTAAAAGCTACTTACATAAATACTAGTATATTTTATACATATTTACAGACCTATTCCGGTGAGTTGACAAAGTTCAAGATATTTACAGTAGTAAATATATTGACAATTGTCAATATTTCCTATTATCGTTCAATTCTAAAAGCTCTTTTCTTGACACAATTGTCAATAGCAAAATAGGTGTTGACAGTGAATTTTGTACGTAGATATCCAGCTGCTGCTGGTTTGTTCGCTCATATTTTACTCGCCAAATCAAATAAATGATTATAATTGTAGAATAATATTTAATACATTTAAATAAAACAATAAGAACTCAAAAAAAAAAAATAAAAATAAAGAAGAATAAAAATAAAAACTATTTCGTTCATTTTCTTGAAACAATTCAAACACTGTCAAAACAAAGTGTTGCCTCCTAAACAGTATTGATCAAATATGTTGTGGGGGATAATTGAAGTGCAAAATGAAATTTTTATATTTTTGTTTCTTTGAATATTTTTAAATGATTTAAAAATATTGAAGCGTTTAAAAAGATTGTGAAAAGAAAAAGCGTAGTTCTCTTTGGATTTAGAAGATATAGTGGTCAAAAGTTTCATCTTAAAAATGTGATATCTCTGAAAGTTTCTAAGATATTTCATCATAGCTAGTATCTTGAAAAGGTAGTTTGATTACGTTTATTATTCTTGTTAAAAATTTTACTAAATTTCTTGGTTGTTTTTCAGATATAACGATTTTAATTTTTTTCAAGATTTTTTTCTAATAAACTTATTTTAAAGAAAACAATAAAATATTATGGAAGTCTTTAAATATTATTATAAAAAACTGTAAAACTGTCAGAGTTATCATACTTTTAAGATACTTAAAGAGAAAGACACTTTTGTGCCATCTTTTTAAAGGCGTCAATATTTAAATGTGTAATATTAAAAGAACTAACAAATTCTCAACGAAAAATTCATATTTTCAGTTAGAAAAGGGAATTTAAAAAAATTGGGGTAATTTTTTCAATAATAATGCAACACTTAACAACTACTTTCTGGCAATATGCTTTTCACCTTCCTGTGATGAATAAATAAAGCTTTTCATTTGTCAAATGTTCACCTGAGGTTTTACAAGTCAGGTTGACAAAATTTTGACAAATTATTTCTTGTAAATTGACAGCCAGAATAGGGCTGTTAGTAGTAGAAAAGGAAAGAGGTGAAGGAAAGTAAATAGAAAGAAAGTTCAAAGATTGGGTTGATTAGTGACTTGGATAGAGATCGCTTGAATGAGGACTTAGACATGGAAGGTGCATAGTGGTCGGATATACTATTAAATTCTCTACAGCAACGGCTGATAGGTTCGTTACTTGCATATGCAGTATCATGCTGATATTCAGTTAACAGCAGAGTATGTCTTTTACGTCTTAAAGGGTCTTTGAGGGTAATCTTGTTAGAGATGTATTCGCAATTAGTTACACCGTTCAAAACATCGAAAGTAAAGCATGAATCCAATACCGTTCTTCTCATTGATAGCGGCATCAAATTTAATAGGTTCAGTCTGTGTTCATACAAGGCTACAAGGTGGTGGGCTACAGTATTCGCGGGGGTTATAAGTCTCTGTTAGAGCGAATAGGACAAATTGCTTTTGTATGGATTCGATTCTATCACTATGGGATTCAAAAGCTGGATTCCAAATAATGCAGCCATATTCGAGTATTGGGCTCACTAGTGCACAGTACAGGGATGTAGTGACGCATACATTCTTGCATTCATATGCTCGTCTTTTAATAAATCCAAGCTGTTTGTTGGCCCTGGATACAATCTTATCATAGTGTAGAATAAAACGCAGTTTGTTGTCCAAGACCACTCCAAGATCAACTATATAATTGACCCTGTTAAGTTCGACATTGTTGAGGCGATAGTTGTAATTCGTAACTTGGTTTTTACGGGAAAAACTTATCACGTTACACTTATTTACATTGAGGTAAAGTTTGTTTTGGGTACACCAGGTCTCAAGAGTTAAGAGGCTTAACTGTAAGAAGTTAACATCTTCCTGCGATTTAATTACGTGGTACATTTTTAGGTCGTCCGCATACATAAGATGTGGAATATTATTCAACACTATGGACAAGTCGGATATGAAGATATTGAAGAGAAGAGGACCAAGGTGGCTACCTTGCGGTACTCCAGAGAAGACTTCGATTTTCTTAGACAAGATTCCTTAGAATTTAGAATTTATATTGGGATCTGCCATGGAGATAAGTTGATAGCCAACTTGGTTTCAGATTCAGAGAAACCTAATTTTTCTAATGTATTTATTAAGATGCCATGATCAACGCGATCGAAAGCTTTATTGAAATCAGTATAAATAGCATCTATTTGGCCTTTTTTCTCCATCTTCTCTTTTTTTTTCTTTTTTTTTTTTTTGGATTCGCCCGGAAGTAGGAAATCTTCATAGATACGTATGACCCGCGCCAAACGCATGCACGATTTACATTCTAAGAAGTTCCCGGATCAGCCGGACTGAATAGAATGCACCTACGTGCTAAAACCTACCACCTGTTGGCAAATAAAAGCCTCCACTAAGCACAATTGCTTGGCCTTTCAGCGGAAATTAAAATTAAATAAAGCAACATTTGAAATTTGAGAATTTTTGTGCTTATGTAAACATAATAAAGATCATAGAATAAAAGCACATTCTTCATAATACGAAGCAATACGAGACAACATCCAAAGTAATTTATTAGACCATATAAATATAACCGTATTTATAACTGTTGTCATTCGGCTTGGGGCCAATGTCCAACCCAAGATCCTACGTGGAAATGAGATGCAACTCTCAAAAACTAAACCGACACCAAACATAGCACAGATATACAAGTATATATTGTGCAGGCACAATATATTTATATATTCGGGTCACTAAAATAAAGGAACACCGAGCTAAAGTTATTATTTGGATATGCATTTGGACCAACGCAGGTAAAAACTTATATGGAAAAGAGATACACTCTGACACACCAAGCCGAGGGACACGGTATACATGGTTCCATTTCAAACTTGGGAAGCTATAGAATTAAAGATTTAAATTTAAGCTTAAATTTATTTATTTACTAGCTTTTCCCGGCACGCGTTGCTGCACCCAGCAATTATATCGCAACATAATAATTATATTCGAAACTTTTCTTAGACCCATAGTTTAACACCACTGTCATTTTCCACTGCCCGTTACAGTTTCCCAGTTACAGTTACAGTTTAAATAGTAACTCCGTTTTGAGTTTGTATGTAAATACTGCTACTTTTACTTTCAAAGCTATTCGATAATACAAATTTTAATTGTATGGGCGGAGCCACACCCCCTTATATAATGCCCGTCCCAGTTTTCTAGTAGATGGACATTATCCAGTTTTAGTACAGTTGCCGACAGTGAGCATACAAACTAAATTACCAAAATGTAGCCAAATCGACGAAAACCATAGGAAATATAGCATTTTTATTGATTTGTGGGCGGTAAAAGGGGTGTGACAGAAATTAAAACCATCTTGTGCTTGAAAAAAATGTACTGCCAAAATTTCAGTTCTATCGACTCAGCAATTTTGAAGTTTCCAGCCAACACACAGACATCATTTTGCTTTTTGTATATATATTTTGAATAAAGGTTATTGGCTATAACTTTTGATTGGTAAGAGATACTGAGATAATTTTTTTTAATAAATTATTATTTTAGCTTGTAAATTTATTCAAAAATATAAAACCACAATATTAGAAAAAAAAAATTTCTTCAAAAAAATCAAGGGGTAGGCCTTGTTTTTTGAATCACAGAAATGGTTTTTAATTTTTGTGTAAAATTGAAATAGCTTTTGCCTATAAATGTTATAATTTTTAAATAGAGTTGAAAATTTGCGAATTTGAATTTAAATTATTTTTTCAACAAAAACAAATTTTGAGCCTTTTTGTGAGGAAAACTCCAATATTTCAGACCTTTTTTGAAAAAAATATTTAAAATATATTTACTCAACTAACGGTATTTTTGCAAAAAGGTTTTCATAGTACTTTGATGAAGCTTTAAGACAAAAGAAAATTTAACAAAATGAATACAAAAGCAGCGGAGATATTTGACTCGAAAGTCGCAAAATTAAATTTCTGATTGTTTTTTTCTCATTTTTGAGCAACGATGTTGCATTAAATATATCGTTGTAGTAAAATTTTTCATAGTTTTCAAGATATGTTCATGTTTTTGATGTCAAAATAACGGAAATTTTTTTAATTTTACTAAATTTAAGAAATATTTAATATTTTGTAAATATTTGCACATGTTACATAAGAAAACAACTAAAAATATGCGATTTTGTAAAAAATTTGTGCTACAGCACCATCTGGTGTCCAAGGTGGGTCAAAGAAGATAGTGCTTAAAAACTCATCGTACCTAAAAACTACTATATACCAGTTTTTATTCTAATCGCATGAGCAATTTGGGAGTTTTAGGTGGTTTTGTAAAAAATTTGTACTATAGCGCCCTCTGGTGTTCAATATAGGTCAAAAACGATAGCAGCACAACACTCAACGTATATGAAACCCACTGTATACCACTTTTCATTCTAATCGCATTAGCAGTTTAGGAGTTTTAGGCAGTTTTGTAAAAAATTTGTACTACAGCGCCCTCTGGTGTTCAAGGTGGATCAAAATTGATAGCCCACAAACACGCACCGTACCAAAAAACTTCTATACACAAATTTTCATGCTAATCGGATGAGTAGTTTAGGAGTCTATTGCGGCCTTACAAACATAAACTCCTTTTTTATATATATAGATTGAAGAATATTAGTACAATAAGATCCAATGAGATTTTTTAAGAGTACAACAGATAAAAGATAAAAGAAAATTATAATCAACAAATTACATATTCAATATATTTTTGAATTTAAAGTAATAAAAAATATCTAAATAACAATTGAAACTTAATTTACTTAACCTTAACCTTTACAACTATTTGTAGACTATTGTCGTTTAAAAATATTGGCTGGATTTCTAGGTGTTCAATTTTATCCTGATAAATTGGGAGAACATACGATTTATTAGCATTCAGACAAAGATCATTATCAAATGCCCACTTGGATATAGCTCTAAGGTCATCATTTAGTCTGTAATATAAATCATCAAGAGGAATATAATTGGATGTCATCTGCATAAGCATGTATAGTTACGTCATTGCAAACTGAAAAAATGGCATTAATAAAAATCTATATAAATAAAAATCAAATGTCGTTCGTTGGTAATTGTATCAGTTGAGAACGGCTGGACCGATTTAAATAATTTTTTTTTCTTATATTCCTAATAGTCCAACTTAGGTTTTTACGGATAGAAAAATTGACCACGCCCACTTTTACGCCCACTTTTTTCATTTATCTAAGATCGGAAAACGGCTACACCGATTTGGCTAATTTATTTTTTAAATGTTCGTAGTACATTTTTAGTTTTTACTGAAGAAAAACTGACCACGCCCACTTTTTTATATCAATTGTAATATGTTTTAGCTGGTGTTCCTAAAAATGCCAAAGATAAGGCTTAAAAGTTTAGATGGCCAATTTTGCCGTACTGTTTGAAGAATAAAAAGAACTTAGATGTTTTAAGTCAAGTTTCATTCTCCTCTTTATTTCAAAGATCTTCAATATTTATAATAAAAATACCAGTATTAATTCTATTTAGATATTCTTAAACTCCTTCCCATTATTCTATTCTCATATTGTTTCTTAGTTCAATTATGTTCTTAATAATTGTTCTTCTTTCACTTGCTCTTTGATTCCTCAGCTTGGAATTTTTGCTGCGCTTGCACTTGTGCAGCTAATAGGGTTAGCGAACACCAGTGAGCGTATTTCCTTACAATTGGCTGTGACGCAAAAACACAGTGACCTAATGACACTCGATAAGCGTTGGCACACGATCGAAAGAATGAATGAAAGAAAAACAATGAAAATATATTTTGTTACCAAATATGTAACGTACCGTAAGCTGGCTGTGCTATGACACTACACCCTTACCCTTAAGCGAAAAATTATTTCTTGAAATGATTTTTAAAGAATGGAGGATTTTAAGAATATTTTACATATTTATAAAGCTTAAATTATTTTTCTATATTTATTTATGGTTTATTTAAATTACATGTTTGAATTATGTGTATATATGTACATATATGCAAAATATTTGTTTTTCTATATAATTCTATTTGGTTTTAATATATTTAAATAAATGTCTTTAGCGTGTATAAGTTTATAATATAATAATACTAGCCTTTTCCCGGCGCGCGTTGCTGCACCCTGCAACTATATGGGAACATAATAGGTGTATTCAAAACTTTTCTCAGACTCATAGTTTGACACCACTGTTATTTTCCACTGCCCGTTACAGTTTCCCAGTAGCAGGAGATCACCAAATAGTAACTCCATTTTGAGTTTGTATGTAAGTATTGCTACTTTTACTTTCAAAGCTATTCGATAATACAAATTTTAACTGTATGGGCGAAGCCACACCCTCTTATATAATGCTCATCCCAGTTTTCTAGTAGATGGACATTACCCTGTTTTAGTACAGTTGCCGACAGTAAGCATACAGACTAAATTACCAAAATGTAGCCCAATCGACGAAAACCGTAGGAAATATAGCATTTTTATTGATTTGTGGGCGGTAAAAGGGGGTGTGACAGAAATTTAAGCCATCTCGTACTTGAAAAAAATGTACTGCCAAAATTTCAGCTCTATCGGCTAAGTAATTTTGAAGTTTCCAGCCATCACACACAGCGTTTTGCTTTTTGTATATATATTTTGGATAAACATTATTGGCTATAACTTTCGATTGGCAAGAGATACTTAGATAATTTTTTCTAATAAATTAATTTTTTAGCTTGTATATTTTTCAAAAATATAAAAACACAATATTGGAAAAAAAAATTTTGTTCGAAAAATTCAAGGGGTAGGCCTTGTTTTTTGAATCACAGAAATGGTTTTTAATTTTTGTGTAAAATTGAAATAGCTTTTGCCTATAAATGTTATAATTTTTAAATAGAGTTGAAAATTTGCGAATTTGAATTTAAATTATTTTTTCAACAAAAACAAATTTTGAGCCTTTTTGTGAGGAAAACTCCAATATTTCAGACCTTTTTTGAAAAAAATATTTAAAATATATTTACTCAACTAACGGTATTTTTGCAAAAAGGTTTTCATAGTACTTTGATGAAGCTTTAAGACAAAAAAAAATTTAACAAAATGAATACAAAAGCAGCGGAGATATTTGACTCGAAAGTCGCAAAATTAAATTTCTGATTGTTTTTTTCTCATTTTTGAGCAACGATGTTGCATTAAATATATCGTTGTAGTAAAATTTTTCATAGTTTTCAAGATATGTTCATGTTTTTGATGTCAAAATAACGGAAATTTTTTTAATTTTACTAAATTTAAGAAATATTTAATATTTTGTAAATATTTGCACATGTTACATAAGAAAACAACTAAAAATATGCGATTTTGTAAAAAATTTGTGCTACAGCACCATCTGGTGTCCAAGGTGGGTCAAAGAAGATAGTGCTAAAAAACTCATCGTACCTGAAAACTACTATATACCAATTTTTATTCTAATCGCATGAGCAATTTGGGAGTTTTAGGTGGTTTTGTAAAAAATTTGTACTATAGCGCCCTCTGGTGTTCAATATAGGTCAAAAACGATAGCAGCAGAACACTTAACGTATAAGAAACCCACTGTATATCACTTTTCATTCTAATCGCATTAGCAGTTTAGGAGTTTTAGGCAGTTTTGTAAAAAATTTGTACTACAGCGCCCTCTGGTGTTCAAGGTGGATCAAAATTGATAGCCCACGAACACGCACCGTACCAAAAAACTTCTATACACAAATTTTCATGCTAATCGGATGAGTAGTTTAGGAGTCTATTGCGGCCTTACAAACATAAACTCCTTTTTTATATATATAGATTAATTTAGTGAAATGTTTGGATATACAATTGATAAGTTTATTTTTATGCTTATCTAATTATCTATTCTTCTTATGTATTCTTATATTTTGTAAACATTTTTTTTGGTTTTTTTTTTTTTTTTTTTTTTAGCTAGTTTTTGTATTTCTTTAATAAGTTATTGTGGAGTTCTTTTGGTTTGCCGTTTATTTCTACAACCGAGTTTACTCCTTTTCTATCAATTATTCTAAATGGTCCTTCATATGGGCTCTGTAGTTTTTTCTTATTTTCTACTCTTACAAAAACTAAATCTCCTATTTCTAATGATTGAGTCCTCATATTTTTATCGTAATCTATTTTTCTCTTATCCTTAACTTTATTTATTATTTCTTTAGCTTTACTTATTGATGTTCTTAATCTTAGTTTCAATTCATTAGCGTAATTGTCTAAGTCATAAATTTTGTTTGTTTGTCTAAGTGTATCACTTGGTAGTAACGGCAATTTTCCAAAGACTAGCTCAAACGGAGAATAGTCTGTGTCAACGTGGGGTGTCGTATTGTATGCAAAAGTGTAATAGGGTATCCATTTGTCCCATTCATAATCGTCTGTGAAGGAAAGTATGTATTGATTTAGAACTCTATGGTTTCTTTCAAGAGCACCGATTGTTTGGTGATGATAAGGTGTTGAAAAAATTTGACGAGTGTCTAGTGATTTACAAACACTTGACATTAGCTCGTTTGTAAATTCTGTCCCACGATCGGACATAAGTGTTTTGAAACAACCGTACTTGAGTATTAATTGTTCGACAAGGGTTGATGGGACTGTCTTGGCGTCTTTGGTTGCAATTGGGTGAGCGACTACAAATTTTGTTAGCTCACATTGCATCGTTAAAACATATCTAAAGGGTGATTTTTTTGAGGTTATGATTTTCATGCATTAGTATTTGACAGATCACGTGGGATTTCAGACATGGTGTCAAAGAGAAAGATGCTCAGTATGCTTTGACATTTCATCATGAATAGACTTACTAACGAGCAACGCTTGCAAATCATTGAATTTTATTACCAAAATCAGTGTTCGAAAATCCGCTTTTTTATCGACAAATTTTGTTCAGCGATGAGGCTCATTTCTGGTTGAATGGCTACGTAAATAAGCAAAATTGCCGCATTTGGAGTGAAGAGCAACCAGAAGCCGTTCAAGAACTGGCCATGCATCCCGAAAAATGCACTGTTTGGTGTGGTTTGTACGCTGGTGGAATCATTGGACCGTATTTTTTCAAAGATGCTGTTGCACGCAACGTTACGGTGAATGGTGATCGCTATCGTTCGATGCTAACAAACTTTTTGTTGCCAAAAATGGAAGAACTGAACTTGGTTGACATGTGGTTTCAACAAGATGGCGCTACATGCCACACATCTCGCGATTCTATGGCCATTTTGAGGGAAAACTTCGGAGAACAATTAATCTCAAGAAATGGACCGGTAAGTTGGCCACCAAGATCATGCGATTTGACGCCTTTAGACTATTTTTTGTGGGGCTACGTCAAGTCTAAAGTCTACAGAAATAAGCCAGCAACTATTCCAGCTTTGGAAGACAACATTTCCGAAGAAATTCGGGCTATTCCGGCCGAAATGCTCGAAAAAGTTGCCCAAAATTGGACTTTCCGAATGGACCACCTAAGACGCAGCCGCGGTCAACATTTAAATGAAATTATCTTCAAAAAGTAAATGTCATGGACCAATCTAACGTTTCAAATAAAGAACCGATGAGATTTTTCAAATTTTATGCGTTTTTTTTTAAAAAAAAGTTATCAGGCACTTAAAAAATCACTCTTTATATCCGTTTGATATTCTTAAAGGACCTACAGTGTCAATTGATATTTTCTCAAAACTTGTCGCTGGTGTGTTTGTCAATACTAAACCTTCTTTAATGTGTTGTGTGGTTTTGTTTTTGTTGCATTTTTCACAGCTATTTATAAATTCTTTAATCATTTTTCTCATCCCTTTCCAAATATATCTTTGTTTTAGTTTTGAAATCGTTTTTCTAATTCCCATATGTCCTGATGTGCTTGAGTTGTGGAATTCTTCAATTAGTTTGTATTGCTTGAGCATGCTGTTTATTTGTATTGGAGCTTTATATATTAGTATTCGTATTGGCGAGACTTTATTATCTTTCAATGCATTGTATTTCTCTTTAAACATATTTATATCGATATTTTTAAATATAAAATCTTTATCACAAAGGGCTAGCTCCTTTATTTGTGATTTTCTTAATAAACGATGTAGCTTCTCCAACATCTCACCTAGGCGCGAAGGGTCATCGCTACACGTTATGCGCAATTTATTATTATATATATTTATGGCAAGCTTGCTATTATTCTCAATGTTGAATTTCAATTTCACCAATTTCCTTACGTCATTAAAAGATGTGCATTCCCATATATAGAGTTGGCCGGACTCATTAGGACATGTGTCTTTTAATATATCACTTCCTTGGAGGTGTTGACTCAGGTGGTGGGTACCATTTTCAATGTTATTTTCACTCGCATTGTTCTTAAATTCTTTGCTCCTTTCTTCTTTGTTAATTTGTTTTGCTTTGCTCCTTGTAACTACTAATACTTCTTCTTTCTCTTTATTTGTGGGAATTAAACTTTTGAGTATATTGCTATCGACTTTTATACGAGATAGCGCATCAGCATTTGTATTAATCTTGCCTTGTTTGTAGACAATTTCAAAATCGTAATCAGATAAGTCCAGTCTGATTCTCGTCATTTTAGATGATGGATTCTTGTGGGAAAACAACGAAACTAAGGGTCTATGGTCAGTGACTACTATAAACTTTCTTCCATAAAGGTAAGGCTTAAAAAAATTTATACTCCAATGTATAGCTAAGAGTTCTTTCTCAATGATCGGTTTGTTTATGTCATGTTTTTGCAACGACTTGCTGGCGTACGATATTACTGTACTGCTCCTAATGCAAAGTCAGATGCGTCAGTAGTTAAGATAAATGGTTTCTCAAAATTTGGGTATTGCAGAACTGGTGGGTTAAGTAGTTTTTGTTTTAAAGTGTTGAATGCTTTTTCGCATTCTTGTGACCAGATGAAAGGCGTCCCTTTCTTCAATAAAGAGTTTAAACACTTTGCCAATGCTGCAAAATCGGGAATGAACCGTCTGTAATAATTGCAGAAAGCCACAAATCTTCTCACATCATCTGTATTTGCTGGTGTAGGGTAGTTTAAAACCGCCTGATTTTTTGCTGGCGGTCTGTCTTAATTCCTTTGTCTGTTATCAAATGACCAAGATAAACCACTTCTGATCTTAGGAATTGACATTTGCTCGCATTCAATTTTAAGTTGTATTTTTGTAACCGCTCAAATACTTTTATCAAGTTTTGGTTGTGATGTTTCAAAGAACATCCAAAAACTATTATGTCATCTACATAGAGGAAAGCTTCTGAATTTAAGCCACTTAAAGCTATTGTGAGCATTCTTTGGAAACTTACACGTTGAAGAAATTTTAAGTCCGAAAGGTAAACGTTTAAAATGGTAGTGACCATCTTGTGTAGAAAATGCAGTTAGTGGTCGTGAATTTTTGTCCAATGGTATTTGATGGAAAGAGCTTGTCATATCCAAGGTTGAAAAGTATTTGGCTCGTCCTAGCATGTCTAGGATGTCTTCCAGTCTTGTTAATGGAAATTTGTCATTAACCATCTTTTCGTTGAGTTTTCTAAAATCAACCACCAAGCGCCATTTCTTATTGTCATCATTACTTTTCTTTGGCACTAATAACAATGGTGTCATCATTACTTTTCTTTGGCACTAATAACAATGGTGCGTTATATGGGCTTATTGAAGGTTCAATTATGTCGTTCTCTATTAGCTTCTTTACTTGTTTGTCTATCTCGTCATATTGAGTGTGAGGTAGTCTATAATTTTTTATGTATACTGGTGTTGTGTCTGATAGATTCAGTTTTTGCGTATAAAAATTATTTGTTGTAAGAACTTCTCCCTCAAGGTGGAAAATTGATTGATGTTTCTTAAATATGTCTTGTAATTCAGTTTCTGTGTTGTGGTCTAATTTCAGTTCAGTCATCAGTTTCTTGAATCGTTGTTCATTCAATTCTGTACTCTGTTTGTTGTAAGTTTTCATAACTGTATATTCGGTCAAATTCTTTAGTTTCGGTTTTATTTCGTTTAATATAACCTCTTAATATAATAATTCAAAAAACCTGCTAGAACCGTCGGCTCAGAGACTGCATTAAATGCTCTGATTCCGACAATAAATAAATTCACTGTTTACTATCAGAATGTTGGAGGCATGCGCACTAAATCATCCACGTTTAATGCTGCTGTATCGGATAGCTCGTTCGATGTCATCGCCTTGACTGAAACCTGGCTGCATAAGGACATATTTTCACTGAGTTCTTTGATAGTCGGTATGTAGTTTTTCGCCGTGATCGTTGTCCCATTTCCACTGGCTTTGATCGTGGTGGTGGTACATTAATAGCCGTTCGCTCATCATATTCTTGCCAAGAAGTTCCATTGCTGCAAACCACAGGGATCGTAGAGCAGTTATGTGTTAAAGTTGATATTCCAGTGCCATCGGATTGGGGCACAAGCTCCAAATTAATAAGTTTTTATATTTTCTGCTCATATATACCGCCTAATTCTACTAATGATATTTACTCATTGCATTTCTTTAACATATTTAAGATTGTTGAGCGCTTTAAAGATAATGAGTATCCATTATTATTGGGTGATTTCAATCTAAGCAAAGTTAACTGGACCTATTCTGACAATTTTCCAGCTTTAACTCCAAATATAACAGCAAATGGGCCTGAAGTAGAATTCTTAGATTCAATTCTATCTATTGGGTTGTATCAAATTAATTCTGTTCGAAATGCCTTAAATAATATATTAGATTTAGTTTTTTCTGACTTAGAGTTTAATGTGTGCTGTGCTGATGCTATTTGTCCTTTGTCTAATAACAGCGTTCATCACACTGCTCTTTTAGTTCAATTTGATATCCTAGCTTTAAACAATCCACTTTATGGTGATAGTATTTTTGAATATGCATTTGCGAAGGCTAATTATATTGTAATATCGGATTATTTAAGTAATATGAATTGGTGCACAATCTTTGGTAATTGTCTAAACAGAAATTTTGATTTATTAATTAATATCATTAATGAGACGTTTCACAAATTTGTACCATTGAAAAAAGTCCACATGAGCAGTAAACCTAGTTGGTATAATAGGCGTCTTGCTAATCTCAAAAATATTATGAATAAAAAACATAAGAAATTCAAAACAAATAATATATTCTATAACGATTGCTAGGCACGCAAAAATTATGAGAGTCTTAAAAAGTTTTTATATAAAAGTTATTTACTTGCGTTAGAATCAAATATAAAAAGTAATCCTAAATCATTTTGGACTTTTCTGAATAATAAAAGAAATACCAGGGGCCTTCCGAAAAATATGGTTTATCAAGATAAATGTTCAGATAACCTCCAAGATATTAGTGAGTTATTTGCTTCCTTTTTTCAATCAAACTATGTCTGTGATAATACATCTTCCAATCATGGAGGTATTGCTCCCGATGTGATACCAATAACCGACCTTGGCTCCATCACCTTTTCGGAGTATGATGTCTTTGACGCTTTAGTAAGTCTTGATGTTAAAAAGAATTGTGGGCCGGATAATATTCCTCCCATATTTCTTAAAAACTGTGCTTTTGCCATGTGTAAGCCGTTGACTCATATTTTCAATATGTCACTCCGTGAAGGAAAATTTTTAGATGTCTGGAAGATATCGGCAATTACTCCAATCTTTAAATCCGGATCAAGGCAAGATATTGCAAATTATCGACCGATAGCTAAACTACCACTTATTCCAAAAATTTTTGAATCGCTGGTAAAAAACAAAATTTATAACTCCATTAAAAACAGATTGTCTGAGAAGCAGCACGGATTTGTGTCTGGTAAATCTACCTCTACTAATCTTACCCTTTTTACACACTTTCTGTCCAATAATATGGAAAAAGGTCATCAAATAGATGTTATATTCACGGATTTCGCGAAGGCTTTCGATAGAGTTCAACACTCTGTTTTGATTAATAAACTAAGTAACCTCGGATTTCATTCCTCGTTACTACTGTGGTTAGAGAGCTACCTTGTTGGTCGTCAGCAGTATGTTCAGATTGGTAAAAATGCGTCTAAATACATTGAAAATTATTCAGGGGTACCCCAAGGTAGCCACCTAGGTCCCCTGTTGTTTGTTCTGTTCATCAACGATCTTCCGAATTATTTTAGCTTTTCTGAGTGTCTGATGTATGCTGATGATGTTAAGATCTTTAGATGTGTGGACTCTCACGAAGACTTTCTATTGCTTCAACGTGACATGGATAGTCTCCAATTTTGGTGCAAGACCAATAAATTGCTTCTAAATGTGTCTAAATGTAATGTTATGTCTTTTTCTATGAAGAACCAACTTTTCGAAGGGTCATATGCTATTAATTCGGTATTACTCGAGAGAGTCGAATTGAAGAAAGATTTGGGGGTTTTATTTGAGCGTAAGTTAAGCTTTGCCAAACATGTTGATGCTATTATATCTAAAGCGAATGCGATGATGGGATTTCTATCGCGCAATACTAGGGAGTTCTCTGATCCTTATACCGTGAGGGCCATTTTCTTTTCATTTGTCAGATCGGTTTTAGAATACGACTGTGTTGTCTGGGACCCTCAATATTCTATAAATATTAAAAGAATTGAAAATATTCAAAGGCGATTCACTAGGTTAGCAATTCGCAAGCTCCACTGGGATTTTATGCCTTCCTATGAAGCGCGATGTGCTCTTCTTGGACTTAAATCTTTGGAGTTCCGGCGAAAGTACTTTCTCGCCTTACTTGCCCGGGATGTAGTGATGAATCACATTGATTGTGCTCCACTTCTAGCTCTTTTCAAATTGTATGCACCTGAAAGAAATTTTAGGCAAAGGCAATTGTTCTATATACCATACAAAAGGACAAATTATGGCAGATGCGACCCAGTTTACAATGTGACTAAGACGTTCAACACTATCTGCAACTCGATTGAGATCACCCAAAATAGGGTAGCATTTAAGAACGAAGTCATGTTGAATTAATTTTATGTACTTACGTTTAATTTATGTACTTATTGTAACTGTATAACAATAATTGTTAATAGTTGATTAAATAAATAAATAAATAAAATAAATAAAAAAAAAATAAAATAATCGTTTATATTTATAACTCTTATGTGACAAATGCCTTTAGAAGGTACTAGACAGTTGCCAAAAATACACCTTTTTCGAGCTCTTGATTAATTACTACGCTGTCTTCTGCAATGTTTAAGTTTATTGGAAAAATAATTTCTGACCTAGGAGGTATTCTATAATTTGTCTGTTTTTTGTTACTATGGAAGTTTTGTTACTATGGGTACTATATAATCGGTGTTACCGATTGCAATTGTTATTGTGAATGTTTCGTAGTCTATTTTGCATGTATATTTTATAAAAAAGTCTCTACCTAAAATTCCATCCGTAGAAATGGGAAAATCGTCACTCACTACTTGAAGATTATTTTTGGAACGGTGCTCTCCGAGGCACAATGTTATTTTCGTAACTCCTAAAGAGTCTACCTCATTTTTAGTTATGCCTGATAATCTACACTTATTGTCAGGATCAATTTCAAAATTTGTGTTCGTTTTGCATATCGAAATATCTGCACCCGTGTCTAATAGGAATGTCAAGGCACGCTTTGTTTGCGCACATTTAAGTGTGATGAAATTGGTGAGATTTTCTGATATCATGCAAATTTTGTTTGCTTTTACATCTGGCCTTCCGGAGGCTCTTGATTTTTGTTCTCCGGGCCTTCCATGTTTCACTGATAGTTTACTGTTCGTACATAATGTCTGTTTCCATCTTGACTCGAGCGTCTGTTTATATTATTGTTGTACCTGCCTCTATTTCTATTATTGCCATAGTTGTTTCTATTGTTGTTCCCACGTTGAAAATTTCTGTCGCTGTTGTTATTGTGGTTGTTGTTTCGTTGGTTCATGTTGTTCATGCGTCTGTTGTTCCTGAAATTGTTATTATTTCTGTATGTATTTTGATAGTTATTTCTGCTAAAGTTGTTATGATGCTGATAATTTTGGTTTCTGTTTGTGCTTGCATTGTAGTTTAAGATCCGCGGACCGTTGTTTTGGTTATCACGTTCCACTTCTTGTGCGATATTTACTGCTGTATTTAAATCTTTGGGTTGGGCTGCAAAAAGTGTTGTTTTGATGGTCTCATCTAACCCGTTTTTGAATATGGTCAAGGCATATTTTTCGTTCATTGTTTCTATGACTGTTTTCTGTTCGTTGGTTGCATTATTACCTAAATCGTTTATTTGTAGTTGGTTCAGTTCTGACATCAAATTTAAAATTTTGTCTTTAAAATTGTTTACCGTTTTGTTCTTCTGTGTGGTTGAGGACAGTTGTGTATGTATTTGAGCTATTGTTACGTTGCTCTTATATCTTTCTTGTAGTCTTGTTTTAAATTCTACGAATGTCGATGTGTTTGAGCCTAGCGCTGTTCGAACTACCGCACTAAGTTTTACACTTACTACAAACTCTAATAATGTTTTCTGAGCATTAGCTGTATATGAGTTGTGTAATAATTCTACTATCTTCAAAAATGGTTCTAATTCGCTGTGCTGTCCATTAAAGGTAGATATGGCTTTAATAGCCGTTTCTATATTAAAAGTTGACATTTCTATATTGTTTCGATTTACAGTCTTCTTTTCTGGTGTATTACTTTGACTTTCAGTGTTGTGGCTATCTGTGTTTTTGCTATCCGTTAACTCACTTTTTTCTATTAAAAACTGTTCTATTGCTCTAGCTATATCTTCGAAATTTTCTAAGTCCAATTTTCTTTTAGGGTTGTCTGACTTATCTATTGAGGTTCTTCTATTTTGTTCCTTATTTCATTAATGTATTTCTTTGTATATTCCCTCCCTGGTGCCTTTTTTAATCTCCTTAATATTTCTTTTGCTGCATCTATTTCCATTTATATGTATATCGACGGAACATTGTATTTACTTCTAATTTAAAAAGTTTTATTGTTCTTAAAACATTTTTGACACATTAAATTTGGTTCATGCTCTATGAAGCCTGATTTGATTAAATTTTTGTGACAATATTTGCACTTGAAGCATTCACGATGCCATGCTTTGTTTTTGTGTGCCATCTATTTAATTTTTCCTATGTCTATGATTTTTTGTTGACAATTTTCACAATATTTGTCAAAAAGTTGACCAAAGCATCCTTGGTAGAAACAGTTGGTACCAAACCTTATCATTTTCGTATGTAAAAGTGCTTGATATATTTTTGTATTTATTGTGAATATTAAAATATTTTGTTAAACAGAGTTGCTGATGTTTCGCAGCATTTGTTTCCTAACATAATTTTTGTAATATCTATTAATTATATATAAAATTGTTGCAATCATAAATATTAAGCTAAGTGCTAGAATAAGATCATTGAATTTGCTGCTTTCACTACTACTGCTGCTGCTGCTGCTGTTGTTGTTGTTAGTTGTTACGATTTCCTTGTTGCTGAACCATCCCATGGTTGACGTAATTTAACTTTTCTATTTGTATTTTGTGTATTAATGCCCGTTTTAACTTTGCATCAGTTACCAACGGTAAAATACTATGTATTTCCGCAACGCGACGTCTAGCAATTACTCTTCGGCCTCCTCTGGGTCTTTTCGAAGGTTTATTTTCGGCAGCTTGTTCGCTTCTGTACTGCGCGATCGTTTGTTTTTGCCGTTCAGTTCTGTTTATGTAGTCCTCTATTGTTATCCTTTTAGGACCGGCGTTGCAAGGTGTCGGTGAGTATGTTGGTGCAGCTTCGGTTTGGATTGTTACGGGCTCCGGTGTGTATTCTTCGTGGAAAGCGTATTTTTCCCACTTTTCGAAGATTCTGGTGATCTCGTATTGTTCGTTACTATCTTCTTTTGACATCGGATCAGTTTGACAGGATCAGAAGGCAGGATCAATTTGCAGGATCGCCATGTAATATGTTTTAGCTGGTGTTCCTAAAAATGCCAAAGATAAGGCTTAAAAGTTTAGATGGCCAATTTTTGAAGAATAAAAAGAACTTAGATGTTTTAAGTCAAGTTTCATTCTCCTCTTTATTTCAAAGATCTTCAATATTTATAAAAAAAATACCAGTATTAATTCCATTTAGATATTCTTAAACTCCTTCCCATTATTCTATTCTCATATTGTTTCTTAGTTCAATTATGTTCTTAATAATTGTTCTTCTTTCACTTGCTCTTTGATTCCTCAGCTTGGAATTTTTGCTGCGCTTGCACTTGTGCAGCTAATAGGGTTAGCGAACACCAGTGAGCGTATTTCCTTACAATTGGCTGTGACGCAAAAACACAGTGACCTTATGACACTCGATAAGCGTTGGCACACGACCGAAAGAATGAATGAAAGAAAAACAATGAAAATAAATTTTGTTACCAAATATGTAACGTACCGTAAGCTGGCTGTGCTATGACACTACACTATATATATAAAAAAGAAGTTTTTGTATGTAATTATGCAATAGACTCCTTAACTATTCATCCGATTGGCATGAAAATTTGTGTATAGAAGTTTTTGGTACGGTGCGTGTTTGTGGGCTATCAATTTTTATCCACCCTGAACACCAGAGGGCGCTGTAGCACAAATTTTTTACAAAACTCCCTAAAACTCACAAACCGCTCATGTGATTGGGATGAAAATTGTTATATAGTAGTTTTCAAGTACGTTGAGTGTTTTTCTGCTATCTTTTTTTAACCAACTTGAACAACAGAGCGCTCTGTAGTACACATTTTTTGCAAAACCACCTAAAACTCCCAAACCGCTCATGCGATTAGAATGAAAATTGGTACATATGGGTTTTCAGATACGATGAGTTTTTCAGCACTATCTTCTTCGATCCACCTTGGACACCAGATGGTGCTATAGTGCAAATTTTTACAAAACCGCATATTTTTAGTGGTTTTCTTAGGTTACATATGCAAATATTTACAAAGAACTTCTTAAATTAAGTACAATTAAAAAAATTTCCGTTATTTTGATATCAAAAACATGAACATATCTTGAAAACTATGAAAAATGTTACTACAACCATATATATAATGCAAAATCGTTACTCAAAAATGAGAAAAAAACAATTAAAAACTTAATTTTGTGACTTTCGATTCAAAAAACTCCGCTGCTTTTTTATAAAAAAAAAATAAATAACTGGCCATTTCAGCCCTTGAAAGGACTTTGACCTAGCTTCTTAGGATCAATTGTGTTGTGCGTGTTATTAAGTTTGTACACAATTGACCGAGAAATGGACCTACATGCTTAACGCCGACTCCGAACGGCGATGAACGAAATGTTCTTATTCTCAAGAAGCTTTACATGGCATTTTGATTACTCTCTGAGGTTTGCCATTGTCTGCAGAGAGGTGGCGGCCGTACAGAAAAATTATTTTAATTCAAATAATTTTCTGTCGCTGCTGGGGTTCGAACCTGGGTCTCCAGGTTCGTTGACATAGCGGCCACGCACTTTAACCAACTACGCCACGGACGCCACCTGCTTTTTATACATTTAGTTAAATTTGTTTTTGTCTTATAGCTTCATCAAAGTACTATGAAAGCCTTATTACAAGAATAACGTTAGTTGAGTAGAGTTTTCCTCAAAAAAAGGCTCCAAAATTGTTTTTGTTTCTTCTTATTTATTATTATTATTATTATTTATTTATTATTGTTTACTCATTAAAAATGCAATGGAGCTTCAAATCTAACAGAATTTAATAGCATACGAAAAATTAATAATGAGTAATAAATTAGTGACATTTTTTATTTTTTAAAATATAAAAAATAGCATAAAATGCACTTCTTTGAAGAAAATTTTTTATTTAAGTATAATAAACTACGTGGGGTGAACAGAATAAAATTAAATTAATAAAATTAAAAGAAATAAAATTAAATAAGAAATTAATATTAAATAAACGTAAGGTTCTTAACATCTTATAACAATTTTTAATGCGAGAAAAAGAAATTTGACTTAACAACGAATTATTATGACAGGAACATTACACAACAATAGTGGAAATTCTGAGAATGTGATTTAAAAAACAAAGATGAGAACATTGTAAGTAATCCTAATATCTGCAACAACTGAATCTAAATTGGACGTTAGTAATAAATTTTTGATTAAAATATTGAGTTAATCCAGTAAGTTTTCCAGGTTATAAAAGTAAAGCGTTAGAAGCCATTGTTTAACATTTTTTATAAAAATGCTGCTAGATTGTAATTGTCGGAGACTGTGCGGAATTTTGTTATATAAACGACGAGACACCACCTCATAAAAACACTTAAAAGCATTGGTGCGATAATAAGGTACATACATTCACGCGGTGCATATAATTAATTCGTAAATTGCGCTCAGAAAAAACTCTGAAACTCAAATATCCAGATCTAATAAAAAGGGTTTTTAGCACTTTGTAACAATACAAGTGTCGTACAGGAAGAATTTTCAATTTTTCAAACAGTGGGAAGCAATGATGCAAACGGTTCTTTCTGGAAATCTTTCTTATAGCAATTTTTTGCAAAATAATAAGAGGCTATATTTTATTGAAGTACGTGCCACCGTAACAAGTAATGCCGTACTGTAGCTTGGAATGAAAAATACTATAATATATAGAATACAAAAGTTTAGAGGAGCAAACATTATTTAAATAGTAGAAGCTTCTGACTAACTCCAACTCATTTTATAGTCAATGACAAGACCTAAATATTTAAATTCCTTAACTGCTTCCACCTTAAAACAATTTGCACCACAGGTTACATGATGGCAGTATGACATATCATTTGGAACATAATCGCAACAACAGTCGTAGAGCTTAAAACGCTTACATTCTGGGGAATGATAAAATATCTCAGTGTCAATAATGCTTTGTGTGGTTAGAGAAAAAAAATATTACTTTAGTTTTATTACTTATCAAAAGACGATGTTTACCAAACCAAATACGAAGCAGACTCAAATCCCAATTGAGGTCAGCAATCAAGTTTAAGAGATCCGTGCAGCAGTAAGCAAAACCGATGTCATCAGCAAAAGCTGTTAATTTGCCCTTGAACGGAAGTTTAAACAGCGAGTTAATATAAACTAAAAAAATTAATATGGTAAGATGATTTTAATAAATTTTAAAGAGATACCGTCTTCGCCGATAGCATTTGACTTAATTTTCATGATGGCTTTTATTACATCATTCTCACCTACGTTAGAAAAAGAAAATTTATTAGAATCACAAAACTGACGACCACTACATTGAAAGTTATAATTACATACAGAATTACTAGAAAGAAAAAAGTAATTTAAAAGGTTAGGGTCAATATCACAGTTTTGCTCATTCTTACAACAAACACCAAGACTTCGTTTATTTTTCCAGAGTTGCTTGGCAGGAAGAGAGCAATTTAATTTTACGTGGAAAAATCTTTTTTTTTGACTGCCTAACTACTGAAACAACGTGATTACGTGCAATCTTAAATTGCTTCCAATTTGCATCAATACGATTGTAATACACCAGATGAAATTTTTTCCGGTGCCACTGAATAATCAAACAAGCGAACCATCGTCTTGCATGGAAGCTTGACTGAGACTCAAGTAGTATTTTTTTTAGTGCAAAGCTTTCAATGAGCTTTTATACATAAACAAAGTATGCTTGTATAGTGTTTGATGACCACTGGTATAAAGACATCAATTAGACTAGGACAAACACCTGATGCAAAACGAGTCGGAGTCGTAGAATTAACAAATGACATACCAGCAGCATTAACTTTGTCATGAAAACTGTCCGATACTTTCACATTTGACAGCAAGTTCACATTAAAGTCTCCACATATAGCATAAAAGTCAAAGTCAGTTAAACGATTATGTAGATCAGAAAAATAAGGATCAAGACTGCAATACCTATTAGGGTTGTAGACACAAGAAACAAGTAGTTTTACATTATTATTATTACAAATCTCAACATTTAAAAATTCAATATCAGACCCACAAGATTTGATTACAAGCTTTGAACTGAGAAAGGATTTACAATACACAGCAACTCCACCTCCTCTATTTCCAATCCTGTCATTCCTAAAAAGTGTGTAAGTAGGAATATTTAAAAAGCAGTCGGGAATGTTAGGATTGAACCAGGCTTCTGAGACACATATTACATCAACAGTTGAGCCTTCAAATTCATTTTTAACAAAGTCGAGCTTAAAAGAGTTCAAGCTTCTAGCATTAAAATTAACAACAGAAAGGCCAACATTTTGTTTACATAAGATGTTAACAGTTTATGATTAGCATCAACACCACTAGAGACACTAGAAGACGACATAAAAGACACAGAAAAAACCATCAGACGAATAACCAAAAGCTTTTATCATAATAAACATATAGCAAGAGATAATGTAACTATCAAACATCTTAACTATATATAAACAGAGAAAATTGACAAATGATTGTTTGCTTTAGGCTTGATGCGAAAAATGTCTCTTATCGGTGGCGATTGAAATCGATGCACCGGCAGATAGAGTTAAAAATACCTTTGAGGTTTTCGTCAACTGCATTTGGCAATCCAAATAAAACAGCATCTGAAGAAAAGTTAGAGCTGTTGTTGTTGTTGGTGTTGACGTTAAATTTGTTGTTGCTGTCGTTGATTTTTTTTTCCAAGTTCGTCGCGCAATGATGTTAAAGAGTTGACTTTATTTTCCAAAAAGAGTATTTTCTGGTCATACTCTGAGAATTGATCAGCAAGTTCTTGCTTGATATTTGATTATGTCTTCCTTAAAATTCGCCCTAAGCCGATCTTCTAAAGCTGTTAGTTGAGAGCTTAGAGATGTTGGACTGCTGCTGCTACCCAGCTTTGTCGTACCTTCGCATTTATTGTTAGCGCTAGGTGCGAGGTGGTCACGTTGTTGACGCGTGAGCATAGGAGAGGGAGTCATTAATTCTGCAGAGACTCAAAAGCAAGACAAAAAAGCACAAAAGACGGAGTGCAGGAAAACACACGAAAAGGAGAACACAGCACAGAACAATGAGACCCCAATATCAGCGAAATCGACGAAGAACGACAGTATTATTAAAGAGGCGCGATCAGGTGTTAGTGCATTTTTACTTTTGTTGTGAGATCTTCTTTTTTTGTGGTTGAAGTTGTTTGTTTTTGTTTTAGTTGCGTGTCGCTACCGATCACTAATATTTTTATCCATTAATTTAACTTTAATATTGTTTATTATTTATAATGTAATCCTTCCTACGAAGTTAATTTATGTGATTTGAAGCAATAACTTAGCTAACTCATTAGATTTAGCTTAGCAAAGAACAGTTAAAACACAGAATTTCGTTTTAATTAACAAAATACCAAGCGCGATAAAATATGCGACTGCTCAATCGGATGTTTTTATTAAGATCTAAAATAATTTCATGAAAAAATTAAGCAACGAAACTAAATAAAACGAAAACTTAAAGTATCTATCAAATTCGATGATGTTTATATGTTAAATCGTAAAATCTATACAATTATCGCGAGTTATATTTTTTATCGCATTTAATGCGTTAAGAATTCAAATGTAATATCATTTTACGTTTTAAGACATCCACCGAGTCAGAAAAATTTATCAAGTTCAAGTTGCCATTTTAATCACTACACATACATCGCAAAGGGTCGTGAAGGGCATAATTAGAAGTGCACTCAACTTAAAAAGCTGGAAATGTCTGGCTCCGCTCCTAGGGATTGTGAAGTTTAATAAAGAAAGGAGATAATGTGAGTCTATATCACCACTGAGTAATTTGTACAAAAAGGAGACATTTAGCATAATTCTTCTGCTTCTTGAGGAAGGCAGGGACATAATTTTAAGGCGGGATTCATAAGGGGGAAGAATAATATTTGGGTTCCAACGATAATGTAAAGCAAAAAGTAAGAATTGTTTTTGAACGGATTCTAATGCATCTATGTGGACATTTAATTGAGGGTTCCGTATTACGGATGCATTTTCAAGAATTGGTCTAACAAGAGAGGTAAGTAAGAATTAGAAAATAAAGTATTTTAGTAGTGAAAGGATCGTTGAATTCTTAAGCCCATCTTTTAATGAAACCAAGGACACCTCTAGCCTTATTTACCACCAAATTAACTTGAAGATTGAAACGAAGTTTAGGATCCATAATTACACCTAAATCAAGAAAACTGTGTACAATTTCTAAGTTAGTATTATTTATAGTGTAATTTATACTATTAGCAATTCGACGTGAAAATGTCATTTGCTTACATTTTTTTAAGTTTAATTTTAAAAGGTTTAAATTACACCACTCCACTAGACTATTAAAATCCGATTGTAAGAGTTGTTGTTATTCAGGCGATTTGTAAGTTAGAAAAAGTTTTACGTCATCGGCGTACATTAAGACGTTACAGTGTTTTATTACAGAAGGAAGGTCATTTAAAAACAGTAAAAATAAAACCGGACCAAGATGACTTCCCTGAGGAACACCAGATGTGACCAAAATATTTTTTGACATATAATTCTTATATAAAACTTTTTGAAAACGATTCGACAAGTACGAGTTAATCCAGTGTAATAGTTTGACGGGAAACCCAATTAGATGAAGCTTTTTCAGAAGAATATAATGATAAACACTATCGAAAGCTTTGCTTAAGTCTATATAAATAACGTCAGTCTGTCGTCCTAAAGTAAAACCTTTGATGACACACGTAGTAAACTCCAAGAGGTTAGTTGACGTAGATTTTCCCTTTAAGAAACCATGTTGAGAGGTGGAAATGGAGGAAGATACGACGTGGGTTATTTGATCAGTTATAATTTTCTCAAATAACTTAGGGATTGCGTTTAGTTTTGCGATACCTCGGTAATTGGAAACATCAATTTTTGAGCCGGATTTATGAAGAGGTATTATATAAGATTTCCTCCATATATAGGGAAAATTACTACTGTGCAAGGATGTGTTGAAAATTTTTGATAGGGGAGAACACAAACTAATAGAGCAATGCTTTAAAATGCAGCTCAGGATTTCGTCAGGACCAGTCGTAAAAGAAGATTTAACTTGTCGAAGATAATGCATAACTATATTAGAATCTATTACGGGGGTTTCAAAAGAGTTAACTGGTGGTAGGTAAGGATATTCAAGACTCATGCTCAATGGTATATTGGAGTAGGTTGTTTTAAAGAAGTTTGCAAACATGTTGGAAACTTCGATGTCGCAAGATGCTTATCCATGCTTGAATTTCATAAGAGGTGGGAAGCTGGAGGTTTTTCGTTTTGAGTATATAGGCAGAGTAGCATTGTTTATTTAATAGTTGATATCTGTAACGACAAGAGGAATAACAAGCGAAATCTAAATTAGACCCTGACTTTTTATATTTCTTAAATAAGCGATTTTTGGAATTGTTCAAAGACTTAAGCTCATTAGTTAACCAAGGAGGGTTTAAAGGTTTGAAATTACTATTTTTTTTTTGGAACAGATAATGAAAACCATTTTTGCAATGCATCATTGAGAAACTGCACTGAAGATTCGACACCATAAAAAGAGTACGAAGACCTTTTATTTAAAATTGGGGACCAGTCAATCCGCGCGAGAAGAGCATTAAGTTTAGCATAGTCTGTTTTTTAAAGTTAAAAATTTTATTATTTCGCGTATCTAAGCTAATTTATTTTCATTTTCGTTGGAAAGTAATATTGTTATTTCCAGAGTTGGATGATAATCGTCTTCCAGAAAAGAGACTGGTTCTGCTTAAAACGTCAGAAACCATTATTATGAGGTTAGTGGTGGCGGACCAACCAACCGAATGTTGGCAAGGCGTGTTAGCTTTTCGCATATAATTTTTTCGAATAGCTTTGAGATGGCTGACAAAATTGCTATGCCTCTATAATTTTCAACTGAACTTTTTTCACCGTTTTAGTATATTGGTATTAGGTGGGAAGTTTTCCAATAAGAGGAAAACACTAATAGATAGTGATTTATTAAATATTATATATAAGGGGAAAAGTAGTTGGTCTAAGTATCACAACAATAACGTGGGGGGAATTGGTTCTGGTACAGGTCCTTTGGTTGCATCTAAACCCTTTATTGCACTTGATATGTCTTCTTTCGTCAAGCTGAAGTTTTCAACCATGTGTTGTGAATTCGGAGTGTGGGGAAAACATCACACTGAGTAGTTGGTGGACAAATACCTCCTTAAAATGATCCGCAAAGAGGTAACATATTTCCTGAGGGTTGGAAGAGGTAACATTACCTTTATTCATGGATGAAGGGTGACCGGCTGATTTTCACTTCAAATTGACAAAGTCAAAAAATGTTTTGGGGTCCTGGACAATTGTGTTAAACTTGTAAGCTACTTCTGATTTGAAAGAGAATTCTTTCGATAGCTCATGATATTTAAGCCTCATTTCTTCGCTTACATGTGCAGTGCTTTTGAGGAGAGTGTAAATTCTGTTTCTCTGGTTTCTCAAGTATCTGAGATCTGCATTTAGCCAAGGTTCTGAAAGTTTGTTTTTCTTTTTTATTTTAGGCACATACCATTCGATAGCTGAAAGAAACATAATTATAAAAATTCGAAATAGCGCTATCTAAGTCCAAGTTCGATAGAACACAACTCCAGTTAATACTCCTAGAAAAGATATTATGCTTTCGTAATCGGCGTTAAGAAAGTCGTACTGGGTTTTTGAAAGACTGGGTAAAAGATATATTAATGTAAGAGAAAATAAATGTTAAGGCTGTATGGTGGACAGTGTTAGCAAACAAATTTTCTGCTTCGATGGTTGGACCAACCTTCACTTCGTCGTATGAGTTAGTAAAGATTAGGTCTAACCACCTACTATTTTGGTTTTGTGTTCCAGAGACTTGCTGAAGATCATTGCTATAAAAGGTACTTGGTAATGTAAAGTCTATTAACAGGTGAGAGGTTTACAGACAGAAGATAGTTGTCGTTTTCGTCAATGACAAATGATATATTTGGACGGTTGAAGTCACCAAAAATAATAACTTTATCTTCCTCATTTAAAGTCGCTGTAAATGTAGTGATTGTTTCACATAACTCATTGTATGATGATTCACTAGAACTTGGGGGGATATAAATAACACCAATGTACATATATACACACTTTCCTATACAAACTTTTACTATACGGTGTTCAAAGAGTTTGTGAGTAGGTGTTTCTATAAGCTCACTTGAAAGATAATTTTGGGTAGCAATCAGTACACCGCCTCCTCGTGACAGGCCTGTGGAGGAATAGTCCCGGTCATTTCGGTAGATAGTCCAATTCCAGTCCAGAATTTCCTCATTTTTAAAAGTGTCACTCAGACAAGTTTCCGTAACTACTAGAACCAGAAGTGCCAAGATTTAGCGTCAATAAAAAGTTTGTTTAGTTTACCTCTCATACCACCACAGTTGTCATAAAATATTTTGAGAGAATGCAGTTGGCATGGATGCTTGGACACTACTTGAGAAATGTTGTTAGGTGACTTTGGCTGGTTTTGAGCGATAGTGGTTGTGTAAGGGTAAGAGTTAGGAGCAATACTACTGTCAGTGCTCCTTACGTGACTTTTGCAGAAAGAAGACATATTTAGACCTGACTTGAGAGCCATAAATGTCAAGATCCGCATTGACTTGATTAATTGACATTCCAAGTTGCTCGTGAAAGCAATTAAACATTTGACGTAAATCATTCACATCGGTCGGCAGACCTTCTTGTTGATCTAAAATTTTAAATTAGTTTTGGTCTTGTCTTCTATGCATGTAGAATCAGGAGCTTTATGCATATAGGCGAGATACAGACGGACGTTGTTGTAGACGCTGTTCTCTCTAAGGCGAGAAAGGGCATATCTGCTTTCAGTGTCTGCACAAGAGTTCAGAGCTAGTTTAATCTTTGGTGGTTGAAGAGGGTCGATAAAATAAGTGGCACTGTTAGGTTGTTTAGGGGCTCCAATTGTGATTGGAAAAGAAGGAGATGGGTTTGACGTATGTGAATGAACAAAGTTAGAATAGAGTGTCTGGAGTATATTACTTTCATTTTTATTTGCTGGTGTGTCGAAATTAGGATTAAGATTAAATGAGACTCGTTTTGGGTGAGAGGGCAGAAGTGTGGTGGTTCACAAATATTAATAGTTTTTATTTGAATTCTATTTTTTATATTTGAATTCTATTTTTATACAATTTTATGTAACAATACATGTTTTTATTTTGAAGAAATTTTTATATCTATTAAAATATTTTGATAGTTTTTGATTACAATTTTTTGATAACTTACTTTTTAATTAAAATTTAAAAACAAGTGTATAAAGTGTAAGTATATTGTATGTGTGTGTGATTGTGTGTCTTGTGAGAGCACCACATTATGGTGATATGCTCTGACCAAGTCCAGTTTCGAATAAATTCTTGTGTTGTGTAAATTGTTTGAAAAATCGTGTATATGTGGTAATGGGTAGCGGTCAGGTACTGTAATTGCGTTGATGCGTCTGTAGTCACCGCATGGTCTCCAGTCGTTTGGTTCGTGTTTAGGAACGAGATTTAGCGGAGAAGATGTCATCGATTTCGACGGTCTACAAATGCCAGATTTAACTAAGAAATCGAATTCTTGTTTAGCTATTATCGCTCTGGACAAGTCTAGACGTCGTGGCTTCGTGAATGGTAACTGTCCTTCTGTCACTATGTGATGAACTGTTTGATGTTTTTCCGGTGTAGTATAGTCGGGTTCTGTTACTAGTGAAGGAAATTGTTTGAGTAATTGTGTATACTTGTTATCTAGTGAAAATAATTTTGGCAACGTTGTTTCAGTGCATGCCGTTATTGTGTGATATTGTGAACTGATAAATTCGTTAATGGGTCGATGAGGCGTTTATATTTGAGATCAACAAGAAGTCTATATTTCGTTAAAAAATCTTCAGCAATAATTGGTTTAGAAATGTTTGCTATAATAAATGTAAATGGTAATTCGCGTCGTAAATTTAAGTCTAAAGCTAATAATTTTTTTCCGAATGTAGATATTGCTGTGCCACTAGCAGCTTGAAGTGTCAAATCAGATTTCAGTCCATTAATTTTGAATTTTGAGGCAGGAAGTACCGATTCTTCCGCTCCGCTGTCAATAAGAAAATTTATTTTATTTGACGGATCAAATACGAAAAGACGACGTGTTAATGTGACGGGTCTATCATCAGTCGTCGATAATAGAGTCTTTTAGTTTGTTGTATTGTGTGACATAGTGTTGTGTTGTGTAAGGTGGCTATTTCGAACGAATGAACATGGTTGTTCACACTTTCGTGCTTGACTACCGAATCTATAATGGCATTTACATACCCAAGAAGTATTCAGGGTTGTTACAGAAACCAATTGCTGTCGGAATCAGAATTAAAACCGACAAAAATTTCGCTTAGGTGTCATGAATTCTGATTTTGTCAATTTTATGTTAGAATCGGTTTCGGTGTCTGTTTCAGGTGTCACAGAAACCGATTTTATCAATTTGCTTAACGGAAATAAATCGAGCAGCTGATCGCTGTCAGAATTAAACAATTGTGCCTGTTTTGTGTTTGCTTTATGGTAATTTATTGAAATGTAAGTACATGGACGTAGTTGAGCCGATATTGAGCTATGAAACTGCAAAATGAACATTTGTACACATTTGTAAACACATACCGAAACTTTAACTTTTTTCACATTGACTCCGGCAGCTGTAGGACATTGCTGTGGTCTCTTAAAACTCTCCGTTTTATTTTTTCATCCATTTCGTCCTCCATTAACAAAAACGCTACCACTGAGGCACTCATATTGTCTTTTCAAATTTTATTGTTTAAGTAAATCTTTATTGTTCAATAGATAAATGTTTAAAACGCGCACACTATCAACATTTATAATTTGATAAAAAAAACAATTTTGTTGACAGTAAAGCAGAACAGCTGTTTCGAATATCGGTTTCGTTTATGTTCGAAAAGAAGCAAAACCAATCAGATTCCATGACACCAATTGAAATCGATATCGGTTTGCAATTCCGACAAAAAGGCAAATCAGACTTGGTTTTCACAACAACCCTGATTGTTTTGATAAGACCTGCGTCTTATTCGTGAGTTCGAACGAAATCGGTTTTCTGACTTAAGGGTGTTCACTTCTAACGTAAATTTATTGAAAGATTCTAAAATGTTTGAAGTGGAAATTGTTAATGCTTGTACCATTTTCGTAAGCTCAATCGTGTTGGAAGGTTTTCCGAAGGCACTGACTTAATTTTCGGTCATGACTTCCCAGAGATTGTCGGCTAACGTTAGCAGTTCCTCGATCATTTTGTGGCCTGACCCAGTCAATGCTATGTTTAGAGTTTCGGGTAATTTCCTAAGCCATAAATTTAAGAGGAAATCTGGTTCCACTGAAGAACCGGCTAGAAGTAGGAGCGACCTGTAAAACTGGGATGGTTTTCGGTCTCCAATTTCGTCAGATAGAATTTTGTCGATTCTTTTATTCTCACTTAGAGAATGACGTTCAATCAAAATTTGTTTTAAATGTTCGTACAAATTGGTCTGTGAAGGTTTTTGTATGAAATCAAGGACTGTCATAATAACATCCTGTGGAAGAGCTGTAACTAAGTATTCGTACTTAGTTTTGTCTGTCGTTATTGATTTTGTCTGGAATTGTATTTCGGCGTGGACGAACCATGATTCAGGACAAGTTGTCCAAAATTGTGGTAATTTGATAGATGTCGCGTGTATTTCCGTACTGTAAGGTATGTCGAAAGGGTTTGGAAGTGTGTCTGTGTCAAGAGTTATAAATGGATTGTCTCCTTCTCCACGGTGAGAAGAGTGAGGGAGGTTATGTTGTAGGCTCATTGTAAATATTTAAGTGTGTTCCTTATCCTAGTGTGTTATCCTAGTGCAGTGGAGTGCCTACGTAAGTGAGAATCTAGGTTTCTTCCGAACCTATATTCTTATATACGTTTAAGAATCTACGGTGTGTGCCTCGTGATAATCTAAATTGAAAAGCAACCTGTGAAAAAAATTTTTATAAAATGTCATATAAAAAAAAATATATAAAATTTTATAAAATTTTGAAAGAATGATTTCTACTCTCGTAGTTGCAGTAGTAGTTGTTGTTATTGTTGTTGTTGTTGTTGTTGTTGATTTTGTTGTTGATTTTGTTGTTGCTGTTATTAATACTGTTGTTACTGTTGCGTTTCCTTACCGGCAGGTATAGGGTTTTGCTTGTTGTCGTTGTTATGACGTTGCTGTTGATATTGTTGTTGTTATGAGTTGTTGTTCCGTTATCTTACCGGAAGATATAGGGTTTTTCTTGTTGTTGGTCGATGATGTTGTTGATGCTGACGATGGTAGTGGCGAGCGTTTCAGCTGCTGCTGTTACTGTTATGACGATTTGTGTTGGGCTCTTTTGGTTCGCTGTGCTACGTAGTCACTAAAGATGTTGTTGTTCGGAATTTTTACTTGGATTCTCAGCTATGTCGTCTCCGTCGTGGGCGTTTGCTTTGTGGCTGGATTCAAATTCATGTAAGGTATTCTATGTATATTGTTCGAAACTCCTTTGGCGTGAAGGCAGCTAATTGCACAATCTTATTAATTCTTTTAATTAAGTTTATATTTGAGTTCGTGATGGTAGGATCGCCAGTTGTGGTGGTTCACAAATATTAATAGTTTTTATTTGAATTCTATCTTTTCTATTTGAATTCTATTTTTTATACAATTTTATGTAATAATACATGTTTTTATTTTGAACAAATTTTTATATCTATTAAAAATTTTTGATAGTTTTTGATAACAATTTTTTGATAACTTATTTTTTAATTAAAATTTAAAAAGAAGTGTACAAAATGTAAGTGTATTTTATGTGTGTGTGATTGTGTGTCTTGTGAGAGCACCACAGAAGTGTGGGATTTGCTTTATTCGAGTTAGAAGATTTTGTTTTTATGCTTTGGTTGAACTCATGGTATAATTAATCAGGTAGGTGTGACAGTTTTCCACAGCGAACATGAATTGTCAAAATCATACAAGACAAAGCAAACAAAAAAAAAAAAAAAACAAAAAACAGACGAGTTTGACAATCCATGAACGGATATCGTGAGAGAATAGCCTGTTGTCAAACCTACCTGTATAATTGTATCATGGTTGAACTTACTTACTTATCTGGCGCTTACAACCGAAAGTCGGTTTTGGCCTCGTATAAGAAATTGCGCCAGCCATTTCTATTTTGCGCTTGCTGGCACCAGTTGGAAACACCAAGTGTAGTCAGGTTATCCAACACCTGATCCTTCCAACGAAGATGTGGGTGTCCTCTTCTGCGTTGACCACCACCGGGCACCGAATCGAATATTTTTTTCGCTGGAGCGTCGTTTTCCATTCGCTCAACATGACCTAGCCAGCGGAGCCGCTCGATTTTAATGCGCTTAACTATGTCTATGTCAGCGTACAGCTCATACAGCTCGTGGTTCCATCGAATTCGGTACTCGCCATTGACGCAGATTGGACCGAAGATCTTACGAAGGATCTTTCTCTCGAAGGCTCCCAAAGTATTTTCATCAGAACTGCTCAACGTCCAAGTTTGTGCTGCATATAATAGGACGGGCATGATTAGTGACTTATAGAGCGTGAGTTTTGTTCGTCGAGAGAGGGCTCTGCTTCTCAATTGCCTTCTCAGCCCAAAGTAACACCTGTTGGCAAGAGTTATCCTTCGCTTTATCTCAATACTGACATCGTTGAAAGAGTTTACGCTGGATCCCAGGTAGACGAAATCCTTAACAACCTCGAAGGAGATGTTGTCAACAGTGACGTGGTTTCCAAGACGCTGGGACTGTTTATTTGTTGACACTAGGTATTTCGTCTTATATGCGTTCACTACAAGACCCATTCGACTCGACTCTTTCGCTAACCTGGAGAATGCTGCACTGACTTCGCGCGTATTATGGCCAATGATATCGATATCATCAGCATACGCCAGCAGCATAATACTTTTGTAGAATATCGTGCCACTGCGTCTCAAATCAGCAGCTCGGATGATCTTCTCCATCATTAGGTTGAAAAAGTCGCACGATAAGGAATCACCTTGTCTGAAACCTCGTTTGGTATCGAATGGAGGAGTGAGGTCCTTTCCGATTTTAACTGTGCTGCTGGTGTTGCTCAGTGTCATTCTGCAAAGGCGGATGAGCTTTGCAGGAATACCAAATTCAGACATGGTGGAATATAGATGATTCCTTATTGGACTGTCGAAGGTGGCTTTGTAATCGACAAAAAGATGGTGTGTGTCGATTTGTTTTTCTAGGGTCTTCTCCAAGATTTGTCGTAGCGTAAATATCTGGTCTATGGTGGATTTGCCAGGTCTGAAGCCACACTGATAAGGTCCAATCAGCTGGTTTACGATGGGCTTCAGTCTTTCACATAGTACGCTCGACAGAACCTTATATGCGATATTCAGAAGGCTTATCCCACGGTAGTTGGCGCAAATTGTGGGATCGCCTTTCTTGTGGATTGGGCAGAGTACACTGAGGTTCCAATCGTTTGGAATGCATTCTTCCGATCATATTCTGCATAGAAGCTCATGAATGCATTTAAATAGAGCTTCGCCTCCATTCTTGAAGAGCTCAGCAGGTAAGCCATCGGCTCCTGCGGCTTTGTTGTTTTTAAGCCGAGCTATAGCTTTCAAGACTTCACTATGGTCGGGCAGCGGAACTTCAACGCTGTCGTCCAAAACTGGGGATTCCGGGATATCATCTCTATTGGCGGGATTGTTGTCGTCGTCGCCATTCAGAAGCCTAGAGAAGTGTTCCCTCCACATCATCAGTGTACTCTGGATATCTGTCACTAGATTCCCATTTTCATCCTTGCAGGAAGAGGCCCCGGTCTTGAAACCATCGGCCAGGCGTCTTATTTTTTCGAAAAATTTTCGGACCTCATTCCTGTCACCATGCATCTCAATTTTCTCGCACTCACGCATTTCCGCTTCCCTTTTCTTTCGACTGAAAATGCGTCTCTCTTCCCTCCTCTTCTCTTTGTATAGCTCCTTAGCAGCACGCGTTACAACCGACTGCAGGGTGGCTTTGTAGGCGGCGTCTTTTTCTGCAGTGGCGTTGCGACACTCTTGGTCGTGCCACTGGTTTCGGCGAGGGCGGTGATAGCCAATCACCTCTTCGGCAGCCGTACGCATAGAGTGGGAAATATGATTCCACTGCGCGCATATATCGGCGATCGGAGGAGTGCTTTCTTGAAGCAGGAGTGAGAGTCGAGTAGCGAAGTCTTCAGCTGTTTGCTTTGATTGCAGCTTTTCGACGTCTAGCTTTCTCTGTGCTGGATTGCGCGCATTCTTGGTTGCGCACATGCGTGTACGGATCTTGGCTGCGACAAGATAATGATCCGAGTCTATATTGGCACCATGGATCGTGCGTACATCTAAAACACTGGAAGAGTGCCTTCCGTCAATCAAAACGTGATCAATTTGGTTGCGCGTCTTTTGATCAGGAGATAGCCAAGTTGCTTTATGAATATTGAGATGCTTGAATCTAGTGCTACTAACGACCATGTTTCGCGCTGCGGCAAAGTCAATCAGCCTCATTCCGTTATCGGAGGTATTGTCGTGGAGGCTGAACTTTCCGACTGTTGGACCAAAGATATTTTCTTTTCCCACCTTGGCGTTGAAGTCACCAAGCACGATTTTTATGTCGTGGCGGGGGCTGCGCTCATAGGCCTCTTCAAGGCGCTCGTAGAAGCTGTCTTTGGTCTCATCGTCTTTGTCTTCTGACGGAACGTGCGCACAAATCAGGCTTATGTTGAAAAATCTTGCATTGACACGGATTATGGCAAGTCGTTCGTTCACAGGTGTGAATCGCAGAACATGATGTCGTAGTCTCTTGCCAACCACGAATCCGCATCCAAATTCGTGCTTCTCCGCATGGCCGCTGTAGTAGATATCACAGGATTCTTGCCGTGAGCAACCCTGTCCCTTCCATCGCATTTCTTGGATTGCAGTGATATCAGCCTTTTATCTTTCTAAGATATCTATCAGTTGGATAGAGGTACCATCCCAATTAAGGGTTCGGACGTTCCAGGTGCATATCCGTAAATCATTGTCAGTTTTTCGTTTGCGGTAGTCGTCATCAGATTTGGGGATCATTTTTATCTTATTTCTTTTTCGTTTCATTGAATTTTGTTTTTACGTGGTGGGCATCAAACCCAACGCACAACCCTTTAAAGGCAGGGGGGGCCCGCTGCTCAGATTAGCCGTCAAACTAACGGTTGCCAGTTTGCCGTTTCTAGAGGACACCACGCAGAGGTTTGAGTCGACTTGAGACGAGTTCGACATGGATAATGCTGGCCTCACCAGGTTGAGGCAGTCAGACACGTTGCCATGTGAAGATCGCCCCCTTGACCCTCACGCGTTGCCTTGTGAGGATCGTCCTCTTTTGGTTGAACTTCGAAATGTAAATTGGAAAGATATTAGTTTCAAGTTTCCATTGGGAGCAGAGCTAGAATGTGAACTGGGTCATTTTTTGGCCGAGGTTGTTTAGTTTGGATCAGGCGAAGTACAATTTCTTTATGTAGAGTTTAAATTAGAATTAAAATTAAGTTAAATTTAAATTAGAAATAGAATTATAATATTATCTAACAGTAAATTAGAGTTAGAATTATAATTAGTAGATAAACAGCTAGAGTTATTGTAAGTATTATTACTTAAAGTAGCCTTATTTCTAGCAGTGTGTATATTAGACCGTACCACCTCCTATGCAAAAAAAAAGTTAGCCGTATACCAGCGTATATGACACATTTTTGGAAGACAATTACGAAAAAAAAATTTTTTTTACCGAACGTAGGGGTCGCGCATTGACATATTTGTTCATATCTCTGGTGTTTACAGTCGGATTTTAAAGTTTGGTATATCAATGATTTTGTCTCAACGAGATCAATATGACCGATATAGAAATTATTGACCTTAGGTGCACCTGTCTAGTACTTACCCTCCAGATCTCAGTTCCTACCATCCTAATGTGCCACCTTAATATCAAAAAAATAAAGTTCTTAAAATATCATTAATCTTTTGCTCAGAAAGTATATCGATATTTCCAGCAAAATTATTTTAAAAAATTTTTGAATATTTTTTGCCGAACGTAGGGCTCCTGTTTTTCATTTTCGTCATATCATCGGTATTAAAATTCTGATTATATTGAATGACATATCGATGTTTTCGTCTGAAAGAAACCAATTATTTTTTCTCCAAAATAAAAAAAAATATTCCTGCAAGTCCTTGGAAGGCCTTAAATTAATTTTGAGGACTTTTAAAGCTCGTAAAAAAATAAAAAATCTGTAACGCCAATGATAAAAGATGCTACAATGTATTACTATCTTATTTTTTCACATACTTGCAATAACTCCTCTTTTGTAGACGGTGTTGGTAGGTGTTCCGTCGCAACTAATTGCAATTAAGTGATCCATGCTATAATTTTCTTTATTCAAATATTCCACGATGCCACGAGGATACTTACTGCAGTGCTGTCAGCGGGCGTAGCGTAGCCGATGAATTTTGAATTTGGTTTTTTCACAATGGTGACATATTCTTCATTCACAATAACGTTACGCATCACATTTGCCTCAGTGACTCTTTTTAAAGTTGGCTCTTTTTTCCCATCAAACGAAATACATGTTAGCAAATCATCACACTTAGCTGCTGCTAAAGCTTCTTTTCGAAATTTGACACGTTCTCTAAATACTTTATTTTTTGTAATGATAAGCCCATCCATGAATTGAGTTATTTTTTCTGCTGTTTAGGAAGATAACTTCTCTTCAGCTTTTGCAGCAGTAGACAATTGTAAATCTTTTATTAACATGGTTGCAAACAGTGCACCAAAGCGAACTGATGTGTCACTGCGATCCAAAGCAGAACTATAATTTCGCAGTGATATGTCCACCACTGCAATATTTTTTTGTATCGTCTGTGATTCGCTTACGTTTTGTTCAAATTTCTCTTCGTCCTCGCTATCTGGATCATACCCATCACTAGCAGAGTACACCGCATTCGATGTTGCAGCAACTGACCTTACTTCTACAGTGGCAGTTCTCATCGACACTGTTTCATAGACATCATCTAATGCCATTGATCTTGGACGGCACTGATCAATAAAGAAAATTTTTGTTGCGTCTTTATTTTATTTGAGGTGTTGCAACTACACGGATTGTTGCCTTCAATGTCACACTTGCAACGCGAAATTTATACAATTTATTACAAGCATTCACGTTATATCTCAATCGATTTTTAGAAATTGTATAATAGTTATTCACAAGTACATCAATACGTTTCCGAACCGCTGCTAGGGTTATAATTGGTATGCCGGCGCGTTGCCACAAAACGATTACATTTCTAACAGCTTCTTGTTTAAAAACATCCAATTTTCGACTTTTATCACTGTTATGCCGCAGATACAATAAAAATTTTAAAACATCATACTCCGTTGGTAATTTGGTATTATTTAAGTCACTCGCAATAAAAGACTTAAAAAAATGTCTTCTTTTTTTGGTCAATTTTTATTGAAAATGATTAAAACTCTATAAAACTCGCGTTTGAAATAAATATTAGACGGACGTAATTTTCAACTGTTTTTCACGGGTAAAACGTATTGCATTAGCCATTGTTTGAAATTGCTTGACTATTTTCAATGTGGCTCTGGAAAGCGAATCAGCGAAAGTAAAAAGCAAAAGTGAAAAAATAAAATAACAATACATTGTATATTTAATAAATCACAACAAAAATAGTGCGATACCTCTTATAGCATTGGCGTTACATATTTTTTATTCTTTTACGAGCTTTATAATTCCTCTAAATCAATTTAAGGCCTTCCAAGGACTTGTAGGAATATTTTTTTTTATTTTGGAGAAAAAATGGTTTCTGTAAGACAAAAACATCGATATGTCATTCAATATGATCAGACTTTTAATACCGATGATATGACGAAAATGAAAAAAAGGGGGAGCCCTACGTTAGGCAAAAAATTTTCAAAAATTTTTCAAAAATAGTTCTGCTGGAAATATCGATATACTTTTTGAGGAAAAGATTTATGATAGTTTTAGAGCTTTATTTTTTTGATATAATGGTGGCACATTAGGATGGTAGGAACTGAGATTTACCAATGACCTAAGGTCAATGACCTCAATAGAGGTCATATTGGTCATCTTGAGATAAAAGCATTGATATACCAAACTTTAAAATTCGACTGTAAACACCATAGATATGAAGAAATATGTCAATGCGCTAGGGTTCGGTAAAAAAACAAATTTTGTTTTTGTCTTACAAAAGTGCGTCATATTCGCTGGTATACGATGATTTTTTTTTGAGGTACGGTCTAACGTATATGATTATGAGAATTAGACTTACAGTTAGAACTAGAATTAAAATTGTAAGAAATAGAACTAAAGTTATTGTAGGAGTTAGACGTAGAGTTAGAACTATAAGGCAGCCTCCTAGGTTTATCTTTCCATTTTGAAATTTCAGCTTTACCATTATCCAGATTCTATCCATTTTCCATTATCCATTATTGCAAAAACAAAAACACGTACACTCAACAACACAAGCTGCTGTTGACGATCGCCTTATTTTGAACAAATTCAACTAACAAACTACAAACTCAACCAGCTATCGACTTTTTTATTTTTGTTTTGTTGAAATTAAGGAAAAAAAATTAATGAAGAAAATACATCGGAAAAAAGTATATTTTTTATGAACGGAAATTTTGCATTGAATTTGTATTGAAAATTCACGTTTTACGTCATAATTTCTTTCGTTGGCAAGGTAATAAAACGTAAAAATAAAATTAAAATGAAAAAAAAAATCAGCTCCTGTTGTTAGCATGGTATTAAGCATTGAAAGTAAGAATGAGTCCGATTACTGCAATTTTTTTAAAGTTTTGTATTTTTATGTTTGTGGCGTCCGTGGCGTAGTTGGTTAAAGTGCGTGGCCGCTATGTCAAAGAACTTTGGAAACCCAGGTTCGAACCCCAGCAGCGACAGAAAATTATTTGAATTAAAATAATTTTTCTGTACGGCCGCCACCTCTCTGCAGACAATGGCAAACCTCAGAGAGTAATCAAAATGCCATGTAAAGCTTCTTGAGAACGAGAACTTTCCGTTCATCGCCGTTCGGAGTCGGCGTTAAGCATGTAGGTCCGGTTCTCGGTCAATTGTGTACAAACTTAATAACACGCACAACACAATTGATCATAAGAAGCTAGGTCAAAGTCCTTTCAAGGGCTGAAATGGCCAGTTATTTATTTTTTATTTATTTTTATGTTTAAACAGACGAAGTTACTTTTCCATTGATACTCTATATACGAAAATCGGATTTAAATTGACTGACCTACGTTGTCTCAAAATAGACCCTATTTTGATCGCGAAAGATTATTCTTTAAATTTATACCTTCGGATTTGGTTTTCTAATCAATAAACCAATCCAAGAAAAAATTTGAAAATTCTACAAAAACATTTTCAGTACATTTAAAAATTTTGTTTTGAAGTTTGTGTAGTAAGAATATGGTGAAAATCGGGCCACATAAGAGCTTGTCTCCGGATCTGAAAAAGAAAAGTAAGAATATGAAAGAAGATATCTGAATGCACATATTTTACCGAAATGCAATGCAAATATGAAATATTAAGAAAATTATGAAGACCAAATAATTTTTTTTTATATTTATATTATTTTTGATCCTATTGTTGTGTTTTGATCCTAACTATAAACTATTTTCAAAGTCGCTCAGCTTGGTAAAAGATGTGTGGAAATACAATTCAAACTGATTAAAGAAAAAAAAAATAATAAATGGTCGATTAGTTTTTTGTCGTATGTGGCCGTTTTAGAAAAAGTATGTTTTAAGAAAAACTCCTTTAAAGTAAAATTTAGTCTTTACAAGTACTCTAGTGGAATTGATTTAATTTTTCCATATTCTTGAGAAGTTGTCAACAATAATCAATTGAAAAAAATTAGATTTTCAAAAAATTGTTTGCTTAAAACCTCCCTGAGGGTGCTTAAAAATTTGGAGAACTCAGATTTTTTCGATCGCAATCTGAATTTTATGTTAAACTAGTTTGAAAATTTATGAAATAATTTCATACATTTTAGCGTGATAAAAACAATACATGTCTTTTGCCCAAACATTTTAAAAGTTTATATGATACAAACCAATAATGGTGAAAAAATGGTGTACTCGGTTTTTCTCCGTCAACTCAAAAAATTTTGTTTTATATATTTAGAAATTTTCATTTTTCTTTATCTATACTACTATTATTTATTATCATGTATCTTCGTGTGCGCTAAACTAAAGAACTATTCAGCGATTTTAATAATTCTTTTACTAGTTCAAAGGTTCATTCTTAACTTAACTATTGCATACTTTACTTTTTAAAGCCTACCCTAAAAAGTTATTAAAATATGAGATTAAATACCATCTAAAAAACTTCATAGAAATTTATTCATAAACGATGCATTAAGCATTACAAAGCTTTTTCTTTCTTTCCCATTGTGTGTTTAAAAGCTCTTTAAGTGTGCTCCCGAACGTAGGGGTCGCGCATCGACATATAACTTCATATCTCTGGTGTTTATAGTTAGATTTTAAAGTTTGGTACATCAATGTTTTTGTCTCAAGGGGACCAATATGACCTCAATAAAGGCCATTGACCTCAGGTGTACCATTCTAGTATTTACCCTCCAGATCTCAGTTTCTACCATCCTAATGTACCACCCTAATATTAAAAAAATACAGCTCTTAAAATATCATAAATCTTTTGTTCAGGAAGTATATCGATATTTCCAGTCTGATCATATTGAATGACATATCGATGTTTATTTCTGAAAGAGACCAATTATTTTTCACAAAAATAAAAAAAAAATAAAATATTCCTACAAGTCCATGGAAGGCCTTAAATTGATTTTGAGGACTTTTAAAGCTCGTAAAAAAATAAAAAATCTGTATCGCTAATGCTAAAAGAGGTATCAACACTATTTTTGTTGTGATTTATTAAATAAACAATGTATTATTATTTTATTTTTTCACATTCGTGCAATAAATCCCCCTTTGTAGACGGTGTTGGTAGGTGTTCCGTCGCAACTAATTGCAATTAAGTGATCCATGCTATAATTTTCTTAATTGAAATATTCCACGATGCTCCTCTGGACACTTACTGCAGTGCTGTCAGCGGGCGTAGCATAGCCGATGAATTTTGAATTTGGTTCTTTCACAATGGTGACATGTTCTTCATTCACAACAACGTTACGCGTCACATTTGCCTCAGTGACTCTTTTTAAAGTTGGCTCTTTTTTCCCATCAAACGAAATACACGTAAGCAAATCATCACACTTAGCTGCTGCTTAAGCCTCTTTTCGAAATTTGACATGTTCTCTAAATACTTTATTTTTTGTAATGATGAGCCCATCCATGAATTGAGTTATTTTTTCTGCTGTTTAGGAAGATAACTTCTCTTCAGCTTTTGCAGCAATCGACAATTGTAAATCTTTTATTAACATGGTCGCAAGCAGTGCACCAAAGCGAACTGATGTGTCACTGAGATCCAAAGCAGAACTATAATTTCGCAGTGATATGTCCACCACTGCAAAATTTTTTTGTATCGTCTGTGATTCGCTTACGTTTTGTTCAAATTCCTCTTCGTCCTCGCAATCTGGCTCGTACCCAACGCTGACAGAGTACACGGCATTCGATGATTTAGTAACTGACCTTACTTCTACAGTGGCAGTTCTCATCGACACTGTTTCATAGACATCATCTAATGCCATTGATCTTGGACCGCACTGAGCAATAAAGAAAATTTTTGTTGCGTCTTTATTTTATTTGAGGTGTTGCAACTACACGGATTGTTGCTTTCAATGCCAACTTACAACGCGAATTTTAAATAATTTATTTCAAGCATTCGCTTTATATCTCAATCGATTTTTAGAAATTGTATAATAGCTATTCACAAGTACATAAATACGTTTCCGAACTGCCGCTAGGGTTATAATTGGTATGCCGGCGCATTGCCACAAAACGATTACATTTCTAACAGCTTCTTGTTTATTTATTTATTTGTTTGCTAAGCCTTTTAGGCTTTATAGCATTTTAAAATAACAATTCATAATCCAATTATACTAATACTAATAATACTAATAATAATTCTAATATAAAGAGTTCAAGTTCGTTTATAATGAAGATACAAAACCAAAGTAAAATAAGTTCAGTTGTAATGTAATGTAAATTAAAACATGAACGTTTCAAAGTATACAGACTTATAGATAACATGAGTAAAGGTATTATAAAGCAAAAAATAAATTAATAATAAATCTTCAAGAGGGTCCAAGGCGGTGGTATCGAGAATGAAAATATGTATACATATAAAATATGTATGTATAATGAATATATGTATTCTGTCCTTGAAGCCAATAAAGTCTTGGCTTAGCAAGTTGGTAATCCGACGAATTGAGTCGTATTGACCACACCAATTTCCTTGTGGAAAAGAAAATGGTTGCGAACGCGGGCACTAAGACAAACTAGGTCTCATTGGCCACTCATATTAATATACATATAACAACTCTATAAATATGGCACAAAGTATCAGAGTGTGAGATCTAGAAAAGTGGTAGGTATAAAGGCAAACAAGGCCCGGTACGCCATACTGATAGTATATACATATACAACATTATTCATTCTGTGATTCTAAAGCCGATGAAATCTTGATTCATCTTTTATTTATCACACCAAGTTCATAGCAAGCTAAGACAAAGGCAACGAACGCAGGCACATAGACAAACTTGGTCTAATAAGCCACTTATATTAATATAGTATATATATACACAGCTTGACTATACAGACTGTTTCATTGGCCGCTACACCAACTCATCAGTAGCCTTTGTATGACTTTACACTGTGATCCACTCAAGCTACTTAGGTTCTACATATACTGCCAATATGCCGAGAAACAGTCTGTATAGTCAAGGTGTGTGATTTGCTCTATACAGAAACGTTGTTGTTGTTGTTGGTTGTTGCCTTCTTTGTTCTTCATGTTGTCTTGTTGACAACATGCTTGGCCTAGAGCTCGAAAAACTTGTTTTCAATATAAATAATTAGAGGCCGTATACAAAATATTAATATTAAATATTCTGGGAGAGCACGCCCATAAAAATGTTAAGATAAATGATTGGTTGTGTGTTTATCACATAAAAAAACAACAAAGTCTTTCATAACAAAAAAATGGTCTCCACGCCATCTTAGGTGTACCATCAGTTAAACTAACTGAACCCTAAAATGAAAGTGTGAAAAAAAGGGAGGAGCTAAACAGCAAAAATAACAACAACTTCAATATGCTCTGATAGCAGTAAACCGCTGTGATCGAATTTCGAAGATGCACATGAATTAAGGCTATGCCTAAAAGTATGATACGATCTAGGTTTTTAACCTTAGTACAGTATGCATCAAAAAGTAGATAAGAACTCAGTTACAAAAATTCCAGCGTTCTCTGCCAAAAACAAATTCCGGGTAACTTTCTCGGCATATTGGCAGTATATGTAGAACCTAAGTAGCTTGAGTGGATCACAGTGTAAAGTCATACAAAGGCTACTGATGAGTTGGTGTAGCGGCCAATGAAACAGTCTATATAGTCAAGCTGTGTGATTTGCTCTATACAGAGCCGTTGTTGTTGTTGTTGGTTGTTGCCTTCTTTGTTCTTTATGTTGTCTTGTTGACAACATGCTTGGCCTAGAGCTCGAAAAACTTGTTTTCAATATTAAGAGCTATTGATCTACAACATCAAAAGCTTTACTGAAGTCAGTATAGATAACATCTGTTTGTAGACCTTTTCCAAAATTCTCAATAGTCTTTGATGTGAATTCTAGAAGGTTAGTAACAGTAGATTTTCTAGATAAGAATCCATGTTGGAATGGGGACATTAAAGATTTCACGCTATGTGATAATTGTGAGGTTACAATAGCCTCAAAAAGTTTAGGTAGGGCGCTAAGCTTTGCAATTCCGCGATAGTTATCTATTAAAGATGTATTGCCGGATTTATGCAGCGGAATAATAAAAGATGATTTCCAAGCCAGTGGAAAATAGCAAGATTGCAAAGACGCTGTAAAAAGCAAAGTAATGGGAATTACAAGTTCTTCACTGCAATATTTCAAAACACATGAAGGTATGTTATCAGGACCGCTTTTATAAGATGTTTTGAGGTTTTTTAAGTAGGTTAAAACTGTATCAACATTAATTATTGGGGAGCAAATGTCACCAGGTTGCACATTATAAGGGTTACTAAAATTATCGTAAGAAGCAGATGAATAAATGGTCTTAAAGAAATCTGCAAAAAGACTACAGATAGTAGAATCAACATCTGATTCAAATGTTTTATATTTTATGAAAGATGGATATGAATTTATCTTACGTTTAGTATTTACAAAGTTCCAAAAAGATTTTGCATCAGATTTTATGTTTAATTTAACTTTTATTAAATATATATCATAGGATTGCCTGCATAATTGCCGGTAGTTATAGTTAGTTCAGGTATAAGAAGCAAAATCACAAATGTTATGAGTTTTTTGATACTTTTTATAATATTTCGATTTTAAGCTTTCTCAGTTCTTTGGTATACCAAACGGGACCAGATATTAAAGAGGATTTTCTCTGTGGCAGTGGAGTTAAAAAACAATTATTAAGAGTACTGTTAAAGGCAAATACAGCAGAGTCAAGCGTTTGTGGCAATATTCTTGTGTTATTAATATTAAGTACAGATGACCAGTTGATAATTGACAAATTATTTCTAAAAATAACATAATTCGTTCTTTTGAAGTTAAACTCTAAGGCAGGAGGCAGGAGGTGGTACGGTCTAATGTGCACATTAGTTTATAATTGTAAATATGATATCTATTTATATAACAAGTAGTATTGATGTCACCTTTTGCTACGGAAACGGGTCGACCGATTTCAATCAAAATTTCAGGGTACGTTGGGGAAGTTTGCACGAAATAAAAAAAGTCGTATATATATAAAAAATTTGTGTTTGTAATTCCATAACTCAAGAATGGAGCGTCCGATTTGCATGAGGTTTTCTTTGTTGTGTTTTTATTAGATTTAGATTTTTAGATTAGATTTTATTCATCAATATAAAAATAAACAATAAATAATTTTCAATTGACATAATCTATATAAATAAACGATATAAATAGTATAATAACATAATTGTTATAGCTGAATTACAATACTGCGTTAGATCGGTCGTGCGCTGACCGTACGTTGGTCTCCGTTGTAAAAACTTTACGATATAAGCTGTCAAAACGGACGAACTCAAACTTTGCAAAACTCAATGTTGCGTTGACAGATCGTGCGTCTGTCATTTTGGTGATGCCAATAAAAGCAGCTTTACTAAAAATCTCACAAAATGTCCCTTTTTCCGAAATCATGCAATTATAATTTTAATCAATGAAAAATTAAAAGATATTGTCATAAACTCATTAAGCACCATAAAACCTACTTTAGAAAGCTAAGATCTTTTTATTAAGTGTGACATAAACTGCGAAATAATGAAAAATGTCACATATTAATGTGAAAATTCGGACTAGAAGCTTCAAAATAAATGAACGCTTTGGAATTTAATAAAAAAATGTGATATTAAATTAAAATTTAAAATTAAGTTTCTGGAAATACATTTAAATTTTTATGGCAAAAAATTTGTCTTTGATTTATCGATATTTTTATACATATATATATATATATATAAATAAATATTTATTTTTATAAAATGTGATTGCTTGATGTCATTATTTTTCTTGTTTTTGTCAAAATTACTGCTATTTATTATTATTATTACTGTTGATTTTTGACGAAATTTTTGCAAATTTTGAGAGTAAAATGTACGAAATTTCGTCAACGAAAGCAATTTGGAAATATGTATGGAAATATTCATGTAAATTTGTGTGTACAAGTTTTTTGGTACGGTGCGTGTTTTGGGGCAATTTCAATCAATTTTTATCCCGCTTGAACACCAGAGGGCGCTTAGGTAAAAATTTTAAGAAAATCGGTATATAGTGGTTTTCATGTACACTGAGTGTTCTGCTGCTAGCTTGTTTAACCAATATTGAACACCAGATGGCGCTGTGGTAGAATTCATGCCACACCCCCTTGACCATCGCCTGTCCAAATTTTTTAGTAGCAATGCATCACCAAATGCCTAAAAGTTCTAACTCTAAGTCTAATTCCTACAACAAATCTGCTTCTACTTCTTATAATTATAATTTTAATTCTAGTTCTAACTCTAAGTCTAATTCTCATAATCATAAACCTACTGCTGGAAATAAGGCTACTCATAGTAATAATTCTTACAACAACTCTAGCTCTTTATCTACTAATTCTAATTCTAATTCTAGTTTTAATTCTAAGTCGCATCCTAGAAAAACTCTACATAAATATAATGGTACTTCGCCTGATCCAAACTACTCAACCTCTGACAAAAAATTACCTAATTCACATTCTAGCTCTGATCCCAATTGGAAACTTAAAACTAATATCTTTCCAATTTTCACTCCGCAGTTAAACCAACGCATAAAAACAAACTCTCTAACTCGAATAAAGCGAATCCCACACGTCTGCCCTCTCACCCAAAACGAGTCTCATTTAATCTCAATCCTAATTTGGACAAACCAGCTAATAAAAATGAGAGTAATATACTCCAGACACTCTATCCTAACTTTGTTCATTCGCATACCTTAAACCCATCTCCGTCTGTTCCAACCACAAGTGGAGCCCCTAACCAACCTAATAGTCCCACTTATTTTATCGACCCCCTTTAACCACCAAAGGTTAAACTTACTTCGAACTCTTGTTCAGACACTGAAAGCAGATATGCCCTTTCTCGCCTTAGAGAGAACAGTGTCTACAACAACGTCCGTCTGTATCTCGCATATATGCATAAAGCTCCTGATTCTACATGCATAGAAGGCAAGACCAAAACAAATTTAAAAGTTTTAATTCAACAAGAAGGTCTGCCGACCGATGTGAACGATTTACGTCAAATGTTTAATTGCTTTCACAAGCAACTTGGAATGTCAATTAATCAAGTCAACGCGGATCTTGACAACTATGGCTCTCATGTCAGGTCTAAACATGTTTCCTTTCTGCAAAAGTTACGTAAGGAGCACCAACAGTATTATTGCTCCTAACTCTCATCCTAACACAACCACTATCTCTCAAAACCAGCCAAAGTCACCTAACAACATCCCTCAAGTAGTGTCCAAGCATCCATGCCAACCGGATTCTCTCAAAATATTTTATCACAACTGTGGTGGTATGAGAGGTAAACTAAACAAACTTTTTATTGACGCTAAATCTTGTCACTTCAAGGCTCTAGTACTTACGGAAACTTGTCTGAGTGACACTTTTAAAATGAGGAAATTCTGGACTGGAATTGGACTATCTACCGAAATGACCGCGACTATACCTCCACAGGCCTGTCACGAGGAGGTGGTGTACTGATTTCTATTCACAATTCTCTTTCAAGTGAGCTTATAGAAACACCTACTCACAAAATCTTTGAACACCGTATAGTAAAAGTTTGTATAGGAAAAAGTGTATATATGTACATTGGTGTTATTTACATTCCCCCAAGTTCTAGTGAATCATCATACAATGAGTTATGTGAAATAATCACTACATTTAAGGCGACTTTAAATGAGGAAGATAAAGTTATTATTTTTTGTGACTTCAACCGTCCAAATATATCATTTGTCATTGACGAAAACGACAACTATCTGCCTGTAAACCTCTCAAGTTCCATAGACTTCACATTACTAAATACCTTTTATAGCAATGATCTTCAGCAAGTCTCTGGAACACAAAACCAAAATAGTAGGTGGTTAGACCTAATCTTTACTAACTCATACGACGAAGTGAAGGTTGGTCCAACCATCGAAGCAGAAAATTTGTTTGCTAACACTGTCCACCATACAGCCTTAACAGTTACTTTCTCTTACATTAATATTTCTTTTCCATTGTGTACGACTTTCTTAACGCCGATTATGAAAGCATAATATCTTTTCTAGATGGTATTAACTGGAGTTGTGTTCTATCGAACTTGGACTTAGATAGCGCTATTTCGAGTTTTTATCATTACATTTCTACAGCTATCGAAAGGTATGTGCCTAAAATAAAAAAAAAAAACAAACTTTCAGAACCTTGGTTAAATGCAGATCTCAGATACCTGAGAAACCAGAGAAACACAATTTACAAACTCCTCAAAAGCACTGCGCATGTAAGCGAAGAAATGAGGCTCAAATATTATGAGCTAACAAAAGCATTTTCTTTCAAATCAGAAGTAGCTTACAAGTTTTACACAAACTTAATTGGAGAAAAAAATTATCCAAAACCCCAAAACATTTTTTGACTTTGTCAATTTGAAGCGAAAATCAGCCGGTTACCCTTCATCCATGTATAAAGGTAATGTTACCTCTTCCAACCCTCAGGCAATATGTAACCTCTTTGCGGATCATTTTAAGGAGGTTTTTTGTCCACCAACTACTCAGTGTGATGTTTTCCCCACACTCCGAATTCACAACACATGGTTGAAAACTTCAGTTTGACGAAAGAAGACATATCAAGCGCAATAAAGGGTTTAGATGCAAACAAAGGACCTGTACCAGACCTAATTCCCCCCACGTTATTGGTGCGATGCATAGACCAACTACTTTTGCCCTTATATATAATATTTAACAAATCACTCTCTATTGGAGTGTTTCCCTCTTATTGGAAAACTTCCCACCTAATACCAATATACAAAAACGGTGAAAAGAGTTCTGTTGAAAATTATAGAGGCATAGCTATTTTGTCAGCCATCCCAAAGCTATTCGAAAAAATTATATGCGAAAAGCTAACACGCCTTGCCAATCCTCGACTAAACGAGCAGCAGCACGGGTATCGAAAAGGTCGATCCACCACCACTAACCTCATGCTCATGGTTTCGGACGTTTTAAGAAAAATGGAGAAAAGAGACCAAATAGATGCTATTTATACTGATTTCAGTAAAGCCTTCGATCGTGTTGATCATGGCATCTTAATAAATAAATTAGAAAAATTCGGTTTCTCTGGATCTTTACTTAGTTGGCTATCAACTTATCTCCTTGATAGATTCCAATATGTTAAATTCCAATGAATTTTGTCAAAGAAAATCGAAGTCTCCTCTGGAGTACCGCAAGGTAGCCACCTTGGTCCTCTTCTCTTCAATATCTTCATATCCGACTTGTCCATAGTGTTGAATGATATTCCACATCTTATGTATGCGGACGACCTAAAAATGTACCACGTAATTAAATCGCAGGAAGATGTCAACTTTTTACAGTTAAGCCTCTTAACTCTTGAGACCTGGTGTACCCAAAACAAACTTTACCTCAATGTAAATAAGTGTAACGTGATAAGTTTTTCCCGTAGAAACCAAGTTACGAATTATAGCTATCGCCTCAACAATGTCGAACTTAACAGGGTCAATTATATAGTTGATCTTGGAGTGGTCTTGGACAACAAACTGCGTTTTATTCTACACTATGATAAGATTGTATCCAGGGCCAGCAAACAGCTCGGATTTATTAAAAGACGAGCTCATGAATTCAAGAATGTATGGGTCACTACATCCCTGTACTGTGCACTAGTGCGCCCAATACTCGAATATGGCTGCATTATTTGGAATCCAGCTTTTGAATCCCATAGTGATAGAATCGAATCCATACAAAAGCAATTTGTCCTATTCGCTCTGAGAGAGACTTATAACCCCCGAGAATATTGTAGCCTTCCACCGTATGAACACAGACTGAATCTATTAAATTTGATGCCGCTATCAATAAGAAGAACGGTATTGGATTCATGCTTTGCTTTCGATGTTCTGAACGGTGTAACTAATTGCGAATACATCTCTAACAAGATTACCCTCAATGATCCTATAAGACGTACAAGACATACTCGGCTGTTAACTGAATATCAGCATCATACTGCATATGCAAGTAATGAACCCATCAGCCGTTGCTGTAGAGAATTTAATAGTTTATCCGACCACTACTCACCTTCCATGTCTAAATCCTCATTCAAGCGATCTCTATCCAAGTCTCTTTCTCTTCCTAATCAACCCAATCTTTGAGCTTTCTTTTTGAGCTTTCTTTTTACTTTCCTTCTCCTCTTTCCTTTTCTACTACTAAATATGTATAAAATATACTAGTATTTAAGTAAGTAGGTTTTACTGTTATTTGTTCTTCTTCTTGCCTTTTCTTTTTGACGTGTTCGTAAAATCATGTCATTTAGGTGGGCGGATTACGCCCACATCAAATTGCATATCTTCGAACACCAAAACAAGGAAAGGGGAGAGAAAAAAAAATAAAACTGTTAGAATAAGTAAATTGTCTTGCCTTGCTTGGCCAATAAATAAATAAATAAATAAATAGTAATTCTATTGTAAAATTCAACGTTTTGTGACTTACTTTCATAGGCTATTCGATATCAAAAATTGTAATTGTATGGGCGGAGCCACATCCCCTTGTAGAATGCCCGTCTCGGTTTTCTAGTAGATGGACATTACTAAGTTTCAACTCCATACCGAGTTTCATTATTATGCGGCATTTTACTCCAAAGCTATTTAATACCATAAGTTTGACTTATATGGGCGGTGCCATGCCCCCTTGTCCAATGCTCACTCAATTTTTCCAGTCAAAGGACAAGACTAAATAGTACATTCTTACCGAGTTTCATTGATGTGTGACTAATAGTTCGAAAGTTATACCCACAATTTGGGCAGCCGAAAAAGTGACACGCCCTTTACCCAACGCCCATAAAATTTTACCAGTGGAACGGCACATGTAAATTGAGGCCGAACACCTAATTCCAATGTTGTGCGACCTATAATTCCAAAGTTATTCAATATTGCAGATTCGAGCTGCCACGCCCCCTTGTACAATGCTCGCTGAATCACTTGTAATTAGTGAGTACTTGGGTACAACTTTACAAAAACAAAATGAACTGCACAAGTGTTCACAGTTGAAAATTTTTTCAAACACATTCATGCACATGTCTAATATTTATCATTTCAATCTTGTTATGCTTTTATATTTATCATTTGACATTTTGTGGGCAATTGCAAATCTTGCTAGCAGCAATAAATTTGCATGTACTATTATTTTTTCAAAGTAAAAATACAACATTCCTTTGTGTGTTATATTATTCAAACAATAATATTAAGGGTATTCGTCCTCAACCAACCTCGTTACAATATATTATTGCCCAATATATAAGTTTGCCATTTTGCATGAATACCCTCATAATAGTATTTATAATATATTTACTAAACAATGCATACATTTTAATAGGATAAGCAATTGAATATTAATATCATGCTAAATTCATCAAAATTATTATAATACTATATATATATAAGCAGCATGTTAATTTAAAAAATTTTATCAATTTAAAAAAAAACTCGCATAAAAATATAAATTCCCACGATAATCCTAAGAAAATCTTAGTTTTCCATCGGAATCCAAGAATACCCACATTTTAGCATTTCTCATGCTAAATGTCAAAAGCACGAGCTAGTAGAGCATGTCGCTACTCATAGCGTTGATCGTACGTCACCCCCTCAAATCCATTTTTACGAGATGAGGTCGACGCAATGCATGAAGTCATATTTTGTGTTGCTTCATAAGAACCCATTGTTTCTAGTCTAGCTGTCAAAGGCCTACCGACCTAACGCAGTATTGTAATTCTGCCATTATGAAGATGAAATTACTACATTCTGTTGTTCAGAAAACAAGTGTCGAATGTAGTGGACTTAATTTAAAAAGCAATTACAATAAAATAAATCGTGGGACCAATACATTTACAATTTAATTAAAAACATAATTTAAATAAAGATAAAGAGATCATACATAATTTTGTTTTATTTTTTTTTTCAGTTCATAATATATAAGATATAATAAAAAGTTAAAATATTAAAAAATTAAAATATTAAAAAATTAATATATTAATAAATTAAAATATTAAGCTTGCAAGAAGTGGACGAGATCTTATACTTGAATATACAGAAGTTGGTCAATTTCATCATGCTCAAAGTTGAAAAGCCAAAGTTTAATCATTTTTAAGAAAACTTTTAAGTTACGTAAATTTCTTATACTTAAAGGTAGTCTATTGAAAAGACGTGGTGCCACAGACAAATTTAACGATAAAAATGTTGAGAAGCATGATTTTGAATATGAGCGAGGTTTAAATGATTCCTTCTTAAATCATATACAGAATAGGTTTGTATTGACTAAATAACCACCTCGAATAAAGAATAATTTCAAAACTTAAAAAAATTTAGATACTTCAGTGGAAGTAGTGATGTGACGAGTCGACTTTTTTTTCAACACGAGTCAACTCGAGTCGGAATAATTTTAACTCGAGTAGAAACTCGAGTTGGCGAGTCAGCGAGTCATTTCGAAGTCGAGTTTGCCATTCTTGTTTTACGAATCAGCTTACCAAAGGCGAGTAAGAGATTTTTACATGGTAGGTAAATTGACGATTTCATTATTTTATTTTTACTTTTGAGCAACTAAGCTTCAAAACTTATTATTTTGCAATAATTATTACTCAAAATAAAACAAAGGTTATTTTATTTTAATAAAAAAAGATAAAACGAAAACAAATTATAGACAAAACGTTTCCACATATAAATAAAATAAATACTTCAATTAATTCACTCTATTATGACTTAATTTATTAAAAAATTCCCAAAAACTCGATTTTTTATTTTCCCGAGGCATTTTTAAAACTGTTGGTTAAAAAATTCAATGCTACCTTTCTCGTTTATTTTTTAAAGTGACTCGCAACTCGAGTCAGACCCGTAACTCGAGTCAGATCCGTAACTCGAGTTAGACTCGCAACTCGAGCCAGACCCGCAACTCGAGTCAGACTTTCTGCCACACAAATAAAACTAACAACAAAACTACAAAAAAGCAGTAACAACAACACCACACATTCAAAAGTTTGTTGCGCAGTCGTGAAGAATACTTTAAACTGTATTTTTCAACGCTTGCTTACTTTTTAAATTTTACTATAATTCCATATGCAAGCGCTAAGCAAACGAACTCGCTAAAACTCGCAAGCATATCATTCACAGCTAAAAGTGAGCAATATAGATATTCTTATCTATATTGGTTTGTTCGGTTGCTTAAAACTTGAAAACTACTGGACCAAATTGGATACTTCCTTCTGCGAATATGCGATATCGAATATTTTTGGAATTATAGGGCACACAGCATCGAAATTTGATATTCGAATGAAATTTTCACGTGCCGTTCCACTGGTGAAAATTTATGGCCGTTGGACGAGGGTTGTGGCACTTTTTCAACAGCCCAAATTTAAGGTTTAACTCTCGAACTATAAGTCACATATCAATTTAACTCGGTAAAAACGTACTATTTAGTAGTGTGTTTTGACTGGCAAAATTGAGTGACCATTAGACAAGTGGGCGTGGCACTGCCGATACAATTCAAATTTAGGTATCGAATAGCATTGGAAGTAGAAGTCACATAACATTGAAACTCAGAGTGGAGAATGTATTTCTACAAGAGAATTGGGACGGGCATAGTAGAAGGGTTTATGGCTTCGACCATACAGGTCAAATTTTTGATATTGAATAGCTTTGGAACTAAACGTCGCATGACAATGAAACTCAGTATGGAGTTACTAATTGCCAAAGTCTTTCTACTGGAAAACTGGCACGTGCATTAGAAAAGGGGCCCGATGACCACCCAGGAGTGATTTTCTGTTACTAGGAAACTGTAACGGGCAGTGGAACATGAGCGACGCCATTGTTCGTGGCGTCATTGAGCGTGGTGTCAGACTAAGGTACTAATAAAAGTTTTGAATTTAATTATTAGCCGTGTTTTATTCGTACTGGTTTAACCAAAAATGTTCTAGATTACATGCAGAACACTAACAAAAAGATGATCCTGCTCAGTAGCTGGATTATCTTGTTAAACTTTTTTTCGTTCCGCTACTGCTCTATAGAGTTCGTTGTTTCAAAGGAAACAGCTGTTCTTATTTATTTACAATAAACTGAAATTAAAAAATAATAAATAGAAATGGATGCAAAAGAGTCGTAAGTTTATTTATTAATATTTTTAGGTTTAATATATATAAATTATTCATTAGCCGGCGAAAATGGACGAAGGAGGAGACGCTGGCATTGCTGGATGCCTATGGCAGCCGTTCTGATGATTTTAAGCATCCAGCAAGAAAAAAATTTGCGATGAAGGCAGTACTAGAAGATCTAGTAAGCAGAGGAGCTTTGGTAACATTCAGTTATCATTTTTAATTATCTTATTTTATGCATTGTTCCTTTTATAGATGCAACCAACAAGCGTGGATATGCTCCACGCAAAAATGAAAAATTTGCTAAGAGCATACAAAAGCTCTAAGGACAACGCCACGCAAACAGGTGCTGCCAGAATAGTTGTTCCTTTTGAGGAACAACTTGAGGAGTTGTTTGGTAGCCGTCCAACTATGGCCAATAAACATTGTTTGGCGTTGTCGGGAGAGCCAATTGCTGCCATTGCCGTAACTCCATCTGGTGTAGAATTGGAAGCACGGTCTTTGCCAGATATGCAACCACCAGCCGAAGAAGAAGCAGCATCTCGGCAATGTCTCTGTCTCCTCTCCGAATCCTCAAAGAAAAAGGGCACGGATGACAAAGAAAAATTATTTCGAAAAAAAACTAAAATTAATGACGGAGTATGTAGATTTAAAAAGACAGCAGCATAAGGATAAGGAGGAGGCAAAACAAAACCGCCACGCAGAAAAAATGAATTTATTAAAAACTCTGTGCGTGAATTTAAATAAATAACTATTTTAACAATAACTTTAAATTGTAAAACAAGTTTTCTCTTTGGTTTTATATTAAGTGTTTATTTATTAATTCTTGCATTAATTGCTCACGTCTGTTGGTTGCGGTCTGCTCCCTAAATATTTGCCTATTTTCTTCACCAATCTCCTGTTCAACGGTTTGGTTGTTGTCCAATGTAATTATGTCGTGGTTGTCAATGCAGATGTTGTGCAAAATACACCCAGCCACAGTTAAATTTACGATGCTTCCAATGTCGCGTTGTTCCACAAAAAACTGTAGTCTTCGAAACCGTGTTTCTAGCAAACCAAATGCGTGTTCCACTACAATTCGTGTACAGGAATGCAGATAGTTGAATTTATTCTGGTTTTCAGTTATATTTCCCGTAGTTTTAAATGGACAAACCAGCCAATCCATAGATGGATATGCAGAGTCTCCGACTATGAAATAATTTCCAAGGTGGTTGTTGTTGTTGTGCATTTTTCTATATATTGGAGATCTGCGTAAGACTCTGCTATCGTGGATAGATCCTGGCTCTCCACAAAATATATCCACAAATTTTTTGTTTGCTCCAACTATACCTTGCAGTTTAATGCTGTAATAACGCTTGCGGTTAAAATAATCTTCACGATTTTCCGAAGGAGCATTAATATGGATGTCAGTACAGTCAATAGCACCGACTACCCCAGGAACACCACACCTATTTTCAAAATTTTGCATTACACTCTGCAAATCATTGGGCCACCTGACGTAGTTATGACCAATAGAAATCAGCCAACAACACACTCTTCTCACAATCCTCCAAGCTGCATTTTTGCATACACCAAACAGATTCGCCACGGTTCGAAATGGCTCGGTATTGGCATATACCATAAGAACAGATATATTTCTTTTTCTGCACTTATTCTCTCAAGGCCACCAGAATTTGAAAATTTTTCCATATATGTGGGTGATATGCTATATAGTTCTGCGTTAAGAAACAAATATGAGAATCTATTAAAATAGCAAAGATGCCAATGTATACCGATTTAACTGATAGCTGTTCCCAAATTCACTCTAAAATTAGACTTATGGCATCATTTTATAAATCACCGTGATGAAACGCAACGCTAACGCGGCGCATCACTTGGATTAAAAATTTGCATTTTATTAATCACTACGTTATTGCGTTAGCTACGTTACGTTACCACGGTAAACTGTCAGTCAACAACAGTTTAGGGTTGTCACATGTAAAATAAAACTAGCGTCATTGCTGCAAATCTTTGAAATATTTAAGATTCACCAAATTCTGACTTGTTGGCAACCATATCAGCTGTTCTCTTCAGCCATCATTAAATTGAAATTGCAATGTAAACGCCAAACACTGGCGTACCATTTGCTACCTGCGGTAGTTTTTTTATTTCTTTTAGCAACATTTCGAACTGTTGGGTCGTTGTTGCTGTCTTTAACCTATATTCAAACGATATATGTAAACATTTAAGAATATATGAGTGAAACAAACAGTTATGACCCTTTCAATGCCAACTTATTCGTTCTAACGGCAGCTCAAGAGCAAGTGATGAAAGTGACAGTTCAAGTGAACGAATTTCAAGTGCAGCGTTTTATCAAATGCGAACTTTGTACTGTTTTCACTACGCTATTGCGTTACTCAACGCTGAAGATCACGGCGTGAAGCGTTGCGTTTTATAAATTGCTAATTTCAACAACGCAGCGTGAAGTGATGTGCAGGGATTTATAAAATGATGCTATTAAAGTCGTCTTCACTATAGCTTCTTATAGTGTCCAAAAATGTTGCTATTTTTGGATGAACTTCAACTTCTTCAGCACTGTCACTCCCAGAAAACACAAAAGATGAAGTTGAAGAGGACGAGGTCGATGAATTCAATAAGAATTGTAAAGAGTTTGTCAAGTTTTCATCCATCTTCAAAAATTTTCACAATTGTATTGTTTTTCAATCAGCTGTTTGATATTTTCATCGCCGACTATGCTCCAAGCGGTCAGAAGCAAAACTTAAAAAAGTTTAACTAATGCGATCTATTCGTTCATCAGGTTAAACCGGAACGAATAAAACGCGGCTATTATTTCCAATATCCTTGCAGCAACGTGCGCCGGGTATCGCTTGTATAAAATAAAAAATATTTTTTTTTTTTTTATTTTTTTTTATTGAGATGCTAAGCCCTAAGGCTTTATAGCATTTTAAAAATTCAACAATTTGTTTGATTAACTTAAACACTATACAATTCATTATACATTTAATTATTAATTTAAAGGATTTCAGATATAATATACATAGTAAAAATGATGTAAGGTTGTATATATTCCGGATCAACATCTTGATGTTAATAGATCAATTGATTAGAGCAGTGCTCACATATGTGAGGCTGATAACCAAGTTCTATACTGTGTGTAGGAACAGGGATTAGAGCAAAGCTCACATATGCAAGGGTAGACGGACGGGGTCTACCTCCGGCATATGCCAGGCGAGACGGACATGGTCTCGCTCTGGATAATCATGTTTGAATTTAATCAGCTTGGTGTAAAATTCCCAGGTATGATGTGAAGTTTCATATTCCGGATATGACATATGCTTAATGTCTTAAGCTATAAACTCTTAATCTTATCTTTAACAGATAAATCGAAGACATTTATAAAGATGGTATACTCAGTTTTTTCGTATCATCTCTTATTTAATTTAAATATTTAAATTCGCACACTTTTTCAAAATTATTTTTTTAATTTCATACAATATGAACTGACGATACTATGTAATGCTCTTCAGGCCCGTGCGCAGGATTTGGTTCGGTGGAGGTTTTGACTAAAAAATAAAAGGAATTATAAGTACAAAGAAAAGTATCAAAAAATGAATGTACAGAAAATATTATATATTGGATATAAACTATAAGATTTCTGTTAAACATTTTCAGATTATTTTTTACTATTCCGAGTAAATACAAATACTATTTACAAAACTATTCCCTCAATAAAATAAATCAAATATGCGTCGCACAGTGGGAGGACTTCATACAAGTCTTGGCCATAAATAGTAAAAATAAACCTAGAGTTTTGAAATTTGGTATGAATGCTTTTTACAATTAAAATGAAATATATATAAGTTTGGACCAAATCTGCCCACAGACACGCCCACCTTCCATACGAATTTTTTGCAGAAAATAGTAAAAATAAACGTAGAGCTTTCAAATTTGGTATGAATTCTTTGCATACTTAAATATGAAATATGCCTAAGTTTAGATCAAATCCGCCAACAGACATGCCCACTTTATTTTTTTAACAAAATTTGATATCTTGAAGTTAGTCTTTACAAAATATTCTCGTATAATGTATTGGAAAAAAGTTTTATTTCCGAATTTGAGCAAAATTTGCTGGAAGATACCCCCACCTTTTATCCTTATCTTCTTTCTTTCCATATAACACTTATTAAACTCTTCGTATACAAGTTTAAATTCTATGGATTTTAGTATTTTTCTTAAGAACATAAGCATAAGCCGTACGGAGTCGACATACAATTGAAAAAGCTAGTTTACAATTTTAAAAATATTTTTTATTGCTCATAAAGCTCTTTGTATTTTTGTCTTTCTTCAGTCGCAAAAGGCTGACAAGAGGATGGGAAGATATTAAAAGATGGTGAAAAGATGTCTTCATTATTGGCAGTCCTGGAACAGGTTCTGCTATTGTGTTTCATAAAACTATAAAATTAAATGATTACTAATGAATATATAAACTAATCAATTAAAACAAATTTTGATTTCATACTTTCAATATTTCACAACACTCTTGTAATAGTTATAATTATATAACTTTATGAAAACTTTTAATTAAACTTTAGCAATTTCACTTCTCTGACACTTGTTGATGTTTTGTTTTCTTACTCTGTTTTCTTGCTTGTTTTTGATGTTTTGAGCACTTGTTTTTAAGTAACGGTACGCGTTAATCATACAGTAGGGTAAAAAAGTTTAGGGCACATAGTATGTGTATTTAACAAATCTCATTAATTTCGGTTTATTGTTGTTTAATTGCATTGATAAATTGGCGTGACTTTTTTTGATATGTATCACTACAATTAACAATTCCAAAAAGTAGCATATTTGCTCTTTTGCCAAAAGGACAGCTCTCAAATTCCGTACAGTCTAAGTCAACGTAAAACGCCATCTATTTGGTTGTGACATTGACCCCAACACAGTGCCATCTATTATTTATCTCGTTACTTCTCCACAAAAAATGCACGCAAAACGTCTTTTATCACAATGAATTTAACAATCATCAATAATCTTCTATGCCTCACAACGAATTTTCCACCTTTGCATTGTTCAAAATCATCAGATCATGCAATAATATGCAAAATTTGGTCAGAAAAAATTCACATTTTTTTGCGTTTTTCCGGAATTTTTCGAGTTTTCCACTAAGAATTTCCTTTTTTTTCCATTCGAAAATCCATTCCGAAACAATTGCACACAAAATTCCATACAAATAAATCAATTTGCGACTTTTCCAATTTCCCGACCTTTCCGGAGGGTTTTCAAAAAATTTTCTTTCGTAAAATCCTTTTCCGGGTAATTATGAACAACTGCAAAAAATTGGGCCAAATTGGCCTACTATTTGTTTGTAATCATCAAATCAATCTAATATACGCTGAATATAATAAAATAAAATATTTTTTTTATTGATAATCAACAAGAAAAAATCACATTAAACCCATTTGGAGTAAGTTCGGGCAGCAAGAACTATATTTTTCTATAAATATATATATTTCTGGATACTATTTTTTTTTACTATTTAATAAATTTTTTAATTTTTTTTCTTACTGCTTAAGTTTTCAAACTTTTTAGCTTTTTTGGCACTAAAAATGCTTAGTTTTAAAAAATCACAAAAAATAAATTTATTTTAATAACAACAAAAAGCCTACATTTTATGAAACAATAAATATAATTTTTTTATTATTTCCTATTTCATTTCTATTCCATTCTTATAAAAACAAAAAAGTGAAACACTTACAACTGCAGGTAGTAAAAACAAGTAATATTCTCAAATTTTGGTCATTAAAAAAAGTTGAAATTTCGAGCCAAACCTTCAAAGATTTCTGAGTGATTTGTTGGGTGTTTCTTATCTGAAGTATAAACTGTCGATTAGTAAAGAAATTTTGTACAATTGCAAAACTTATACTTTTTCTATTTATGGCCACGAATCTCTCACTGTGCGTCGGGGTACAGAAAAAACATCGTCCAATGCTGCATCTACACGAACTTCAACTTCCCGATGAATATTCATAGTGCAGCCAATCCGTTCAGCCGATTTTCGTTCATAGTAGAACGCAAGTAATTTTTTAATCGCCAGCCATTACCAGCAAGATTTGGTGAACATTTGGAAAAGCAGTTGTATTGCAGATGTCAAGAGCTTCGATAGGGCTGTTGATATTTTTATCAAAAATTCGTCTTGGCCAAAGTTTCACTTCATTGATCCATACTTCTAAGGAATCGTCATGCAAAATCGTGGAGTATTTCTCAAATAATTGGTTGCAGACTTCTTCATCTATAGGGTTTTCCAATAAGAGATGTTATTGTGAATCGCCCGCTATTGTTCACTTTTAAAGCTTTTATTCTTTGACATTTGAGAAGTAGAAACTACGCCATTACTAAAAATGGAACGATACACGCTTCAACAACGCATTGAAATTATTAAAATTCACTACAAAAATGGTGAAAATCTTGCAGTCACAGTTCGCAAAACTAAAGCATTTTTTGGTCGTCGTGAAGCACCTTGCCGGACCGCAATACAGAAATTGTTGAAAAAATTTGAGCTGTTGGGACAAGTTAGTGATGTGAAGAATAAAACCCGTGCACGTCGCTCAAGAACAACTGAGAATATTTATTTGAGAATATTTTAGCCCAAAGTGTTGAAGAAAACTCAGGTTTATCCATTAATCGTCGTTCATTGGAATTGGGCATTCCACATACGTCATTACACCTTATTTTGCATAAAGACTTGGGTCTTAAGGCTTATAAAGTTCAGTTAACACAAGAACTCAAGCCAGCCGATCATCAACAACGTTTGAATAGCAAAATAACACCTCTTACTGGAAAACCCTTTATTAAAGTATTTTTCGTACTATTTTTCTTATATATAAAAAAAAATTGTTAAAGGATCTACTGAATCATCATATTTCTATATATTTTCTCATCAATTTCTACTAATTAAGAGTAGCTAAAGCTTTTTTATTTGTCTTAATTTTGTTATTACTTTGCTTTGTTTAGTTCACTTTCTCTCTGGCTACATTACTTTGCTTAAAACTATAACACAAGTTGTGCATTGTTTGGATTTGCTTTTGTTAATTTCGCTTAGCTTGTAGCTGTACCTAAAGCTTTTAATTGCATTGCCAGCATCATAATTATATTTTGTTAAAAGAATCACTACTTGAATAAAAATTGTTGGCGAGAAGACATCGCATAAAATAGCTTTAAAAACAAAGGATTTTTTATTAGCTAAAATTTTTTAATTCGACACTAGCAAAAAATATTGCTTGTCTTTTCATGGTGACCCCGACGTGATCGGCAACAAAAATAGGCCATCACCGTTAAATGTTTAGTGACATAGACGTTCGCACATAGCAATTCAATAAATTTCCGTTGGAAAAGTACAGTTTTATATTCAACAAATTAGTGCCGCTAGTTCGATTGTACCATCATCAGCAATGACTTCTAACGCTGACACGCCTGACGAAGAAAATTCAGCTGCTCCTAAGCTTTCATTTTACAAGCGGAAATCTGCCTCAATAGCGAAGCAGATTAAAGACACGCATGCTAATTTGGAGATTGAAAGTTTGAACAGCTTGGACAGTGAAGTGCTCACTTTGATGCTCGATTTGGTCGAGCGGCTTGACTCTAGATTTGATAGCGTGCGGACTTCGTTTTAAGAGGAAGATTTTAACGAGATTGAAAGTAATGCTTGCGCAAATTTTGAGTTGATTTACCTAACCACGAAGGCCGCAATCAATAAGGAATTGGGTACACGTTGCGCGACTGAAAATTATTAGTCAACTCAGTGTCAATTTTCTATGCATGAGCCGCATCAATCTATTATCATTTCGCAGCATAAGGCGCGGCTACCAACGTTGCAAATACCCAAATTGAATGGTTTGTGCAAAGATTGGCCGCACTTCTTTTCGATGTTCACCACCATGGTGGACAACAATAGCGACTTGACGAAAATCGAAAAGTTCCTGCATCTACGATCAATCTTAAAGGATGCTGCGTTGGACACTATCCGGTCTCTATAAATAAGTGACAACAATTATGATAAAGCCATAGAAATGCTTAAAAGTAGATTCGATAATAAACGCTTCAATTTTCAGGCTCACATTTGCGAGATTTATGGATTGGCTAGTGTGGAATCAGGATCTGTGGCAAGACTGAGAGAGCTGAGTGACAAAGTGAACTCATATTTGCGTGTTCTTCAATCAATGGGCTGGAAGGAGCAGTTATCCGATTGTCTTCTAATCCATCTAAAATAAAAATAAAAAAGAAATAACTGGCCATTTCAGCCCTTGAAAGGACTTTGACCTAGCTTCTTATGATCAATTGTGTTGTGCGTGTTATTAAGTTTGTACACAATTGGCCGAGAACCGGACCTACAGGCTTAACGCCAACTCTGAACGGCGATGAACGGAATCTTCTTGTTCTCAAGAAGCTTTACATGGCATTAATTACTCTCTGTGGTTTGCCATTGTCTGCAGAGAAGTGGCGGCCGTACAGAAAAACTATTTTAATTCAAATAATTTTCTGTCGCTGCTGGGGTTCGAACCCAGGTATCCACGTTCGTTGACATAGCGGCCACGTACTTTAACCAACTAAGCCACGGACGCCACCTTCTAATCCATCTCATTGGTTGCAAATTAGATGTGACTTCGCAGGCAAAATCGGAAAAGAACACTCCAATCAACGAAATACCAACATGGAATCAAATGGCAAAATTCTTGGAACGACGTTGTCAAATGCTGGAAAATGTGGAAAGTGACATGGTATCAGAAGCACCTGGCAAACAGGCAAGCAAAAAACCAATAACATCAAACAATATCATTCTAAAATCGTTCGTAGTATCAAGTAGTCATTTAGGTTGCTTTCTTTGTGAGTCTGAAGAACATTCCATACCAGGGTGTTCAAAATTTCTTTGCTTGAACCCTGAATTCCGTTACAAGGAAGTCAAGCGTCTCAATCTTTGTCTCAATTCTTTAAAGAGAGGACATCCATTGCTCTTCAAAACACAATTATCCCAAGGGTCAAGCTCTCAGTCGGTGCCCACTTTGCAAGATTCGCTTGCAGCTATTGTTAACACTACTACTGCTTCAGATCAAGCAACACAAACCGCTTCAGTTTCGTCTTTGCACACTAGCCTTTTGGTTGATAGCCCTAAACCTCTACCTTAAGATTTCGTTTTTCTTGCCACTGCGCTTATTTTCGTAAATTGTAATCGATTTAGGATCGCAAGTTTTTTGTCACAAACCGATTAATCAATCAGCTACAAGTTAGAAATTTCAAATCAAGATCAATAATTTCTGGTAATGAAGAGACCGATCTAGTCTCTGATCACACGATTGGTCACCACATAGAGTCACGCTTCGGTGACTACTCAAGAACATTGACAGCGATTGTCACACCATCGTTAGCTGAGAATCAGCCTCAATGCTCACTCCACAATGTTGATCGGATTATACCTTCCAATTTGCAGTTAGCAGACCCTCTTTTTTATAAAACAAATAGAATCGACGTTTTCATTGGAACCGGTTTATTTTTAGACCTTTTGAGCGTTGGTCAGGTGTGCCTGGGGAATTTGCTCGACGTAAGATCGGCTGACTTCATAAACGCAAGTTGCAATGCAACACTGCAAAGTCAAATGTTCATAAACATCTATACTTTATTTTTGACGATGGAATGTGTTCACTTATGCAACGCAACCGTTTGCGATGCGTATCAGATGTCATTTCGGCGTATCATTTCATTTTATGATGCAACATGGAGGTCTCACAAACAAAGCAAGTATATTTATACATTATTAAATTGACTTAATTAGAAATTTATAAAATACTAGAGGACCCGGCAAACTTCGTCCCGCCCTGAATTAATTTTTTTATTGAAATAATTCCGAGCAATCACGATCCCACCCGAAATTAATTTTTTATCGAACATTCACGATCGATAACAAATGGTGCCAATCGAATTTCAATTATTGATTGAATGAAACACTCTAATATCCCTTATTTACACGGAATGTAAGGAGGTTGAGGGAATCACATGTCAGATCAATTCAATGCTTTTTGATAGACAACATTAGCAAAAGTAAACAAAGATTAAGGCTTTCCAACACGCGAACATGTCATATATTGTAAGCCATGCAAGAAGCTTAGGAACTCAAGATTAATAGTTATAGACATATTATGCATGCATTTTTTACAAATAATTTAAGACACATTGTTTTGCACTAACATTTATTTGAGCAACATTTATATTGTTTCCATATAATTTTGTGAGTGGAAGTTCCGTCCGCTTATTTATATCTAAAAAACTGAATGCACCTCCATGCTACAGGTGTAAAATAAGCTGCATTTGCATAGTCTACTTGCTCTCTCTCTTTATATGATCGTACTGCTTTGCGCTCCATTATCTTTATATACTATATATACTATATATTATTATTACTCGTATGTTCTTTTTATTCTTAAGGTATAAAATAAGTTTATATTTGATTTAATCCAGCACACAGTGACATAATTAATTCAAAAGATTGGCGTTGTGATTCATTGATTGAATTCTTGGAATGTGCACTTCCTCGACCTTGAATTGGCCTACTCAAATGCGTTCATCTTTGCTTGAAAAACATTATTCTTGAGTTGCTTCACGACCGATTTTTTACCCTTGCAGAATTTGGATTGATTCAGGCTCCGAAGCATGATAATAACAGATCCAACCTTCAGTGGTACATTATGTGGTGGTAATCCTTGCAAACCAATGAATTCAGCAACACTATTCGATAATTGGTTGCTTCGTCTGGACACAAACAACTGATTTGAACGAATGTAATTGTGCAGAAATTGCATTTTGAATTATGAAATTAAAATCGAGTTTTTTTTTATTTTTTATTTTTCCATACAAAATGTATGGAACATCGATTTTTCCGAGAAAATTCCAATTTTTTGCTGTTAAAAGCTACCTTGTGCGGAAACGAACAAAAAAAAAAACAAAAAAAGGGTTCTTATGTATGCCACTCTGTTTTTTTATATATGACACTTATTCGGACATGACAATCTAATTGTTTTCATTATCCGTCACTCGCTGCTGTGTGGCTTAAACGTGTATAAGCTCGCCGAGCATTTGACTGATTTCGTAGACCTATGTCAGGCTCGTCCCCTCCTTGGACTTGTAATGAACACTGTACGACACGAAAAATTACCAATTTCAATTCTTTCGATTCTTTTCCTTCCTTCCTTATTTTCTTTTTGCCTACACCACATCAGTATTGTGGCGAACAAATACAAAATAATTATTAAAATCGGCCGAGCCATTTCCGAGTTTTAGCAAGACTAACGCACGGCAATTGATAATTAAATATACAGAGAATAGAAGATAAAAACACGATTGGTTTTTGTCTTAGAAAAATATAATAGGCTGCTATAATTCGATTTCAGAAGATTGTGCTGTCATATCATTTTATTGCAAATTCTATTAGGAAATTTTTGTAGTACATTTCAATTTGAATAAAAAAAGTCAGCTCAACCGTCAGTTTTGGTTTAAGGCTCGATCCTCATAAAGGGCAAACAAATAATATATTTTTTTTTAATATTTTTTATTTATGGAAATGACAGCTTTTGTGTTCTTTTTGGAGTTAAAAGTGAATATGTTGGAGCCTTCTTCAAATAGGGGTTTATTAAGTGCTTAAATTATATTTATCAACGAAAAGAAATTGAATGAAATATATTAAAAAACAACGGAGTTATTTTCATCGAAAGTAGGAAATACGAATTTCTGATAGTTTTTTGTTATTCTAAGGAAACGATGTTATTAGAAAAAGACGCTGTGCTAAAATGTTGTGCAATTTTGAAGATATGTGAATGCTTTTGGTGTTACAATAAGAGAATTTTCTTTTGATTATTTAGACGAACAGTTTCGCTAATAAAAGTACGCCAGTAGGACAATTTGCGATTTTTGTAAAGGGGCGGAAGAAGGGGCGTGGTCAAAACAAAGTATGCTGTAACCTTATCTAGGATTCAAGTAATGTGTGTGCAAAATTTGAGTTAAATCCGTTCAGCCGTTAAGATTTGTTGGCTATTTAAAGTAGTCTGATGTGGCAATTCCCATACAAAATTACCAATTTCGATTTTTCCGCTGTTCCTTCGAGTTTTTTGTAATTTTATTTTTTTCCAAACCACATCTGTATTAAGGTAAATAATACAAAAAAAGAATTATTAAAATCGGCCAAGCCGTTTCTGAGCCTTAGCAAGACTAACGCACACGTATTTCATTTTTATATATAAGATTGATTTTATTAATGCTTGACTTATTTACCATTCTATTTAAAGTGATAAGAAATGGACACATGAAAGGAAGCTCTTGCTAATAAACACAAGATTGCGCGTTGAAAGTGACCACCAACAAAAGAAAAGGAACACAATCTGGGAAAAATTTTTGCTGGAGATAAAAGAAATTGATGGGACGTTTCCTTTCACAAGGGACGAAATAAGTAGATGATTTTTGAATATAATGGTCACTTACAAACGCATCTAAGATGTACTTTCTGCGAGTTCCACAGAATTTAAAAGCATAAAATATATATATTCCATTGTTCCAATTCCAATGTTTTGCAGTGTTGCACTGCAACTTGCGTTTATGAAGTCAGCCATCCTGATTATCATTTGGACAACATAGTTCGCAAGTTTTGGAAGATCGACAATTGCCGAATCTGATGCAAAATTTAGCAAGGAGGAGTTCACATGCCCTTCGCTATGTGTCCCAGTAAGTTAGGTGAATACTATCAGCAAGCTCTAGCTCGTTTTCAAAACTTGGAAAGAAGACTGCAACGGAGCCCCAAGCTCAAGCTACAATATTGCTAGTTTATGAAGGAGTACCAGTACTTGAATCACATGTCGTTAGTCAAAAGTTTGTCACAAAATGTTCCATCTTACTTTTTGCCACATCATTGCGTACTCAAAGCTGACAGCACAACAACCAAGCTTCGGGTTGTCTTCGATGGCTCGGCTTGTACAACTTCGGGCTATTCACTGAATGATGTTTTGATGGTAGGCCCTACTATTCAGCCAAAATTCGATTTATTGCTTCGTTTTCGTTCTTTCAAAATTGCATTAACTTGCGATATTGCCAAAATATATCGCTACGTTTGAGTGTCCGAACCAGATGGCTTTTTGCATTGTATACTATGGAGAGACAGTCCTGATAGGATGTGCAAATTTTTCGCTTAGACACTGTAACATACGGCCCAAAGTCTGCAGTATTTTTATCCATTCGTGCTATGTACCAATTAGTAACTGACGAGGAGGCTGATTTTCCTATTGCCGCAAAAATTGTTCGGCGCGATTTTTACTTAGGAGTCAATCCAAATCAAGTGGTCCAAAAAAGCGAAAGTTGGTTGCTCGACCATTTTTAAAAAGTTTATATTTTTATTAAAATTTTTTCAATATATTGGGATATCAGAACCGCATTGAAAATAATGGCATTCAACTGTACTTTCAAAATGGCCGCCATATTTGCCTTGCTACCTGTAGAGATTTATGCGTTTGTAAGCGTTTGCGGTTACTTTAATTTCTCAGGTCCTGTTAAACATAGATTGATGAATTAAAAACTATGACATTAAGCACACTTTAAGCTTTAATCTCACATACAAGAAGTGAGAATGAAATAATTTCTTCATATTAAAAAAATGATGAAACTTTTTTGTTAAAATCGTTATATTTGGCAACTTTAAGAATTTCTTCTTATAGAAAGCAATTAGTTGTCGACTTATTTTTTCTTTTTTAAAGAACATCTTAGCAAGAAGTTTAAATATAATTTTTTTTCACTTTCTGACTTATCAAGTTTTTTTTAACAGCCTCTTAAAAATGGAAATTTTGAGAATTTAACTAATTTTGGGGTCAAATATCTCTGATGGGCATAAGTTTAAAAATTTCAAATTTATTCACAATAAAGTACATAACAATATCTTACTTCAGTTTAAACTGTGAGTTTTGTATTTGCTTCGTTTAGAAGATACAGCCCTTCAAACTTAATGACATTTCACCTTATATAACATGTGTTTTTTAAGATATTCTTGAGATTTTTTTCTAATAAAAAAAAAAAAAAAAAAAAAAAAAAAAAAATCTTTCCTTTGGAATGTAACTAAACATAAATATTGAAAAATTGAATATAATTACGTGAATATAAGCTCAAATAATTAACCATTTTCGTACTTTACACTCTTTCGTTTATAATGATGAGCACAAGTTTTATAACTTTGTAGATTTATTGTTTACTTTTTTATTTTCTCATATATATAAATATTCTTTAACATTAATTAAATACTTTAAAGCAAATTGAACATCAACTGAAAAATTTGAGAATGAAAATATTTATGTTAACACGTAAAATATTTTAAATAATAACTTTTTTAAACTGCCTATTTAGCTTTGATGACTTTATGATCCTCATTTTCTTCGGATTTAGAAATGAAAAAGCATCGCATTATTGTGTCGGAAATTGGAACGAAACGATGGAATTGCCGTGTAACCTGAATTCGTTGGCAGCTTTCGAAACTGATGTGTAGCTGATCTTTCCGAGCTGAAATTTCTTTTCCCTTAACATATACATATATTCCTTTTATATTTTGCTTGCAGTAAATAAACTTACCTTCAGGAGTAATAATTTGATTTATTTCTGTCCTTTGCAGACTTGCTCTTGCAACTTCACCTTTGTTGTTCCTCCAACACCAGCACATGCGTTTTTTTCATGCAATGCTGCAAAAAAATTCCATTCTGCATCAAGTCCAAAATCAATTTTGTGGTGGCAGATATTTGTGAAGTTTTTTTTATTTTTATATTGACTCGCAGCACCGTCTGAAAAATAAATAAACTTTTGAATAGCTGGTGCAGGTATGTGAGATTAAAGCTTAAAGTGTGCTCAATGTCATAGTTTTCAATTCATCAATCTATGTTTAACAGGACCTGAGAAATTAAAGTAACCGCAAACGCTTACAAACGCATAAATCTCTACAGGTAGCAAGGCAAATATGGCGGCCATTTTGAAAGTACAGTTGAATGCCATTATTTTCAATGCGGTTCTGATATCCCAATATATTGAAAAAATTTCAATAAAAATAGAAACGTTTTTAAAAATGGTCGAGCGACAAGTGCTGGACCACTTGATATGGACTGACCCTTAGACGATTTAATTTTTAGCGGCGATTTAGTAGATGAAGTGTTTGAAATTATTAAGCAAACAAGGCTGTATTGGGCAGAGGAAAGATCGAGTTGAAAAAATGGCACTCGAATGACGTTAACGTTCTTAGCGAGATCAAACCAGATCAGATTGAAAAAGGTTTTTAAATTCAATGACGGCAGCGATGTAACAAAAACCCTCGGACTCATTTGGGACCCATCAACTGATAGCTTCATATTTTCGTTTATTCCATTTGCTCCAACCAACAAAATCACAAAGTGAAATATTCTGTCGATAATTGCACGGTTTTACGACCCCTTGGGCTTGAATGGTCCAGTTATAGAGAAGGCTAAAATGTTTATGCAAATTTTATGGAAAGAGAAGATAAATTGGGACGAAAGCTTGCCACAAGCGCTTCAAACCCATTGCCAAACAAATTCCGCAGAAATCGAACTCGTTTCAAAATATACTTTTCCTCGTTTTGTTATGGTTCCTAACGCCACAGTGGAGTATCTTATCTTGAGCTCTGCTAGATCCATGGTAATTTGATTTAAATTTTGACAAAGTTTTGCAGTAATTTGGGTTAAGTTCTGCATGCATTGTTCAATTGAATTTTGATCGATGCTCGAAATTATTGTTGAGTTTTGTGGTTTATTAGTAACTTCATATATTTTATCAGCGAGGTTTATTCTTTCATCAACACTTTTATCACTACAAGACGTCCAATGTATCTGCATATGTTGTGGTAATTTTGGTTGCCACAACTTATACAACAATTCGCGACCAACGATTGAATAAGACCACGATTGAATAAGACCAAAGACTTCATGTCTCGAAAAAATTCAGAGGGTTTACGGTCACCAAATTCCTCCAATCCAATCTTTTCTCTTCGCTAAGAGAAAATCTTTCACACAATGCGTTTTTTATGCATTGGTACTTGTGAATAGTTTGGGGTGGAATAATGTCTTAATTTTTGTGATCACATCAAAGAACTGAGATATAAGGAAGTGATGTTATTGCCCAAAAGTGTGGTATTTTTCTTATTCGTGTTGGTTGACACAAATACATAAACATTCAGAAAGGGCCGTATTCAGTTGCATCGAAAAAGAAGGCTCAATATGTTTCTGATTAGAATAACATATAAAACAGGTGTTTAGAGTTATACGGTATTAATAAATCGTTTGATAATAAAAGACCTAATATATTAAAAGAAAATTGTATTGCAATACAGAAACATTTACTCAGGGCCATATTCGGTTAGATCGTTAAAGAAGGTCAAAACAGTTTCTAATTGGAATCACATATACAATAGATTCTGGATTAAATTTATTGATTTTGGAGCTAATTTAATTAAATTATACAAAAATAATTAAATTATTATAAAATATGATACTATAGTTATGTTTTTATTGTATTTCCACACCACCTTTGAGGCATACAATTTTATGCGTTACCGATATCTTATTGTGTAATAATAATATAATATTATATTATATAATATAATATAATATAATATAATATATAATATAATTTGAAATCCACAATATGCGCATATCTGAAAAAAATTAAAAATAACAATTATGTATCATAAACTTTGTTGCAGACAAAAGCGCCCCAAAACTGTGTTTAAGAGTGAAAAAATAATGCGCCCCTGAAGCAGAACTTGCGTTTTGACAACTGTGGTCGCATCAAATTGGCGCGATTATTTTTTTTTTCACTGAGAAGACTTGTAAACAGCTGACGATCGTTCAGAAATATCGAAAAAACACACTCTGTCTCGCTCGCTCAATTTACGAATTCGGACACAGTTCACGTGCACTGTATGTGTAGACAACACCACTTCCTTATATTTTATTTCTTTAGATCACATGTTGTGGAAGTGAAATAAGAATTAATTGAAACTTTAAATTATCATCCTTTGTATTATGTAAGGCGAATTGTACTTCTGCTTGTAAAAACCAAGCATCAGGACGTTCAAGCCAAAATGATGGTAATTTGATAGAATTTTGTGTGATTGGGCTGTGAGAGGTATGTGTGGTTTGGTTTTGAGAAGTTGTGTGATTGTTTTCCATTGTTGTGTTTTGATTGAATTTGTTAGGTGGTGGATTTTGAAAAGTGTTTTGATTTGGTGAGGTTTACATTTGATGTGTTAGATGTGTTAGATGGAGAAATGTCGATGTTATCTTCAGTAGTGTGATGATTAGTGTTTATTTGTAATGGATTATTTCTTGAAAAAGATCTAGTTAATACCGTTTGGAAAATTATTAAATAAGGTGTTTAATTGAAGAGAAGTTTACAACTGAATATTTTAAATAAATTGAATTTGAATGAAATATTTATTAAATAATAAGAATGAATAAAAATTATTAAAAATAGTAATAAAAAAAAATAATAAAACTTAATATGTAATGAAAAATTATAATCCAAATGTAAACTAATCTTGTTTTGTTGTTAATATTGCTGTTACTGTTGTTGTTAATACTGCTGTTGCTGTTGTTATTAATGCTGATGCTATTGTTGTTGTTGTTTTTGCTGCTGTTGTTGTTTTTGTTGTTATTTTTAATGCTGCTATTATTGTTGTTGCTTTTGCTGTTGTTGTTATTGCTTCCGTCACCTCACCGGCAGGTTGAAGGGTTTTGCTCGTTGTTTAAAAAAAGGAATCAGATGATGGTGTTATTTGATGGTGCCACCGTTAAGCATGGCCATCGATGAAGATGAGTTCACATTTGATGATGTTGATGGTCCGTTGACTATGGTTGCATTTGTTGTTGTGCTAATATAAGTAGCCTTGCTTGCGGTTAAATTCGTAATATTTGGCTTTGTTTCAGTAGCGAGAGGTAAAATATGCGTTGTGTGAGCTCCTGGTAGCATCGCCAATTTTTAGTGCACAATTAAATTGCTTATTTTATTTAATTTATTTTACAATTTTTATTTAAACTTTTAGGTTTGAAATATTTTTTTATTCTAACTATTCAAAATGAAAATTTTTGAAGTACAAAATTGTTTATAACATTTTTAGGATTCAAAAACTTAAATATAAGGTAAGATAAATTAAAGTATACATATATACACTACACCAACCCTTTAATGAAAAATGTTGTAACGGACCGTATTCAAGTTTGAGCTTTATCGCCATAATATTTTTATCACGACTTTGAGTTATTTGTATGTTTAAGTCAGTTTCATCAATATCTTCCGAGCTTACAAGATGGCATCGACTTAACGCATCTACATGTCCCATTGAAATCCCACTGCAAAGCTTCACTTTGTAATTGTAGCTCTCAAAACTAAACACCCACTTTGATATTCTTGCATTTACCTGTTTCTTTTCCATAGCCTGGGCTAAAGCGCTACAATCTGTCACTAAGATAAATGGAATTCCTTTCAACTCAGTTTTAAATCTTTCAAGAGTATGAACTATGGCAAGTGTTTCTAGCTCAAAACTATGTAGCTTGGATTCACTTTCTGAAGCCGTCTTTGAAAAGTATGCTACCGGATGTAGTTTGCCATCATCTTGCTTTTGCATGAGTACACCCCCAAACCCTTAACCGCTTGCATCAGTATTGAGTAATCAGTATCAGTTGAGTAAAAGTCTTCTGAACGGCAAGTATCAGTTTCCGCTACTCACAACATGTTGTCTATTTTTCGCCGAGCTTTATTTTTCCGCTACATTTACTCAACATGTTGTAGTTTTCAATTACAAAGTTTGACATGTTTGAAAGCGAAAGCGCTTCTATTGTATACAACATCAAATAACACAAAATTAAGAAAAATTTATCAAAATTTAATTAATAACTACTTTTAATTAAAGAAATGAGTGGAAGTAAGATGATGAAAGTTGTTTATACACTTGGCAATTGTGTGTTTTAAATAACCGATGCAAAAGAGGTGCACATGAAGCTGCAAAGTGGTAAATTAAGCTCAAATATAAGTTAAAATGTGTCAGCATATGTTTTTAATACATGTATTGCATTTCTGAGCAACTTCGCATAAATTTGAATCGTATGTGTTCACTTAAGTGTGTAAAAAACCACCAACAGCATAAAAAAGCTTTATACATCGTCGATAACACAAATGTTAATTATCTCTAAATTCATATTTTTTTATTTAATTTTTTGCGCACAAGTATGTACATTTTTTTAACTGTGTTGAAAATGCAACTCACCATTCAGAAGACACACAAAGTGGCGTTAAGTGATACATACAATATGTTGACAAGATGTTGAGTTTCCAGAACGCACCCAATGACCTCAGTTTCTGAAAAGCTTCAACACACTTAGGGCCTGTAAGCTCTTGTAAGCTCGGAAGATATTGATGAAACTGACTTAAACATACAAATAACTCAAAGTCGTGATAAAAATATTATGGCGATAAAGCTCAAACTTGAATACGGTCCGTTACAACATTTTTCATTAAAGGGTTGGTGTAGTGTCAATGTATACTTTAATTTATCTTACCTTATATTTAAGTTTTTGAATCCTAAAAATGTTATAAACAATTTTGTACTTCAAAAATTTTCATTTTGAATAGTTAGAATAAAAAAATATTTCAAACCTAAAAGTTTAAATAAAAATTGTAAAATAAATTAAATAAAATAAGCAATTTAATTGTGCACTAAAAATTGGCGATGCTACCAGGAGCTCACACAACGCATATTTTACCTCTCGCTACTGAAACAAAGCCAAATATTACGAATTTAACCGCAAGCAAGGCTACTTATATTAGCACAACAACAAATGCAACCATAGTCAACGGACCATCAACATCATCAAATGTGAACTCATCTTCATCGATGGCCATGCTTAACGGTGGCACCATCAAATAACACCATCATCTGATTCCTTTTTTTAAACAACGAGCAAAACCCTTCAACCTGCCGGTGAGGTGACGGAAGCAATAACAACAACAGCAAAAGCAACAACAATAATAGCAGCATTAAAAATAACAACAAAAACAACAACAGCAGCAAAAACAACAACAACAATAGCATCAGCATTAATAACAACAGCAACAGCAGTATTAACAACAACAGTAACAGCAATATTAACAACAAAACAAGATTAGTTTACATTTGGATTATAATTTTTCATTACATATTAAGTTTTATTATTTTTTTGTATTACTATTTTTAATAATTTTTATTCATTCTTATTATTTAATAAATATTTCATTCAAATTCAATTTATTTAAAATATTCAGTTGTAAACTTCTCTTCAATTAAACACCTTATTTAATAATTTTCCAAACGGTATTAACTAGATCTTTTTCAATAAATAATCCATTACAAATAAACACTAATCATCACACTACTGAAGATAACATCGACATTTCTCCATCTAACACATCTAACACATCAAATGTAAACCTCACCAAATCAAAACACTTTTCAAAATCCACCACCTAACAAATCCAATCAAAACACAACAATGGAAAACAATCACACAACTTCTCAAAACCAAACCACACATACCTCTCACAGCCCAATCACACAAAATTCTATCAAATTACCATCATTTTGGCTTGAACGTCCTGATGCTTGGTTTTTACAAGCAGAAGTACAATTCGCCTTACATAATACAAAGGATGATAATTTAAAGTTTCAATTAATTCTTATTTCACTTCCACAACATGTGATCTAAAGAAATAAAATATAAGGAAGTGGTGTTGTCTACACATACAGTGCACGTGAACTGTGTCCGAATTCGTAAATTGAGCGAGCGAGACAGAGTGTGTTTTTTCGATATTTCTGAACGATCGTCAGCTGTTTACAAGTCTTCTCAGTGAAAAAAAAAATAATCGCGCCAATTTGATGCGACCACAGTTGTCAAAACGCAAGTTCTGCTTCAGGGGCGCATTATTTTTTCACTCTTAAACACAGTTTTGGGGCGCTTTTGTCTGCAACAAAGTTTATGATACATAATTGTTATTTTTAATTTTTTTCAGATATGCGCATATTGTGGATTTCAAATTATATTATATATTATATTATATTATATTATATTATATAATATTATATTATTATTACACAATAAGATATCGGTAACGCATAAAATTGTATGCCTCAAAGGTGGTGTGGAAATACAATAAAAACATAACTATAGTATCATATTTTATAATAATTTAATTATTTTTGTATAATTTAATTAAATTAGCTCCAAAATCAATAAATTTAATCCAGAATCTATTGTATATGTGATTCCAATTAGAAACTGTTTTGACCTTCTTTAACGATCTAACCGAATATGGCCCTGAGTAAATGTTTCTGTATTGCAATACAATTTTCTTTTAATATATTAGGTCTTTTATTATCAAACGATTTATTAATACCGTATAACTCTAAACACCTGTTTTATATGTTATTCTAATCAGAAACATATTGAGCCTTCTTTTTCGATGCAACTGAATACGGCCCTTTCTGAATGTTTATGTATTTGTGTCAACCAACACGAATAAGAAAAATACCACACTTTTGGGCAATAACATCACTTCCTTATATCTCAGTTCTTTGATGTGATCACAAAAATTAAGACATTATTCCACCCCAAACTATTCACAAGTACCAATGCATAAAAAACGCATTGTATGAAAGATTTTCTCTTAGCGAAGAGAAAAGATTGGATTGGAGGAATTTGGTGACCGTAAACCCTCTGAATTTTTTCGAGACATGAAGTCTTTGGTCTTATTCAATCGTGGTCTTATTCAATCGTTGGTCGCGAATTGTTGTATAAGTTGTGGCAACCAAAATTACCACAACATATGCAGATACATTGGACGTCTTGTAGTGATAAAAGTGTTGATGAAAGAATAAACCTCGCTGATAAAATATATGAAGTTACTAATAAACCACAAAACTCAACAATAATTTCGAGCATCGATCAAAATTCAATTGAACAATGCATGCAGAACTTAACCCAAATTACTGCAAAACTTTGTCAAAATTTAAATCAAATTACCATGGATCTAGCAGAGCTCAAGATAAGATACTCCACTGTGGCGTTAGGAACCATAACAAAACGAGGAAAAGTATATTTTGAAACGAGTTCGATTTCTGCGGAATTTGTTTGGCAATGGGTTTGAAGCGCTTGTGGCAAGCTTTCGTCCCAATTTATCTTCTCTTTCCATAAAATTTGCATAAACATTTTAGCCTTCTCTATAACTGGACCATTCAAGCCCAAGGGGTCGTAAAACCGTGCAATTATCGACAGAATATTTCACTTTGTGATTTTGTTGGTTGGAGCAAATGGAATAAACGAAAATATGAAGCTATCAGTTGATGGGTCCCAAATGAGTCCGAGGGTTTTTGTTACATCGCTGCCGTCATTGAATTTAAAAACCTTTTTCAATCTGATCTGGTTTGATCTCGCTAAGAACGTTAACGTCATTCGAGTGCCATTTTTTCAACTCGATCTTTCCTCTGCCCAATACAGCCTTGTTTGCTTAATAATTTCAAACACTTCATCTACTAAATCGCCGCTAAAAATTAAATCGTCTAAGGGTCAGTCCATATCAAGTGGTCCAGCACTTGTCGCTCGACCATTTTTAAAAACGTTTCTATTTTTATTGAAATTTTTTCAATATATTGGGATATCAGAACCGCATTGAAAATAATGGCATTCAACTGTACTTTCAAAATGGCCGCCATATTTGCCTTGCTACCTGTAGAGATTTATGCGTTTGTAAGCGTTTGCGGTTACTTTAATTTCTCAGGTCCTGTTAAACATAGATTGATGAATTGAAAACTATGACATTGAGCACACTTTAAGCTTTAATCTCACATACCTGCACCAGCTATTCAAAAGTTTATTTATTTTTCAGACGGTGCTGCGAGTCAATATAAAAATAAAAAAAACTTCACAAATATCTGCCACCACAAAATTGATTTTGGACTTGATGCAGAATGGAATTTTTTTGCAGCATTGCATGAAAAAAACGCATGTGCTGGTGTTGGAGGAACAACAAAGGTGAAGTTGCAAGAGCAAGTCTGCAAAGGACAGAAATAAATCAAATTATTACTCCTGAAGGTAAGTTTATTTACTGCAAGCAAAATATAAAAGGAATATATGTATATGTTAAGGGAAAAGAAATTTCAGCTCGGAAAGATCAGCTACACATCAGTTTCGAAAGCTGCCAACGAATTCAGGTTACACGGCAATTCCATCGTTTCGTTCCAATTTCCGACACAATAATGCGATGCTTTTTCATTTCTAAATCCGAAGAAAATGAGGATCATAAAGTCATCAAAGCTAAATAGGCAGTTTAAAAAAGTTATTATTTAAAATATTTTACGTGTTAACATAAATATTTTCATTCTCAAATTTTTCAGTTGATGTTCAATTTGCTTTAAAGTATTTAATTAATGTTAAAGAATATTTATATATATGAGAAAATAAAAAAGTAAACAATAAATCTACAAAGTTATAAAACTTGTGCTCATCATTATAAACGAAAGAGTGTAAAGTACGAAAATGGTTAATTATTTGAGCTTATATTCACGTAATTATATTCAATTTTTCAATATTTATGTTTAGTTACATTCCAAAGGAAAGATTTTTTTTTTTTTTTTTTTTTTTTTTTTTATTAGAAAAAAATCTCAAGAATATCTTAAAAAACACATGTTATATAAGGTGAAATGTCATTAAGTTTGAAGGGCTGTATCTTCTAAACGAAGCAAATACAAAACTCACAGTTTAAACTGAAGTAAGATATTGTTATGTACTTTATTGTGAATAAATTTGAAATTTTTAAACTTATGCCCATCAGAGATATTTGACCCCAAAATTAGTTAAATTCTCAAAATTTCCATTTTTAAGAGGCTGTTAAAAAAAACTTGATAAGTCAGAAAGTGAAAAAAAATTATATTTAAACTTCTTGCTAAGATGTTCTTTAAAAAAGAAAAAATAAGTCGACAACTAATTGCTTTCTATAAGAAGAAATTCTTAAAGTTGCCAAATATAACGATTTTAACAAAAAAGTTTCATCATTTTTTTAATATGAAGAAATTATTTCATTCTCACTTCTTGTATGTGAGATTAAAGCTTAAAGTGTGCTTAATGTCATAGTTTTTAATTCATCAATCTATGTTTAACAGGACCTGAGAAATTAAAGTAACCGCAAACGCTTACAAACGCATAAATCTCTACAGGTAGCAAGGCAAATATGGCGGCCATTTTGAAAGTACAGTTGAATGCCATTATTTTCAATGCGGTTCTGATATCCCAATATATTGAAAAAATTTTAATAAAAATATAAACTTTTTAAAAATGGTCGAGCAACCAACTTTCGCTTTTTTGGACCACTTGATTTGGATTGACTCCTAAGTAAAAATCGCGCCGAACAATTTTTGCGGCAATAGGAAAATCAGCCTCCTCGTCAGTTACTAATTGGTACATAGCACGAATGGATAAAAATACTGCAGACTTTGGGCCGTATGTTACAGTGTCTAAGCGAAAAATTTGCACATCCTATCAGGACTGTCTCTCCATAGTATACAATGCAAAAAGCCATCTGGTTCGGACACTCAAACGTAGCGATATATTTTGGCAATATCGCAAGTTAATGCAATTTTGAAAGAACGAAAACGAAGCAATAAATCGAATTTTGGCTGAATAGTAGGGCCTACCATCAAAACATCATTCAGTGAATAGCCCGAAGTTGTACAAGCCGAGCCATCGAAGACAACCCGAAGCTTGGTTGTTGTGCTGTCAGCTTTGAGTACGCAATGATGTGGCAAAAAGTAAGATGGAACATTTTGTGACAAACTTTTGACTAACGACATGTGATTCAAGTACTGGTACTCCTTCATAAACGAGCAATATTGTAGCTTGAGCTTGGGGCTCCGTTGCAGTCTTCTTTCCAAGTTTTGAAAACGAGCTAGAGCTTGCTGATAGTATTCACCTAACTTACTGGGACACATAGCGAAGGGCATGTGAACTCCTCCTTGCTAAATTTTGCATCAGATTCGGCAATTGTCGATCTTCCAAAACTTGCGAACTATGTTGTCCAAATGATAATCAGGATGGCTGACTTCATAAACGCAAGTTGCAGTGCAACACTGCAAAACATTGGAATTGGAACAATGGAATATATATATTTTATGCTTTTAAATTCTGTGGAACTCGCAGAAAGTACATCTTAGATGCGTTTGTAAGTGACCATTATATTCAAAAATCATCTACTTATTTCGTCCCTTGTGAAAGGAAACGTCCCATCAATTTCTTTTATCTCCAGCAAAAATTTTTCCCAGATTGTGTTCCTTTTCTTTTGTTGGTGGTCACTTTCAACGCGCAATCTTGTGTTTATTAGCAAGAGCTTCCTTTCATGTGTCCATTTCTTATCACTTTAAATAGAATGGTAAATAAGTCAAGCATTAATAAAATCAATCTTATATATAAAAATGAAATACGTGTGCGTTAGTCTTGCTAAGGCTCAGAAACGGCTTGGCCGATTTTAATAATTCTTTTTTTGTATTATTTACCTTAATACAGATGTGGTTTGGAAAAAAATAAAATTACAAAAAACTCGAAGGAACAGCGGAAAAATCGAAATTGGTAATTTTGTATGGGAATTGCCACATCAGACTACTTTAAATAGCCAACAAATCTTAACGGCTGAACGGATTTAACTCAAATTTTGCACACACATTACTTGAATCCTAGATAAGGTTACAGCATACTTTGTTTTGACCACGCCCCTTCTTCCGCCCCTTTACAAAAATCGCAAATTGTCCTACTGGCGTACTTTTATTAGCGAAACTGTTCGTCTAAATAATCAAAAGAAAATTCTCTTATTGTAACACCAAAAGCATTCACATATCTTCAAAATTGCACAACATTTTAGCACAGCGTCTTTTTCTAATAACATCGTTTCCTTAGAATAACAAAAAACTATCAGAAATTCGTATTTCCTACTTTCGATGAAAATAACTCCGTTGTTTTTTAATATATTTCATTCAATTTCTTTTCGTTGATAAATATAATTTAAGCACTTAATAAACCCCTATTTGAAGAAGGCTCCAACATATTCACTTTTAACTCCAAAAAGAACACAAAAGCTGTCATTTCCATAAATAAAAAATATTAAAAAAAAATATATTATTTGTTTGCCCTTTATGAGGATCGAGCCTTAAACCAAAACTGACGGTTGAGCTGACTTTTTTTATTCAAATTGAAATGTACTACAAAAATTTCCTAATAGAATTTGCAATAAAATGATATGACAGCACAATCTTCTGAAATCGAATTATAGCAGCCTATTATATTTTTCTAAGACAAAAACCAATCGTGTTTTTATCTTCTATTCTCTGTATATTTAATTATCAATTGCCGTGCGTTAGTCTTGCTAAAACTCGGAAATGGCTCGGCCGATTTTAATAATTATTTTGTATTTGTTCGCCACAATACTGATGTGGTGTAGGCAAAAAGAAAATAAGGAAGGAAGGAAAAGAATCGAAAGAATTGAAATTGGTAATTTTTCGTGTCGTACAGTGTTCATTACAAGTCCAAGGAGGGGACGAGCCTGACATAGGTCTACGAAATCAGTCAAATGCTCGGCGAGCTTATACACGTTTAAGCCACACAGCAGCGAGTGACGGATAATGAAAACAATTAGATTGTCATGTCCGAATAAGTGTCATATATAAAAAAACAGAGTGGCATACATAAGAACCCTTTTTTTGTTTTTTTTTTTGTTCGTTTCCGCACAAGGTAGCTTTTAACAGCAAAAAATTGGAATTTTCTCGGAAAAATCGATGTTCCATACATTTTGTATGGAAAAATAAAAAATAAAAAAAAACTCGATTTTAATTTCATAATTCAAAATGCAATTTCTGCACAATTACATTCGTTCAAATCAGTTGTTTGTGTCCAGACGAAGCAACCAATTATCGAATAGTGTTGCTGAATTCATTGGTTTGCAAGGATTACCACCACATAATGTACCACTGAAGGTTGGATCTGTTATTATCATGCTTCGGAGCCTGAATCAATCCAAATTCTGCAAGGGTAAAAAATCGGTCGTGAAGCAACTCAAGAATAATGTTTTTCAAGCAAAGATGAACGCATTTGAGTAGGCCAATTCAAGGTCGAGGAAGTGCACATTCCAAGAATTCAATCAATGAATCACAACGCCAATCTTTTGAATTAATTATGTCACTGTGTGCTGGATTAAATCAAATATAAACTTATTTTATACCTTAAGAATAAAAAGAACATACGAGTAATAATAATATATAGTATATATAGTATATAAAGATAATGGAGCGCAAAGCAGTACGATCATATAAAGAGAGAGAGCAAGTAGACTATGCAAATGCAGCTTATTTTACACCTGTAGCATGGAGGTGCATTCAGTTTTTTAGATATAAATAAGCGGACGGAACTTCCACTCACAAAATTATATGGAAACAATATAAATGTTGCTCAAATAAATGTTAGTGCAAAACAATGTGTCTTAAATTATTTGTAAAAAATGCATGCATAATATGTCTATAACTATTAATCTTGAGTTCCTAAGCTTCTTGCATGGCTTACAATATATGACATGTTCGCGTGTTGGAAAGCCTTAATCTTTGTTTACTTTTGCTAATGTTGTCTATCAAAAAGCATTGAATTGATCTGACATGTGATTCCCTCAACCTCCTTACATTCCGTGTAAATAAGGGATATTAGAGTGTTTCATTCAATCAATAATTGAAATTCGATTGGCACCATTTGTTATCGATCGTGAATGTTCGATAAAAAATTAATTTCGGGTGGGATCGTGATTGCTCGGAATTATTTCAATAAAAAAATTAATTCAGGGCGGGACGAAGTTTGCCGGGTCCTCTAGTATTTTATAAATTTCTAATTAAGTCAATTTAATAATGTATAAATATACTTGCTTTGTTTGTGAGACCTC